>CM046879.1:46049791-47249791 GCA_025667525.1 Glebionis coronaria | reverse complement strand
CTAGTAGATTGTCCAAAATGGGCAAGGCCCATTGGGACAAAGTGGGTGCTTAGGAACAAAAAGGATGAGAGAGGTATAGTTGTTAGGAACAAAGCAAGACTGGTGGCATAAAGATATACACAGGAAGAAGGCATTGACTATGAGGAAGTCTTTGCTCCAGTTGCCAGGATTGAATCCATTAGATTATTCCTTGCTTATGCTTCATTTATGGACTTCACTGTTTTCCAAATGGATGTAAAAAGTGCCTTTTTGTATGGCACCATTGATGAAGAAGTCTATGTTATGCAACCTCCAGGGTTTGAAGACCCATAGCATCCAGACAAGGTATACAAGGTGAAAAAGGCTATGTATGGACTTCACCAAGCTCCCAGGGACTGGTATGGAACTCTTTCTAAATATCTTTTGGATAATGGCTTCAGTAGGGGGAAGATTGATCAGACCCTGTTTATTAAGAAACAAAAGGGTGACCTTCTGCTGGTATAAGTTTATGTTGATGATATCATCTTTGGGTCCACAAACTCTATGCTTAGCAAAGAGCTTGCAAAGTTGATGCAGGACAAATTCCAAATGAGTGCCATGGGAGAGCTAAACTTCTTTTTAGGGTTACAAGTTCAGCAAAGGAAAGATGGGATATTTATCTCACAAGACAAATATGTGGCTGAAATTGTGAAGAAGTTTGGCATGTCTGAGGGAAAGAAGGTGTCCACACCAATGGACAAGGATCATCCATGGGGCAAATATGGTTCTGGAAAGCTTATAGATGTCAAGAATTACAGGTCTATGATTAGGTCTCCCATGTATCTCACAACTTCAAGACCTGACATCATGTTTGCAGTCTGCTTATGTGCAAGATACCAGGTGGCACCAATAGAGTGTCATCTATTTGCTGTAAAGAGAATTTTTAGGTATCTAAAGTGCCATCCAACCTTAGGACTTTGGTATCCCAAAGAGTCACCATTTACTCAGATAGTGGCTATGCTGGTGACAACAATGATAGGAAGTCTACAACAGGTGGATGCCAATTTTTGGGAAGCAGACTCATATCTTGGCAATGTAAGAAGCAGATTATTATGGCCACATCAACAACTGAAGCTGAGTATGTAGCAGCTGCTGCATGCTGTGGTCAAGTACTTTTGGTTCAGAATCAACTACTTGATTATGGGTATAACTTTCTTAAAACCAAGATATTTATTGACAACAATTGCACCATTTACATTATTAAGAATCCTGTTTTTCATAGCAAGACTAAACATATTGAAATAAGACATCATTTTATCAGAGATTGTTTTGAAAAAGGGCTATTATCCCAGAGAAAATTGATACAGAACTTAATGTTGCTGATCTTTTGACAAAAGCTTTTGAAGTGGGGAGGTTTTAGTACCTGGTTGCAGGTATTGGAATGGTTACTCCCTAGAAAATTGATGTCTATTGTGTCTTGTATATTCAGGGTTGCTTTATTGCTGTTGTTGTATTAATGTTAGTCAATTTTTCCATCATTTTTCATTCCACTGCTTTTGAACAAAGATTCCCCCTGCTGGGGTTCATTCCCCTGCTAAAAGAGTTTTTCTCTTTAAACCGGGTTTGTTCTTTTTAAAAGTGGTTATATGTGGTTTTAGACTAACAATGCAGAGATCCAATTGGTGCATACTACATTCATGGGTGAATCAGGTATATGCTTTGTTTTAGGGGAGGTTAGGTCACACCTTTAGGACTGAGGGGTATCCTTAGGATGCTCATATATGATCTTAGATCATATCCATTGGTGAGTAAGGGTTCAGGGTGATGAAGACTTGCTGCAAAGCTTGTCAGAATTCTGAAACCTTGAGGCACTGTAATGTGTACTTGTACTTCTATATCAAAACAGCTTGCTGTTTAGGTACAGATGTGTGGTACACATTGCCAAGACTAACTGACCATAGGTAAGGGAAAAGGTAGGGATGGCGACTAGGGTATGCTTATTTTCTTGGGTTGACCAGGTGCAGGGTGACTTATGTGTTAACTTTTTGTGCTTAGACCATTGCTGAATAGAGGACTCTTGAGTTTCTATGTATCTACCTTGTGTATACAAGGGTGTGCATTAGAGCAGAGCTAGTTAGCATTGGTCTCTCCATGATTAGCCTAATACCCCTAGGAAAGTTTCCCCTGCTTTCACCTTTTGATTCCCCTGCTTAACCAACATTCCCCTGTTTGACCGTTGACCGACAATACCGTTACCCTGCTTATAGCTGTTGGGCTTGCTTGCTAAAATTTTGGTTAGGGAATATTTTATTATTTTCAAAAGATATTTAAGGCGCTTTCTTCGCTGATTGGTAATCTTTTCTTTATTATTTCAAATAAATTACTTTTTTATCAAGATTTATCTTTGATATTTTTGCAATTTGAAAATTTGGTCCAATCACAGCTCTTCAATTCGCCTATAAAAACTTAATTTCCTTCATCAGTAGGTCCATCTCTCTCCCTCGACTAAATCCCACCTACCACTCACCATTATAAACCTTCAAAATGTTTTTAACCTTTATCATGCCTCTTAAAATTGCTGCTAATCATAATCAATTTGCTTTATTACATGATGAACCTGCAGAGTTTGTTGATGTTGTGGCTTTTCTAAAATCCTCGTATTTTTGAGTGGCCCTTCTCATCAACCCTAGGATTTACACCTCACACATTCAACAGTTTTGGTCTAAATACATGACCAAAACAGTGAATGGAGAGGTCACAATTCAAAGCACAGTAGATGGCCATCCCAAGGTGATATCACTTGCCTCCATCAGAGACAAACTCCTTCTTGATGATGAGGATGGGATAACCAACCTACCTGAGGTTGACATCTTTGAGGGTCTTGTTAAATTAGGGTATACTCTTTCTGCTGACCAAAAAAGTAAGTTTGCTAAAGGTCAGTTTGCCCCACGTTGGAAATATTTGATTCATACAATTTTACAATGTTTGTCCCCTAAAACCACTGCTTTCAATGAATTTGATAGTGAGATAGCTTCTGCCCTGATTTGCTTAGCAACAGGGAGGAAGTATTGTTTTTCTCAAATGATTTTCAAAGGAATGGTTAAAAATGTTTCAAGCAATTCAAAATTTTGTATGTACCCAAGGTTTATAGAACTTTTGCTGAATATGAGTGAACATGGTCCAATCACACACAAAAACTACTTTTCAGCAACCAAGCATACTACCAAACTGTTCACCACACTTCTTGCATCATCCCCACAATTTTCTGGCAGGTCTATTCCCCTCACTTCAATCATGATGAAACAAATCAGACAGGAAGAAGCCAAGACAAAAACAGCCACACACAAACCTTCTGATTCACCTGCCAAGAAACTACCCCCTGCCAGTACTCTACCCCCTGCTAATCCATAACATGAAAGGAGATATAAATCCAGGTTTGTCAGGTCTCCCTTGCCTAGTGAATCTTCACAAGTAGTAGAGAGAAGAGCCTCCAAGAGGTTGGAGCACACTGAGGGTTTGGCTGCCACTACTGTCTCATCCTCAAGGGGTGAGCAGGATAGTGACACCATCAGTAAGTCCTCTCCCTCACTCAATGATATCCAAAAAGGGTAGAAATCCCCTTCTAGGGTTGAGAGCAGCATGAAACCTATGACCATTTTGGAATTGACGAAAATGTGCATGAGCTTGAAAAAGCACAATGCACAACTTATACAAAATGTTAAAAAGCAAGGTCTGGTTATCAATAACTTGGAAACCAGACTTGCCACACTTGAGGGGAGGAGAAAGCCCAGGCTTATAATACCTACAGATGAGGATGCTTCCAAAGGGGAGGAAGTTCCTAATACAGAAGAGTCTACTCAGTATTATTCATATCCTGGTGGTTTACAAGGAAAGATAGCAAGTGCTGAGAAAGGGACTAAGAAAGGAAGTGCTGATAAAGGAAGTGATAAGGGGAGTGAAACTAAAGAGATTGCTCAAACATTGCTAACTATGGGCAATCAAGAAGAAGCCCATACTTCAAAAGTTTCCCCTGCTATTGTTGATCCCACTGCTGTAAGTCATTCCCCTGCTAAGCCTATTACTCAAACTTTTGTTAGAAAGAATAGAAGGCAACCAGCTCAAAAGGGAATTACAATTAAAGAACCTGCACCTAAAGCCAAACCAGCACCAGCAGTGGATCCAAAAGACAAGGGAAAAGGGATCATGGTTGAACAACCTAAGAGGAAATACAAGCATAGAACTCCTGAACAGCAAAGGGCTAAAGAAGCACATGATGCACAGGTAGCTCTCAAGCTACAACAAGAGGAGATTGATATGCAGGATCAGAGAATGCAAAAGATGAGGCCCAAAGAAATGCTTAAGCATGTTGAAATTATGCATAGGGAGTTGGATGAAAGGGTGCCTCATGTTCAAGAGTTTCTAGATCAATGGGAAAATGAGTTAATAAATGATCCTTTGGAAGACAGGTATGAATTAATTTGCCTTGTTTACAAATATCAAACTGAATATCTGGAAAGGAGGGAAAATCAAATTCAGAAAGAGAAATATTTGAAGTCTGAGAAGGTGAGACTTGAACACTACAAAGTTTTGCTTAAGAGACATAAGAAGTGGAAGGATGGTGATTTCATAGACCTGAGTTTTGAGGCTATAGAAAGGGCAGTCAGACCAGTTTTAAGAGAATATGATGTGGAAGACTTCATGACTATGAACTCTCCTGAGGAAGCTGAGTATCTTAGGAGGCAAAGTGAAGTGTTACAGAAAGCTAGGGAATCCAGAAAAAGAAAGGCTGAAGGAATAACTTCGGAAACTACACAAGCAGGTGCATCATCCCAAGCAGGTGCATCATCACAAGCAGGGGTATCACATCAAGCAGGTGAAAGTTTTCCAGCAATTGAGAGATCTGTACTCAATGCACAAAGGGCAGCCAAAAGACTCAAGAGAATGGAGAAAGTTGGTATAGTTACTAAGGAGTCTCAACGTCCTTCAAATGAAGAAATTGATAAACAGCTAATTGTGCAGGAAAATGATGATATCTAACCTAGTGAACTTGGGAAGAAGTTTGCTATAATAGAATATGCTGTTTATGAACATAAGGGGAGGACTTGGTGGAAGCTTACAAGAGCTGACAAAACAGCACAGACATTTCTAAGTCTAGATGTCATGTTTCAAACCTTGGATAGTGAGGACTTAGAAGATCTATGGAAGATTTTGAAAAAGACCTTTGCTGCAAAACATCCTACCATGGATGGTGTGGAGAAGGATTGGGTGATCTAGGAGTGCATGCATAGGATGTATGAGCATGAGTTATTTGATCCCATATTTGATGCAGTGAATAAAGGAAATTTGTTGTATTAGAAGTTGTTTACCAATTCTGGGGTCTATGAGATAGTAATGGAAGGAGTAAGTGTTTATTTGATCAGTCATCGTTATTATCCCTTCAATTAGGAGACCTTGAAGAAATTAGCACAGGCTGACTTGATTGTAGATGCTAAAACGCCTGTTGCCTATGATCTGATAAGGATGATGCATAGTCAGATTTGGCCAGAACGTTTGTAAGCACCCTCATCAACTAGTATTTATTCAGAAACTTGTCTTTAGGAGAAAGCACAAGTTTAGGGGAGGATTGTTAGGAATAAATCTATGTATATTTGTTACCCCTGCTAGTTGGTCATTCGTCCCCCTACTAGAGTAAGTTCCCCCTGCCAAATAACAAAGGCAGGGGGATTGTTTCCCCTGCTGAAGTCAAAGGCCCTGCCGCTAGAGATAAACTTGTAATATATTTTTACGCGTTTCTGTTACTATTCCGAGATACTTTCCAAGTTTGTTAGTAGTAATTGATGAGATGGCATTTATACATGATCTCATCGTTCTTTTCGGGCTTTAAATGCAATAATATGTCATAAAATACCATATATATGCTTGTGTTTGTGTGTTTTAGGTATGGATATCGTGAAAAAGACAAAAGATCACAAGATACAAGGAAAAACGAACACGAGAAACGAAGCCGTGCAAAGAACCGGGCCCTAATCATGGAATTTTCATCAAATACCCTTGAAGACTTGAAGACAAAACAAGATTGATCATCATTTATTGAAGAAATGACACTTAAAACCCTTGTATATTAATAATTACAAGTTTGGTCCCTTAAGTTTGTCAAAATTGCAAAAAGGTCCTTCAAGATTGAAGAAATGGCAAGATTAGTCCCTCAACATTTTCAAATTGCCAATAATGGTCCCTCAACAAGTGAAAGACTCATTGAAGACCTTTGAAGATCAACATTGTCCAAGATTAGTCCTTGAAAAATCACCAAATGACAAAAATTGCCTTTGAAACATCTTTATGGAAAGTTTGTGCCAAAATTGTCAAAGTGGGAAAGTTAATTATCAAAGGGATGCAAGTTTTAGGGCTGGAAACCTTAAAAGCCAAAAATAACAAAAACCAAGGACCAAAAGTGACAACTCTGAAACATTTAAAAAAAAGAGGCGCCTAACACAATCCCCACCCCCAATTTCGGATCTAAACACCTACTATTCACCTTTCTTACTACCCAGAAATTACTTTCACTTTTAATTGGGTAAAAACCAATTAAACTTGCACACAAGTAATTCACACACTCACAAACCTTTCCCACTCCTAAAAACCTGCATCCCACTCATGTGCACCAAACCCCCAATTCCCCAATCCACCAATCACATCATTCCTTAGCCCCCAAGCATCATGACGTGGCTTAAATCAATGGCCAAGATTATTTGCTTCCTCCCAAAGCAAAATAAACGTCCAAGATCAAATGAGAGGACAAAATGCACTCAAAACCATTCAAGGGCACATTTGGGATTTTCTTATGATTAGGGTTTAGTTTTTTCTATTCTAGATTGTTCTATAGGCTCTATAAAAGGAGACCCAAGTTGTGGTGATCCCTTTGTTCCAGTTTTTAAGCTTGCACATGTAATACCTTTTTAAAGAAATAAAAAGTTTGGTTTTTGAAATATTCAAGTGTAATTCCTTTTTTATTGTTTTTAAAAGTTGAGTGTTGTGTTAAGCTTAATTCTGAGTTCCATGTTTGATTTGGTTAAAAGTTTTTGAGGGTTTCAAAATATTTTCAAAGTTTGAGATTTTGAGAGATTTTGGTAAAATCTTCTCAAAAGGTTTTTGTTGTTAGGAGTTCATGTTTGTTGGTGATTTAAGTGTTATAGAAACATTTTAAGAAGATTAAAAAGGTTTTGGAAGAGTTATAAAAAAAAAAGAATAAAAACAAAATATTGATATATCTTGTTTTATCCATTTTGTTTGTTTGTTTTGTGTTCAAACAGGTTGAAGGCTTGTTGATTTAGTTCAGCACCAACCCGGGTTGGTTTGGAGGTGGATTCAACATCCACTAGGACCCTTGGATGTAGGGGTCCTAAGGTAACTCTCTTTTACTCTTTGAAAAGTTCATAAAAGTGCTTGTTACTTGATTTGCTTGATTGATTGATTAAGTGTGTTTAAGTTACTTGATTTGTGTTTATGTTATGTTATATACATGTTATGAAGCTTTGATAACAATTTGGTTAGGTTTCATAAGGTTTTGATTTGGAAAAATTGGTTTTCAAAAAGTTTAAAGGGTGTTTGGCAACAGGTTTAAGCAGGGTACAATCATTGATTTGTGTTGCTAAAAGATGTTAGGTTACTAGATTAAGGTTAAGTTAGGTGTTAGTAAGTTGGTAAATCAATTTTGATCAAGTTAGAAGTTAATTGGAGTGGTAAAAAAGGATAAAGGGTGTTAAAAATCTGCATAAGGGTGAAATTTGCTTGGTTTTTCATGATTTTGATGCTTAATCTTTGATTCTTGTTGTTATTTGTGTGTTACTTGACTCCTTGAGCTTCAATAAGCTCAAGGGTGCCCAATTGTCCAAATAATCGCCAAACAAAGCATCAAGCCAAGACCTCTTGGCATCACAAGTACACAAAGTGTGCACTCACACTTTTGTGATCATCAGTTCAGAAAACAACCAGGCCACGTTTTGCATAGTATTGCGCCGCAAGACAACCTATTGCGGCGCAACTGGAGGAGCTGCAGATCTTGGTATTCCCGTTTCACTAGTTGCGGCGCATGACAAAAGCGTTGCGGCGCAACTAAGTGTTTTAATATTATTTTATTAATTAATTTTCAAAATTTTATTTTTCTTTATTTTTCATTTTTCTTAAGTTCTATAGCATTAAATAGGACTATTTCCATTTTTAGATTATTTTTATCACTTTTAGATTTATTTTTATAATTATTTTAAGTTTAATTAGGTTTTAATCATTTTTAATCATTTTTAGGGTTTTAAAAATAGTTTTAATAGGTTTAATTTTTAGAAAATTACTTTTTAGTCTTATAATAATATAAGTTGAGTAATTATTCAATAAAATCATATTTTTGACATTTGAATTAATTAAATTTAATTTTAGGGCTTTAATTAGCATTTAAAATTAATTATTTAATTAATAAAAGGTTTTAAAATATCTTTGTTGGATTTTTGTCTTTATTTATATTATTTTAGACTTGTTTTAGTCTCTTTAATCTTTTTCTTGATTTTGTTTTTGGTTAGCATAATTTTTAAATTTTTGTGGTTTTTCTACGGTTTTACGTTTTCGTCGTAGTTTAATTTTAACGTATCCGTCTTTTCTTCTTCTCACCCCCATTCTTCTTAATATTAATCTCAAATATATACAAGTTAATTCACAACACCATACCTCCTTGGGAAACGAATCTTTCATCTTTTTTAAGTGATTGTGGGTCATTACTTGTGGTTTTCCTAAATCACTCGTCGATACTTACCGCTCATATACGTTCTTTTTGTTTTCCTAAACAAGAGACGTGTTTTTACTACTATCATTTTGGCGCCGCTGCCGGGGAGGTGTGTCGTGTCTTAATTTGGAAAATTTTGTTTTTGATATTATCCATAATAGTATTTGTGTTAAGTGGAACTCCCTTAACACGTATTATCGATTTTCTCGGTTTTTCTTTGTGAATATTATTAATATATTGTATTAAGTATCACAATCAATATACAATATCTCCAAAAGTGTGAAAACACAACCTTGATTCGGGATTTCATCACTCGATCATTGTATTCGAATCTCAAACAAAAAGAAAAGGCAAAAATAGATAAATACTTTCGAGAAGCTCGATTTTGAAAAATACAAACTATAAGGTGGGTATAAGGCGGGTATTATAAAATATACCCTAAGGAAAAAGGCTCTTAAGTGCTTCGCGCCGCCTCGTTTCCCCGCTTGCTTGTGAGTATTTTGAGATTGAAAGCTAATCGAGGGTTTTGCCGCCCAAAGTATTAATACGTATACTATATTTGCTTGGTTTTCTTTGTGATTAAACCCTCGTGAACAATTTGGTTTTCACCAAAGTTCTAAAGTCATTCGAAGGCGTTCACTCCACGTGATCGTTTTCATTCCTTTGAGGCTTCTTTAATCAAGAGTTTGATTCGAGGAGAGATTTTGTAGATTGTTGTCTACAAAGATACACCAAAAAACCAAAAAAATTAAATATCATCAAAAACACAAAAAAATTGAAAATCCACAAAACAACCAAAAAGAATCTTCTTTGCTCACCTCCCATTCTTCGTGAAGTTTATGATCACTCGTAATCAAGCTAAACGAGCTCGTAAACGTCTTCAAAAGCAAACAAATCAAGGATCGTTGATTGTTGAAGAACCTCCAATTGTTGAACCTATTATAGAACAAGAAGTCGTAATGGCTAATCGTACTATGATGGAGTTGCTACAAGCACCCACCGAGGGTTTTGGAGAGGCCATTGTTATTCCCGCCATCCTTGCGGAGAATTTCGAGATTAAGACGGGTTTAATGTCGATGCTACAAGCAAACAAATTTCGAGGTCACGAGAAAGACAACCCGCATTACCACATTAGGAATTTCAACCGTCTCACCGCCACTAGCAAATTCAAAGATGTTCCGCATGACGCCATTAAGATGATGTTGTTTCCATATTCGTTGGATGGACCCGCAAAAATTTGGCTCGAGAAAGAACCGCCAAATTCGATTTTGACATGGGCCGATCTCGTTTCTAAGTTTGTGAACAAGTTTTTTCCACCATCGAAAACAACACACTTAAAAAATGAGATTTCACGATTTGTGCAACGTAACAATGAAAGTTTTTCTATGGCATGGGAACGATTTAAGGAGATGTTACATGAATGTCCTCACCATGATTTTTCGGAATTGCATCAAATTGATACTTTTTATAATGGGCTTAATGATCATGAACGAGATTATTTGAATGCCGCCGCGGGTGGTAATTTTTTGTGCAAGACGACAAATGAGGCTTTACAAATCATTGAAAATCGATCTAAGGTTTATAGCCCTCGTAACACACCGAGTGTTGCCAACATGGGTTCGTCATCGTCATCACAATCGTCTCGTAGCATTAATGCCTTACATGATGAAGCTAATGAGGAAAATCGGTTTTTTGATAGATTTGCTAATCTAATGTCCCATTGGAAGGCTCAAGAAGCTTCCAATTCCGCTTCGGTTAAAGCGGTTGCTAAGAGTTGTTTATCGTGTGGAGGAGCTCATGATTTATCCGAGTGCATTACCGCGGATGGTAACACTTCGAGTGCTTATGTAGCAACGGGGACTTACAACCAAAACGGCCAAGGTTCCCGCCAAAATCAAGCTCCACCAAATCAAAATGCTAATAATTATCGAAACAACAACCAAGGTAATTACCAAGGCAACACACGCAATTACAACAAAGGGAATTATCAAAGTGGGAATGGACAAATCTCTAATCAAAACCAAAACCGTGATTTTCAAAATACTACACAAGGTTTTCAAAATGCTCACACGAAAAATTTGCAAGGAGAATTTTTAGATTATGCAAAAGCAAATGATGCTAAATTTGATAATATGCAACGTGAGATGATTAGCTTAAGGTCCGAGTTGAAAAACGAGCTTAAAAATGAACTTGCTAATGAACTTAAAACTCATGCAAATAAAATGGAAGGAAATGTCCAACGTCTTCAACAAAACCAACAAAAGATGGAATTAGGACAACATGAGATTAAGCAAGAGTTATTGAAAGCGGATGCTAGGCAATCAAAATTTGAGGACCGAATGGCTAAAATGTTTGAAGCAATCATGTGTAAGCCCTCTTCTTCGGGTGGTCTTCCTAGTGATACCATTGCAAACCCGAAGGGAGAAATGAAGGTTATTACTACACGAAGTGGTAAAACTTTCAAGGAACCAATCTCTCGTCCAAGTACTTCTACGGAGAAGGAAATCGAGAAAGAACCCGAGGTGATGGTCGAAAAGGAGCACATTACAATCCCACGAAGTACCGCTCATACCACACCTACGGTTGAACCAATACCAATTATGGAACCCGAGATTCCAAGGCCGTTGCCTAATGACCTACCCACACCACCTTTACCCTACCCTTCAAGACGAAACAAAGAGAAAATGCAAGAACGTAACAAACAACAAATCGAGCTTTTTATTAAGATGTTTCAACAAGTTCATTTTGATGTGAGTTTAGCCGACGCGTTGTTATACATGCCTCGTTTCGCTTCCACTTTTAAAAGTATGATGAGCGATAAGGAAAAGCTTTCAAAGCTTGCTAATTGTTCTTCGGTTTATCTTAACCGCATACCGGAAAAAGTTGGTGATCCCGGAAAGTTTCTCATTCCTTGTGACATACAAGAGATGAAAGAATGCCTCGCCTTGGCCGATCTTGGTGCGAGCATTAATTTGATGCCATTTTCCATTTGGAAATCGCTTTCGCTTCCGGCTCTTATTCCTTCGAACATGTCCATCGAGATGGCCGATCATTCTACGATTATGGCATGTGGAATAGCCGAAGATGTTTTCGTGAAAGTGGGGAAGTTCTACTATCCCGTTGATTTTATAGTAGTCGACATCCCCGCGGATCCTCAAGTTCCTCTAATTTTAGGACGATCATTTTTAGATACTTCGAGATCGCTTATCGATGTTCATGCAAGAACTATCACTTTGAGATTCAACGAAGAGGAACTTGTTATAAACGCTACTCAAAACTCGAAACCTTCTCATGTTTATGCAATCGCTACCATCAATCACATTGACATCATTGATGTGGTTTGCGATGAGTTTTCACAAGAAGTGTTAGGTTTTTCCGATAGCTCGTCAAGTGGCAATCCCACTATTTTGGATCCGATTCTTGCTAATTCCACACCAAATCTCACTCCATTCCAAGGAGGCGATTTCACTTCAAATGAAATCGACAATGAAGATGAGGTGTTGATTAGTGATGATATTTCTATTCCACCATTCCTTCCGCCGATGGAAGTTATGAGTGTTGAACCTAAATCTTCAATCGAGGAACCGCCTATCCTTGAATTGAAAGATCTTCCTTCTCACCTTGAATATGCATTCTTGGAAGGTGATGACAAATTGCCGGTTATTATTGCAAAAGATCTTGCTAATGATGAAAAAACCGAGCTCTTGAAAGTTCTTAAGGCTCACAAAGGGGCAATTGCGTGGAAAATTTCCGACATTAAGGGTATTGACCCAAAATTTTGTACTCACAAGATTTTAATGGAGGAGGACTACAAACCCGCAATTCAAAGTCAAAGAAGGGTAAATCCCAAAATTCACGATGTCATTAAAAAGGAGGTCCTTAAACTCCTTGACGCGGGAATGATTTATCCTATATCCGATAGCCCATGGGTGAGCCCAATCCATTGTGTCCCTAAAAAGGGAGGAATGACCGTTGTGCCTAATGAAAACAACGAGTTAATTCCCACTCGTGTTGTGACCGGTTGGAGGGTGTGTATTGACTACCGAAAGTTAAATGACGCCACTCGTAAAGACCACTTTCCTTTGCCCTTCATGGATCAAATGTTGGAGCGACTTGCGGGAAATGAATTCTATTGCTTTTTAGATGGTTTTTCCGGTTACTTTCAAATTCCTATCGACCCTCGTGATCAAGAGAAGACTACGTTCACGTGTCCTTATGGAACGTTCGCTTATCGTAGGATGCCTTTCGGACTTTGTAATGCACCCGGTACGTTTCAACGGTGTATGATGGCAATTTTTCACGACATGATCGAGAAATCGATGGAAGTGTTTATGGATGACTTCTCGGTGTTTGGTAATTCGTTCACGTCATGTTTATCTAATCTCGAACAAATGTTAAAACGTTGTGAAGAAACCAATCTTGTGCTTAATTGGGAGAAATGTCATTTCATGTGTAAACAAGGAATCGTCTTAGGACATAAGGTGTCGAAGGCGGGGATTGAGGTCGATAAAGCTAAGGTAGACGTCATCGCCAAGTTACCTCATCCCAAAACCGTTAAGGGAGTTCGTAGTTTCCTAGGCCACGCGGGCTTTTATCGTCGTTTCATTAAGGACTTTTCGAAGATTTCTCGTCCTATGACACACCTTCTCGAGAAGGATGCTCCTTTTAACTTTAATGAGGATTGTGTTAAGGCTTTCGAAACTCTAAAAAGGAAACTTACCGAAGCTCCCATTCTTGTTGCTCCTAATTGGGAATTACCCTTTGAAATCATGTGCGATGCAAGTGATTATGCTATAGGGGCCGTCTTAGGGCAACGTTACGACAAGCATTTCCGTCCTATCCACTATGCTAGTAAGACGATGACCGAGGCTCAATTAAAGTACACCACAACGGAAAAGGAATTCCTTGCCGTGGTCTATGCTTTTGATAAATTCCGACCTTATCTCGTCTTAACTAAAAGCATTGTGTATACCGACCATTCGGCTATCAAGTATCTCTTAGCTAAGCAAGATGCTAAGCCGAGATTGCTTCGTTGGATGCTCCTCCTCCAAGAATTTGATGTCACCGTGCTTGACAAAAAAGGAGCCGAGAATCTAGCGGCCGATCATCTCTCTCGTCTAGAAGATCCTCACAAAGATGTTTTCGAGAATAAGGAAATTACCGAAACATTTCCTCTTGAGACTCTCGGTGTAGTGAATTCTAAAGACACCACCCCATGGTTTGCCGACATTGCAAATTACCATGCGGGCAATTTCATAATCAAGGGTATGACGACACAACAAAAACGAAAATTCTTTCGTGACGTCAAGTTCTATTTTTGGGACGACCCTTATCTCTTTCGGATTTGTGCGGATCAACTCGTTCGACGTTGTGTGTTTGGTACCGAAGCTTCTAATATCCTTAGAGCTTGTCACGAGGGACCCACGGGTGGTCACCACGGTGCTAATCTCACGGCTAAGAAAGTGTTCGATGCCGGTTTCTTTTGGCCTGCTATCTATCGTGATGCACACGTACTTGTAAAGTCGTGTGATTCGTGCCAACGTCAAGGAAAATCGTCTCAACGTGATGAAATGCCGCAAAATATAATTCAAGTGTGTGAGATTTTCGACATATGGGGAATAGACTTTATGGGGCCGTTCCCATCGTCTCATGGCAACAAATATATCCTCGTCGCGGTGGACTACCTTTCTAAGTGGGTGGAAGCTAAGGCTTTGCCTACTAATGATGCTCGTGTGGTAGTGAAGTTTTTGAAGCAACTATTCTCTCGGTTCGGAACCCCTCGTGCTATTATAAGCGATCGTGGAACCCATTTTTGTAATGACCAATTCGAAAAGGTTCTAAAGAAATATGGGGTTACACATCGTCTTTCTACGGCTTATCACCCGCAAACGAGTGGGCAAGTCGAGGTTTCGAACCGAGCTTTGAAGAGGATTTTAGAAAGGTCGATTGGAGAAAACCGTGCTTCATGGTCCGACAAACTCGATGACGCTTTATGGGCCTTTAGGACCGCTTATAAGACACCTATCGGTTGTACTCCTTATAAGTTAGTCTATGGGAAGAATTGTCATTTGCCCATTGAATTGGAGCATAAGGCATATTGGGCCCTTAAGCATGCTAATTTTGACTTAAAGACCGCGGGAGATCACCGGAAAATACAATTGAATGAATTAGATGAATTAAGGGATAATGCTTATGAAAATTCATTAATTTTTAAAGAAAAGACTAAAAAGTTTCATGATTCAAAGATTAAAAACCGTGTTTTTAACGTTGGTGATCAAGTGTTGCTTTTTAACTCACGTCTTAAGATATTTTCCGGGAAATTGAAATCTCGTTGGTCGGGTCCGTTCACCATTACACAAGTGTTTCCATATGGGACCATTGAGCTAGCTCAAAATGATGGTCCCAATTTCAAGGTGAATGGACATAGGCTTAAGCACTACTTTGGTGGGGAAATTCCTTCAATGGTTGCCCCCGACCAAGACACCTTCCCCAATGATAATTAGCATTGAGGGGATCGAGTCGAGCTCATGACTCGGTAATCAAAAACGAGGTGCCTCGTGGGGGAGATCCCATGCTTATCTTTATGCTTATTATTCACTAATAAGGGGACTTGTACCCTTCCAACTCGTTGTCTCGTGGTTGTTTGTGATTGTGTTATCTAGATCATCATCATCGTCTACGATTGAAGACTCTCGTGTTCGTTTACGTGAGCCTCCATCGTTCGTTTGAAGAAGTTTTTCACGATTCCATGACATATCCTTTATTGTTCTAACAATTATCTTTTAGCATAATTAATAAACGGCTTTAGATATATTGTTGATCACCCTTTCCATGCTAGATCCTAAGCATTCGACTCTTCGTCTCTAGTATGGGGGTGCTCCACCTTTAGACTCGAAACATTGAGGACAATGTTTACTTTTAGTATGGGGGGGTGAATAGGTACTTGCTTTGCTACGCCCTCACGTTTTCCAATTTTCAATGTTTTGTTTTGCTAATAAGGCTAAAAATGGCCAAATTTTAAAATTTTTCTTAGTTTTCATAAGTGTTTTTAAGACACGAATGTATATTTTCCGATGGGTAGAATAAGAGTTAATTTTTGACTTGATGGGCATTTGGAGCCATTTACATTCCTTAACCCGCTCAATTCAAGTTTTGCTAGACTTTTATATAGGGAGCTTTAAAACGCGAAAGTCTTAATTCATTCGGGTTAAGAACAAGAACTTTTCGCAAGTTCCTATAATTGATTCTAGAAAGTCACTTATCA
The DNA here is from genome assembly GCA_025667525.1 of Glebionis coronaria. Taxonomy (NCBI): domain Eukaryota; kingdom Viridiplantae; phylum Streptophyta; class Magnoliopsida; order Asterales; family Asteraceae; genus Glebionis; species Glebionis coronaria. The sequence continues at coordinate 47,233,799 of CM046879.1, read as the reverse complement.
AGGGAACTTTAAAACGCATTCTCTAAACTTGAAAAAGTCCAAGAAAGTGCAAGATCCTATAGGTGGCTTGGAAACCCAAAACTTTGATTTGATATAGTCTTAATGAAAGCTAATCCAAATTTGGCTTAATTTTGACTTGCACGGCTAAGTATTCACGAGTCTCTTTAATTAGAGGTCTTTAAATAGTGAAGAACGAGAAATGATAGAGTTAGACAAGTGATCATGCTAAACGTAGAACATGAGAATGTTCTTTCAAAAACTCATATGTTTTTAATTGTGGCTTTTTCTTCCCATAAGATCAATGCATTAGGAATAAAACATAATTGCAATAAGTAAGGTCGTACGGTTTGAAAGGTTACTTAGCCTCTAGCGCAAGATCGTTTAAAAGTTGCTCGGGGTTGAATAGAGTTCATAGCCAAGGCATAACTTATTGAAACGGGACGCGAAGATTGGCGATCATCCAAAAAGGCCCTAACAAGGCATGAGGAGCTCTATTTTTGCTAAAGATCCAAAGATGATGTGAAGTATCATTATTCCAAAATCAATATGAAGGATCGAGACACACGACGAGAAGCAATTACTCCCCTAAAGAATGGAGAAAGTCTATCCAAAAAGACCCTAACAAGGTATGAGGATAAATATATCCAAGTCCGAAAAGGAGGCGGATCATTGTATATCAAAATCCAAAGTAAAGATTGAAGAAAAATGATGAAGTCGTGGTCCTATATGAAGAATCTCTCAAAAACGTCAAGTGAAGAAATTCCAATTATATGAAGAGAAGACCATAATTTCGAGAACGTCTTCCCAAGATTTGAAGTATGAAGTACATGCCAAATATCGGTCCGAGAAAGGTCTCAAATCGTGAAACAAGTTATGCCAAGATATGAACTTAAGGAGATACACGAGAAGCCGTTTTAAAAGATTTTGTCCTTCGGCTAACTATTGATCAAATCGTGCTACTTTGCTTTCGGACTAATAACTACTCAAATAAGTCAATATGAATCACTTGTGATCCATGACAAATAGATAAAAAAAATGCTAGTAACCCATTTCCTTTTATAATAACTAGGATTGCGGGGAGAAAAAGTATTACACAATTTGGACGTATGAGTAGTGTTAGCATTGTGACTTGTACCAACAATGATCTTGTTTTTGCACTTAGCATGGAATGTATGACAATCAAGGATGACGAAATTTACTCTAAGGGACATTAACTTGTTTCTATTCTTAGACCCTAAAAGTCACATTTTGGTGATGAAAATCATACATTATGTCTTTACACAATCTCGTAGTATGTTGCAAGTCTTTTACTCTTCAATAAAGGTTAATAAAATTGAACTTTGGTGATGCTTAGATACTTTATTCTAGCATTGCGTGAGGGCACGGCAATGGCTTAGTATGGGGGAGTGATGAGATGGCATTTATACATGATCTCATCGTTCTTTTCGGGCTTTAAATGCAATAATATGTCATAAAATACCATATATATGCTTGTGTTTGTGTGTTTTAGGTATGGATATCGTGAAAAAGACAAAAGATCACAAGATACAAGGAAAAACGAACACGAGAAACGAAGCCGTGCAAAGAACCGGGCCCTAATCATGGAATTTTCATCAAATACCCTTGAAGACTTGAAGACAAAACAAGATTGATCATCATTTATTGAAGAAATGACACTTAAAACCCTTGTATATTAATAATTACAAGTTTGGTCCCTTAAGTTTGTCAAAATTGCAAAAAGGTCCTTCAAGATTGAAGAAATGGCAAGATTAGTCCCTCAACATTTTCAAATTGCCAATAATGGTCCCTCAACAAGTGAAAGACTCATTGAAGACCTTTGAAGATCAACATTGTCCAAGATTAGTCCTTGAAAAATCACCAAATGACAAAAATTGCCTTTGAAACATCTTTATGGAAAGTTTGTGCCAAAATTGTCAAAGTGGGAAAGTTAATTATCAAAGGGATGCAAGTTTTAGGGCTGGAAACCTTAAAAGCCAAAAATAACAAAAACCAAGGACCAAAAGTGACAACTCTGAAACATTTAAAAAAAAGAGGCGCCTAACACAATCCCCACCCCCAATTTCGGATCTAAACACCTACTATTCACCTTTCTTACTACCCAGAAATTACTTTCACTTTTAATTGGGTAAAAACCAATTAAACTTGCACACAAGTAATTCACACACTCACAAACCTTTCCCACTCCTAAAAACCTGCATCCCACTCATGTGCACCAAACCCCCAATTCCCCAATCCACCAATCACATCATTCCTTAGCCCCCAAGCATCATGACGTGGCTTAAATCAATGGCCAAGATTATTTGCTTCCTCCCAAAGCAAAATAAACGTCCAAGATCAAATGAGAGGACAAAATGCACTCAAAACCATTCAAGGGCACATTTGGGATTTTCTTATGATTAGGGTTTAGTTTTTTCTATTCTAGATTGTTCTATAGGCTCTATAAAAGGAGACCCAAGTTGTGGTGATCCCTTTGTTCCAGTTTTTAAGCTTGCACATGTAATACCTTTTTAAAGAAATAAAAAGTTTGGTTTTTGAAATATTCAAGTGTAATTCCTTTTTTATTGTTTTTAAAAGTTGAGTGTTGTGTTAAGCTTAATTCTGAGTTCCATGTTTGATTTGGTTAAAAGTTTTTGAGGGTTTCAAAATATTTTCAAAGTTTGAGATTTTGAGAGATTTTGGTAAAATCTTCTCAAAAGGTTTTTGTTGTTAGGAGTTCATGTTTGTTGGTGATTTAAGTGTTATAGAAACATTTTAAGAAGATTAAAAAGGTTTTGGAAGAGTTATAAAAAAAAAAGAATAAAAACAAAATATTGATATATCTTGTTTTATCCATTTTGTTTGTTTGTTTTGTGTTCAAACAGGTTGAAGGCTTGTTGATTTAGTTCAGCACCAACCCGGGTTGGTTTGGAGGTGGATTCAACATCCACTAGGACCCTTGGATGTAGGGGTCCTAAGGTAACTCTCTTTTACTCTTTGAAAAGTTCATAAAAGTGCTTGTTACTTGATTTGCTTGATTGATTGATTAAGTGTGTTTAAGTTACTTGATTTGTGTTTATGTTATGTTATATACATGTTATGAAGCTTTGATAACAATTTGGTTAGGTTTCATAAGGTTTTGATTTGGAAAAATTGGTTTTCAAAAAGTTTAAAGGGTGTTTGGCAACAGGTTTAAGCAGGGTACAATCATTGATTTGTGTTGCTAAAAGATGTTAGGTTACTAGATTAAGGTTAAGTTAGGTGTTAGTAAGTTGGTAAATCAATTTTGATCAAGTTAGAAGTTAATTGGAGTGGTAAAAAAGGATAAAGGGTGTTAAAAATCTGCATAAGGGTGAAATTTGCTTGGTTTTTCATGATTTTGATGCTTAATCTTTGATTCTTGTTGTTATTTGTGTGTTACTTGACTCCTTGAGCTTCAATAAGCTCAAGGGTGCCCAATTGTCCAAATAATCGCCAAACAAAGCATCAAGCCAAGACCTCTTGGCATCACAAGTACACAAAGTGTGCACTCACACTTTTGTGATCATCAGTTCAGAAAACAACCAGGCCACGTTTTGCATAGTATTGCGCCGCAAGACAACCTATTGCGGCGCAACTGAAGGAGCTGCAGATCTTGGTATTCCCGTTTCACTAGTTGCGGCGCAAGAAAAAAACGTTGCGGCGCAACCGAAGGAGGTACAGACCAAAGGTGCTATCGTTATACAAGCTGCGCCGCAAGACCAACTCGTTGCGGCGCAACTGGAGGAGCTGCAGATCTTGGTATTCCCGTTTCACTAGTTGCGGCGCATGACAAAAGCGTTGCGGCGCAACTAAGTGTTTTAATATTATTTTATTAATTAATTTTCAAAATTTTATTTTTCTTTATTTTTCATTTTTCTTAAGTTCTATAGCATTAAATAGGACTATTTCCATTTTTAGATTATTTTTATCACTTTTAGATTTATTTTTATAATTATTTTAAGTTTAATTAGGTTTTAATCATTTTTAATCATTTTTAGGGTTTTAAAAATAGTTTTAATAGGTTTAATTTTTAGAAAATTACTTTTTAGTCTTATAATAATATAAGTTGAGTAATTATTCAATAAAATCATATTTTTGACATTTGAATTAATTAAATTTAATTTTAGGGCTTTAATTAGCATTTAAAATTAATTATTTAATTAATAAAAGGTTTTAAAATATCTTTGTTGGATTTTTGTCTTTATTTATATTATTTTAGACTTGTTTTAGTCTCTTTAATCTTTTTCTTGATTTTGTTTTTGGTTAGCATAATTTTTAAATTTTTGTGGTTTTTCTACGGTTTTACGTTTTCGTCGTAGTTTAATTTTAACGTATCCGTCTTTTCTTCTTCTCACCCCCATTCTTCTTAATATTAATCTCAAATATATACAAGTTAATTCACAACACCATACCTCCTTGGGAAACGAATCTTTCATCTTTTTTAAGTGATTGTGGGTCATTACTTGTGGTTTTCCTAAATCACTCGTCGATACTTACCGCTCATATACGTTCTTTTTGTTTTCCTAAACAAGAGACGTGTTTTTACTACTATCAGTAATCTTGTACGTGAGTCCTTATGCCTATAAAAGGACTCACTAGGTTATCATGCAAAGTGTTTCTTTCTCTATTGTCTTTCATTTTCATACTTTAAGGTTGTTGTAACCCTAATACCATTATTAGGTATTCGTATATCTTTGATATATTAAAGTTCAACGTTTGCTTTATTCTTTTTGTTCTTGTGCTAAACACTATATTCCGCATCTTGTTTAGTTACTTTGCCTTGCAAAGTTTCTCTAGTGTTAGATTGAATTTATTCTTTCTATCACAACCCTTAAACAAGCTATTAAGGTTTAAGATCTGAGTTTAGGATCAACACTTAGGAACTTTCTTCCCCGGCGTATTAGTGTCTTTCCATCTACTTGTATTACACACCGGATAGAAATCCAAACTGGCGTATCCTTCTCGAAATAAGTAGCAATCGTGTTCACAAGCATGTATCGACTCGTACCCTAACCCGATCGTTTTAAATGTCTTCTTTATTGCATAGTATGATGGTGGGAGCTTGAATCCTCTGCTTGGGGAAAAGATAGTTATCAAAAACTCTAGAATTTCATTAAATATGGTATCAATGATTTTACCTTTGGCCTTATTATGTGTAAACTTTGCCATAAAGTCTAATCAAGTCGCTTCTACACAACCAGGGTACAGCTCCTCATTGGCACTGCAATATAACTCTTCAAACTCGTTAGCTTGAGTCGGTCTGTTACTTGAGTTGGGAGTAGGTGGAGGATGAATATAGTCCGTAGGAATATAGGTAAGATCATCAAGTAACGATGTCATGTCACTAATCAAAGGTTGTCTTGTGTTATCTATTACTGGCAGTGGTAGCATGGTGGTGGAGGGGGTGTAGGTGTAGGAGGAGCCGGTTCACCATGGTGTGCCCATGTTGTATAATTGTGGTCAAACCCTAATTTCATAACGTGGTTCGAAAGAAGGTCGATATGTACTGGGAGTCTTGTTCGACAAGACTTGCATGGACATGTTATCTGATTCAAACTATTCACAAACTTCCTGGAATGCTTGACAAAATTGGTAAGACCCATTATTAATTCTGGCTCATGACGCTCTAACCGTGTCTAACTCTTATCAATGAGTACCATAACTGTGTTTTAACGATACATTTAGTTATTATATGCAACTTAATTAAAACAAGGAATTTAAAAAATTAATTATTATATATTTCATAAATAATAATATGTATTATATCAAATTATAAAAAATAATTATAAAATATATAATTATTATTTATAAAGTATATAATTATATAATATTATTTATATAAGATATAATTATCAAGTATAGAAAATAGTATGTTCACCTAGTGAAACTATGGAAGGCAATCATAACCCACCCTTTGAATGTTTCGTCTCATATATGAATGCGTATAACCGATTTACTATTTGAGAAAATTTCGGCAGCATTTCCCCTCAACTCCCCAAATATGTGTTTAAAGACATATTCGTAGGAGTAAAGGAGAAACACTGTCGAAATCATCTCAAATAGTAATTCGGTTATACGCATTCATATCCTAAATGAGACAAAACATTCAAAAAGCAGTCCCAAACAAGGGACTTTCCGAAGTTAATTCCTAATAAATTAACTTCGGACGGGTTTTCTATAGGTTGATCAATTTCAGACGAGAATTTTCCGAAATTAATCGCTAAAATCCTAAAACATTCCTAATGTTTAGTTCAATAAAACATTTAATCATATAATAAAAACAGCTTATTCTGATAAGCTTATCAGAAAGCTTATTCTGATAAGTTTATCGGGATAAGTTGTTTCAAACAGCTTATTCTGATAAGCTTATCAGGATAAGCTGTTATCAAACAGATTATTCTGATAAGCTTATCAGGATAAGCTGTTATCAAACAGCTTATTCTGATAAGCTTATCAGGATAAGCTGTTATCAAACAGCTTATTCTGATAAGCTTCTTAAGCATAACGTGTTTCAAATCAGCTTATCCGAAAAAGCTTATTCTCATCAAATAGGTAACATAAGGAGTGTTTGGATTTACGTTTAACAAAAATTAACAAGTTTAGACATCCCCGACGACATGTCGCCGGGGAACCTAAAAAAAACTAAATAAAAAACAATATGTATTATAAATTACAATAAAAAATTAAAAAAAACATACCGTTACCTTTGGCCGGGTCTCGGCTGTGGTCGGGGAGAGGCTGCGGTCGGGGCTTGGCTGCTGTTGGGTCTTGGCTGTGGTCGGGCTCGGCTACAGTCGAGACTCAGCTGCGGTGACGAGAAATGTAAAAACAAAACCAATTATACTATTAATTATAATATAATTTATATAAAAAAATCAATTACAATATAAATAATAAAAAATAAAATCTAAAAAATCCTTAATTATGGGACGGAGATGGAGTGGTGGTGGTGCCGGTGAGTGAATGAAGATGGTGGTGGTGGTGGTACCGTGAATGGAGGTAGCAGGGTGGCAGTGAACGTGTGCAAGTGTGGAGGTGAGTGGTGGTGGTGATGACAATGATGATAAAGATGGTGGTGTTGGTGGTGATAGCAGGTGTGGTGGTGGTGATAGCAGCAACGAAGATGGTGGTGTTGGTGGTTTTTTTGGATAAGAAAAGTTATGAGAAAAGTGAAGAAGATCTGGTAAAAAAGGTCCAATTTTCCCCAACGACATGTCAGAGGAATCCCTGGCAACATGTCGCCGGGGATACTTTTTACTTTGTCGTCTAGCCAAAAGCGCGCGTGATTGAAATTTTTTGGAGGGATGTGACCAGGTTTCCCTGACGACATGTCGCCAGGGATTCTGTTGACTAATCAACGGATATTCACGTACCTAACCTTTTTTGTCGTTTCTCTCAAACTTTCCCTGGCGACGTGTCGCCAGAGAAACAATCCCTAGCGACATGTCGCCAGGGATGGGTGCAAATGTCATCGGGGATACATTTTGTCAAAACAAAATTATTATTATTTCTATATAATTATAATTAGTTATAAAATTATTCTTATTATTATTATTATTATTTATAAAATAATTATTATTATTTATAAAATAATAATATCATCCCGGTCAGTTTAATTTCTAAATTCATTCCGGTCTAGTCCGTTTAGTTTCTCGATTTATTCCAATTTGGTAACCATTGAACATCTAACGTGTAACCAAGACATACCGACTCATCCATTGAACATCCAACGTGTAACCAAGACATACCGACTCATCCATTGAACATCTAACATGTAACGAAGACATGCCGACTCATCCATTGAACATCTAACGTGTAACCAAGACATACCGACTCATCCGTTGAACATATAACGTGTAACCAAGACATACCGACTCATCCATTGAACATCTAACGTGTAACCAAGACATACTGACTCATCTAACATGTAACCAAGACATACCGACTCATCCATTGAACATCTAACGTGTAACCAATACATACCGACTCATCCATTGAACATATAACGTGTAACCAAGACATGCCGACTCATCCATTGAACATCTAACGTGTAACCAACACATACCGACTCATCCATTGAACATCAAACGTGTAACCAAGACATGCCGACTCATCCATTGAACATCTATCGTGTAACCAAGACATACTGACTCATCCATTGAACATATAACGTGTAACCAAGACATACTGACTCATCCATTGAACATCTAACGCGTAACCAAGACATACCGACTCATCTAACGTTTAACCAAGACATGCCGACTCATCCATTAAACATCTAACGTGTAACCAATACATACCAACTCATCCATTGAACATCTAACATGTAACCAAGACATACCGACTCATCCATTAAACATCTAACATGTAACTAAGACATACCGACTCATCCATTGAATATCTAACGTGTAACCAATACATACCGACCCATCCATTGAACATATAACGTTTAACCAAGACATGCCGACTCATCCATTGAACATCTAACATGTAACTAAGACATACTGACTCATCCATTGAACATCTAACGTGTAACCAATGCATACCGACTCATCCATTGAACATATAACATGTAACCAAGACATGCCGACTCATCCATTGAACATCTAATGTGTAACCAATACATACCGACTCATCCATTGAACATCTAACGTGTAACAAAGACATACCGACTCATCCATTGAACATCTAACGTGTAAGTAAGACATACCGACTCATCCATTGAACATCTAACGTGTAACCAATATATGTCGACTCATCCATTAAACATCTAACGTGTAACCAATACATACCTACTCATCCATTGAACATCTAACGTGTAACCAATACATTCCGACTCATCCATTGAACATATAACGTGTAACCAAGACATGCTGACTCATCCATTTAACATCTAACGTGTAACCAATACATACCGACTCATCCATTTAACATCTAACGTGTAACCAATACATACCGACTCATCCATTGAACATCTAACGTGTAACCAAGACATATCGACTCATCCATTGAACATCTAACATGTAACTAAGACATACCGACTCATCCATTGAACATATAACGTGTAACCAATACATGCCGACTCATCCATTGAACATCTAATGTGTAACCAATACATACTGACTCATCAATTGAACATCTAACCTGTAACCAAGACATACCGACTCATCCATTGAACATCTAACGTGTAACTAAGACATACCGACTCATCCATTGAACATCTAACGTGTAACCAATACATACCAACTCATCCATTGAACATATAACGTGTAACCAAGACATACAGACTCATCCATTGAACATCTAATGTGTAACCAAGACATACCGACTCATCTATTTAACATCTAACATGTAACCAAGACATGCCGACTCATCCATTGAACATCTAACATGTTACCAACACATACCGACTCTCCCGTTGAACATATAACGTGTAACCAAGACATACCGACTCATCCATTGAACATCTAACGTGTAACCAAGACATACCGACTCATATAATGTGTAACCAAGACATACCGACTCATCCATTGAACATCTAACGTGTAACCAATACATACCGACTCATCCATTGAACATCTAACGTGTAACTAAGACATGCCGACTTATCCAATGAACATCTAACGTGTAACCAAGACATACCGACTCATCTAATGTGTAACCAAGACATACCGACTCATCCATTGAACATCTAACGTGTAACAAATACATACCGACTCATCCATTTAACATCTAACGTGTAACCAAGACATGCCGACTCATCCATTGAACATCTAACGTGTAACCAATATATACCGACTCATCCATTGAACATCTAACGTGTAACCAAGACATGCCGACTCATCCATTAAACATCTATCGTGTAACCAAGACATACCGACTCATCTGTTGAACATATAACGTGTAACCAAGACATACTGACTCATCCATTGAATATCTAACGTGTAAACAAGACATACCGACTCATCTAACGTGTAACCAAGACATGCCGACTCATCCATTGAACATCTAACGTGTAACCAATACATACGACTCATCCATTGAACATCTAACGGGTAACGAAGACATACCGACTCATCCATTGAACATTTAACGTGTAACTAAGACATACCGACTCATCCATTGAACATCTAACGTGTAACCAATACATACCGACTCATCCATTAAACATATAACGTGTAACCAAGACATGCCGACTCACCCATTGAACATCTAACGTGTAACTAAGACATAACCAATGCATACCGACTCATCCATTTAACATATAACGTGTAACCAAGACATGCCGACTCATCCATTAAACGTCTGACGTGTAACCAATACATACCGACTCATCTATTGAACATCTAACGTGTAACCAAGACATGCCGACTCATCCATTGAACATCTAACGTGTAACCAATACATACCGACTCATCCATTGAACATCTAACGTGTAACCAAGACATACCGACTCATCCATTGAACATCTAACGTGTAACTAAGACTTACCGACTCATCCATTGAACATCTAACGTGTAACCAATACATGCCGACTCATCCATTGAACATCTAACGTGTAACCAATACATCCTGACTCATCCATTGAACATATAACGTGTAACCGAGACATTCTGACTCATCCATTCAACATCTAACGTGTGACCAATACATAACGACTCATCCATTGAACATCTAATGTGTAACCAATACATACCGACTCATCCATTGAACATCTAACGTGTAACTAAGACATACCGACTAATCCATTGAACATCTAACGTGTAACCAATACATACCAACTCATCCATTGAACATATAACGTGTAACCAAGACATACAGACTCATCTATTGAACATCTAACGTGTAACCAAGACATACCGACTCATCTATTAAACATCTAACATGTAACCAAGACATGCCGACTCATCCATTGAACATCTAACATGTAACCAAGACATACCGACTCGTCCGTTGAACATATAACGTGTAACCAAGACATACCGACTCATCCATTGAACATCTAACGTGTAACCAAGACATACCGACTCATCTAATGTGTAACCAAGACATACCGACTCATCCATTGAACATCTAACGTGTAACCAATACATACCGACTCATCCATTGAACATCTAACGTGTAACTAAGACATGCCGACTTATCCATTGAACATCTAACGTGTAACCAAGAAATACCAACTCATCTAATGTGTAACCAAGACATACCGACTCATCCATTGAACATCTAACGTGTAACAAATACATACCGACTCATCCATTTAACATCTAACGTGTAACCAAGATATGCCGACTCATCCATTGAACATCTAACGTGTAACCAATACGTACCGACTCATCCATTGAACATCTAACGTGTAACCAAGACATGCCGACTCATCCATTAAACATCTATCGTGTAACCAAGACATATCGACTCATCCGTTGAACATATAACGTGTAACCAAGACATACCGACTCATCCATTGAATATCTAACGTGTAAACAAGACATACCGACTCATCTAACGTGTAACCAAGACATGCCGACTCATCCATTGAACATCTAACGTGTAACCAAAACATACGACTCATCCATCGAACATCTAACGTGTAACGAAGACATACCGACTCATCCATTGAACATCTAACGTGTAACTAAGACATGCCGACTTATCCATTGAACATCTAACGTGTAACCAAGAAATACCGACTCATCTAATGTGTAACCAAGACATACCGACTCATCCATTGAACATCTAACGTGTAACAAATACATACCGACTCATCCATTTAACATCTAATATGTAACCAAGACATGCCGACTCATCCATTGAACATCTAACGTGCAACCAATACATACCGACTCATCCATTGAACATCTAACGTGTAACCAAGACATGCCGACTCATCCATTAAACATCTATCGTGTAACCAAGACATACCGACTCATCCGTTGAACATATAACGTGTAACCAAGACATACCGACTCATCCATTGAATATCTAACGTGTAAACAAGACATACCGACTCATCTAACGTGTAACCAAGACATGCCCACTCATCCATTGAACATCTAACTTGTAACCAATACATACGACTCATCCATTGAACATCTAACGTGTAACGAAGACATACCGACTCATCCATTGAACATCTAACGTGTAACTAAGACATACCGACTCATCCATTGAACATCTAACGTGTAACCAATACATACCGACTCATCCATTGAACATATAACGTGTAACCAAGACATGCCGACTCACCCATTGAACATCTAACGTGTAACTAAGACATAACCAATGCATACCGACTCATCCATTGAACATATAACGTGTAACCAAGACATGCCGACTCATCCATTAAACGTCTAACAGTGTAACCAACACATACCGACTCATCCATTGAACATCTAACGTGTAACCAAGACATGCCGACTCATCCATTGAACATCTAACGTGTAACCAATACATACCGACTCATCCATTGAACATCTAACGTGTAACCAAGACATACCGACTCATCCATTGAACATCTAACGTGTAACTAAGACATACCCACTCATCCATTGAACATCTAACGTGTAACCAATACATGCCGACTCATCCATTGAACATCTAACGTGTAACCAATACATCCTGACTCATCCATTGAACATATAACGTGTAACCGAGACATTCTGACTCATCCATTGAACATCTAACGTGTAACCAATACATACCGACTCATCCATTGAACATCTAATGTGTAACCAATACATACCGACTCATCCATTGAACATCTAACGTGTAACTAAGACATACCGACTCATACATTGAACATATAACGTGTAACCAATACATGCCGACTCATCCATTGAACATCTAACGTGTAACCAATACATACCGACTCATCCATTGAACATCTAACGTGTAACCAAGACATACCGACTCATCCATTGAACATCTAACGTGTAACTAATACATACCGACTCATGCATTGAACATCTAACGTGTAACCAATACATACAGACTCATCCATTGAACATATAACGTGTAACCAAGACATACCGACTCATCCATTGAACATCTAACGTGTAACCAAGACATACCGACTCATCCATTGAACATCTAACGTGTAACCAAGACATGCCGACTCATCCATTGAACATCTAACGTGTAACCAAGACATACTGACTCATCCGTTGAACATATAACGTGTAACCAAGACATACCGACTCATCCGTTGAACATCTAACGTGTAACTAATACATACCGACTCATCCATTGAACATCTAACGTGTAACCAAGACATGTCGACTCATCCATTGAACATCTAACGTGTAACCAAGACATACCGGCTCATCTAACGTGTAACCAATGCATACCGACTCATCCATTGAACATATAACGTGTAACCAAGACATGCCGACTCATCTATTGAACATCTAACGTGTAACCAAGACATGCCGACTCATCTATTGAACATCTAATGTGTAACCAAGACATACCGACTCATCCGTTGAACATATAACGTGTAACCAAGACGTATCGACTCATCCATTGAACAATTAACGTGTAACCAAGACATACCGACTCATCCATTGAACATCTAACGTGTAACCAATACATACCAACTCATCCATTGAACATCTAACGTGTAACCAATACATACTGACTCATCCAATGATGAAATAATTAATGCAAAGTAAGGCCGACGGCAGATGTTACTTTTCTCTTTGCCTGCCTATGCACCAAATCTGAAAGAGCTATACGTACCATATCCAAATACACTCATGAGGTTTCAGTATTCAACACTTGTCCAGCTGATGGATTTGATGGATGGGTGGTAGATTGAGTTGCTAAATATATTGGCGGGATACTTTATATAAGCAATCCTTGACTGAAAGTTTCCATGACGACATGTCGCCGGAGAAACTATTGGCGAGAAAATAGTGGAGGGAAAACATTGGCGGAAAAATGTTAACAATTTCTATCACTTTTTTAGCATAAAAGGAGAATCACACACATTCTTTATCATCACAACCACCAGTAGATCACACACACTTATCATCACAAACACATTGTTATTATGAATATGTTGAAGCATGAAGCTTTTACGTGTAGGTGTGGACATGGAGATGTAGTTCTTTGACAATCGTGGCCACATGATTCCTTTGGTAGACAATACTATGCTTGTCCACGTTCAAAGGTGGAACCTCCAGTTTCATATGGATGCGAATTTTTTTTATGGAAAGACGAACGAGTCAGACTACTTGTCAATTCTCTTGGAGGTTCAATGAGTTTTTCTCCTCCAAGCTCTTCTTCGAGACCTTCAACGAGATTTTCTCTTCCAATCTCTTCTTCGAGACCTTCAAGGACTCCAATTTCTTCTCCAAGCTCTTTAACATGTGCAAAGTGTGTGCTCTTGAATGGAAAAATAAAGGTACTTGAGAGTACAGTAGAGTTGTACCGCAATGCCGATAGGCACACAATGGATTCAGCTGCACTACTTCACGACCTTTACGATGACATGGGGAACCTTAGTTTGAACTAGTTTGTGATGTGTTTTTTTTCGTGTTTACGAGTCTAATATCGTTGTAATATCCATGTTTAATTAAGCGCGTGTTTAAGTGTCCATGACGAATAAAATTATGTTTAGGAGTGTCCGTCTGTAAGTCTCCTATGTGATATTACAAAATGTTTTATGTAATATTTGGAATAAATAAATATTTGTTTTACAAATGTCTCATTTTTTACTATATAAACGTCGTGAAAATAAAATAACAACGGATCGATAGTTAAAATAATAATTATATGGAATAAATAATTATAAAATTTTTAGTAAATAATAATTATATCTTAAATAAGTAAAAAGCAAATAATAGTTTTATATTTTTTCATAATAAGCAAAAACTAAAATAATATATTTGACAGGGAGTTTCCCCGGGTACATGTCGCCGGGGAAACTTTTGGGATTTGGCGGGTAAAAGCCCGCCACAGGTTTTCTGCTAAAGTTCGAAGATAATTACGTTGGATGAATACTTCCCTGGTCGCCAGGGATAATATTGTCAGGTTATTATCAAAAAGAGATTAAAGTTAATTACGTTGGACGAAGTTTCCCTGGCGACATGTCACCAGGGATAAGTGGGAGGGAAAATTTTCCGTTTTTTTTTTGGCATCTGATTTTGGACGCCTGTTCCCCGGCGACATGTCGCCAGGGATACAATGGCCAAACTTTGACCAAAAAATCTATCTGCTTTTTTGCCACGTCAGCGAAGTCGCCAGGGAAAAGGTGTTATCCCTGGCGACATTTTGTCGCCGGAGAAACCCCTGATCTCAATTTTCTTGTAGTGGGTGTTATGTTAGCTGGAATCACGGTTTGAAATGATGATAAGTAATTTGTTGGTTGATACATTATGTACCAGGATAAGGAGGAACATGAAGTTGGATTTAGGTACACTTGGAGTTTTGAATGTGTTGTGATTCATGGAACCAACAAGCCAAAACAAAAAAATTAGCGGCAACGACTATATATTTTTAGCAGCAAAATCGAGATCCAAATCAATTTTCCCATCCTGGTATGATGTTAAAACTAATATCAGTTCTTTGATTATTTATAGCCTTTCCTGTTTCTATTTGTTTTTCTTTTGTAGCTTTGAGTGTGGAGAATGGGAGATGGGGAAGAAGATAAGAAGAACGACTGTGACTCGCGATATTAGTTATTAGATTCTCCAGGTATATAAAAATTACTATTGCTTTTTTGTAGTCATTTTTTTTAGTGAGATTGATTATAAAAGTTATTTTTAGTTTTCAATCTGAATCGTAATGTCATTCATTTTTTCCTTTTGTGAGCTGAACTTTCACTTTCTTTTCGTCAAAGTAGCTTTAGTATAGAAAAATTAATGTTGCTTTTTTGTAGTAATTTTGTTAGTGAGATTGATTATAAAGGTTATTTTTAATTGATTTTCTTCGAAAACTTGTTAGAGAGGGTAAAATCAGTGTTTTGAAAAGTGTTTTCAAATCGACTTCGTCGAGTAATTGGGTTAGCGGATCGACCCAGGCTAATTCGGTTTCTCAAAAAGAATAAAAAATCGTTTTTTAAATAATTAATAAAAATTATGAAATCTAAACTACTTTCGACAAATAAAATATGTAAAAATAAAATTATATCGCAAAAAATACACATAATTTACATGCTTTATTTGTAATAAAAATACGAAAAAAACGAAACCCGATCGGGTCTCGAAAACTAGGTTGACTCGGTCACCTCAAATCCGACGGGTCTAATCGGGTTTCGAAAATGTAAGACTCGGGTTAATATGACCGGCTTTTCGACCGCGGTTGACCCAGCTAAATCCAATCCGGTTTCAAAACATTGGGTAAAATAATACCAAAAGCAAAAAACGAAACTGAGGGACAAATATTAATTTCTTTTTACAGTAATGTATATTTAGAAAGTGATATAAAAAAGGAAAAGATTGGCTGGTCTGCATATATAAAATCTCCTCTCACAACCTACTCTAAGAAAACACACATAGTTACGTACCGATCAATTTCACACACCCCAGACTCAGCAGGTTATGTATTTTATATATTAATTAATTAATGTTGTGAATTAGGGTTTTAGTTGATCGATTTTTGATAATCGGGGTTAGGGTTTTGATAAATAATATGTATTAGTATTTCTCATGATGCAGGTCTTCGTCAACCATGGAACCCGAGGCTATAATGATTTGTATTGACAATTCCGTTTCAGTTCCAAAAGATGGATTTGTGTATAAGGCTCAACTTGAGGCTATCAGATTCTATATCCGCGCTAAACTCAACGTACGCACCTGCATCTAGCTTTTTCTTAAACTCCCTGCTTGCTATTATTATTATTATTATTATCATTAATATTATTCTCTGTTATAGTCTAATCCGAAGACTCGTATGGGCATGGCCCCATTGGGCTGTGGTGCCTCTGCCGCTCGCTGGCCACATCTACCTGACAGCGATGTCGAACAGTTTCTCACTTGCAAATTAGGTTAGCAATTTTTATTTTTTTATAATTATTATTATTCCCGTCAATTAATCTGCATAATTTGTATATTGATTCATTACTTTCTATGCTCAGAACGCATTGTTTGGGGCGGTCCGTTTGCCCTAATCTCTGGCCTCGGCAGTGCTATGTTTGGCTTTATGGACGTTCCCATTGACATGAACAGACGGCTGCTTGTGTTTGTTTCAGGGTATGTACGCTATTCTTGTTGCTTTTCTTATGATTAATTAGTTATTGTCATCAACTTTATATTAATATTATACCTTGTCTTTCAGTCCTGGATACTTGATGGATGTCCTCCTCGGTATTGGACAACGTTTAAAGAAAAGGAATATTGCTCTTGATATTGTCTGCTTCGAGGACGAGGACCAAGAATTCGACTTACACAAGACTAAGTGCCTTAGATCATTTGTTGCTTCTGCCAATAGGGGTAACAACAGTCACTTTGCTCGTGTGCCACGTCATTCCTCTTCTTCTGTTCGTGATATCCTAGTCAGGTTTACCACCTTCTTCTTCATCATTATATTGTTGGCCTGACATGCTGTTATCATTATTAGCGTTTTGTATCTCTTTAACATAAACTTTGTAATATCAGATCTAAGATCCTTAGCCGTTTGGAAGCTGAAGCGGTACCTTTGGTGGAAGAGGTGATAGAGAAGACAAAGAAGAAGAGGAAGTTGACGAGGAATAGGAAGAAGAAGAATCATCTTTCACAACAACACCCAGAAGAGGAGCAGCCTCTTGTATCTTCTTCTTCTTCTTCTCCGCCTGTTATTCTCCCTGCTCATATCCAAGTTCCTCAAAAGTCTAAAAACGAAAATCAGTTAGTATTTGGATGTTGGCAGATGCATCAACTGGTAGAAGTTTTATCTCTAAGTTCCTGAAAACGCAGTTTGTAATGTACTATGGAGAAGTAAGGAGTTGGTTGTTCAATGTCTGCTCCCGAAATTGTATCTTGTTGGCTAAGGCCGGTTTTATTTTCCTCTCGGAAAATAAATACGTTTATACATTGTTGTATGACGCCATCGTCAAAGTGACCTTTACTATTATTCTGCTATATGGCAAAAGCCGGTTAGGTTTTCATTTACATTGAGTTATGCAAATTAACCAAATCTATTAGTGAAATTAGTGCATTTTATAAGTATAGTTCTTCTATAAATGGTTTGTTTCATATATATGCTTTGAAAAGACAAATTATATGGTATCAAAAGTTTCTATATTGTTTGATGCCACGGCTCAATCCACCTTATGGTTCTTATGGCGTGTTCGGAATGAATTCATCTTCGCTTCAAAAAGACCTAATAAAGCCCGCATCTTCAATGACATCAAGCATTACACTTTTGTTTGAATCTCAAATTTGTAATTGGCTAGAGTAGTGGCTTTCAAACCCACAAATTGCTTTATGTATTCCTTTGTAATTCTCTCATAACTCCTTGCTAGGCTTGTGAAAACGAGAAAAATAGTATATAACCGACGTTGCCGTTAGTGTTTACATGTGCCCCTGAAAGTTGGACATAATGAAGCATAACAAAATTTCTACCAAATTAAAGGGTGTTTGATTTTTTCCAATCGATCATGGATTAAACTCTTGACATCCCAAGCTTTCGTTCAAACAAACGTTGGAGAAGGTACACTTGCAACACGCTCGCACCGATCATAGCAAATGATTCCACCAGAGCTTTGTGCATAGCTCTCTTGCTCATTCTTTTATTTACTGCAAATCAACACATTTGAACTGAATGTTAGAGACAACATTTCTAAAGTTTTTGTTTAATGTTAAGAGTTAGAGATTTTACTTATTTCATGTTGATCAGCCTCAGCTATAAGCCAATGTTGCTTAAACTGAATGTCCACTAGTTTGTCCCCTAACTTTTCTATTTGGTCCATAATCGGTGTGAAATGATCTGCAAAACCAAAATAAAACTCTTTTGAAGGGACTTTAACTAGTGTTGGACATCATACATGTAAACGTAGCGTAACTTGTTAAGATCTCACCATGTTTTGCATGTTCAACGTGATTATGGAAAAGACTCGAATGGACATTAACGTCCACAAATTCTGGGTAAGGTGAATGATTGGAGAAGCAAAACCGATAAAGGCCTTCATTATGTGCCACAAACTCGGACGATTCACTTGTTTTGTCATGAAACTCTAGAATTTGTTCCCCGCTCGGCCCCTTAACCTAACAAAAGCAACATAGGGACACATCCGCCATTACAACTTTCACCTCAACGCCATATACAGCGTCAAATGTAACAAGTTAATCATAAGCAGAAAAACTTGCACATACACGCTAGCACGCACAAAGGACTTCAACATACCACAGCATCATTGTGATTACTGAATTTGACTCCTATTTAAGTATTTACTATATAACCGTATTATATAAGAGGCAAAGAGAAAGGGATACCACAAGATCGGTTCCATATACATTATAATGCCAATCATCAATATCATCATTGATAATAACAACAAAAGAAAATCGAACCGTTGCACCATACTCAGCTTTATGTGAAAAACACTCTTTTCCGTCTATCAAAAACCTGATCCCAGACACTTCCTCTATGTTAGCAGTAAGAAGCAATATCATTGTCACCAGCAACACTTTCGAAAACATACTCATCTCTATAACAAAACATAATAATTAAAGAATTATATTTGAGTATTGTAAGAGCAACGGTTAGTAGCTAGTTTACCTTGGATTATTTTGGGATTATGTGTTGCGAGTTGTACTCGATGCAACTATTTTTGTTATGTTCTAATGGAAGGTGATTTAAGAGAGTCAGTTTAGGCAAACGAAAGAGACATTAAACTGAAAATCAGAATTTTGGCCTAATTTCAGAAGTTGTGAATACATTAACCACAAGGATAGCATTAGGATAGACAAATCTCAAACAGAATATACCCTATTTCATTGTATCGAGACATACTATACAAAGTAGAATATCGTACAAATGAGCAAAGCTACAGAAACCGATTTTATGGTCACAGGACTTGGTATTTTCCCTTTATCGCTGCGAACAAATAGACCCAAGTACAATGGTACATTAATAAGCACCAACGCGACACAAAGTACTATTTGAATAGCCATGGTCTCAAAGTATGCTCTCCTAGTTATCGTGTCCATAAACGCTGATTTCACAACAAACCCAAGAAAACAAACCAAATAGACCATCGACAGTGTTGCTACATGTGTTGACAAGGGGGATGACACTCCAAATTCCATTAGTTCTTTATCATACCTCTCTTGAACATCATTATCGGACACTTTTGAGCTTATTACAAATGATAAATCTGAGCCCAAAATGGTGTCGAGTAATGCAAAGAGGTAGGAGGTAGTTCGCTTGTAGAGCCAGATTCTGCGATCATTCCACCACCCTCTTGTGGTCCCGCCGGATTGAAAGAATTCAAGGAAGTCGAATGCTGAGATGAAGACTATGATGTATGCGAATGGGAGAAACCATCCGCTTGATACCTATATATCAACAAAGTTGTAAGAAATAGGTGATAATTATTCGCTTATTTATTAACCCTGTTTGTAAGGTGCACAAACAGTGATTGAGTGATAACTTACCGAAGGGAAAAGAGATACCCCTTTAAGGAGACAAAGTGACGGAACAATGGAGTAATAAAGAGTTGGCACGGATGAAGGGGACCATAAACAGTAGATCATATAGCCCATCAATTGACCAGGGTGAATCTTTCCCAGCCCGTACCAAGCCGGGCTATATTTTGAGAGCAAAATTAGTAGATCCCCTTCGGACCACCTTTTATGTTGCACAAGAGTTTGGTCCAGTGTGGTTGCTGCAACGCCTAAAAAGGCCTCTCGTTTAGGATTGTAATATACTGATTTCCATCCTCGGCAGTGAATAGATAGCCCTGTTATGACATCTTCAACCGGACATCCGTATTTTAAACCAATCTACAATACAAAAATGCACTGCAAATTGATCTTTCTGAATAACGCTAACAATTTACTTCTAAAAATCAGATAACAAGGGCCTAGAGGTTGCAAAATGTCAAAAAGGGTACTTTTTTATTCCTCAAAACGGGTCGGGGTTGTGTTAGGGTGGATTGGAATTAGAAACCGAAAAAAGTAATAAAAACCTCTTTTCCCCATTCAGTGTCAGTTTCGAAGGTGCATGTTGCAAGCTTCTTTAGTTCTTCATTCGTGTAGTTTTGTGATGTCGTCTCTTTGTGATCATTCACCGTGTTCCAATCGATTCTTTTTCCATCATATAAACTTTTCCCAGAAAGAATTTCTCTTCGGTGAAAGCAGCCAGTTCCAACATACAAAGGCCCGCCCATACCATCAAGACCATGGAAATCAATCTCCAACGATCAACAAAAAACATGTTAAGCTTTCATAACAACATTATAAATAAATCAAGCATATATTATATGGATCACCTGAGTAATAACTTTAAGAGAGCCACCATACAGTTCATTTTTTGTAAGGTTTTCAAAAGATTGTGGGTACTGAACAAAACCAATCTCGTGGCCTTTTTCTTCATCCATGAAAAAGCAAAGCGCATCTCTTATAGTATCACTGCTATTCGAGTACATATCACAGTCGACATTCAGGATTATTGGTCCATTGCTTATCTTCGACGACACCCTTATCTGCATTGAATTGTAGTGTCCTCCAAGTGATTATGAGACAAAAATCCGAGAAATCTTTTAACGAAATATTAGCAAAAACATACCAATGCATTCATGGCTCCAGCTTTAAAATTATGAAAATGGTTTGGTCTCTTTTCCCTAGCCAAATAGACTAATTTCGGAAGGCTTTGCCCTTCTACATCCTGATTATTATCAAGTAAAATCTGCAGAAAACGTTGAATTAATAAGACTAATTCGACTGATCCAAGTTTAAAACAATGTCAAAAGATTGCAAATAATGCCATGAAGTGCTTACTTGAACGATGGGACTGTGGTCCCTTGGAGATGTAAATGCATCCCATTCCGCAAATCCTTTGTGTTCTACACGTAATTCTTCAGGAACTCTTCCAATCTTTGTCACATTCTCGACTCGATTCTTCATTTCTTCAAACAAGTCCTGTTATCCGAAGGAAAATTTTATTTAAGTCCCTTAATTATATGTGTGGAAAAACAACCCATAAAAAGTTAACATGACTACCTTAGCGATAACATAATCTTGATCATGTGTCGTGTTTGAAGGGCGAGGTGCTGATTTGAAATATGCAGCTGGTGACAATGGCTCCACCTTGTATTTTCGACAATATGGCAACCAATGTTTGGAAAAGACCGCGGCTTGAGTGAGAGCATAGAAAGTAAGCTCAGACCCACCATCATCAGATAGATAGACGGCGAGCTTGTTAGTAGGGTAGTCGTAAGCCATAACCGATAAAACAGTACTGATCACCATCATTGGTGGCTCGATCACGGGGTCAGCCGTGCACACAAATATATCCACTCCAGGTAACTTATTTTCGTACCTAACAGATAAATTGGACCATTGTCATGTACAATCTAAAACACGATATTTACAAAAAAAAAGATTTACAACTTATATATCTTGGACAAGGTTCATTTGAGAGAAGATAAAGGGTTTTCGACAAAATCTTACGTGCATCACGATATTAAAATCCATGCGATTCAAGAGCACTAACAGAAACCCTGGCCCTCGGTTCGCCCATGTAAAAATGTATGCGATGTTAATTACAGACCAGTTTAATGTCGAACATGTTTAGAACATGTACCAAACTACATTCGATCGATAGATCCTTTTTATTGAACTCTTGCACTATAAAAAATTCTGAAGTAAAGTATTTCTGAAGGATTAGTTAATATATGTTGTCAATTAGAATCCAACCACTACTCATGACCAAATTACACACCTTTCTATATATAGAATATGTTATCTTTTGTTGACAATAAACGCATCCAAAATCATTTTGTTCTCCATGACTGACATGTGAAAACCTTAAAAAAATAATTGGACCATCCACAAAACTTAGTTGTCGTCATTTGCATTTAAAAACAGAAACAATCGTGGTTATTTCTCTTTCTAGACAGATCAAGGTACTAAAGAAGAAATTAGGATTTATCAAGTTATTCCTGCCAAATCATTAATTCCAAATATAGAGAGATCAAGGTACCAAAGACGAAATTAGGATTTATCAAGTTATTTCTGCCGAATCGTTAATTCCAATTTCCAAATATAGAAAGATTAAATCAATGACCAAATTTTTATAGCAAGAAGTAAATTACAAGACATAATACTTCCATACCTCTAATATATTACACGTTAATATCACTTAATTTTCCCTTTTTTAATAGGGCATGATTAACTTTTAGAAAAAGAAAAAGCCATAAAACCAAATTATACCAACCAATAAGAGAGTAAACAAATAAAAACTCAAACCTTTGAGCAAGCCGTTGTTTGAAAGTTCTCCGGTAAGTTGGATTCCATCGAACTGATTGAGTTAACATCCAATACAAACCCAACCATATTTCCGACACGAACATCCCAATCCAATACCACTTCCTGCCACCGTTAAAAGCTGTTTTTAACGGTGTCAGTTGGGTTGCTCTATAAACCCATATCCATAAAATACACACCAAAACACTTGCTGCAAATACTTTGTGCTTCTTACCACCTTTTCGTGTTTCTGTCTCGAATAATCGACTGTTTTGGTCGTCCATTTGATACCTTCTTGAAATGTTTAGGTGTTTATATCTGTTTTTGATCATGTTGTATGTATGTGCATATATATATATGAGAAGGTGGCTAGCTAATACTGTAGAACTTTTATATATTATAATATACTCAAGTGTGTCAAAGGCAATGGTTATGGTTTGAATTTGTGTATGTCGTGACAAAACGTAATTGGCAAGTGTAGTTGGCAAAGTGTATAAGTATCGACCAATTATAGTTGTCGGATGATTATGAAGACCTTTTAGACTTTGGGATCGTTTACTCGATCTTTTAAAAACAATTTTCTTAGTTTGTTCGGTTGACTTATCGGATCATGTTCAACCGGTTTTAGCCGACGGTTTACTTATGTTTTCTTGCTAAATCGGTCTGATCACATGGCTGATTTCCGGTTCATCCGACCCAGTTACTCCAAGTTTTAAAACTTTTCTTAAATTTCGGTGTTAATGATGGCACATGTTATATAAACTATCGACAACTCTTCTATCACTTCACATCAAATCACATTAATATTCACTATATCATCACACTCACTATCTTTTACCTTTTATAATTACACCGCCTATTTTATCATCAAACAAAAAGTATAAAAATAACCCAGTTTATAAGATATATCTCACATCGTATGCATTCACAAAACACATAAAGAATAATTAAAAAAAAAACCAAAAGTGCCTATTTGCCTTGGTTTTTAACGATGGTGTTCACCACCTTTGTTGTGCCAAACAAACCGACCACCCTCACGCGCGATGGTGGGTATTTTCTATGATGCTCCATGCGTCAAAAGTTAGGTGATTGTTCATCTATCTAAAAACTAGTCTTATGCTTATATGATTATATATAGTGAATGTGTTAGGGTTAAATGGTAAATGAAACGACCAACTAGATGGAAATAAGCATTCATGCATAAGAACACGACGGTTGACTCGAGATGAAAGATTAATAATCATTCCACTGTATATTGATTATGATATGGAGGGGTGAGCATGATGCGGTTCACTCACCTTTTAAAAAGGGTTGGTCAATACTACCCCTAACTACGTCTCTCCAATTACTTGCATGCCAATCGTGTGATATATCCCGTTCAATTAGATCGTCCATGAAAGGTTAGGAGTGACCGAGGTAGGCGTAGAGGTGATCAATGAGAACTATTCGACAATGAGGAAAATTCCTCTTCAGCAAGTGCTGGTGATGATGTTGGAACAAGTACCAACGTTGGTTCCCCGAGTGGATCCACCCCGTCTTTGAACACTTTCATGGATGGGTTAGACCAAATTCATAGTCCTCCTTCTCCTTCATCGAGTCAACTTCCTCCAAATTTCAATCTTGAGGATGTTTACCGCTCTAACCTTCATACCCGAGGAGAGTTGCACGATCATCGTGTTGAAACGAGGGGAGCGTTAAAAGTCATGGGGAATGTTTTAAGTAAGTTTGGCAAAAAGAAGAAGTGAAGCAACTTGGATGCCTTGGGTGATGGTTTTATTTGGTTGTCTTAGTTCTATGTTGAACTATTTTATTGCATTAGACATTTCCTATCTTATTATACTTTGGTTTGTATTAATACTTAATTCTTTGGATTAACTAGATTTTAATCCCAATTATTCTTCATGTGGTTGAACTTTCAGTATACATGATTATGTGCAATTATGTGTTAGTTAACTATTTAGATTTTTGGTTGATGATCTATTTTTGGTTGATGATCTATTTTGGCTTGATAAACTAGTGTTTAAAATTTGGGCTTGTGAAAAACGCTAGAAGAATTTTTTGAGTTCTCTGTCTGTGGATCATTAACCCCCAGCGGTTCAATATCGATATTGAGTAGCAGACTTATTTATTGAGTTGCGGGTGTTGAATTCGACAGAATCTCTGCTTTACACTGTTTTCTCTAAATCTTTGTAAACATGGATAAAACTTTTGCTAAATACCAGCTTTTTCAATTTAAGCTTAGCAATTTTCATTATTCACCAAAAACAATTTAACCCATTACCTCTTTGGATCATCCTCTTCTCTTCTTAAACCACCATTGATTCTTCTTCTACTACTTCAGATCCTCTAAGACTTTTCTAAACCTTAAACACACAACCATGGTGTCCACTAGATCCTCAAATTCCTCTAAAAAATCTTCCACTAAAAGAAACCTTAATATAAGAATAAAGATACCTAAACAATGTTCTTCATCTTTTCTTACACCTGTTGATCCCTTTGATTGGATCTATATTCTGTTAAGAACTAGTATAGTAGTTTGTAATCAAACTAAAACACTTTGAGAACTCTTACTCAAACTAAATAAGTTATGCGGAATCTAACTTATAAAGCACAGAAGAACAGAATTATTTTTAACTATTCCATTCTCTTATTAATCAACTTGAATGAGGTACATGAATGACATTGTACCTATGTCCCTTTTATGGAGTAAGGAACCCTAGAAACCTTAGAATATTCTATAAAGATAACTATATCACAGACCATATATTATCAGTATTCTAACTATTTAAGTATATCACATAAGATATACTATAACTATAACTATGACATATCTTATACAAAGATATATTCGTCCTAATCAATATAGCAGTACTTACTTTATAAGTAGCAGTACTTACTATGTACCGCGTTAACACTAACGGTACTTGCATAATACTAACAGTACTTAAATTACACTGACGGTACTTGACACTTAACAAATAATTCCCAACAATCCTCCCCTAAACAAGAATGATAACTTGTTGTCTTCTTGTTTCTCTTGTACTGAATGTATTTAGAATACATGCCTTCAGTCTTTCCTTCATCCTTGGATTGAACTTGGTAATCTGTATTTGTATCCAACTGAATGTAGCCAAACACTTCAATATAGATCTTCTTCTGATAAGATAATCTTCAAACAACATGAATATCATCTTTGTTGATACATGCCTTCAGTCTTCTCTTGTAGCACATAGTATGTAACATCATCTATATCTAAAATATGTACCACATGACCTATAATATCTCCAGTAACTATGAACCTGATTCTCTAATACCTTAAACATTTCTTGATCACAGTTGTGTGGCTCATACATAAAGAGAAATTCCCTATATAATAGTGATACTTCATTTTTACCTGCACTAGCTTCTTGAACTAACCTGAAAAGATCTTTAATATCTTGTCTGTCAAGAATGTGAAGAATATCCTCCAAAAGTCTGAATATCCTTGTTGTGCCATTAGTTCTTTGAATTCCATGAGCTTCAAGTCCTTGATCCATAGAGTAAATCCATCTAGCAATAGATGATCACTTTCCAAAAATCTATGTATCAATACATTGATCTTCAAATTTTAATATCTTCAAGTACTTCTTCAAGCTCTCATCATAATCACTATCTTCTACTGTTGACTTAGCCCTCTTGGCTTTCTTCTTTGTCTTTGTTGATATTTTTCTTTTAACACCCTTGGAGGTTCCCTCAAGTTCTGCTGAACCTTCTTCCAAGTTTGTATGTACCGTCACTTCAGTATGTACCGTTGACTGTGTATTTACTGCTTGTACATTTTCAGTCTGAGCAATATCTTGAGCTTCATCTCCTTCATTCATTCTTTGAGCAGTCTCTTCCTCCCTTGAACTTACCTTATCCTTTCTATTTTTCCTCACATAAGTGGTCTTGATAGGTGGAGATGTATTTGTAGGTTCAGCAGTACTTGGCTGAATTCTAGGAGTGCTTCCAAATTGTCTTTGTTGTTGCAGATGTTTTCTATGTCTTTCAACAGCCATTCTATCTGCTTCAGATCTAATCTCAACAAAATTCAATTTAGTTCTCTTATTTTGCTCATACAAAGTCCTGATTTCTTCAAAAAATTTCTTGACCAGCTGAATATGAGTGAAACCGTTAACTTTCTTGAGAAAGTTCATCATTTGATTCCTAATCTGCATATTAGTTAGAGGCTTAATCTTTTCTCTTCTTCTCTTTTCAGCAAAGAATCTTTGTTGCTCCCTTACCAGATCATCAATAAACTTTGATTTCTCTCCTTCATCATATAATCATCTCTATCTTCAGCAATCAATGAGTCTGCAAGAAGCTCACTTGCATGTAATTCAGCTTGAATCCTATCATACTCTTGTATGTTCCATTCTTGTTGTATTCTCTTAGCTTCTAGCAAATGCTGCTTAGCTTTAAGTTCTTCTTGTAAGTCTTCTTCACGAATCTGAGCTTGCATCCTAAGAGCATATTCCTCATCATGGTCCAATTGATTAAATCTGTACATGACTTTGCTTATATCTTCATCAGAATCACTTTCATTTTCAGATTCTGATAGTATTTGCTTCTTCCCCTTATCTTTTGGATTAATCTTAGGTAGCTTCTTCTTCAGGTTGGATGGTCTTTCCTCATCAGCTTGCTGTTGAATAACTATACCTTTAGTGGGGTGTGAAGCTTGAACTTTCTTACCTTTAGTTTGATCCTTTTTGGCAAGAACTTCTTGTTGTGTCTTTTTCTTTACCTCTGCTTGTTTTGTTTTCTCAGCTGAATTCTTCTTTCTTAAGTCAAGCAGTAATTGGGCTAAAGTCTCATCTTCTCCAAAAGGAGTTTGACTTTCTAGTGAAGGATGATCACCAGCGGTACTTACAATCAGCTTAGTTGGCTTAACAGCACTTGGGTCTTCAACAATGTCAGCAGTAGTTGCAGTCGGCTTATTTGGCTTAGCAGTACTTGGATCTTGAACAATGTTGACTTCACCAGTATTAGACACACTTGTTTCTTCAATCACTTGTGTATCCCCAGATACCCTTTCTTCCATGGAAGTCATCATTTCAACTTGCACCTCTTCAGTCTTGTCTGATCCATTGCTCATTCTTGATCTAGACAGTACTTGCAAAGTCTGTTTCCTTTGAAACCATATTTGTATTTGTGGTGATTGAGTTGAAGATACATGATATTGAATGTTAATTTCCTCCAACTTCTCATAGAAAGTACTCCAATTCACTTAAAGTGGTGATTAGGGTGTTGGTGCTGGCTGAGTTACCAAAATTTCTTCAACTTGTGGCTCCTCATGAGTAGGCTGTGGTTCTTCCTGTTGAATCTCCATATTTGAAGGTTCATCCACACCAGTCTCTAAACTAGTTCCATCTTCATAAGTTCCCATGACATCTTCATCCAGCTCAAAATTGATGTCATTTCCAGAGACCCTTGTTTGATTATCAGAAGAAGGTGGTTGTTCTTCATAATTCCTCCCCTGTTTGGTTGCATTCAATTGTCTTTTCTTGTGGTTCCTGAATCTTTGCTTCTTGAGTGCAGCCTTCTGAATAGATCTATGTTTCCTCATCCAAGGTGATACTTTGTTCCTTAACTTGATTAGGCTAGCTTCCAGTTCAGCAATTTTCTTGTCTTGAACAAGTTTTTCTTTCTGCAACGCCTGTACCTGTTGGGACAAACTAGTACACAAAGTAGTCAAATTTGCAACATCCACCACCTCTGGTGCTTGTGCTTATGGTGAACCACTAGCAGCAATAGAAGCAACAGGTGTATGGATCATCTCATCATCGTTTGGTGGAGCACCAACATTATGAGAAGAAGATTGTGAATCTTCTAGGGAATAAGAACTCTAGTGAGAAGGAGTTTGCTGAGAAGCACTAGCATTTCTAGGTTCCTCACCTTCTTGATTGGCAGGTTGGGCTAACATATGAGCAAACAATGGTGTAACTATTCCTATAAAGGCATTGCCTTGTTTGGTCAAGAAACAGAAGGTTCTCTTTGTGAAAGTAGGAACATCCCATGTATCAGTTAACTCTGGTAGGTTAGGTATTTGGTCACTAACTAAAGCCTGAATAAATCTAGGATACATCAAAAAAATTTTAGTTCCTTCCAAATTCCTAGTCATGCCTTCAAAAATCAATTTTAAAAAATTAAAAACTCTGTTATTTGCTAGACAAATACCAACTAATGCCAATGCAGCAGTAACTTGATCAAAAGATGTACTTTTAGAGCTTAAACAGTGAATAATAGCATGAAAAAGCAATTTCCATTGAGGTGAAAATAAAGCTTTAAAGAAAGTAAGACTTTCCCTACCACCCTCATAGCCCATGGCTGTAAGGCCATCATGAATCTCTGTGTTATTAAGCATACTAAGTCCATTTTCATCATTAAATCTCAAACATGCCCTTAGCAGTACCTCAGTTACATATATATTTCTATGATTCACCCTAGCCTTAATGCAAGGTTGATCAAACCGAGTACCTAACACAGCAGTGTTCCAAAATTGTTCAACAATGAAAATAGAGACAATGGCACTTACAGTGAGTACAAACGAACATGACTTCGAGATAAGAAAACAAGAATCTCATGGAATCCAAGAGATTCATCATTCATAGCAAGATTCGCAACCAAATTATGCTTAGAGATCACTTGTAAAGCAGCCATTAGTATTTTTGATGATCAAAAAATTAGACAGAAGGTTATAGAATCAAGAGATAAAAATAAAAGATTAGATGAATCAATTGTGTAATTGGAGTAAGTATTTAAGTAAATAACAAACCCAAGCGCGAAGAAACCACCAAATTTACAAAAGAGACCCTTAACGGTACAACGGACATGTAGCGGTACATGGAACATACTTGGTACTTGAATTTGTGCTAGCGGTACTTGGAGTTATAAAGGTACCTCACAATTTTGACCAGTTCATGCATACCACTATCATAATTACCTCTTTTATCTTTTTTTATCAACCTGCAATTACATCAAAAACACAAAACATAGTCTATACAATAAAAATTAGTATAAAAATTTGTACAGCTATTACCTCCCCTCAACATATGCAGCAGTCTATTGGTTGAGCATACCAATATGTGTCACCAAGAATTCAAATATGTTTGCATCAAATGCCTTGGTCAACAAATCAGCTACATTGTTGTCTGTATGAATCTTCAAGACTTGAATAAGCTTCTTGTCATAGGCATCTCTTATAAAGTGATGTCTTATTTCAATATGCTTGGTCTTGGAGTGAAATACTGGATTCTTGACAATGCATATATTACTTTCATTATCAATGTAAATCTTGGGATTCATGAAGTTGAACCCATAATCTAACAATTGATTCTGAATCCAAAGTACTTGTCCACAGCAATGATCAGCAGCTACATATTCAGCTTCAGTTGTAGAAGTAGCAACAATGGTTTGCTTCTTACACTGCCATGATATGAGTCTTCTGCCTAGGAATTGACAACCTCCTGTTGCGGATTTCCTATCATGATTAGCTCCAGCATAATCACTGTCTGAGTAAGCTTCCAATTCAAATGTGGAATCTCTAGGATACCATAATCCTAAATTGAGTTGACTATTAAGATACTTAAAAATCTTCTTCACAGCATGTAGATGTGACACCTTTGGATGGACTTGGAACCTTGAACAGGCACACACAGCAAACATAATATTAGGCCTTGAAGCAATAAGATACATCAATGAACCAATCATTGATCTGTATAGATGAATATCAACATTTTCTCCATGTTCATCTTTTGATAAAGACTTCTTAGCTTCAAAAGGTGTGATTGTACTTCTTGTATCCATACATGAAAATTTCTTCAAGATTTCAGCAACATACTTATCTTAGCTGATAAATATTCCATCTTTCCTTTGTTTGACTTGCAGTCCTAAAAAGAAAGTTAGTTCTCCCATAGAACTCATCTGAAATCTTCCTTTCATCAAAGCCTCAAACTCTTCACAC
The DNA here is from genome assembly GCA_025667525.1 of Glebionis coronaria. Taxonomy (NCBI): domain Eukaryota; kingdom Viridiplantae; phylum Streptophyta; class Magnoliopsida; order Asterales; family Asteraceae; genus Glebionis; species Glebionis coronaria. Next base: position 47,202,413 of record CM046879.1, on the reverse strand, counting down.
CATGACTTCTTGGTAGAACCAAAAATGATGTCATCAACATAGACTTGAACTAGAATGATATCCTTAGCATTCTTCTTGATGAACAGAGTTTTGTCGATGGTCCCTCTCCTATATCCATGCTCTAGCAGAAAATTGGATAAAGTTGCATACCAGGCTCTTGGAGCTTGATGCAGACTATAAAGTGCTTCGATAACCTTGTAGACTCTATTGGGGAATTTAGGATCTACAAAACCTAGAGGCTGTGAGACATATGCCTCCTCTAAAATAGTAACATAAAGAAAGGCACTTTTCACATCCATTTGATAGACTATAAAACCCATATATGATGCAAAGGCTAAAAATAACCTAATGGCTTCTATCCTTGCCACTGGTGCAAAAATCTCATCATAGTCTATCCCTTCTTCCTGTCTATAGCCTTGAGCAACAAGTCTTGCTTTGTTCATCACAACAACTCCTCTCGCATCCTTCTTGTTCCTGAAAACCTATCTAGTACCAATTACTCTCTTACCTGAGGGAAGATCCACAAGAATCCAAACTTTTTGTAGCTCAAATTGTGTTAATTCTTCTTGCATGGCATCTACCCAACTTTCTTCATCAAGAGCATGAGAAATGTTTTTGGGCTCTACTTGTGATAAGAAACGGGCAAAAAAACAATGTTGAGTATCTTTATGATTAGTTATATGCTGTTGTTTGACATAACTCACAAGTGCATGAGTTTCATTATTGGTTTAAAGTTGTCTTCTGGTTTGTACAGCAGACTTGGGATCTTCAATGATTTGTGTAGTAGGATGGTTGTTGTTGACTTTATGAGTGGGAATAAAACTGACTGGAATTTCTGTTTCCAAATTGTTGAAATCAATTACTGCACCCTGCTCATCATAGGAACCTTTGGAGAAAAATCCTTCAGCTGGACTAGCATACACATCTTCATCGTCCATAGCTTGTAAAATCTCTTCTAGTGAGTCAACAGATTTAGCAGATTTTGACTTAGCAGTACTTGCAGATGAAGTACCGCTAGGTGTAGTAGGTACTGCTGAGTGTTGTGACTCAAAATTTTCTTCTCCTGAATGCTTATTAGTAGATATAGCATTCTTTTCTTCATCTTGAAGCCTCTGAAGCTCTTGGGAGGCTTGATCATCTTTTGATGGTATGGTTTGCTTCTTAGGAGTAGCAGACATGGGAGTAACAGTAGGCATATTGGGCACATAGATATGAACATCATCATCTGATGAAGAAACATCTTCTTGAGTACCTGCATTAGTTTCACTTTACTCCTCACCTGCATTGTTAGTTTGACAATCCTTTTGCACAGAATAGTAATCTATGGACTTAGTTAGATAATCTAAATCAAACATCCAAGCATAACCTATTCCAGGGACATTGGGTTTATTTTCTAAGAAATTAACATGGGCATTTTCTTCAACCTTTTTAGATGCCAAATTATAAATCCTATATGCTTTACTTTCCACTGAATATCCTATAAGATGTCTTGGATCAGACTTTCCATCAAACTTTCCCAAATAATCAAGAGTATTTGATATAGACACATGACACCCAAAAGGTCTTAAATGACTTATGGTAGGCTTCACACCAGTTAAAAGTTCATAAGGTGTTTTGTTTTGAGGCTTGGTCACTAAGACTCTATTTAACACATAACATGCAGTGTTTATTGCTTCTGCCCAAAAGGTATTTGGCAAAAGAGAATCAACCAACATAGTTCTAGCAGCCTTAATTAGTGTCCTATTCTTCCTTTCAGCTACTCCTTTTTGTTATGGAGTCCTAGGATTACTAAATTGTCTCTGAATTCCTTTAGACCTATAGAATTCATCAAATTCAGCATTCTTGAATTTTGTCCCTTTATCATTCCTAATGATTAAAACCTGTTTAGTGAACTGCTTTTCAACTAAAGTGATAAAATCCTTAAGTAATTCATTGGTTTCACTTTTAAGGGCTAAAAAGAAAACCTAACTGAATCTACTATAATCATCAGTTATGACTATACAAAAGGTCTTATGACTAATGCTTCTTACAGAAACTGGACCAAACAAATCCATATGCAAGAGTTGCAAAGATTTTGTCACAGTGTTGACAGTCTTGGTCTTACAAGAGGCTCTATGTTGTTTACCTTTTTGACAAGCAGCACATGTGAAATCATTTTGAAAAGATTTGATAGGTAAACCTCTAACAAAATTCCTATTCACTAATCTGTTAAGATTCTTGAAATTCACGTGACCTAACCTTATATGCCATAAATTAGACTCATCAAAAGAAGCCTTAGCTAGCAAACATGTATACCACCTGTTGGAGTAATAGTATGAAGATTAAAGGTGTACATATTTTCTTGCCTGGGTACTTTAAGCAGTACTTGAGATTCCTTGGGCATCTCAAAGTCTTTAGACATCACCAAGCAGTCTTTGTTTGTGAACAACACCTTGTTCTTCTTATCACACATTTGCGATACAGAAAAGAGATTGAACTCATTCAATTCTTTCACAAAGAACGCATCTTCAAAATCCAACTTCCCTGTGTTGATTTTCCCTTTGCCAGTGATTCTACCTTTGCTACCTCCAAAGGCTACTAGTCCTCCTCTGAGTTCTTCAAATTCAGCATGAAAAACTTTGTTTCCTGTCATGTGTCTTGAGCATCCACTATCTACTATAACTTTGTCTTTTAATTCATCAATTAGATGCCCCTGCACACAAACAAAACTTATTAGTTTTTAACAGGGACCCAAGCCGCATTTGGCTCGGATCTTGTGGGACCTACATACTTAAGAGTCTGTTCTGAAGCATTTCCAGTAATGCTGCTTTTGCTCTTATACTTCATGGTTTCTGTAACACCCCAAAATGTGATATGCGGAAGCGGTGAAGCTCGGGGGCTGTTACGTCATTGTATCATAGTTCAAGGTACAAGAGAACGACTCTAAATGAGACGTTTTATAAAAATACCTCGTTGAATTTAAATTAAAAGCATCACAGTACAAAAGGTCTCAGTTTCAAAAGATAGTGCAGCGGAATGTAAATGTTTTAAACATCAACGAGATAATAGTTCAAAAGCATAAGTAAATAAATGTCCGAAGATATCCAAGAAATGCATGCGGACTCCAAGTACTTCACACAGCAGATACAACTCATCATCAATTACCTGAGATAAATGCTAAATTGGGTCAACATAAAGTTGGTGAGAATATAGGTTTCAAGTAAAAGTTCATGGTAATTCAATTTCAGATTTCATCTCATGTACACGTGCAACTATAGGAGATATAGTGCCAAGTGTAGGATAAATTGGGTGTTCACAATATTTATGATAGCTAAGCTCGTGACATCGAAACTAGTGATCCAGTGCATACAATAGATTGCATACATAAATTTTGCCCCAATGGAGTACCTAGCCAAGATGACTCCGTTCATACAAATGGTACACACTCGTCCGACGTCAGAATGCCCGAGTGGAGGTTGTCAACCCTCAATAGATCTATCCGTAACATAAGAGCTTACTCCAGCAGAGTAACTAACGATTCACGATAGTGGGGACTATGGCTAAAGCAACTTAAGCTATCTCATAAATAGTGTTCACAAGCGTTCACAGAAATCAAGTTTTACTTGCATCCAGAAGCAAGCATCAAAGCATTTATCACATCCCAAAACATTAAACATAGAAAGCAGTTTAATAGGGATCTATAAACTCACCTCAAGCAATGATTCAAACCACACATGTATGATCAAATAGTAGCGAGCAACTCTAGCAACAACCTAAATATAATACTATAGTTTAGCCGCTAGCAAATAAGTCACAATAGTTCATCACGTACGTTACTCATCAACAAGTATATATTTTGTTGTTAAAATCGTGACTTGTAAATGTTATATCGTTATAAACATTATAGTATATATATACTTAGGCAAAAATATTTATTTTTGACTCGACGAAATTTCGACAGCCTTTCGGCGTAAATTTTAATTTACCAAAATTTATCTTAACAAATTTTCCTATACGATTTCTAACGAAAATTCGGCAGCCTTTCGGCGTCACATAAAAATTTGCCATTTTTAGTAAGTACTCAAATCTCGTCCTAAAACCCCTATTTTCAACAATTTCTCAATCGCCAATATTTCAACAAGTCATTTTTCACAATAGTATCAATTTCCACTTCCAACGTTCAAACTTTTAATAGTGCAACAAGTATTCATATTTCGAGCTAATACGCTTTTACAAAACAAGTCCAACATTCATACATACCATTTAGTAACCATTTCGACACTTAAAACAACTCTGTTTAACTCGAAAATATCGTTTCGACCACTTTAAAAATCTGGACAGCAACCACTTATAGTGTTGTTCTCCAAAAATTAAGTTTGCCGACAACGAAATTTAAACGACAATATCTTACTCATTTTAGCTCCGTTTTTAGCCCATAATATATCGAAACGAAGGTATTAACTTATATTTTCATAATATCGTAGTAAACTAGTGTCAAAACAATTTTTACGACCCTCTACGCCTCTTACAAAAATCGGACAGATTGTATGTTTTCCGTAAAAACTCGTTTTCTACCATTTTCAAGCGTGACCACTAGTAGTAACACTGCTAGTTCCCCTCAATTTTTCATAAACATCAACAAAATCAAAGATTTTTCTTCAAGTTCACAAATCCAAAATATACATACTTATATTTTTCACAAATCTTTCAATCAACCCATTTTCATGTATGGATCTAATAGATCCACACATAATTTTTATAAATCTTAAAATATTTCATGAACAAAATAGTTTTTATCATTTTATTTCAAGAAAATACTTGATGAGTAACATGCATGCATAGATCTACAAAGATTATGCATGGAAAATGAAAAGATGAAAAAGGTTTAAGAAGTAACCTTGAGTAACAATTCTACGTAATCACAACGACCCGGTCTACGCTCTAACCCACTAATAATCAACAAGAACTCTACTCTACAACTTCAACCCAAAAACTACTCAAATCATCAAACCAAGAAAGACCATTCTTCTTTATGCTTGTACAAGCTCTAGGGTGATTTTGTTTTGTGTTAATTCTTGTTAAAATGAAGCTTTTAGAAATCAACAATGGTGGAATGTGTTTGTGTTTGTGTGCCGTGTGTTTTGAGAGAGAAGAAGAGAGATGTGTGTTTTTTGTTTGAGGTGAAAATTAGTGAATAAATGAATTATTTGAAGTGTTTTTTGTTAATAAGTTAAGGTGTGTAAGGTTTGTAACCTTAAGCCAAATATGGCAAAGTGTAAGGCCATGCACATGGTGCATGCTTTTGGCCGGTTATGGGGTCCCAAATGGGGGTAAATTATTCAAAATTTTTACTTTGGTAATTAGTTAAAAGGTTTAAGGTAAAAAGGTTAGTTAGTTTTAGGTAAATATCAAAAAGTATATAGTTAAGTTAAAAATTACGTAAAACTTAAAAATTTGACGAAATATATTAAATTTACGATTTTTCGACGAAAACTGACATTTTATAATTGGTAAAGTATTTTATGCATGCTAACGACGGGTAAACGTAAAAACGACGTAAAATACGAAAACGCGATACGTTAATTAAATATTCACAGTAAATACGATTTATTACTATAAATAGCAAAAATACTAAAATACAGGCATATATAAACATATACAGAAATATTTAAATACGCTGCTCACGAAAATACGATCACGCTTTTAAAAACTAAGCAGTTAAGCACATAATTCACAGATAACGAATAATCTCATGGATTATCGTCAATTCATTGACCGTCTCAGCACTTTGGTCAGGTTCACAGAAAATGTTCAGAATAGTGACTGAGCACAGAGTCAGGCCATTACTCGTCAGCAAACAGTTTTTCAGAAAACACGGGATAACCTCCCGGTTCCAACACAATTAAATCACATAGTTGACTAAATAAAAAGTCAAAGGGTAAAATAGTCATTTTACAAAGTAGGGAAAATTACCAGGTGTTACATCATCCCTTTGATAGAGAAGCTTTGTCCTCAAAGCTTAGGAGTGTCACGATTTTTAGAGTTATCAAAGAGTTGCGGATATTTCTTGTGAAATTGATCCTCACGCTCCCAAGTGAACTCAGGTCCATGTTTAGAATTCCACCTCACCTTGATGATAGGAATACGACTCTGTTTCAATCGTTTGACCTCACGGTCCATGATTTCAATAGGTTCTTCGACAAATTGCATCTTGTCGTCGATTCAGAGTTCCTCCAATGGTATCACGAGTGTTTCATCAGAAAGGCATTTCTTCAAGTTCGACACATGAAAAGTGTTGTGCACGCGGCTCAACGTTTGCGGTAATTCGAGACGATAGGCTACAGTTCCAACATTTGCCAGAAATTTTAAAGGTCCAATATAACGGGGGTTCAGCTTTCCTCGCTTGCCAAAACGTACCACACCTTTCCAAGGCGATACTTTTAGCATCACTTTGTCTCCCACTTGAAATTCGAGAGGCTTACGTCGAACGTCGGCGTAACTCTTCTGACGATCACGGGCTGCTTGAATTCGGCTCTTGATTTGAACAATCTTCTCAGTCGTTTCACGGATGAGTTCAGGGCCAGTGAGTTGACTATCCCCAACCTCAATCCAACACACAGGCGAGCGACATTTACGACCATACAACGCTTCGAACGGTGCAGCCTTAATACTGGTATGATAACTATTGTTGTAAGAGAATTCCACTAGAGGAAAATGTCTGTCCCATTGCTTCCCAAAGTCAAGCACACAAGCACGCAACATGTCCTCCAGCTTTGAATAGTTCTCTCACTCTGTCCGTCAGTCTGCGGATGATAAGCAGTACTCGTGTCCAATTGCGTACCCAACGCTTTCTGAAGTGATTTCCAGAATTCCGAAGTAAATCTACCATCTCTATCAGAAATTATCGAGATCGGTATCCCATGTTTTGCGACTACTTCCTTCAGATAAAGTCTTGTAAGCTTATCCATCGAATCATCTTCCTTCATAGCCAAGAAGTGTGCAGATTTCGTAAGTCGATCCACAATTACCCAAATTGTGTCGTATCCGTTTGTCGTTTTAGGTAGCTTAGTTATGAAATCCATGGTTATATTTTCCCATTTCCACATAGGAACTATAGGTTGAACCAACAATCAAGATGGTTTTTGGTGTTCTGTTTTCACTCTAGCACAAGTCAGACACTTCCCTACATACGTAGCAATTTCAGCTTTCATATTTGGCCACCAATATAGCTTCTTCATATCCTGATACATTTTGTCAGATCCTGGGTGAATCGAATACTTAGATTTATGCGACTCGTGCATAATCACGTCCCTTAGTCCTCCAAACCGTGGTAACCAACTTCTACCATTCAGACATAGCGTTCCATTAGTGCTAGTCTCCAATTTCTTAGTAACCATTCCTCCCAATTTCTCAGCTTCAACATGTTTAGGCTTAAGGGCTTCGGTTTGTGCTTCACGAATTTGCACAGGTAAGTTCGGATTGATAACCATAGCTAACGATCTAACTCTACGTGTCATCAGTTGTTCCTTTCTACTTAGCGCATCCGCCACTACATTGGCCTTCCCAGGGTGGTAACGGATTTCACAGTCATAATCGCTGAGCAACTCGATCCATCGACATTGTCTCATGTTCAGTTCCTTCTGATCAAGAATATGTTGTAAACTCTTGTGATCGGTATAGACGACACACTTGGTTCCATACAAGTAGTGTCTCCATAATTTCAAGGCAAATACTACCGCTCCTAGCTCCAAGTCGTACGTAGTGTAGTTTTTCTCATGCGTTTTCAGTTGTCGTGACGCGTAGGCGATAACTTTCTTCCTCTGCATCAACACAGCTCCCGATCCTTTTGCTGATGCATCACAGTAGACCACAAAGTCTTCTGATCCTTCTGGTAACGATAGAATAGGCGCACTACACAACATTTGTTTCAACTTCTGGAATGCTAATTCCTCCTTATCTCCCCATTCGTATTTCACCTTCTTTTGAGTCAACTTCGTCAATGGTTTCGCGATTTTCGAGAATCCCTCGATGAATCTTCGGTAATATCCGGCGAGTCCTAAGAATTGGCGAATTTCAGTCGGTGTCGTTGAGCAGTCCACTCCCTAATTGACTCAATCTTGGAAGGATTAACATGAATCCCCTTGCTATCTATAACGTGACCTAGAAATTGTACTCATGACAACCAAAAATCACATTTCGAGAACTTAGCGTACAATTCCTCCTTCTTAAGCAATTCCAATATTATCTTAAGATGTTCCTCATGTTCCTTCTCATTCCTTGAGTAGATCAGTATGTCATCGATGAACACAATGACAAACTTGTCCAAATACGGTTTACACACCCGGTTCATGAGGTCCATAAACACAGCAGGTGCGTTTGTCAAACCGAACGGCATCACTTGGAACTCATAGTGTCCATACCTAGTCCTAAAAGCAGTCTTTGCAACATCTTCCTCACGGACTCTCAATTGGTGATAACCAGACCTAAGGTCAATCTTCGAGTAAACGCTCGATCCTTGCAATTGATCAAACAGATCATCGATCCTAGGTAACGGGTAACGGTTCTTGATGGTAAGTTTGTTCAATTCACGATAGTCGATACACATCCGAAAACTCCCATCCTTCTTCTTTACAAATAAGACTGGAGCTCCCCAGGGTGAAGAACTCAGTCTTATGAATCCTTTATCAGTCAACTCTTGTAGTTGCGTCGCTAGTTCTTGCAATTCCGACGGTGCTAAACGATAAGGCACTCGAGCAACAGGTGCAGCTCCCGGTATTAAATCGATCTGGAATTCAACTTGTCTAGCCGGCGGTAATCCAGGCAAATCTTCAGGAAAGACTTCCGGAAAATCCCGTACGATAGGTACATCTTCCAACCGTTTTTCTTCCGTCTGCTTTTCAGTAACACAGGCTAAACATACGTGGCAACCTTCCGACAACAACTTCTGAGCCTTGACACGCGAGATAATGTTCATTCGTGACTTCCCTTTTCTGTTACTTGTATCCCCTTGTACCTCCGAAACTTCATCACCAAATGGTAAACGAACGATCTTCTCGTCATATACAATCGTAGCACGATATTTCGACAACCAATCCATTCCGACAATCACGTCAAAACTCCCTAACTCAACAGGCATAAGGTCTATTACGAAAGGATGACCTAGAAGATTTAAAGTGCATCCACAAAGTATAGTGTCGGCTTCTATCAACTTCCCATTAGCTAACTCAATAGTGTACTTAGTGTTTAAGGGCGAAGGGGTCACATCAAGTAAAACACTAAAAACAGTCGACACAAAACTCCTATCGGCTCCAGTATCAAATAAAATAGAAGCATAACGACCATTGAGAAGAAACGTACCCGTCACAACGTCGGGGTTTTGTTGCGCTTCTCCTCCTCCTATCACATAGACCCTTCCACGAGCTTCCCCAGCTTTAGCAATCTTTCCTTGGTCCTTGTTCTTTTTCTTTGGGCACTCATTGTTGTAGTGTCCCTTTTGCTAACATTCAAAGCAAGTGACGTTGGCTTTCATGTTGGGTGGTGACTTACAATCCCTAGCAAGGTGTCCAGTTTTCTTGCAGTTGTGACACTGTACATTGCATTGTCCATTATGGTGATGCTTGCATCGATTGCACAGAGGTAACGTCCCATTGTACACTCCCTTTTCCCCAGTACCAGCAGTGTACGCTTTCACAGTGTCTTGCCTCTTATTCAGATAGTTCCCATGGTTGTTCCTTTGGTTATTACCCCATTTTCTCTTGTTGTCCGCGGCATTCCCAGCATTTGCTCGAACAACTTGGTCCATCAGACTGTGAGCCATCCTTATAGCATCACTAACTTTTGTCGGTCCAGATGATGTCACATTCCCTTGAACTCTACCCGGTAAACCCCAAATATAGCGCTCAACCTTCGTTTCTTTATCCGGAACCATTCAGGACATAGCAAACACAATTCTTGAAACCTCCTAGTGTACGTCCCAATAGCATTGTTCTTCACAGACAGGTTCCACAATTCGATTTCCATTTTTTGAATCTCATTACGAGGACAGTACTCCTTAGTCAACAACTTCTTAAGTTCCTCCCAACTCATTCCATACGCCTCCTCGGCTCCAGCCGTCTGCACATGGGTGTTCCACCATGTCAACGCTCCAGCAGCTAAAGTACAAGTAGAATAAGTCACTTGGTTCTCAACAGCACATCCACTAACACGGAACACAGCTTCCATCTTTTCAACCCAACGAGCTTATCCGACAGCTCCTTCAGTACCATTAAAAGTCAAAGGGTCACAGCTCCTAAAGTCCTTGTAAGTACACGGCTTAGGCGGTCGATTGTCAACATTGTTCGGTGGTGCTTCGTTCACGTTGTTGTTAGCTTGAACGTTTGCCAGTGCAGCAGTCACTCGTTGCGTAATCAGTGCTTCCAATTGTGTGTCAGTCATTCCGTTACGTGTGTTCAGCATTGTTTCTCTGCGTTAAGACAACAATGCAATTTAGGTTCAAGCATGAATATACACGTTATATATTTCATATGCTAAAATAGAATGCAGAATTTAACAGTACAACAACATAAAAAGGATAGTCACTGGTCAAGGTCATAAAGTTAAATTCCCATTCAAAATCAAAATATCGAGTACATAGTCATAAAATAAGAGTATGATTACATCTAGTCTACTCCAACTAACCGAGTACTACTCTAGTTTAGTGGATACAATACCCAAAAGATAAAGATGTCAATCTACTCTAGAATTAAGCACAATAACGATGAATCTCTAAGTGCGACGACGACGATCACACTCAGCACATCTCGATGAATCACTCCTCGGGTCCCCATCTGCAGCTCGGTCTCCTCCACGAACTGACTCCAACTCACGCCTCAACCTAGCAACCTCCTCAAGTGTGGTATCCAACAAGTCACGGGTATCCTCGTTATCCTCTAACAATCCAAAAACCGCATCCTCAAGTAGACGAAAACGAACAGCATCTGAATCCCTAGCAGATCCTATCATAACAACACATGACCTAGGTCTAGAGGGCTCTCCAACATGATGAGTAGGTGGTGTAGAAACAGTAGTAGCAACTCGAATCCCATGAGTAGGCGATGCCTCAGGTGTAGTGTGTGAATCAGACATACGAATCTTCTTTCGTTGGCATGACGAATCAGAATCGGACAAAGCTCGAGATCTAACACCGGATGGTCCAGCTCCATCAGCAGGTGGTACAGTATCATCGGAATAAGTATAAACCTCAGCTGGCGGCGTACCCCATAAAGCTTCCCTCTCCTCTCTAAACCGATGACAGGGAACAGTAGGCTTCTTCCTCAACTTGGACGTCTTCCTAATCTCACTCCTCCTACTAGGCTCAACTCTCTCAGGTACAACAGTCAAAGCATCAACCCTACTATCATCATCAGCCTCAGCATCCTCGCTATCACTACTAGCCACAACCATCCTAACGTCAGTATCACTCTCAATCTCATCATCCATGTCCTCATCATCCTCACGATCTACCTCATACCCATCCATATCATCATCACCCTCATGATCTACCTCAACACCATCCATATCATCCTCATGACCTACCTCATGTCCATCCATATCCTCATCACCCTCGTGATCTACCTCAATACCATCCACGTCATCCTCATCATCCTCATCGTCCTCACTACCACTAACCCACTCGATCAAAGTACGATGCACAACAGGTGGCATCCCGTCAACAACATCGGAAGTATCAGACAACATATCAGGCTCACCCTCATCATCCTCCTCCGGATCCTCGTCAAGGTCATACTCCGCACCTTCCTCCTCAGGATCAGCCTCCTCTGGGTCATTCTCCGGCTCAACATGATCTGGTACCATCTCAATCTCGTCTTCCCACTCTTCGTCGGCAGAGTCGGGCTGGTAAGAAACAGTAGATGACGACATAACCTGCAACAACCAAAATGCGTATTAAAGCAGTTGTAGGGTATGCATGAAATAATCATGTATAGAAATTAAAGTATGCAAATCAACGAAATGCATATGTATATAATACATATTACGTATTACATAATATATATTACATATTACTTATAGTGTTATCCTACGTAATACATTACGTAGTACACATATATATATACAGAGTAACAAGTAGCCACATCGGTTATAGTCTAGGCCTAAGATGCAAACCTAGTTCTCTATAACCAAGGCTCTGATTACCAATTCTGTAACACCCTAAAATGTGATATGCGGAAGCGGTGAAGCTCGGGGGCTGTTACATCATTGTATCATAGTTCAAGGTACAAGAGAACGACTCTAAATGAGACGTTTTATAAAAATACCTCGTTGAATTTAAATTAAAAGCATCACAGTACAAAAGGTCTCAGTTTCAAAAGATAGTGCAGCGAACTGTAAATGTTTTAAACAACAACGAGATAATAGTTCAAAAGCATAAGTAAATAAATGTCCGAAGATATCCAAGAAATGCATGCGGACTCCAAGTACTTCACACAGCAGATACAACTCATCATCAATTACCTGAGATAAATGCTAAATTGGGTCAACATAAAGTTGGTGAGAATATAGGTTTCAAGTAAAAGTTCATGGTAATTCAATTTCAGATTTCATTCACGTGCAACTATAGGAGATATAGTGCCAAGTGTAGGATAAATTGGGTGTTCACAATATTTATGATAGCTAAGCTCGTGACATCGAAACTAGTGATCCAGTGCATACAATAGATTGCATACATAAATTTTTCCCCAATAGAGTACCTAGCCAAGATGACTCCGTTCATACAAATGGTACACACTCGTCCGGCGTCAGAATGCCCGAGTGGAGGTTGTCAACCCTCAATAGATATATCCGTAATAAGAGCTTACTCCAGCAGAGTAACTAACGATTCACGATAGTGGGGACTATGGCTAAAGCAACTTAAGCTATCTCATAAATAGTGTTCACAAAGCGTTCACAGAAATCAAGTTTTACTTGCATCCAGAAGCAAGCATCAAAGCATTTATCACATCCCAAAACATTAAACATAGAAAGCAGTTTAATAGGGATCTATAAACTCACCTCAAGCAATGATTCAAACCGCACAAGTATGATCAAATAGTAGCGAGCAACTCTAGCAACGACCTAAATATAATACTATAGTTTAGGCGCTAGCAAATAAGTCACAATAGTTCATCACGTACGTTACTCATCAATCAAGTATATATTTTGTTGTTAAAATCGTGACTTGTAAATGTTATATCGTTATAAACATTATAGTATATATATACTTAGGCAAAAATATTTATTTTTGACTCGACGAAATTTCGACAGCCTTTCGACGTAAATTTTAATTTACCAAAATTTATCTTAACAAATTTTCCTATACGATTTCTAACGAAAATTCGGCAGCCTTTCGGCGTCACATAAAAAATTGCCATTTTTAGTAAGTACTCAAATTTCGTCCTAAAACCCCTATTTTCAACAATTTCTCAATCGCCAATATTTCAACAAGTCATTTTTCACAATAGTATCAATTTCCACTTCCAACGTTCAAACTTTTAATAGTGCAACAAGTATTCATATTTCGAGCTAATACGCTTTTACAAAACAAGTCCAACATTCATACATACCATTTAGTAACCATTTCGACACTTAAAACAACTCCGTTTAACTCGAAAATGTCGTTTCGACCACTTTAAAAATCTGGACAGCAACCACTTATAGTGTTGTTCTCCAAAATTAAGTTTTCCGACAACGAAATTTAAACGACAATATCTTACTCATTTTAGCTCCGTTTTTAGCCCATAATATATCGAAACGAAGGTATTAACTTATATTTTCATAATATCGTAGTAAACTAGTGTCAAAACAATTTTTACGACCCTCTACGCCTCTTACAAAAATCGGACAGATTGTATATTTTCCGTAAAAACTCGTTTTCGACCATTTTTAAGCGTGACCACTAGTAGTAACACTACTAGTTCCCCTCAATTTTTCATAAACATCAACAAAATCAAAGATTTTTCTTCAAGTTCACAAATCCAAAATATACATACTTATATTTTTCACAAATCTTTCAATTAACCTATTTTCATGTATGGATCTAATAGATCCACACATAATTTTCATAAATCTTAAAATATTTCATGAACAAAATAGTTTTTATCATTTTATTTCAAGAAAATACTTGATGAGTAACATGCATGCATAGATCTACAAAGATTATGCATGGAAAATGAAAAGATGAAAAAGGTTTAAGAAGTAACCTTGAGTAACGATTCTACGTAATCACAACGACCCGATCTACGCTCTAACCCACTAATAATCAACAAGAACTCTACTCTACAACTTCAACCCAAAAACTACTCAAATCATCAAACCAAGAAAGACCATTCTTCTTTATGCTTGTACAAGCTCTAGGTTGATTTTGTTTTGTGTTAATTCTTGTTAAAATGAAGCTTTTAGAAATCAACAATGGTGGAATGTGTTTGTGTTTGTGTGCCGTGTGTTTTGAGAGAGAAGAAGAGAGATGTGTGTTCTTTGTTTGAGGCGAAAATGAGTGAATAAGTGAATTATTTGAAGTGTTTTTGGTTAATAAGTTAAGGTGTGTAAGGTTTGTAACCTTAAGCCAAATATGGCAAAGTGTAAGGCCATGCACATGGTGCATGTTTTTGGCCGGTTATGGGGTCCCAAATGGGGGTAAATTATTCAAAAAAATTTACTTTGGTAATTAGTTAAAAGGTTTAAGGTAAAAAGGTTAGTTAGTTTTAGGTAAATATCAAAAAGTATATAGTTAAGTTAAAAATTACGTAAAACTTAAAAATTTGACGAAATATATTAAATTTACGATTTTTCGACGAAAACTGACATTTTATAATTGGTAAAGTATTTTATGCATGCTAACGACGGGTAAACGTAAAAACGACGTAAAATACGAAAACGCGTTACATTAATTAAATATTCACAGTAAATATGATTTATTACTATAAATAGCAAAAATACTAAAATACAGGCATATATAAACATATACAGAAATATTTAAATACGCTGCTCACGAAAATACGATCACGCTGTTAAAAACTAAGCAGTTAAGCACATAATTCACACATAACGAATAATCTCATGGATTATCGTCAATTCATTGACCGTCTCAGCACTTTGGTCAGGTTCACAGAAAATGTTCAGAATAATGATTGAGCACAGAGTCAGGCCATTACTCGTCAGCAAACTGTTTTTCAAAAAACACGGGATAACCTCCCGGTTCCAACACAATTAAATCACATAGTTGACTAAATAAAAAGTCAAAGGGTAAAATAGTCATTTTACAAAGTAGGGAAAATTACCAGGTGTTACAGTTTCAGTTATGTAGTCAAAGACATAGGGTGACTCTATGTGCTCAGACTTCTTTGCCTTAAGTACTGCTTTAGCAGTACTTGCTTTAACACATGATTTTTCTCTTTTAAGAACCCATATTTGCGCTGGTTTGTTATTAGCCTTACTTCTTGATGCTTTAGCCTTTTCAACAACATTCTTAGAAGTCTTAGAGAACTTTGGTTTGACAGAATTTAAACCAACAGTACTTAAGTTTGTTCTAGCAGTACTTGCAGGTCTAGACTTGCCGGTACATGGTTTACCAGACTTCAAAGGTACTAGACCTTGTTTCATAAGTACTTCTCTAGGAACAAAACTTTTGGTAGATTTATTTTTAACCTGTTTGGCTACCCTTGAGTGATCAAACTTAGGTGTGTCATTCTTAAGTTTCTGATTCCTATTTACCTGTGCATTTTTCCCATTACTGTTTTTCATGACCCTTTGTGCAGCCTTTTGTTTCACAATTTTATCTTCATGTAAAGTACAATCTTTGATAAAATGACTTAGACTACCACAACATAACATCCTTTTCTTCTTAAAGAATACCCAAAAGGTTGTTTTGACTTAACTTTCTCAAAACCTAGCCCACCCCAGTTGGTTTTATTATGTTTTACATCATTTTCCAATATCTTGCTAGGAGTTTTTACCTGCATGGGAGCATAACTAGTCTTAGATTTTTCAGAAACAAAATTGTTCATTAAAGGTGGATAAACAATGTTTTGGTCACAACAGTCTTATCTTGGGACAAAGTACTAGAGTTTGAGGTATTTTTAACCTTTGGTTCTTCTAACTCTATACTTGTATCATTACTATGGGGCATGAAAATTCCTGATAGTGGTGGAGGAACTGCCTTCATTCCTTCAGCATATCTATCATTCTCAGGTGTATTATCTTACTCACTAGAACTATCAAAAATCCCTTTTTATAAGTCCTTGTCAGTTATAGTTATCCTAGGTTGGTCCTCAATATATCCTAGGCCTGATTTATCATAATACCCCATTTGTGAATTAATCAGTTTTCCCAATCCTTTAGAGGACTTTTTCCAATGATTAATCACTTCCCTTTCATTATAAAACTGGTTTTTAAAGCTTCATTTTCTGTTGACACTTTTAAAAGTTGTCTTTCAAAAGCTTTAATTTCCACATCTTTTTCCCTCATTTGAAGAGTTAAAATTCTTATTTTCTCTTCATAGTTTTGTTGAGCCTTTTTATACAAAACTATATTTTCTTCTAACTTAACAACACCCTATCTAAAAGCATTTAATTCTATAGTGCATGTGTTGACCTTTTGATACTGTTCCTCTAGTTCTACTTTTAAGCTATTAAATTTAAGAACACATTCTTTAAAACAAGGATGTACCTCAGTATCTTCATGTGAGAGAGCCATTTGACAAAGCTCTTCTTCTTCTTCATCTTCAGCCCAGTTCACCACTCTATCTATAGTCACCAATGCTTTGGTTCCTTTAGGACTCCTGCTGTTTCATTTTGGAAAGATTTCAGTTATTCTTGGACTGGTTCTATAGCTGTTCTTGGACTTCTGACTGCTACTCTCAGCTTTGTCTCTAGTGCATTCTCTTGCAAAGTGTCTATTCCTTCCACAGTTATAGCATTCAACTTTGGACTTGTCATATCCTAATGGTTCATTATGATCAACAATCATCTTTCTTCTAGTCTTCTTGAAGAACCTATTACATCTTACTGACACCATAGCAGCTTGCCATTTAAGATCCATCTCTTCAACATCAGCATCATCCATTTGGAACAAGTCATTGAGTGTTAATCTTGGCCTGCTGTCTTGTCCAGCAAAGAATGAGAAGGCATCATTGTCACTAAACAATGGTGAAGACCTTTAATAAGTGTGTAAACACTTATCCTTTTGTCACTAAAATCAAGGAAAAACAAGACCTAATCATGTGTTTAATGTCGTAAAAGTCGAAATTACGCGTGGTTTTGTGTTTTTGTGTAAAATAGGTATAAATGATCAAAAGGAAAGAAAACACGGGATTTCACGGTCAAATGTTGAAGAAAAGTCCAAGAAAGAGACGAAGACAAAGTCAAAGACCAAAAGTGTGCCAAAGATCACGAAAACCGGCAATTCGACACGGTTTTGAAGAAATGAACAAGAAAGCCGTAATCGAGCTCGTTTTAGTGGATTTAATCTTTTTGAAGATATTTACGCTTTGTGGGTCCCACATTTGGGTATTGGGTCCAAAAGCCCATTAAGTCCCAAAATTGCATGAAAATTGGACATATGGAAAACAAACTCGTTTCTTGGCCCAAAATATCCATAGCCCAAGCCTTAACAACATACGGTTGGAATAATTGTTTGAGCCATAAGCCCATTTGATTAAATCCAAAAACGGTGGAAAGTTTTATTCCCAGTCAAATTTTATTTACTTTGACAACACACACACTCACAACCAACCGTCCCTCTCACACGTTTTAATAAAATGTTTTTACCCACCCCCACTCACTTTTCCAATGTATTCGATACAAACAAAGTAAATCTCACCCACCAAACTCTCTCTCCCACAAGATGAATAACCAGTTACCATTTATTTACCCCAAACCCTAATCACCCAAAACACTAATCTACCCAAGTAATTTTTGGGGCTTTTATTTAATCCGTGTGATTCATACGGATGGGGATTAAATCCCCATGAAAACCGGAGGTGGAAGATGGTCCTTCAATCATACGTGGCTAAATCCCCTCTTTTGATTGGATCATCCACATCACCACCACTACCTCATCCAATCCTTGATTTCCACCTCAGCACTAAACAAACACAAGAAACACATCTTTCCATCCAGGCTGGCAATCCGTGGCACAAGAATGATTATCTATCGTTGATTGAAGAAAGAAGAAAGAGAAAATAAAAAGAGCGGCCAAGATTTGAAGACGTGATCACCAAGAAGTTTTTAGGGTTTTCTTATAAAAACCCCTCTCCTGTAATTCATTGGGGGTGCACTTTATTTTTTATTTTTAATTTCTGTAAAAAGTTAGATTATAGGTTTATTGTATTTCTTTCTTTCAAGTATTGTATTAAATTTTTAAATATTAATGAAAAATTCATATTCAGTTTAATTCACGTTTTTTATTTTATTTGCAATTTATCTTTAATCTGAATTTTTGGTTAAATTAATTATACGAAAATAAAAGTGATAAATATTTTCCCCACTGGGAAAATATAAAGTACTGTTCGAAGGTTACTGTATTTGGTTCGATTATTGATGATGATGATATTGGGTAAAAGGAGCTGTTTAACGGTGGTGTTTTCGGTTCATAAGGGGGTTCATCACTTCCCTTCCTCCCAACGGTTGTCATCACGAGGTTCTTTTCTTTCTTTTGATTTTTATGTTAAAGTTTTAGATTAATATTGGTCTTTGATTATTAGATTTAATCTGTTTAAGTTTGTTTTAGATTTGCTGTTTGTTTGGATCTGCTTTATTTGGTAATCTGTTATTTAATCTGCTAATGTTTTTTTTAGTTTATTTAGTTTGAGTTTTAATCTGCTTGTTGGTTTAGTTTTTTATATTTGATAGGCTTAGTTTTTTTGGTAATCTGTTTGTTTGGATTTACTATTTTGTTATCTGCATGTTTAAGTTAAATCTGCTTTACTTTTGATATTGGATAATCTGATTGTTTGGATAAGGTTAGTTTCTCATTTTGCTTATGAATTTGCTGATAGGTTTTTATTTGCTTATTTAGTTTTTATTAAGTTTAGTTTTGATTTGCTTAGATTGAATCTGCTTATTGCTTATTTTTTCAGATTTAGCTTATTGCTTATTAATTGTTTTCGCTTATTTGGTGCTTTTCATCTGCTTATTTGTTTGTTGCTTTTTCAGTTTGCTTAATCTGCTTATTTTTAGTTTTTTTGGTAATGCTTATTTGCTCTTCTTTTCCTGCTGATATTACTTCTTATTTGATTAAACTGTCATAGCTTATTTTGGTTTTGCATTACTTCTTATTTGATTAAACTGTCATAGCTTATTTTGGTTTTGCAGAGTGTTGTATAAAAACAACAGACCCTATTGGTCTGTTTGTTTAAATTCCAAAAATAATAAGCAAAATTTGTCCATAGCAGGACTCGAACCTGTGACCTCGCGTTCAACAGTCCAACACCATAACCATCTCATCTAGTACTCATTTGTGTATTAATTTACATTCATTAATTAATATAGGTTTAATTCAGCTGTCAGTTTATTTAATTAAAATTTATACAAGTTTAGTTTAATTAGATTTAATTAATTGTTTTATTTAAATTTCGTTTTATTAAGTTTTAAATAAAAATAAAAAGATTAAAAAATATATTTTATTTTAATTACTTTTATAATTTTAAATTAGTTTTCAATTTAGTTTTATTAAAAAATAGATTTCAATTAAAGTTTTTAGTTTAATTAGATTTAAATTTAGGTTTAAGTTTTATTTTAAAATTAGTTTTTATTTAAATTAGTTTAAAATAGATTTATAAATTAGATTAAATTGTGTTTAATTAAATAGATTTTAGTTTTAAATACCAAAAAAGTCCGTTTCACCAAGAACAAATTAGATCTACGTTAATTTGAGATCAATTCGAGTGAGTCGAGGAAAAACGAACATTAATTGTTAAATTGGACTAAAAATCTCTACATTAAATTGGTGCCGCTGCCGCTTCGCTCATTACGATTGACGATTTCGTGAGACATTTGGATTTTGGGATCCGTTCTTTTTGAACGTTAACTTTCTTGCACAAAATCAAAAATAAATAAAAAATCAAAAAGATTAAAATATAAAAAAATTAAAAACCCACAAAAGCAAATTCTTTCCTAAGATTTGCAAACAAAAAATTAAAAAATCCAAAAGTAATACTTTTTCCTAAAAGTATTACACCAAAAATATTAGGTATTAGTGTTATTTTTCTTAGTTCGATTTCTTTCGATTTTTCTTGTGAATATATATTTGATAGGTGTGTAAACACCCATTTTTTCTACCACTTAATTACAATAACAACCGGACCAAAACGTGTATTTTATGTCTTTTATGTCGGAATTATGCGCGGTTTGTGTTTTTGTTGTAATTTAGGACGAAATTGTGAAAAGTGGAGAAAACACGGGAATTCACGGGCATTCACGGCTTTTATAGAAGAAAAAGATGAAAGACGGAGTCGAGAAGTCAAAAGTGGAAAAAGAACGGAAGTCCAAGGCCAATTCTGAAGATTTATCGAAGAAAAAGTCAAAAGACGGAAGTTTATCAAAAGCCGAAGAACTCAAGTCTAATGTATTGAAGAAATTAAAGACGAGTTTAAAATAAATCCCGAGCCACAAGTCATTAGAGTCCAAGTAAAGAAGATTAGAAGGAAAAAGGACTAATGGTGCAATTAATGAAGACTATATGCTTAAGGACCTAATGACGCAATTAAGAGAAAAGGAAGAAGGGGAGGAAGCTTCTTAATCCTCCCCTATAAATAGTTTAGATTGTTAATCATTTCATGTTGTTGGCTAATCGTGACAATTAGTCTTTCCACTTTTTATTACCTTGTCATTTAAATACTTGTCCATTTAATTACCTTGTCTTGCACCTTAATTACCATTTAATTCAAGTAAGTTTTTCTTTTTAATTCTTGTTAATCTTTATCTTTATTTTGTTAATCTCATTCGTCCTTTCTTAATTGTTGATTGTTATTGTTTATGTTTATGTTCTTGATTTTGGTTGATTTATTTAAGTGGGTTTTGATTATTTTGATTAAGTTTTGTGAGTTTGATTGTTTTGGATTGATTGTTTATGTTTAATAGTTGTTTTGTTATTAGTTTGGTTTAATCTTGTGTTCGATTTGGTTAAGTTTTGATTAGATCCGTGTGTTTTTACTTTCCTTGTTCTTCGGTTTTACGGTTACTGATCTTTCCCAGGTACGAGCCCATAAATATTCCGAACGAAGGATTTTACAGGTTCTCTATTCGGAATATTGAGTATTCCGCATAGGAAATATTCAGCATAGAGCAAATATTCCGAGTAGGACATTTTATTCCGAATAGAAGCAATATTCCGAATAGGGACTTTTATTCCGAATAGGTCCTGACATTCCCAATAGGGACTTTTATTCCGAATAGGAATAGTTTTCCGAATAGGCTGAATTTTCCGAATAGGCTGAATTTTCCGAATAGGCCTAATATTCCGAGTAGGACTTTATTCCGAATAGGGACAGATATTCTGAATAGAGGTATTATTCCGAATAGGAGGCACATTCCGCATAAGGGTGAATATTCCGAGTAGAACTTATTCTGGATTGGTGACAGTTTTCCGAATAGGGGTTTATTCCGAATATGGGATATTTTCAGTTTCTTTAAATATTAGTTTTTAAGTTTCTGCCCTTTTATTTTAAGCTTTATTTTTCCCGCCTTTTCCTTAATTGCACTTTAAGTTTATTTGCCTTAGTTTAAGATTTAGTTTTAGTTACATTTTAAGTTTGCCTTAGTTAGATTTAAGTTTGCGTTATTTACTTTATTGCCCTTTAATTTTAGTCTTGCTTTTCAATACTTGCACCATTTACCTTATTAGATTTAGATTTACTTAAAGTCATTTACTTTAATTGTTCTGCACCTTTAATTTTAAAACACTACAACGACACATCTTTATTCCACCAAAGATCAGCTGAGTCACACATTAAACATAAGTTTTTCAATTCGAAAAGACATACTAAAATGAATCTTTTTAATTAGGCAAAAACCTAGTTATCAAATGGCGCCGCTGCCGGCTCTTTTCGTTAAGATCAACAGTTTTCTGTGAGAGACACGTTGCTTTTTGGGATCCGCTCACCTGTGAACGTTATTTTTCTTGCATAAAAATTTCAAAAAATCATAAAAAATAGAAAATTGATAAAAAACCATAAAAATTAAAAATTTCAAAAATCCAAAAAGAGTTTATCTTTATTGTATATATATTGTTTTTGTATTTGGTTTTGTTTTCTTTTGCATTTTCAGGTGTATGCGTACTAGATCCTCTAATTATCAAGAGCCCGAGCCTCAAGAAGATTTAGATATGGCTGGTGTTAACAACAACAACATGCCACCGCACCTCAATAATAATAATAATAACAACAATGCTCTTCCACAACCCGATCTTCGGACCATGGAGGAACTTTGTCAACCAACAATGTTTGGACGAGGAGGACCGATTGCGCCGATGCAAATCAACGCTCCTGAGTTTTCGTTGAAGCACCACATGATTCAGCAAGTACAAACAAACCCATTTAGAGGATTGCCTGATGATGATGCCAACAAACACCTCGACAAGTTCATTACAATCACCCAAAGCATGAAGTTGGCTGGTGCCACAATGGATGAGCTTTGCCTACAACTCTTTCCACACACTCTATTACATCATGCCGAGAAATGGTTTGATCGTCTCCCGAAGAATTCTATTCACACTTGGGATGACATGACTCAACGCTTTTTGTCGCGCTACTTTCCACCATCCATGGTCACAAGCCTTCGCAATCAGATCAGCGGTTTCATGCAAGACCCTGATGAATCTCTTTTTGATGCTTGGGAGCGATATAATGTCTTGATCGACCGATGTCCAAACCACAACATGCTCCCTGTGACATTAATCGATACTTTCTACAACGGATTGACTTTTCGAGATCGTGATACGATCAATGCAGCCGCCGGTGGCACATTCATGAAAAGGAGACCCGAGGAGTGTAGAGAGTTAATTGAAAACATGACTACTCATCATAAGAACTGGGATTCCTCTGCTTCTTCTAGAAACAACACGAGAGTCAATGTTTCTTCTACCTCAGCAAACCCTGAGATGACCGAACTCACCCGCATGATGGCTGAAATGAGCAAAAGTATTACGCTTCTCGCTTCAAACCAACAACAACAACAAGTTAAAGCGGTTGCTAATCCTTGTGAAACATGTGGCGGTCCTCACTCATACACCGATTGTCCTTCGACACAAGGAAATCCGGAAAATGTGTATGCAGCTTACGGTAATTATTCACCAGAAAATTACCAAGCTAGACAACAAGGGGATAGAAATCTGCTGAGCTACCGTTCCAACAACTACCTTTCACCTGGTTTTTCTCCTCAAAACCAAAATCCCGCCAACAACTACATTAGAAGCAACCAAATCCCACCTCGTGCTTCTAACCCTTATCAACCACCCACCCAACAACACCCACCCATTAATCCCGATGTTGACACAATCATGAGAACTCAAGGTGAGCAAATCAAGAATCTATAGAGCCAAATAATCAATTTGAAAGGAGATATCTTGAAGCAAGGTAATGACATCAGAACCGAGGTTCGTGATAATCTTCAATCCTCCTTCATCACTCAAACAACTGAATTAAAGAATCTGTTGGCTAGTTTCTTGCCCGAAGCTCAACCTTCCTCTTCTTCGGGTTCTCTACCTTCAAACACCGTCACTAATCCGCGAGCTAATGTGAGTGCTATAACTACGCGTAGTGGAATTACCATTGTCAATCCACCTGACTCACCACCATCATCTACACCTCCTCCACCACCATATATCCCTACTCCTCTTACACTTAGTGATAGTACACCATTACCGTCTCCGCCTCGTCATGACGATGTATCTCGGAAGGACCCTTCAACATCACAACCTTCACCACCTACACCTTCACCTAACCCTTATCAACCTAGAGTCCCATACCCTTCTCGCATAGGCAAGACCAATGATCTAACCAAGAATGACTGCCAAGTATCGAAATATGTAGATATGCCATCTAAAATGACCATCAACATTAGCCTTGTTGAAGCACTTTGCCACATGCCGAAATTTGTCAAAGCATTCAAGGAATTGCTTAGCAAGAAGGAGAAGCTGATTGAACTCGCCAACACACGCTTAAATGAAAACTGCTCTGCAGTTCTACTTAGAGAACTTCCGGAAAAACTTGGAGATCCCGGTCATTTTGTGGTGCCTTGCGTGTTCAACAAAACTGAAGAATTTACTGCCCTTGCTGATCTCGGGGCTAGTATTAATTTGATGCCACTCAGTGTTTGGAAAACACTATCATTGCCCGACCTCATTCCAACAAAGATGACTCTCGAACTTGCAAATCGCACTCTCGCTTACCCCGTTGGTATAGCCGAAGACGTGTTTATCAAAGTTGGCACATTTACTTTCCCGGTCGATTTTGTTGTAGTTGATTATGAAATGGACCCTCGTATTCCTTTAATACTTGGTCGGCCGTTCTTGAGAACCGGACGTGCTTTAGTGGATGTGGCCGAAGGTGAGTTAATCTTACGAGTCGGGGATGATTCTAAAGTTTTTAAAATAGGGAAGCTTACAGGAAAATCCTTTGGAGGCCGAGAATCAATGAATATTTTAACACCCCCAAATTTACACGCAGCGGAATACATCTTTGGGTGCTAAACAATGATACAACAACACATAATTTATAAAGAACGACTCGAAAAGAGACGTTTTAGATTTATCGTTCCTAAAACATTTGTCAGAGTAGCGTAGTCCTAAGTAATCGTTACCGAAAGATAAGTTAAAACAACATATTAGTTTGTTTTAAAAAATGGAACGATAAATAAATCAAAGAGTTTTAAACAACATAGCAGTGCACAACTTCATTCTCGTGACCTCCAAGCTTCCACTTCTTGATTACCTGAAATACATGTGAGTAAAACAATCAGCAAAAATGCCGAGTGAATCTATAGGTTTATGAAATCAATTTGAACACAAGCAAAGATTATAAGTTTGTGGCATGCTTATAAGCATCAAATAATAATTCGCATCAACAATAATAATTGTATATAGCATAAATTGCAATAAGCTCATGGAACCGAGCCCTTAAACACTCCCATATCAGTCTAATAAGACGAGAGATTTATTAATTGTCGTTACCTCCAGATTATTGGTACATTGCCGTATACCTGACTTCTCAATACAATATGCTCAAACAGTGTGGAGGTCGGGCCTAAGCTTCTATGACAAGTCCACAAAAACTGAACCGGGGCGGCTTCCCCCATAGATCTATTAATTGTACTAGCGGTTAACCCATCATAGGTTAATTAACGGTCCATAATTGAGGTTTTAACAAAGGCAATCACTTAATGCAATTTAAAGGCAACCACGGGTCCATTCATAGAGGGACAAAGCATACCATAAAAATCTTGTGTTCTAAGTTTATAAAACATGTATTCCCCTCGCAGGTTTAAAATCATTTAATAACTAGTATAAAGCGAGGCTATAGACTCACGTTGATAATGAAAGGCGGATTATCGGCTACGGGCGTGCTTCGGTCACGGAAACCTATATAAATAATAATCGGTCTTAGACTCTTGTCTAATGACTTTTATCAAAATAACAATATACATATGATTATTTTGTACATATGATGATGATCAAGTGGGTTTATATATCCTTGTTTACTCATTTTAGTGTTTATGTTTTGGTAACTTTTTACTAGTTTACTAGTTTTACCTACTTACCTATTTTAAGTCCAATAAGCTTAGTATAAGTTCTTTAACTTGTTTTAATCTATTTTATACCTATATTATCAGTATCTATACTTTCCATGTTGGGCCCAAATGGGTTAAGCCCAATAAGTTCTTTTTATAAGTGCTTAATTATTTAGTCCAATTATTAGTCCAATATGCTTATTTAGCTCTTTAATGTCCGTATGTCCTATAGTTCGGGTTTTATCGGTTTTTACTTGTATTAGTTACTTATATATCAGTATATGACTTTTAAAAACTTTACATTAGACGGGTTTGATCGTCTAAGTTTTATTTGGCGAAAACGTTAATTTTACGGTAATAGCCGAAAAAGTCGTAAAAATCAAGTTTATAGTTTTTGTTACTTATAAATATTATTCCACTACCATTTATATAATTTATCCATTTAATTAACCTTTTACATATTTATATAAATAAGTTTCATAAGTTAGTGGGTTTTTATTTTACATTTTATACAATAAAATTTGAGTGCTTATATAATAATAATAAACATTAATTCTTAAAATCTGATTTTTATCTTCATGTTCACCATTTTTACCATATCTAGAGTTCTATAATGAATTAGAAGCTCATTTTTGGGTGACATGTTCTTCATATTATGTGCTATATTTAACTTAGTTATAGCTACTGCTCATTTTAAGCTTATCTTGCCTTAACAGTCCCTACAAAACTGCTTATTCAGATTAGAACACCCAACTTGTTTTGATCATATCTCACTCATTATATTGATTCCATTGTATGGCCAACTCTCACATGTGTATAACATCTTGTACTTACTGTAAATGGATCATACCATGCAATTTTATTAGTTCAAGTTTTAGTTATATACTGCTTTTATACAGCCAACTAAATAATCAAGATTTTAGCCTTATTTCTCATGGTTATTAACATTTTTAAGCATATTTATCAACACTTGATCCCCACACAACATTTTTATCATCATATATACATCATATACATATACAAAATGAAAGAAAATACATTTGTTCTTTACAAAAATAACAAGAGAAAATGGAGAGGATGATCTTCTTTACCAACCAAGTGTATTTCTTGTTTTTGGAAGACAAGAACTTGATGAACACCACAAGTAACTCCAAGATCATCAAACACCAAGAACAATAGTTGAGAAATCAGCCCTAGGACACAAGCAAATCACCTCCAATGTTGTTAATATGGCCACCAAATGATCAAGGCTTCAAGATAACTCCATGATAGAGCTAGATAACATGTATTTCATGGCTAGAAAAGATCAAAAGGGGTGTTTGTAGCTTGAAAGTGGATGGCAAGGTGAAGGTGTTGAGAGAGTTTTGATGTTGGTTTTGCATGTATGGGAAGATGGAAATGAGTTAGTTGATGGTTTTAGCTAGTAAGTGGAAAAGAGTAGCTTAAGGTGTAAGCTTTGTTTACACTTGTAAACACTTAGCTAACATGATGCCACATATAGTTGTGGTGTCATGTTGGTGCCATCCATGCTAGCTAGTGGGGTGGGACAATGTATTTTGTCCCATCTCACTAGTTTACGGGTATTCCTCGATTCTAGTTTTCTCGATTTGCGTGCCCTCGGGTCGTTTCACGAAAAACGTTTTTATAAATTATGAATCAACGTCACAAAACGAATCCAATAAAAATTGTCTCATAAAAAACGGAGTTCAAAAACGTAAATACGTAATCCTAAGGTTTCCGGTTTAGTCGTAAGGGACGCTAAATTATGCACGTAAGCCCAAATTTAAATCCGTAAATTGTGAGTTCGTCAACCAACACAAAAATAAGTTTCAAAATATTATACAAGAAAATATTTCACTACCTGAAAATGTTAGATTGTACTTTTTAAAAGTTTAAACGCACACGAAAAATAATAATATAACGACTCGATACGTAATTGAAACGATATCGTCGAAAGTATTAAATATCGAAACTATCGATAATAAAATATAAAATTTTTGGCATCCGTCGGTATCGCGATCACTAGTAGTCCTCGTTGCTCGTCAAAATATTAAAATATAATATTTAATATCGGTTTCAACTTAAACCGTTAAACATAATAATATTTAACGTTATAAAATACTTCAAAATAATTGAAAATAGAATTAAATTATGACCTTATTTTTACGGGTTTTACATCCTCACCACCTTAAGGGAGCGACGTCCCGGCGCTCAACTCGCCTCACTTTCGCCAACGCGCATTAAAGTCTCAATAAACATCGTCGTTGAAAGTCAAGAAGATATTACATAATATGTGTTCTACATGATCGGACATCATCGGATGATGCCGTCTCAAGTTCTCACAACTTACGATCATTTGACTAGATCACATACCACATAAGTACATAAAAGAAAAGGTCGAACACAAACATCGAGTATAGATCTCCACCGTTAATCATCGAGAAAACCTTGAACGAACCCTTGATAATATCTCAAGAGTCTTTCCACTTGCGGTGTCGGCTTCAACATACTCCTCGAGGTCGTAACGAATTTATTAACTCCATTCATTAAGAGATTCGGTCCTCAATCATTCCACGAGTACACACATAAATCCTGGTGACACTTATCGATTCTTCTTATACACTGCTTCCCGAGATTCATTTTAAACTCAGAATAAAATAGTGATCTTCAATACGAGGAACAGAACGAGATAAAAATGACTTCAATACACGCATAAACGAACAAGATGTGGTAAAATGATTTAAGATTAACGATCGACGAGGGATCTCGAATCACGTAACCGTAAAACATAATAATTCGCAATACTAGAAAAATGAGAGCGAAGAATAAAATAAATATTAACATTAAAATAACGTTTGTCACAATTATCCGTCCCGGATTTGGTATTACCTTAAGACTCAGTTGAGGTACTTTCTTGATAAAGATGATATATTAAAAATAGAAGTTAAATAGCTTCATAATTTATTTTGATTGTCTTAAGAAACTTTGAAAGAATAAAATGAATTTATTAATTAAACTCATATTGATGGTTATAATTAGAAAATATAATTTCCAAATTAAATCATTATTAGAAATATAAATTAAACCGGAAATTTTATTACATTAAAAGTAAAGTATGATAAGTCAATTACTTCAAAGATAGAGATAATTTCATTTTAAACATTAGTTTTAGTTATACAAAATATAATGTATAAATTTGACCTTTTACTTGTAATGGTTATCTCGATAATCTAAAATCATTAGAAAATGTAGACAAGTTCCATAATAATTTTATAATACTTTGTAGAAATACATAAAGGTGTTTATCATTCCAAAATAAATATGGGTTACATTCGGGTTTTCGAAATGTGACAAGATAACAAACGAATACGAATGGAAATAATAGTCAACAATTAGTACGAAATCAATGGTACAAAAGGGGACGAAGCAAATGTCGTATAAATTCTTAAAGAGAATAATAAAATAAAGGCGTTGATGGTAAGACGATAAGAAATAATAGATTAAACAAGTTTTCAAATTTGGTTGGTGCGGTCGATGGTTCACCAATATCAGCTCGTTAACTTAGCGGTGGTCGTTACACGATCGGAAATAAGATCCATACAAAAATTTTAATAAAAAGAAATTCCTAATAATCACTTGTAAGTAAAACAAATCAAACGAACGATGTTAGTGCTTAAAGGGAGAAGTCAAAGCACGGTTCACAAGAGTGGATTTCGAGACAAACGAGAGTGACGGACGTCATCCCGGATATATGGAAATCACTCTAATGATAATTCATTATTCACGTGCGGAGACATTCCAAAGATCTACCCAGTCGCATAAAGGAGATTGGACGAGACGGAAGGATAAAATATCGAGACTTTTAGGTCATTTATTAACAGTCCATAATTAGACGAACGGTCAAAAGAAATCTGTTATAAGACAAAATGAAGTAACAAGTGGAAAAACGATTGTCGAGTGAAACTATCCGTAAACGCGTAATTCGTTCAAGAGAAGATAAGAAAACATATGCGGATGCATAGAAATTGTGCTACTTGCATAAAGTATAAAGGTTTTTAAAACTTCTTTTCGCTTTATTTCATTTTATTTATCTTTATCATAATTACAAGTAAAAAGTTGATTATCATCAAGATTTTTAAGGTGACTACTATTCAGCCTAGCATGGCTCCTTCTAAATTAGACATAGGTGATCAGGCCATGTATAATTTAGAACTAGCAATGCAGTGCTTCATTTCGTCGAAAAGTATTACGTTTCTTATGTTTATATAAACCATGCCATTTGTAAAATGGAATTTAAAAATAGTTTATAAATTTATAGGATACAAGTAATTTGTGAGATAATCAATAAGAAACTTTTAATGTTACGAAAAGTATTAAGACCAAAGTAAAAACAATTGGTGAAAATAATCATAAAACAATATCATATTTATTTATAATATGACATTATGACAACGTATAAAGTAGTCAAAGTTTTGCAAAAAGTGGCAAATAGTAGCTCATAAAACAACCAATGAAATGGTTACAAGTTGTTAAGGTTTCAAAAGATTATAAGGTTTAGACGAAAACGCCATGAAACACGTGATAAGAATGTCGACGAAGAATGTGAAGGCAAAACTTCAAAACTCAACCCAATTCAATGGAAGGTTAGAAGAAAACGAAAATAAAATAACATCGAATGACAAATGAGTCATATATATGAAAAGAATAAAACAATCCACATGTGTATTCTTTATAAGATACTCGACACAACATGCTTTTAAGAAAGTATGTTATTCGTTTTTAAATTACACCATTAATCCGGTAATTGCTAATCCTGTACTGTTTCTATTTTTAAATATTTTCACATGCAACTAGTATTCGTTAGTTGTAAAATAATATTTGTTAAAATTTTACGATCTCAAATGAAATCAAAACAGCTTAGAAACATTTAAAACTCATGTTCTGAATTTTCTATCAGATTTAACTTTTAAATATGAGCCGATTAATTGACCCGATAAACGACATCTCCAAGACTCAGAGTCTAAAGCATTTTGATGCAAAACGACGTTTCAGACGACTTTCTAGTTTTACCCGAGACCTGAAAACCAATGTAAAATGACCAAAATACCCCTGCAAGTTCTGTGCAGGTTTGACTATTTTATTTTAAAAACGCAGGTTTTACTTTTAAGTTTTGACCTGTTTATACTGCCCCTACAGTTTCTGCATAAAGTGTATTTTTCGACACTTCTTAACGGCTCAAAATATATACATATATACACACATGTCTTGTGGATTTTATAACAACGAAAAATAAATCTCGTAATGAGCATCAAATAAAATATAGCATGATGAATGACAGAAAATGCTTCAAGGTATTCAACACGAAATTTAGAAAGCAAGACGGTGAAAGACGATCGTAATTTAGATTTCAAAATGCACTGTAGGCAAATCTCCTTGGTGCCACGATTGTCAAAAACACAAAACATAGCAAGAAAAGAATGGAACATTAACGGGTTGCACTCCGGGAGCAAGAAAGTTAATGAAAAACAAATGATATAATTTTATAGAAGTAAAATCGTATTCCGATCTAGCGCCATAATCTAGACGATGATTTATAAAATGACGATGACGTTACCGAGATATAAGTGAACAATACACTTCGGAGTCGATGCATATAGTGTCAATAATTAGCGGTTAGTCTATTCCAAAGACACATTGAGCTACACAATGGTCTAGACACTACGTTTCAAGACGTCCAAGCACAAACAACCGAAAGACGATTTGGATATCTATATAGATATCACAAAGGGTTAAACAATGAAAGTAACGCGCGTAGATGAAGGTATGTAAGGTCATAATATAAAACTTTGCAATAAAAGCAATTTAAATACTTCAAAAATAAATACAGAAGATCATGAAATTCATTGTATTTATTTAAGTTAATCATTAATAAATGACAAACTTTTATCGAAAAGTTTAACGACATAAATATATATCGATAAAGAATTATAGTATTTATTTAGAAATACTTAGCAATAAGGCATACATAATAATGTATACTAAAGTTGTAATCCCAGAAGTAGCTTGAACCTGAAGTCACACGAAATCATGTGCACTGACTCTTTGAAAAATAAAACCGACAGTTATAGTTTAGGTTTTTAGAAAAAGACCTAGTTCTCTATAACTCATGGCTCTGGTACCAATCTTTAACACCCCCAAATTTACACGCAGCGGAATACATCTTTGGGTGCTAAACAATGATACAACAACACATAATTTATAAAGAACGACTCGAAAAGAGACGTTTTAGATTTATCGTTCCTAAAACATTTGTCAGAGTAGCGTAGTCCTAAGTAATCGTTACCGAAAGATAAGTTAAAACAACATATTAGTTTGTTTTAAAAAATGGAACGATAAATAAATCAAAGAGTTTTAAACAACATAGCAGTGCACAACTTCATTCTCGTGACCTCCAAGCTTCCACTTCTTGATTACCTGAAATACATGTGAGTAAAACAATCAGCAAAAATGCCGAGTGAATCTATAGGTTTATGAAATCAATTTGAACACAAGCAAAGATTATAAGTTTGTGGCATGCTTATAAGCATCAAATAATAATTCGCATCAACAATAATAATTGTATATAGCATAAATTGCAATAAGCTCATGGAACCGAGCCCTTAAACACTCCCATATCAGTCTAATAAGACGAGAGATTTATTAATTGTCGTTACCTCCAGATTATTGGTACATTGCCGTATACCTGACTTCTCAATACAATATGCTCAAACAGTGTGGAGGTCGGGCCTAAGCTTCTATGACAAGTCCACAAAAACTGAACCGGGGCGGCTTCCCCCATAGATCTATTAATTGTACTAGCGGTTAACCCATCATAGGTTAATTAACGGTCCATAATTGAGGTTTTAACAAAGGCAATCACTTAATGCAATTTAAAGGCAACCACGGGTCCATTCATAGAGGGACAAAGCATACCATAAAAATCTTGTGTTCTAAGTTTATAAAACATGTATTCCCCTCGCAGGTTTAAAATCATTTAATAACTAGTATAAAGCGAGGCTATAGACTCACGTTGATAATGAAAGGCGGATTATCGGCTACGGGCGTGCTTCGGTCACGGAAACCTATATAAATAATAATCGGTCTTAGACTCTTGTCTAATGACTTTTATCAAAATAACAATATACATATGATTATTTTGTACATATGATGATGATCAAGTGGGTTTATATATCCTTGTTTACTCATTTTAGTGTTTATGTTTTGGTAACTTTTTACTAGTTTACTAGTTTTACCTACTTACCTATTTTAAGTCCAATAAGCTTAGTATAAGTTCTTTAACTTGTTTTAATCTATTTTATACCTATATTATCAGTATCTATACTTTCCATGTTGGGCCCAAATGGGTTAAGCCCAATAAGTTCTTTTTATAAGTGCTTAATTATTTAGTCCAATTATTAGTCCAATATGCTTATTTAGCTCTTTAATGTCCGTATGTCCTATAGTTCGGGTTTTATCGGTTTTTACTTGTATTAGTTACTTATATATCAGTATATGACTTTTAAAAACTTTACATTAGACGGGTTTGATCGTCTAAGTTTTATTTGGCGAAAACGTTAATTTTACGGTAATAGCCGAAAAAGTCGTAAAAATCAAGTTTATAGTTTTTGTTACTTATAAATATTATTCCACTACCATTTATATAATTTATCCATTTAATTAACCTTTTACATATTTATATAAATAAGTTTCATAAGTTAGTGGGTTTTTATTTTACATTTTATACAATAAAATTTGAGTGCTTATATAATAATAATAAACATTAATTCTTAAAATCTGATTTTTATCTTCATGTTCACCATTTTTACCATATCTAGAGTTCTATAATGAATTAGAAGCTCATTTTTGGGTGACATGTTCTTCATATTATGTGCTATATTTAACTTAGTTATAGCTACTGCTCATTTTAAGCTTATCTTGCCTTAACAGTCCCTACAAAACTGCTTATTCAGATTAGAACACCCAACTTGTTTTGATCATATCTCACTCATTATATTGATTCCATTGTATGGCCAACTCTCACATGTGTATAACATCTTGTACTTACTGTAAATGGATCATACCATGCAATTTTATTAGTTCAAGTGTTAGTTATATACTGCTTTTATACAGCCAACTAAATAATCAAGATTTTAGCCTTATTTCTCATGGTTATTAACATTTTTAAGCATATTTATCAACACTTGATCCCCACACAACATTTTTATCATCATATATACATCATATACATATACAAAATGAAAGAAAATACATTTGTTCTTTACAAAAATAACAAGAGAAAATGGAGAGGATGATCTTCTTTACCAACCAAGTGTATTTCTTGTTTTTGGAAGACAAGAACTTGATGAACACCACAAGTAACTCCAAGATCATCAAACACCAAGAACAATAGTTGAGAAATCAGCCCTAGGACACAAGCAAATCACCTCCAATGTTGTTAATATGGCCACCAAATGATCAAGGCTTCAAGATAACTCCATGATAGAGCTAGATAACATGTATTTCATGGCTAGAAAAGATCAAAAGGGGTGTTTGTAGCTTGAAAGTGGATGGCAAGGTGAAGGTGTTGAGAGAGTTTTGATGTTGGTTTTGCATGTATGGGAAGATGGAAATGAGTTAGTTGATGGTTTTAGCTAGTAAGTGGAAAAGAGTAGCTTAAGGTGTAAGCTTTGTTTACACTTGTAAACACTTAGCTAACATGATGCCACATATAGTTGTGGTGTCATGTTGGTGCCATCCATGCTAGCTAGTGGGGTGGGACAATGTATTTTGTCCCATCTCACTAGTTTACGGGTATTCCTCGATTCTAGTTTTCTCGATTTGCGTGCCCTCGGGTCGTTTCACGAAAAACGTTTTTATAAATTATGAATCAACGTCACAAAACGAATCCAATAAAAATTGTCTCATAAAAAACAGAGTTCAAAAACGTAAATACGTAATCCTAAGGTTTCCGGTTTAGTCGTAAGGGACGCTAAATTATGCACGTAAGCCCAAATTTAAATCCGTAAATTGTGAGTTCGTCAACCAACACAAAAATAAGTTTCAAAATATTATACAAGAAAATATTTCACTACCTGAAAATGTTAGATTGTACTTTTTAAAAGTTTAAACGCACACGAAAAATAATAATATAACGACTCGATACGTAATTGAAACGATATCGTCGAAAGTATTAAATATCGAAACTATCGATAATAAAATATAAAATTTTTGGCATCCGTCGGTATCGCGATCACTAGTAGTCCTCGTTGCTCGTCAAAATATTAAAATATAATATTTAATATCGGTTTCAACTTAAACCGTTAAACATAATAATATTTAACGTTATAAAATACTTCAAAATAATTGAAAATAGAATTAAATTATGACCTTATTTTTACGGGTTTTACAAATATGATAAATGTGCTCGATGACTTTACCGTCTATGACAATCCTCTATTCGAGTCTTCCACTAATAATCCACTCTTTGAAGATAATGTGGATGATTCTCACTCTACGTTGGACGCTTCTCCCATTTATGATTCACCACCGGTCTTTGATGCTTATGATGATGATGATTCTAGCTCAGATTCGGATGATTTTCATTGTACTTCTGAGTATCCCGAGCTGCCCACTTTCGATGATTTTGATGAGGCTGATACTCTATCGAGCGATTCTTCACATGATGAAGATCCTCCGCCATCACTCGATCCTACTTTGGACGATTATTCATTTGAGGAAGATTTCTCTGAATTTCTCAACACATACTTCCCTCATGAGAGTGATGCTCCTCCTTTGGACTTTGAAGATTATCGTCTTGATCCTACTTTGGATTTGAAGAGCATTTTGTCCAAGGAGAAGAAACCGGTCGACACTGAAATCCGTTGCACGTATGAGTTGACACCTCTTTGTCCCACTTCTGAGGACGAGGTTGTGCTTCTTTGCGGATCTTCTTCACACTCGGCTGAGCCTGAGTGCTATTTTCCCTTAAAGGGAAAGGTGTTCGACCCTGGTATTGAAGTCTTTAAGCCATCTCAGTATCCACCTGATGCAATAAAAGGAAAAATCTTTGGAAATCTTGAAGACAAGCTTGCACTTCACCCTTGCTTCTACTGTGCTCCATCACTGCTTAAGGGAACCTTGCCACTTCTCTTTTGGCTTGCCTTGTTCGCCTTAAGCTCGTGCTTGTTGATGGATGAAAACTATGTCTTTGATCCTGGTGGATATGTTTCATGCTTCTTCCATTGATGATCAAGGTCGAGTCAGGCTCACGACTCGATTAACAAAAACCAAGCGCTTCTTGGGAGGCAACCCATGCATCTATCCTTTCGCTTTATTTACCATAAGTGTAGGGGGGACCCTTTGGATTGCTATTTCCTCTCCTCACTTCTTAATCAGGGATTCGAGCTTCAATGATCCACTCTTGATGATTCTTGACGACCCGTGATTCCGTATACTGCTTTATCCCGGTTCTATCCTAAACTCTTTTTGATTCACTATTTTATATTTTCTCAATATTAAAATAGGAATCTCTTAGTTGTCTTTCCCTTAGCGAGATTTAAACAACGTGCACAATGTCCTAAGTGTAGGGGAGTTTAATCCCACATGCTTAAACATTGAGGACAATGTTTATCTTAAGTGTAGGGGGGACTTCTATCGAAGTTAAGTGGTCTTTTCCTTGTATTTGTCCTCATTTTAACCGGAAAATCAATTTTTCGACATTTTTCAAAATTTTTGATCTATTTTGGCCTATTAGTTTTTCCCTTTTGTATAGTTATTCTCTTTCTTTGCTAGAATAAATGTTTAATAAGTGGTTTTAATTTTCAAACGTTGTGAATCTTTTGACTCAATCCGAGTTTACTCTAGCTAGCATCCTTAACGTGTTTAAGTCAAGTTTTGCTAGGCTTTTATTTAGGGAGCTATAAAACGCGAAAGTCTTAGCTCTCACGGGTTAAGAACAAGAACTTTTCGCAAGTTCCTATAATTGATCCTAGAGAGTCGTTTATCAAGGGAACTTTAAGATGCGATTTCTAAACTTGAAAAGTCTAAGAATTTGCAAGATCCTATAGGCGACTCGAAAACCCAAAACTTTGATTTAATAGGCTAAGCATCCACGAGTCTCATTACTTGAGATTTTAAACTGTGGAGAACGAGAGATGATAGAGCCAATTATAAGTTCGGTATTCTTTCGTGAATTTATGTGAGTTAATTATAAGCCTATTCTCCCATCGCTTGCTAATAAATTTATCTGCTAATAAATAAGGTTGTACGATTTGAAAAGTTACTTAGCTTCTAGCCCCAGATCGTTTAAAAGTTGCTCGGTAATGACGAGAGTTCATAGCCAAGGCATAACTTATGAAGCGGGGTGCGAAGATTGGCGAGTCCGAAAAGGCCCTAACAAGGCATGAGGGCTATGTTTTGTTGCTAAAGATCCAAAAGTGATGTGAAGAATCATTTATCAAAAATCAATATGAAGGATCGAGACACACGACGAAAAGCAAAAACTCCCAAAAAGTCATGGAGAAGTGTATCTGAAAAGACCCTAACAAGGTATGAGGATAAATAGATCCAAGTCAATAAAGGAGGTGGATCGTTGCATATCAAAATCCAAAATAAAGATTGGAGAAAAATGAAGAAGTCGTGGTCCATATATGAAGAATCTCTCAAAAATTCCAAGTGAAGAAATTCCAATTATGAAGAGAAGACCATTATTTCATGAACGTCTCTCAAGATTTGAAGTATGAAGTCACTGCCAAATATCGGCCCGAGAAAGGTCTCAAATCGCGAACCAAGTTATGCCAAGATATGAACTTTTTGATATCCCGAGAAACAGTTTTAAAAGATTTGGTCCTTTAGCTAACTATTAATTAAATCGTGCACTTTATTTTCAGACTAAATAATTATCGAAATAAGTCAAACAATGCATCTTCGTGATCATTCAAGACAAATAATAAAATATAAGAGATACCCATAGGAATAAGGGAGTCTAAGTGAATAATTGGCCCACATGAGTTCGTGTTAGTTTACTAACTTATAATAACAATGATCTCGTTTTTAAGCTTGGTTTGGAGAAAGTGAAAAGTTGAGGATGATGATTATTCATGACATTTTCAAAACCCAAGGTATGCTTTTAATTTCTTTGCTTTGCATTTTTATAATTTTCTATCTCTTTAATAAAGGCCAACGTGGATTGATTATGATGAAAAGTGTAAACATGCTTTGTAACTAATGCATTGCATGAGGACATTGCAATGGTCAAGTGTAGGGGATTTGATAGGTGTGTAAACACCCATTTTTTCTACCACTTAATTATAATAACAACTGGACCAAAACGTGTATTTTATGTCTTTTATGTCGGAATTATGCGCGGTTTGTGTTTTTGTTGTAATTTAGGACGAAATTGTGAAAAGTGGAGAAAACACGGGAATTCACGGGCATTCACGGCTTTTATTGAAGAAAAAGATGAAAGACGGAGTCGAGAAGTCAAAAGTGGAAAAAGAACGGAAGTCCAAGGCCAATTCTGAAGATTTATCGAAGAAAAAGTCAAAAGACGGAAGTTTATCAAAAGCCGAAGAACTCAAGTCTAATGTATTGAAGAAATTAAAGACGAGTTTAAAAGAAATCCCGAGCCACAAGTCATTAGAGTCCAAGTAAAGAAGATTAGAAGGAAAAAGGACTAATGGTGCAATTAATGAAGACTATATGCTTAAGGACCTAATGACGCAATTAAGAGAAAAGGAAGAAGGGGAGGAAGCTTCCTAATCCTCCCCTATAAATAGTTTAGATTGTTAATCATTTCATGTTGTTGGCTAATCGTGACAATTAGTCCTTCCACTTTTTATTACCTTGTCATTTAAATACTTGTCCATTTAATTACCTTGTCTTGCACCTTAATTACCATTTAATTCAAGTAAGTTTTTCTTTTTAATTCTTGTTAATCTTTATCTTTATTTTGTTAATCTCATTCTTCCTTTTTTAATTGTTGATTGTTATTGTTTATGTTTATGTTCTTGATTTTGGTTGATTTATTTAAGTGGGTTTTGATTATTTTGATTAAGTTTTGTGAGTTTGATAGTTTTGGATTGATTGTTTATGTTTAATAGTTGTTTTGTTATTAGTTTGGTTTAATCTTGTGTTCGATTTGGTTAAGTTTTGATTAGATCCGTGTGTTTTTACTTTCCTTGTTCTTCGGTTTTACGGTTACTGATCTTTCCCAGGTACGAGCCCAGAAATATTCCGAACGAAGGATTTTACAGGTTCTCTATTCGGAATATTGAGTATTCCGCATAGGAAATATTCAGCATAGAGCAAATATTCCGAGTAGGCCATTTTATTCCGAATAGAAGCAATATTCCGAATAGGGACTTTTATTCCGAATAGGTCCTGACATTCCGAATAGGGACTTTTATTCCGAATAGGCTGAATTTTCCGAATAGGCTGAATTTTCCGAATTGGCCTAATATTCCGAGTAGGACTTTATTCCGAATAGGGACAGATATTCCGAATAGATGTATTATTCCGAATAGGAGGCACATTCCGCATAAGGGTGAATATTCCGAGTAGAACTTATTCTGGATTGGTGACAGTTTTCCGAATAGGGGTTTATTCCGAATAGGGGATATTTTCAGTTTCTTTAAATATTAGTTTTTAAGTTTCTGCCCTTTTATTTTAAGCTTTATTTTTCCCGCCTTTTCCTTAATTGCACTTTAAGTTTATTTGCCTTAGTTTAAGATTTAGTTTTAGTTGCATTTTAAGTTTTCCTTAGTTAGATTTAAGTTTGCGTTATTTACTTTATTGCCCTTTAATTTTAGTCTTGCTTTTCAATACTTGCACCATTTACCTTATTAGATTTAGATTTACTTAAAGTCATTTACTTTAATTGTTCTGCACCTTTAATTTTAAAACACTACAACGACACATCTTTATTCCACCAAAGATCAGCTGAGTCACACATTAAACGTAAGTTTTTCAATTCGAAAAGACATACTAAAATGAATCTTTTTAATTAGGCAAAAACCTAGTTATCAATATTTTTCTAAAAAATACAAAAAGATTTTTCTTTTACTATATTATATTACGTAGAACATTAATTTACCTACTTTTCAAATAAGGCCTTAGTTGGAATTTCATCACCTAACTATTGTATTCGCATCCTAAACAAAATAAAAGGGCAAAATAGATAAATACTAGTAAGACGTTTGAACTCGATATATACAAACTATAAGGTGGGTATAAGGCGACGCGCTATAAAAGGCCGTCTAAGGAAAAAGGTTTTTAAGTGCTTTGTGCCACCTCGTTTCCCCGCTTGCTTGTGCGTATATTGAGAGGGACGACCGATTATTGGTTTGCCAACTCAATTAGTATTAAGTATATATATTTGTAGCTTTTTCATATAGCACCTCGAGAGGGAGAATCCTTTTCCTCTCAAAGTCGACCGAGGTCACCTACCTCATTCCAAAGTTTTAATTGTATGCGCACTCGCGCGCGTACATACATACCGATTGGTGTACCAAATACTTCTAATTCTTCCAAAAAGAAGAAGAAGAAAAACAAAAAAAACCGTCATTCTAGCCGATCCCGAGAATCGTGCTTTCGATAATACAATGGCAACGGATAACCGACCTATGATTGAGATTTTACAATCTCACGTTGAGGGAAACGATGACGCTATCGTTCTCCCCGCGATTGGAGCAAATAATTTTGAAATCAAAACGGGTTTTATTCAAATGGTTTCCGCTACACCATTTTTGGGTCGTTCCCAAGATGACCCTCATGATCATATCAAGAGATTTATCCATTTGACTAATACTGTGAAATACAATGGGGTACCACAAGAGGCCATTCGTTTACAACTCTT
Organism: Glebionis coronaria; assembly: GCA_025667525.1. NCBI lineage: Eukaryota > Viridiplantae > Streptophyta > Magnoliopsida > Asterales > Asteraceae > Glebionis > Glebionis coronaria. The sequence continues at coordinate 47,161,787 of CM046879.1, read as the reverse complement.
TCCTTTTTCCCTCGAGGGACAAGCCCGAATTTGGCTTGATAAGGAACCACCCCAAAGTATTACTACATGGATTGATTTAGAGACCAAGTTCATTAACTACTTTTTTCCACCATCACGGACCACTTCTTTAAGGAATGAAATCATTACTTTTGAACAAAATATCGGGAAACGTTTAGTGAGTCTTGGGATCGATTTAAAGAGCTTTTAAGAAAATGTCTACAACATGGTTTCACTAAAGTGCATCAAATTAATACGTTTTACAATGGTTTAACTCTAAATGACCAAGACTCACTTAATAGTGCCGCGGGGGGCAATATTCTTGTGAAATCAATGAACGAGGCTTGGGCCATAATTGAAAATAAGGCTAAAGTACAAACCAAGAGTGTTAGGGCCACTATGGCAAGTGCTAGTTCTAGTGAGAACGATAAGAGAATTGATAAGCTTACGTCGCTTGTTAAATCAATTGGTCTAAAAACCCAAGCCCTCAATGGTCAAGTTAATGCCATGAAAGAAACTTGTGAAACGTGTGAGACTTGTGGTGGACCACATTCATATTTTAATTGTGACAAGGTTTACAATCAACAACAACAAGTTTGTGCTTATAACACCAATGCTAATGAACGGGTTCAGTTTAAACCTAATGTTGATGTTAACCAGTTGTCTTATAAGAGTACTAATTATTTGGCTCCCCCGGGTTTTGTAGCTTCACAAAGACCACCCCCACCCGCCCAAAATACCCAATACCAAAATAGGAACCAAGGTCCTCAAATGGGTAATTTTCAAGGGAATGCAAATCAAGGGAATTTTAATGGTCAAAATCAAGCTTTTCAAAATAATAACCAAGGTTTTCATAATAACAACGGTTTTCAATCTCAATATCAAAACCAAGGTTTTCCTAATCAAGGGGTTAACAATCAAGGGTTTAATCAAATGAACATGCACAACCCTCAAATGGACTTGGTTCTACAAAAATTGACCGAACATGAGAAAATCATGAAAGCAATGCAAGAATCTACTAGACAAATGCAAGAGTCCAACGATAAGAGATTTTTGACAATGATTCAAGCCCTTAGACCCCAAGGAGCCTTACCTTCAAATATCGAGATTAACCCTTGATATGAGCTTAAACTCATATCCTTTTATCAACAAATAACCCTAAAACATGAAGCAAAATACCCTTTTATATTGTAAAAAGCAGTGTTATGTGGTATGTTTGTGTTTGTGTGATCTTATGTAGGTAAAAGGATACAATTTCAAGCAAACAAGGAAAAACCAAGCTCAAATGGATGAAAAAGACAAAAGAGGATCAAAAGTGACAAGACTTTGAAATTAAAGGACCTATCTTGACAAGTTGTGAAAGTTGGAGGACTTAAAGTGCAAATTATGGAAAGTCAAGATTAAAGTCAAATTTGGTCAACTACAAAGTCAACTCAAGTCAAAGGGCCATTTTGTTGAAGAATCAAAGTTGAAGGGTCAAAAATGTCAAAGGAATGAAGATATTAGTCCTAAATAGCAATCTGCCAAGTCAAGGGACTTAATTTGCCAAGTTTGGAAAGTATTGCATGTTTAATCCAAGTGAAAAGGGAAAGGACCAATGAGAAGAGAGGAAAGAGTTCACACGGATCAAACAATTAATGTCCACTCACAGCCGCCTCATTTATTGCCAAATCATAACAGTGCAATCCGCAACTCTCTCTCTCTACCAATCAAAGGCTGCCACGTGTCCTTCTCTTTCAACAAAAATATTTTCCAGGAACGGGATTTTGATAGAAGGCATTTCAAGTAAAGATCAAAACACCAAAATTGCTCAATTTTGGAAGACGAATCCAACGGTGCAATCCATTTAACATATTATCCATTGAATCAAAAACCCCCAATTCAAGTTCATCACCTTCAAAGAGGATTTGCAGAATTCCTCCACGTGTCAAGTAATGATTGGCCCAAACACGTCACAACTCCAACAGAATCTCCCTTTCTTGCCTATAAATACCCAGCTTGTACTTCATTTGTGATTGTAGCTTAAATTTTGTAAACACCTAGTTCTTAAAATTCCTTTTCCCTTTTTCCTCCTTTTCACCTAACTACTCAAGAGTCTGACAAACTCTTGAGTCAGTTAGTTAGTTAGAACCTTGTAACTACTTTTGTAACAGAAATCACTCAATAAAATTCAAATTTCCTTTTTCCCGCCAAATTCTGTTTCTCAAATTCCTGTTGAATCTTGTTGATCTTGGATATACTAGTTGCTGTTTGATGTTAGTTATGATCAACCATTGATCATAGCTTACATTGGTGGAGTTTTGTAGCTGTTTGTTCAAGAATCAAGTTCTTTCCATTGTTCTTGAAGATTTCATGGCAGATTGATGATTTGCAGTTGTTTGATTGTTGATTTGAGTTGATAGCTAGTGATAGGTGGTGGTATCACTAGGGCAAGAGAGCTCAGCGCTCCTCTTCTTCCCAAAGGACCTCTACAATAGGTTTCATAGCTTCTGTTTTAAGTTCCTCTAAACAAGTCCTTGCCTGCTCATTTTCCTAGATAACTTTGATGGCTGCCTGTTTTGCTTGATAAATAGTTGTTGATTGATTGATTTGAGTTCATTTGTAGCTTAATCTTGCCTACTTGTTCATTGTTTTAAGCTCCATTTGTAGTCTGCTTATTTTCAGTTACATTCTAGCATTATAGCTTAATTGAGTCCTAGTTGAGATAATTGCTTGTTTTTAGTTTCTAGAGCTTTCAAATTGACTGCTTAATCTAGTTTGTTAAAACCTTTGAATCAGTTCAAAACAGAACTTAATAAGCCTTTGATAAACTTTGTTAAAATCAGATAAAGGTGTGTTTGGGACTAGTTGTAAATCAGTTTTCAAGTGTTGTTAATTGGTGTTTAAGTGATCATTTTCAGTCATTAGGAGTTAACAATTGATTCTAAGTCCTTTACTAGTCAATATAATAGTCAAACAGGCAATTGGTAATCAAAAAGTTTGGGTCATACTTGTTATCAGCTTTTAGTTCAAAACTTGCCAAATTCAATTGATTGTTTCTCCTTCATTACTAGATGAAATTTGCTCAAACCAGTTTCTAGTTATAGCTTATAACATAAACTTTTAGACTTTAAGAGGAAATTCTACAGTATTCAGGATTAAGCTAGAAAACAGCTTATTAGCTCAAGTCTGAGCAAATGTCATTCTCTGATGTGAAAGGCTTACTGTTTTGCTAGATCTCATAATCCACTTCATAAAAGTTGTTGTTTTCTTTCACATTTCCATTTAGAAAGTATTGAATATGAGTTTTTGAGATTTTGAGCTTTTTCCAAAATTTGGTCAACGTTTGGTCAACATAAGCTCATTTGAGCTTATTTTCAGATATCTAGCTTATTACTGGATGAGATTTGTTCTAATTTGATTTCCCCTTCCTTAAATCAAGTGCTTAATCAGTTTTGATAATAAAATCAAGTTGTGGATGTTAGAATTAGGCTGTAGCTTATTTTGAGCTTATTAATAAGCACTCTTTTGCTTAATTTGGACTTTTAGCTAAAATCCTTGAACACACGTTTCTATAATTGGAATTGAAGTTGTTTGCAAGTTGTTTCAGCTTATTTGGTTGAGAAATAAGCTCAAACGAGCTTAATCTTTCTTTGTGCCCGTTTTTACTTGAAAAATTTGGTTAATTGCATTTTAGTCCCTAGAAGTTTAAACTGTTTCTAAACCTAGCTAATCTTCCTTATTTTGTGGTATTTGCAAAAGTTAGTCCCTGGACTTTGTTAGTTTGTTAAATTTCAGTTTAAAAGTTTGTTAGTTTTTTAAAAGTTGGTTAATTAGTTAAAGTTTTTACAAGTTTAGTCCTCTTAGTTAACTGTTTTACATTTTTAGTCCTTATAACTTTTAGGATTTACATTTCAAGCATTTACATTTTATAGAAATTACATTTTCAGTCCTTATAGTTTTAAATTTTGCATTTTTATATTTTACTTGAATAAAATTTGGAATTTGCAACTTGTTTTACGTATAAGTAGGTTTATATTTTTCATTTTTACTTAGTGTTGTTTGAATTAGCAATAGATTACCAAGCAAGCTTGAACAACCAAAAACAATTATAAATTTGATATTGATTGGACTTTCTATTAGTTAAGAACTGAGAAAACGAACTTGCATTATACACATTTCAAATGGCGCCGCTGCCGGTTCTTTGACTACACGAGAGACTATCGATTGACGGTTTTCATTGGCTTTTGGGATCCGTTCACTTTGTGAACGTTATTTTTACGTATTATAAATCAAAAACAAATAAAAAAAATCAAAAATATAAAAATATATAAAAACTAAAAAACTTAACAAAACAATTCTTTTCCTAAAGAATTGACCAAAAAAAAAAATTAGTTATCCTACTCCCCTTTGGTGATTCCTCCCACTACCACTCCTAGTACTAGTTCTCCATTGCCCAAAGAGCCCAACCCAAAGGTTGTTCAAGAAGCGAGTCCTTATCCTTCTTAACCTTCACCATCTAAGCCCAATATCCCTTATCCCTCTAGATTGGACAAGGCTAAAGTGCTCACCAAAGATGACGTTCATGTTTCCAACTTTTTGAAAATGATTTCCAACGTCAATGTTAACATTAGTCTTATTGAAGCACTTGCTCAAATGCCTAAATTTGTTAAAATGTTCAAAGAATTGCTTAATAAGAAAGAAAAAATGGTTGAGCTCGTGAATACTCGTTTAAATGAGAATTGTTCCGCGATTTTTCTCAAAGAGCTTCCCGAAAAGCTAGGAGATCCCGGACGATTCGTGTTACCTTGCTCGTTTCCCCAAATTGATGACTGTATGGCTTTAGCGGATCTCGGCGCTAGCATCAATCTTATGCCACTCTCGGTATGGAAACAATTACCATTACCCGACCTTGTACCGACTCGCATGACTCTCGAGTTAGCTAATAGAACTCTCGCATACCCTATTGGTATTGCCGAAGACGTTTTTGTTTGAGTTGGTACATTCACTTTTCCCGTAGACTTTGTTGTTATCGACTATGAGATGGATCCTCGTATTCCGTTAATACTTGGTAGACCGTTCTTAAGAACTGGAAAAGCTTTAGTTGATGTAGCCGAAGGGGAATTAATTCTTAGGGTCGGGAATGATCAACAAGTGTTTAAAATGGGGAAAATGGTGAATAAATAAAATGAAAAAGAATCGGTCAATATGATTGATGTGCTTAATTTTGATAATGAAGAAAGTTTTATCAATCCTTTTGAAACTAAAAAGTTTAACATTAATGATTTTGTGGTACATTCAAATCCACTTTTTGAAACTTCAAATGATAATACACTTTTTGAAGAAAATGAGGAAGCTAATGATGCCTCTTCTTTAAGTGATCATTCCACTTCGGATTTTGAGGATGCCCCACTTTATGACACCTATAGTGATGCCACTTCTTCAAGTGATCACTTTCCTTTCGATCTTAGGGAGACACCTTTAGAGCCTCTAATCTTTGATACCCAATCTACGATGACTATGATGACGACACTTGTCACACCCTACCATGGCGGAATATATGGGGCGCGACGTATGGATATCATCACAACAATAGCGTGTCTATAGAGTTAACTAAATGAAATAGATATGTCATAAAAAGGTGACACAATGTCATGACAATATCTCAAACAATGCAGGCGCCTAGGTAAGCAGGTAACAGGCCTACCTCTTACCAAAGACATACAAATAAACAAACATCAAACATATAGGTACCACAAAGTTCACTTAATCAAAACACAAAATAAAATCCAAGAGGAAAGGGATTCCTCCTAATGCAGTCTTAGTAGCCTCTAAACTCTAGCCACTTCTAACCTCATCCTTCTCAACTACCTCACCTGAAAATGACACTAACATCTGTCAACATAAAGTTGGTGAGAACATAGGTTTAAGTTATCTAGAACATCATAAGAAACCTTGACATTCGCTGTAAATAAGTTGAAGAAAAATAATTTATAGTAATGGACCATAATGTAATAATCATGCTACATGCATCCACAACGAAACTCAAGCCAAGTACCAATCACATCTACAATTCACAAAGCACACTATAACAATCAAGAAATATCCCATCACACACACAAGAACACACCACACAATCCGGATCTTTCCCACACCACCTGTGGAAGATGAACTATATCCCCGTCGAGATATCTTGCCTCCGAAGAGACGATGCACAAGTACTCAGGACGGATCGTGCCCCACGAACCAAGAACTCAGAACCAAGAACTCAGGACGGATCGTGCCCCACGCTCCACACACATCATAAATGGTCCCATAGACGCCCATACATCTATGTACCAATCCCAATCATTACACAATCAAGATTCACATATCATAACACATAACAAAGCACATATGAGAACACATAAGCACGCATGTCACACAATATCACATTTATGTCCACACATTTTAAAACATAGTACTAAATCATGTTCAAGAACATTGCAAGTGTCATCTCCATCCCATACTAGAAAAACATTTAAAAACGTAGCAAAATGGGACTATGAACTCACCTGATTGCTTTTCCAAAAGTCCTTGCTCTAGCAACAAGCTAACAATCCAAAAATACATAAATCAATACATGAACCAACCACTAAAACGGTTCATCAACCTATGATGGACATATAACCTCCTCTCATATAAATACCTCACTGATAAGCTCTAATCACCCCATTACCCTTCCCTAACAAGTCCTTAACTTGTTTAAGTTTAATAACTATCCCGTTCATATTTTACACAAAACAGTCCCAGTTTTAGGTCTCCAAACCATAAGCCAAACACCTAACTACACATACCCATGGTTTCTAAAAAAGGAATATTCATACTTTTACATATGTTAGCTAACACCTCCCACTTGCCCTAACCTTAAAGCTACTGTTAAGGCCCCGGTATATGTGTATATATTACTACCTATCCAGAATTCACTGATTTTAAACGTATGAAAAGTTTGTGACCATTAGAGGGTCTTACCCTAAAGCACAATCTTATCCCAAGTGCAGATAATTACTTCAAAATATAAACCATCTCTCATGTTCATTATAAGATCCCAATGCAACCCTAAGTACCCCAAACAACCCAAAACTTAAAAAGAAAACATGCTGAATTCAAAACTGTTTTGACGTCCAACTGTTGTAACCTGTTTTTGACCCACTTCCCGACCTCCAATTTAGTTCTAGTTTCTTGCATTGGAAAGCCACTTCAATTATCTTTCCAGGGATATGTGGATCGCAAAATAAGAGTTTGTAGAACTCCCTATATGATCAAAACAATGATCCAAAATTCTGTCCAGTTTTTAAAAACGGGTTTAATCAAATTAAACTAATTAATTAACCATAATTCCACTAATTACAAGCCCCAACTTATGTAATCATTATAACATCATTATTATAACATTAATTTACTGTTTTTATATTAAACCCTAACCCTAATCCATCATAAGATGATTAAAGAAAACAATAAAACAATTTTAATTAAAAAGGGTTAAGAAGGTTTTACCTTTAAATTAATGGAAGATGTAAAAACCCAAATTTTTGAAGAACCCTAATTCTTCTCCTCTTTTGGTTGACTAAAACTCCAGGGAATAAAAAAATGTGTTTGATTTATGTGTTGGGGGTTCCTTATATAGCCAACACAATCCTTGTCCAACCCAATTACCACTTACCATAAATCTTTTCCTTTTTTCCTTTTTTTTCTCTTCTAAACCGACCTATACCCCATAAAATTCGTTTTTCTCTTTATTTTATTATTAATAAATATCTTATTAATATTACCTTAATTTTCCTTAATTTATTTCAGCTCCTAAAGCCTCCAAAACCTCAAAACCGTAAAACTAGTCAGTTTTTACGCGAATACTGTAAAACACGTAAAATATACACTTTTAATAAAAATCTTAAATTTTGAAATAAACTTTATAACTAAGTCCTAAATGACTTAAAACCATCCCGAAAAATATCTATATGACTAATTACCTCATCCGAGCCCTCTAAATGCTAAACCGTAAATCCTAAAAATACGATTTACTATAATACTTATACGTACACATAAAATCCTAAAATAGCACAACATTCTATCATAGTCACATCCATGTGAACTAATGAGAACGAACTATCCCATTCGTAGCATTATATAATGCACCACACAATATACGAACGAAGACTAACATCCAATCCAAGGCTCAAATATAAACAGAATGCTCGTAAACGCACACTAAGCACATAATCAAAGTCAAACAGTAAAAAGTGACAAATCCAAAATCTAGGGTTGTCACATCACTCCCTCCTAATAGAAATCTCTTCCCGAGATTTACTCCCAAACTCAAACTTATTCTCAGCAAACAAACGAGAATAGATATCCCTGATAAAACCTTTACGTTCAAACGTAAACTTAATTTATAATAAATAATCTCAACCAACAACACATGAGCCTTAACCGTCTACGAGGAAACTTATTAAAACCATAAAGTTATGTAATCAACCTAACTAAATCTCGCAACTCATCAAATAAGAACTGTCTTGAAACCAAGTTAGGAGCCATCACATAACTCGACGGGTTTAAAACTGTCACCCCGATTTCAGTCTTACTCATAAATACCATAAATCAAAACTCATCAAATATAACCACGTATTCTAAAGTCTAAGGAACTCTCAAATTCCATCCCAACTCATCTCTATGTTAACCCTCCAAGTGTTTATTACAAAAAAACGATTTTAAACCATTAAACCCCTTATTAATTACCAAGTTCAAGCCCTAATTTATTTTAATTCTAGAAAATTAAAACTCTCACCCATCATATGATTAAATACATGATTTTAACATATTTAATTTAATAGGAACATAAACTATAACTTAAGAACAATAACTTTAGGTGATCAAAACCAAAATATTTTAAAATAACCGAGTCATGCTTATATGTTAAAGAATTTATATTCCACCTTATTTGAAACATGTTTCCGACACTTCCTTATTTCATCGACTACCAACAACTATTTTTTCAATTTGCAAGTTCTATTTTTTTACCATGTATAACTCGAAACAAAAGACATCGTTACCCCAAAAAGAAATCTCCACCATCTCAAAAGCCTTCACACTAAAACTACCGTACAAAAGAACACAAGAAATGAGAACTTGATAAATGTACTACTACGAAAGTTAAACATCTCGAAGAGGAACGAGCTAGCAAAATATCTCAAGAATACAACCGATAAGTAGAAGGGAATTATACATATATAGGCATATGCATACATACACTCAAATTCATCCAACATATACTATTACAAGCATGTATTAACCCTCTTTCATGCAACCATACTTAGGAATCCATTGGTGTTGTGGTACTTGTATAACTATGTTGGCCACCATACTTATACAAGTCCCCTTTCACCAATGCACTCCCTCCTATGATGACACTTATAAGAATTAATACTACACATAACATATCGGTCTACCAACTCAATAAGCACATAGATCCTACAACTCATATAAGCACATAATCCACAACATAACATAAGGTCAAAAATCACATGTATTAAAATAACATAGCCAATGCATGAAACAAATAAACTCGTAGTCCAGCTGAACCAGCGTAGACTAAATTCAAAATGTATAAAGAACATGAAAATGTAATTAAACGAAATCCAACAATGACTAGCGTATACGACTATAGTTCAACCTGCACTATTCAAAACTCGAAAAGAAAATAACATGTAGCTAAGTATGCACCATAGTAGCTCATAACCTAACAAATACTACGAAAATAACATTCAAACACATCAATTATTATAAAATGCACACATACCCCTATGACGCCTATATGCAGGGACCCTTAAGCTATAAACTAGGCTACGCGACTAGGAAACCTAATTCTCTATAACTATTGTCTCTGATACCATTCTGTCATACCCCACCATGGCGGAATATATGGGGCGCGACGTATGGATATCATCACAACAATAGCGTGTCTATAGAGTTAACTAAATGAAATAGAAATGTCATAAAAAGGTGACACAATGTCATGACAATATCTCAAACAATGCAGGCGCCTAGGTAAGTAGGTAACAGGCCTACCTCTTACCAAAGACATACAAATAAACAAACATCAAACATATAGGTACCACAAAGTTCACTTAATCAAAACAAAAAATAAAATCTAAGAGGAAAGGGATTCCTCCTAATGCAGTCTTAGTAGCCTCTAAACTCTAGCCACTTCTAACCTCATCCTTCTCAACTACCTCACCTGAAAATGACACTAAAATCTGTCAACATAAAGTTGGTGAGAACATAGGTTTAAGTTATCTAGAACATCATAAGAAACCTTGACATCCTCTGTAAATAAGTTGAAGAAAAACAATTTATAGTAATGGACCATAATGTAATAATCATGCTACATGCATCCACAACAAAACTCAAGCCAAGTACCAATCACATCTACAATTCACAAAGCACGCTATAACAATCAAGAAGTATCCCATCTCACACACAAGAACATACCATACTATCTGGATCTTTCCCACACCACCTGTAGAAGATGAACTATATCCCCGTCGAGATATCTTGCCTCTGAAGAGACGATGCACAAGTACTTAGGACGGATCGTGCCCCACGAACCAAGAACTCAGAACCAAGAACTCAGGACGGATCGTTCCCCACGCTCCACACACATCACAAGTGGTCCCATAGACGCCCATACATCTTTGTACCAATCCTAATCATAACACAATCAAGATTCAAATATCATAACACATAACAAAGCACATATGAGAACACATAAGCACGAAGTCACACAATATCACATTTATGTCCACACATTTTAAAACATAGTACTAAATCATGTTCAAGAACATTGCAAGTGTCATCTCCATCCCATACTAGAAAAACATTTAAAAACGTAGCCAAATGGGACTATGAACTCACCTGATTGCTTCTCCAAAAGTCCTTGCTCTAGCAACAAGCTAACAATCCAAAAATACATAAATCAATACATGAACCAACCACTAAAACAGTTCATCAACCTATGATGGACATATAACATCCTCTCATATAAATAAATCATTGATAAGCTCTAATAACCCCATTATCCTTCCCTAACAAGTCCTTAACTTGTTTAAGTTTAATAACTATCCCGTTCATATATTACACAAAACAGTCCCAGTTTTAGGTCTCCAAACCATAAGCCAAACACCCAACTAAACATACCCATGGTTTCTGAAAAAGGAATATTCATACTTTTACATATTTTAGCTAACACCTCCCATTTGCCCTAACCTTAAAGCTACTGTTAAGGCCCCGATATATGTGTATATATTACTACCTATCCAGAATTTACTGATTTTAAACATATGAAAAGTTTGTTACCATTAGAGGGTCTTACCCTAAACCACAATCTTATCCCAAGTGCAGATACTTACTAAAATATATAAACCATCTCTCATGTTCATTAGAAGATCCCAATGCAACCCTAAGTACCCCAAACAACCCAAAACTTAAAAAGAAAACAGGCAGAATTCAAAACTGTTTTGACCTCCGACTGTTGTAACCTGTTTTTGACCCACTTCCCGACCTCCAATTTAGTTCTAGTTTCTTGCATTGGAAAGCCACTTCAATTAGCTTTCCAGGGATATGTGGATCGCAAAATAAGAGTTTGTAGAACTCCCTATATGATCAAAACAATGACCCAAAATTCTGCCCAGTTTTTAAAAACGGGTTTAATCAAATTAAACTAATTAATTAACCCTAATTCCACTAATTACAAGCCCTAACTTATGTAATCATTATAACATCATTATTATAACATTAATTTAATGTTTTTATATTAAACCCTAACCCTAATCCATCATAAGATGATTAAAGAAAACAATAAAATAATTTTAATTAAAAAGGGTTAAGAAGGTTTTACCTTTAAATTAATGGATGATGTAAAAACCCAAATTTTTGAAGAACCCTAATTCTTATCCTCTTTTGGTCGACTAAAAATCCAGGGAATAAAAAAAATGCGTTTGATTTATGTGTTGGGGGTTCCTTATATAGCCAAAACAATCCTTGTCCAACCCAATTACCACTTACCATAAATCTTTTCCTTTTTTCCTTTTTTTCTCTTCTAAACCGACATATACCCCATAAAATTCGTTTTTCTCTTTATGTTATTATTAATAAATATCTTATTAATATTACCTTAATTTTCCTTAATTTATTTCAGCTCCTAAAGCCTCCAAAACCCCAAAACCGTAAAACTAGTCAGTTTTTACGCGAATACCGTAAAAGACGTAAAATATACACTTTTAATAAAAATCTCAAATTTTGAAATAAACTTTATAACTAAGTCCTAAATGACTTAAAACCATCCCGAAAAATATCCATATGACTAATTACCTCATCCGAGCCCTCTAAATGCTAAACCGTAAATCCTAAAATACGATTTACTATAATACTTATACGTACATATAAAATCCTAAAATAGCACCGCATTCTATCATAGTAACATCCATGTGAACTAATGAGCACGAACTATCCCATTCGTAGCATTATATAATGCACCACACAATACACGAACGAAGATTAACATCCAATCCAAGGCTCAAATATAAACAGAATGCTCGTAAACGCACACTAAGCACATAATCAAAGTCAAACAGTAAAAAGTGACAAATCCAAAATCTAAGGTTGTCACAACACTTCTTTAAGTGATCTCATTTCTTTGGGTTTTGACGAGACACCTAGTGAGCCTAATGATCCTATCATCTCTATGAGTGATTCTCCCATTCTTGAGTCTCCCTTTGACTCTTATATTCCAAAATTGGGGGTTACGACTTTTGAAAAGGATCCTCTACCCTTAGAGGTTGCCCCTATTTTAGAGGATATTCCATTTGAGGAGGATTTAGATAACTTTCTAACTCCTATTTTCCTCACGAGGATGAGTTTTCCTATGACTCTGATGATACTTATGTTTTCACATCGAGTTTGGACGAGGACGAATCCCCCACTTTGGATCAAAATGACATTTTGAGCTTTAATGTCAATACCTCTTGCTATTTTCCCGTTAAGGAACCGGTGTTTGATCCTGAAATAGAGACTTTCGTGCTTTCATTGCCATATCACCATACCACCTTTTCATTTAAGAGATCGTTGCCTACGGATATCCCTCTCTTCTTTGACTTGCGTGATTTTACCACCTCGGGGTTTATTTCCTTTTGTGATGGAAATTATGTGTTTGACCCGGGTGGATTTTCATGTGGTATGCCTTATATGACTTTGCTTCACCTTTATCATGGAGAGATTTTCCTCCCTTGGAAATCTCGGTTTTCCATGATTTTCCCATTTGAATGATGACATTCAGGAAATCGAGTCGAGCTAGAGACTCGTGATAAATAACTCAAGATCGTTTAACTAGGTTAGATTTTTACCTTTTCCATCCTTTCCACTATTTTTCGCCTTCACCCATTTCCACCAATAAGTATAGGGGGATCCAAATAGGTTGTTTGTGTGTTGTGATGTGTGCAGGGACATGTGCTTTGATGATCCACTTTTGGTGCTTTTGACGCGACCCGTGTTCCCGTGTTTCCCGTGACCCGGTTCCTTCGATAAGTTTTTGCTATTGTGATTCAATCTTGTATATAAATAAAACGAATAAATGTAATCACTTTAGTTGTCTCTTCCTTAGCTCGATTTAAACTACGTACTCAATGTCCTAAGTGTAGGGGAGTTTATTCTCCCACATGCTTAAAAATTGAGGACAATGTTTATATTAAGTGTAGGGGGACTTCTATCGAATTTTAGTGGGCTTTTCCATGAATTTGACCCTATTTAACCGGAAAATTAAAAAAAATTTCAACGTTTTTCAAAATTTTGATCTATTTTGGCCTAGTAGTAGTTTCCATTTATTTTCTTTCCTTTTGTCATCGCATCTTATTTTTCATTTCAAGAATAAAGTCAAAATATAATAAATAAATAAATAAAATGTTTTTAACAAGTTTAGATATCTTTGATATATTAGGCCCTTCGTGAATATTTTGACTTGACCCGTGTTTACTTATCCAAGTTTACTCTAGCTAGTATCCTTAACCATATGGACCTTAATTGGTTTATTAGGCTAAGCATCCACGAGTCTCATTCCTTGAGATTTTAAATTGTGGAGAACGAGAGATGATAGAGTTGATAATAAGTTTAAGCATTAATTTTTGCTAATATGAGTTTTTGTGGCTCTTTCTTCCCGCTTGTATATTTAATTGCTTAATAAATGAGGATTTTTGTGGTGTCGATTCGATATCTTAAGTCTTAGCCAAATCTTTTATCTCCTTGTAATTAAAGCATGAACACATTGAGGGTGCCAGCGTTGTGGACTTCCGACTAAGGTGGCTCATAACCACTAAGTAGGAGGTATTCAGACCATGGGACCGCGAAATTTGGCCTACTATATATATCATAAATAAAGAAAGAATAAGATTAAAACATGACCTCAAGGAGCCTTAGGGTGTGGGGCATGTAGCACGAACCTTATCATTAGAGCCTTAGGGTGTATGGCATGGTAAGTGTTGAATAAAAATTGATCAAAAATCAATTCCCTCGTTTATCGTTCAAGGAGCCTTAGGGTGTGGACAATAGATGAGGAGCATTTTTACATCTTAAAGAGCCTAAGGGTATATGATGTGAACCTGCTAAACTCCACATAAAGTCAACATGATTTTGGAGGAATAATTAATAAGTAGTACTATTGGCCAAATTTTGGCTCCGGGAATTTATTCCCAAAATCGTGTTAAATCATCCTTGATGTGGGCTTACTTTAGTGACAACGTTTTTGAGGACGAGGTTAGGTTTTGAGTGTGGGGTTTGCACCGTTTTGCCTTCATTTTTAGACTAATAACTATCAAATAAGTCAAATGAGCCTACGGGTGAATGACAATCAGTAAAATCTAGAGATACAACGTAGGAATTGGAGAAAGAGTATTACACAATTGTCTTATATAAGTGGTTTTAACTTGAGAACTTATGGTAAACAATGATCTCGTTTTTAAGCTTGGTATGGGAACAAGAAACTTGAGGATGATTAATATTCATGACACCAAAGCCCTAATTTAAGTCTTAGATTTCTTTACAAGTTTCTTCCATCAAATAATTTCCAAGTTAAATAAATTGTTATAACTTTTGTTTCCTTTAAAGTTTTTATCTTTCCGTCGTAGTAGTAATAGTATATCTTAGTAAAAGCCAAAATGGGTTAATTATGAGAAAAATGTAACTTTATGCTTTAAAACTAAGCATTTCATGGGGTCATTGCAATGGTCAAGTGTAGGGGATTTAATAAGTGTGTAAACACTTATCCTTTTGCCACTAAAATCAAGGAAAAACAAGACCTAATCATGTGTTTAATGTCGTAAAAGTCGGAATTACGCGTGATTTTGTGTTTTTGTGTAAAATAGGTACAAATGATCAAAAGGAAAGAAAACACGGGATTTCATGGTCAAATGTTGAAGAAAAGTCCAAGAAAGAGACGAAGACAAAGTCAAAGACCAAAAGTGTGCCAAAGATCACGAAAACCTGCAATTCGACACGGTTTTGAAGAAATGAACAAGAAAGCCGTAATCGAGCTCGTTTTAGTGGATTTAATCTTTTTGAAGATATTTACGCTTTGTGGGTCCCACATTTGGGTATTGGGCTCAAAAGCCCATTAAGGCCCAAAATTGCATGAAAATTGGACATATAGAAAACAAACTCGTTTCTAGGCCCAAAATATCCATAGCCCAAGCCTTAACAACATACGGTTGGAATAATTGTTTGGGCCATAAGCCCATTTGATTAAATCCAAAAACGGTGGAAAGTTTTATTCCCAGTCAAATTTTATTTACTTTGACAACACACACACTCACAACCAACTGTCCCTCTCACACGTTTTAATAAAACGTTTTTACCCACCCCCACTCACTTTCCCAATGTATTCGATACAAACAAAGTAAATCTCACCCACCGAACTCTCTCTCCCACAAGATGAATAACCAGTTACCATTTATTTACCCCAAACCCTAATCACCCAAATCACTAATCTACCCAAGTAATTTTTGGGGCTTTTATTTAATCCGTGTGATTCACACGGATGGGGAATAAATCCCCATGAAAACCGGAGGTGGAAGATGGTCCTTCAATCATACGTGGCTAAATCCCCTCTTTTGATTGGATCATCCACATCACCACCACTACCTCATCCAATCCTTGATTTCCACCTCAGCACTAAACAAACACAAGAAGCGCATCTTTCCATCCAGGCTGGAAATCCGTGGCACAAGAATGATTATCTACCGTTGATTGAAGAAAGAAGAAAGAGAAAAGAAAAAGAGCGGACAGGATTTGAAGACGTGATCACCAAGAAGTTTTTAGGGTTTTCCTATAAAAACCCCTCTCCTGTAATTCATTGGGGGTGCACTTTATTTTTTATTTATAATTTCTGCAAAAGTTAGATTATAGGTTTATTGTATTTCTTTCTTTCAAGTATTCTATTAAATTTTTAAATATTAATGAAAAATTCATATTCAGTTTAATTCACGTTTGTTATTTTATTTGCAATTTATCTTTAATCTGAATTTTTTGTTAAATTAATTATAAGAAAATAAAAGTGATAAATATTTTCCCGATTGGGAAAGTATAAAGTACTGTTCGAAGGTTACTGTATTTGGTTCGATTATTGATGATGATGATGATTGGGTAAAAGGAGCTGTGTAACGGTGGTGTTTTCGGTTCATAAGGGGGTTCAGCACTTCCCTTCGTCCCAACGGTTGTCATCACGAGGTTCTTTTCTTTCTTTTGATTTTTATGTTAAAAAGTTTTAGATTAATATTGGTCTTTGATTATTAGTTTTAATCTGTTTAAGTTTGTTTTAGATTTGCTGTTGGTTTGGATCTGCTTTATTTGGTAATCTGTTATTTAATTTGCTTATGTTTTTTTTGGTTACTTAGTTTGAGTTTTAATCTGCTTGTTGGTTTAGTTTTTTATGTTTGATAGGCTTAGTTTTTTTTGGTAATCTGTTTGTTTGGATTTACTATTTATTTATCTGCATGTTTAAGTTAAATCTGCTTTACTTTTGATATTGGATAATCTGATTGTTTGGATAAGTTTAGTTTCTCATATTGCTTATGAATATGCTGATAGGTTTTTATTTGCTTATTTAGTTTTTATTAAGTCTAGTTTTGATTTGCTTAGATTGAATCTGCTTATTGCTTGTTTTCAGATTTAGCTTATTAGCTTATTGCTTATTATATGTTTTCGCTTATTTGGTGCTTTTCATCTGCTTATTTGTTTGTTGCGTTTTCAGTTTGCTTAATCTGCTTATTGTTAGTTTTTTTTTGTAATGCTTATTTGCTCTTCTTTTCCTGCTGATATTACTGCTTATTTGATTAAACTGTCATAGCTTATTTTGGTTTTGCTGAGTGTTGTATAAAAACAACAGACCCTATTGGTCTATTTGTTTAAATTCCAAAAATAATAAGAAAAATTTGTCCATAGCAGGACTCGAACCTGTGACCTCGCGTTCAATAGTCCAACACGATAACCATCTCATCTAGTACTCTTTTGTGTATTAATTCGCATTCATTAATTAATATAGGTTTAATTCAACTGTCAGTTTATTTGATTAAAATTTATACAAGTTTAGTTTAATTAGATTTAATTAATTGTTTTATTTAAATTTCTTTTTATTAAGTTTTAAATGAAAATAAAAAGATTAAAAAATATATTTTATTTTAATTACTTTTATAATTTTAAATTAGTTTTCAATTTAGTTTTATTAAAAAATAGATTTCAATTAAAGTTTTTAGTTTAATTAGATTTAAATTTAGGTTTAAGTTTTATTTTAAAGTTAGTTTTTATTTAAATTAGTTTAAAATAGATTTATAAATTAGATTAAATTGTGTTTATTTAAATAGATTTTAGTTTTAAATTCCAAGAAAATCCGTTTCACCAAGAACAAATTAGATCTACGTTAATTTGAGATCAATTCGAGTGAGTCGAGGAAAAACGAACATTAATTGTTAAATTGGACTAAAAATCTCTACATTAAATTGGCGACGTTGCCGCTTCGCTCGTTACGATTGACGATTTCGTGAGACGTTTGGATTTTGGGATCCGTTCTTTTTGAACGTTAACTTTCTTGCACAAAATCAAAAAAAAAAAATCAAAAAGATTAAAATACAAAAAAGTTAAAAAACCACAAAAGAAAATTCTTTCCTAAGATTTGTAAACAAAAAAAATTAAAAATTCCAAAAGTAATACTTTTTCCTAAAAGTATTACACCAAAAATATTAGGTATTAGTGTTATTTTTCTTAGTTCGATTTCTTTCGATTTTTCTTGTGAATATATATTTTTCTAAAAAATACAAAAAGATTTTTCTTTTACTATATTATATTACGTAGAACATTAATTTACCTACTTTTCAAATAAGGCCTTAGTTGGGATTTCATCACCTAACTTTTGTATTCGCATCCTAAACAAATAAAAGGGCAAAATAGATAAATACTAGTAAGACGTTTGAACTCGATATATACAAACTATAAGGTGGGTATAAGGCGACGCGCTACAAAAGACCGTCTAAGGAAAAAGGTTTTTAAGTGCTTTGTGCCACCTCGTTTCCCTGCTTGCTTGTGCGTATATTGAGAGGGACGACCGATTATTCGTTTACCAACTCAATTAGTATTAAGTATATATTTTTGTAGCTTTTTCATATTGCACCTCCAGAGGGAGAATCCTTTTCCTCTCAAAGTCGACCAAGGTCACCTACCTCATTCCAAAGTTTTAATTTTATGCGCACTCGCGCGCGTACATACATACCGATTGGTGTACCGAATACTTCTAATTCTTCCAAAAAGAAGAAGAAGAAAAACAAAAAAACCGTCATTCAAGCCGATCCCGAGAATCGTGCTTTCGACAATACAATGGCAACGGATAACCGACCTATGATTGAGATTTTACAATCTCACGTTGAGGGAAACGATGACGCTATCGTTCTCCCCGCGATTGGAGCAAATAATTTTGAAATCAAAACGGGTTTTATTCAAATGGTTTCCGCTACACCATTTTTGGGTCATTCCAAAGATGACCCTCATGATCATATCAAGAGATTTATCCATTTGACTAATACGGTGAAATATGATGGGGTGCCACAAGAGGCCATTCGTTTACAACTCTTTCCTTTTTCCCTCGAGGGACAAGCCTGGATTTGGCTTGATAAGGAACCACCCCAAAGTATTACTACATGGATTGATTTAGAGACCAAGTTCATTAACTACTTTTTTCCACCATCACGGACCACTTCTTTAAGGAATGAAATCATTACTTTTGAACAAAATATCAGGAAACGTTTAGTGAGTCTTGGGATTGATTTAAAGAGCTTTTAAGAAAATGTCCACAACACGGTTTCACTAAAGTGCATCAAATTAATACGTTTTACAATGGTTTAACTCTAATTGACCAAGACTCACTTAACTGTGCCGCGGGGGGCAATATTCTTGTGAAATCAATGAACGAGGCTTGGGCCATAATTGAAAATAAGGCTAAAGTACAAACCAAGAGTGTTAGGGCCACTATGGCAAGTGCTAGTTCTAGTGAGAACGATAAGAGAATTGATAAGCTTACGTTTCTTGTTGAATCAATTGCTCTAAAAACCCAAGCCCTCGATGGTCAAGTTAATGCCATGAAAGAAACTTGTGAAACGTGTGAGACTTGTGGTGGACCACATTCATATTTTAATTGTGACAAGGTTTACAATCAACAACAACAAGTTTGTGCTTATAACACCAATTTTAAACCTAATGTTGATGTTAACCATTTGTCTTATAAGAGTACTAATTATTTGGCTCCCCCGGGTTTTGTAGCTCCACAAAGACCACCCCCACCCGCCCAAAATACCCAATACCAAAATAGGAACCAAGGTCCTCAAATGGGTAATTTTCAAGGGAATGCAAATCAAGGGAATTTTAATGGTCAAAATCATGGTTTTCAAAATAATAACCAAGGTTTTCATAATAACAATGGTTTTCAATGTCAATATCAAAACCAATGTTTTCCTAATCAAGGGGTTAACAATCAAGGGTTTAATCAAATGAACATGCACAACCCTCAAATGGACTTGGTTCTACAAAAATTGACCGTACATGAGAAAATCATGAAAGCAATGCAAGAATCTACTAGACAAATGCAAGAGTCCAACGATAAGAGATTTTTGACAATGATTCAAGCCCTTAGACCTCAAGGATCCTTACCTTCAAATACCGGGATTGACCCTCGTGGTGTGAGTGATATCAATACTCGAAGTGGAGCCACTTTAGTGGGACCTTCCATCTCTTCGCCCATAAAGGAGAGACAAGGCCCGGAGGTCATAATGAGTAATCCTACTCCCCCTTCGGTGATTCCTCCCACTACCACTCCTAGTACTAGTTCTCTATTGCCCAAAGAGCCCAACCCAAAGGTTGTTCAAGAAGCGAGTCCTTATCCTTCTCAACCTTCACCATCTAAGCCCAATATCCCTTATCCCTCTAGATTGGACAAGGCTAAAGTGCTCACCAAAGATGACGTTCATGTTTCCAACTTTTTGAAAATGATTTCCAACGTCAATGTTAACATTAGTATTATTGAAGCACTTGCTCAAATGCCTAAATTTGTGAAAATTTTCAAAGAATTGCTTAATAAGAGAGAAAAAATGGTTGAGCTCGTGAATACTCATTTAAATGAGAATTGTTCCGCGATTCTTCTCAAAGAGCTTCCCGAAAAGCTAGGAGATCCCGGACGATTCGTGTTACCTTGCTCGTTTCCCCAAATTGATGATTGTATGGCTTTAGCAGATCTCGGCGCTAGCATCAATCTTATGCCACTCTCTGTATGGAAACGATTATCATTACCCGACCTTGTACCGACTCGCATGACTCTCGAGTTAGCTAATAGAACTATCGTATACCCCGTTGGTATTGCCGAAGACGTTTTTGTTCGAGTTGGTACATTCACTTTTCCCGTAGACTTTGTTGTTGTCGACTATGAGATGGATCCTCGTATTCCGTTAATACTTGGTAGACCGTTCTTAAGAACCGGAAAAGCTTTAGTTGATGTAGCCGAAGGGGAATTAATTCTTAGGGTCGGGAATGATCAACAAGTGTTTAAAATGGGGAAAATGGTGAATAAATCAAATGAAAAAGAATCGGTCAATATGATTGATGTGCTTAATTTTGATAATGAAGAAAGTTTTATCAATCCTTTTGAAACTAAAAAGTTTAACATTAATGATTTTGTGGTACATTCAAAACCAATTTTTGAAACTTCAAATGATAATCCACTTTTTGAAGAAAATGAGGAAGCTAATGATGCCTCTTCTTTAAGTGATCATTCCACTTCGGATTTTGAGGATGCCCCATTTTATGACACCTATAGTGATGCCACTTCTTCAAGTGATCACTTTCCTTTCGATCTTAGTGAGACACCTTTAGAGCCTCAAATCTTTGATACCCCAATCTATGATGACTATGATGACGACACTTCTTTAAGTGATCTTATTTCTTTGGGTTTTGACGAGACACCTAGTGAGCCTAAATGATCCTATCATCTCTATGAGTGATTCTCCCATTCTTGAGTCTCCCTTTGACTCTTATGTTCCAAAATTGGGGGTTACGACTTTTGAAAATGATCATCCACCCTTAGAGGTTGCCCCTATTTTAGAGGATATTCCATTTGAGGAGGATTTAGATAACTTTCTAAACTCCTATTTTCCTCACAAGGATGAGTTTTCCTATGACTCCGATGATACTTATGTTTTCACATCGAGTTTGGACGAGGACGACTCCCCCACTTTGGATCAAAATGACATTTTGAGCTTTAATGTCAATACCTCTTGCTATTTTCCCGTTAAGGAACCGGTGTTTGATCCCAGAATAGAGACTTTCGTGCTTTCATTGCCATATCACCATACCACCTTTTCATTTAAGAGATCGTTGCCTACGGATATCCCACTCTTCTTTGACTTGCGTGATTTTACCACCTCGGGGTTTATTTCCTTTTGTGATGGAAATTATGTGTTTGACCCGGGTGGATTTTCATGGGGTATGCCTTATATGACTTTGCTTCACCTTTATCATGGAGAGATTTTCCTCCCTTGGAAATCTCGGTTTTCCATGATTTTCCCATTTGAATGATGACATTCGGGAAATCGAGTCGAGCTAGAGACTCGTGATAAATAACTCAAGCATCATTGAACTAAGTTAGATTTTTACCTTTTCCATCCTTTCCACTTTTTTTTCGCCTTCACCCATTTCCACCAATAAGTGTAAGGGGAGCCAAATAGGTTGTGTGTGTGTTGTGATGTGTGCAGGGACATGTGCTTTGATGATCCACTTTTGGTGCTTTTGACGCGACCCGTGTTCCCGTGTTTCCCGTGTACCCGGTTCCTTCGATAAGTTTTTTCTATTGTGATTTAATCTTGTATATAAATAAAACGAATAAATGTAATCACTTTAGTTATCTCTTCCTTAGCTCGATTTAAACAACGTACTCAATGTCCTAAGTGTAGGGGAGTTTATTCTCCCACATGCTTAAAAATTGAGGAAAATGTTTATATTAAGTATAGGGGGACTTCTATCGAATTTTAGTGGGCTTTTCCATGAATTTGACCCTATTTAACCGGAAAATTTAAAAAAATTTCAACGTTTTTCAAATTTTTGATCTATTTTAGCCTAGTAGTAGTTTCCATTTATTTTCTTTCTTTTTGACATCGCATCTTATTTTTCATTTCAAGAATAAAGTCAAAATATAATACATAAATAAATAAAATGGTTTTAACAAGTTTAGATATCTTTGATATATTAGGCCCGTTGCGAATATTTTGACTTGACCCGAGTTTACTTATCCAAGTTTACTCTAGCTAGTATCCTTAACCATATGGACCTTAATTGGTTTATTAGGCTAAGCATCCACGAGTCTCATTCCTTGAGATTTTAAATTGTGGAGAACGAGAGATGATAGAGTTGATAATAAGTTTAAGGGTTAATTTTTGCTTATATGAGTTTTTGTGGCTCTTTCTTCCCGCTTGTATATTTAATTGCTTAATAAATGAGGATTTTTGCGGTGTCGATTTGATATCTTAACTCTTAGCCAAATCTTTTATCTCCTTGTAATTAAAGCATGAACACATTGAGGGTGCCAGCGTTGTAGACTTCCGACTAAGGTGGCTCATAACCACTAAGTAGGAGGTATTCAGACCATGGGACCGCGGAATTTGGCCTACTATATATATCATAAATAAAGAAAGAATAAGATTAAAACATGACCTCAAGGAGCCTTAGGGTGTGGGGCATGTAGCACGAACCTTGTCATTAGAGCCTTAGGGTGTATGGCATGGTAAGTGTTGAATAAAAATTGATCAAAAATCAATTCCCTCGTTTATCGTTCAAGGAGCCTTAGGGTGTGGTCAATAGATGAGGAGCATTTTTACATCTTAAAGAGCCTAAGGGTATATGATGTGAACTTGCTAATCTCCACATAAAGTCAACATGACTTTGGAGGAATAATTAATAAGTATTACTATTGGCCAAATTTTGGCTCCGGGAATTTATTCCCCAAATCGTGTTAAATCATCCTTGATGTGGGCTTACTTTAGTGACAACGTTTTTGAGGACGAGGTTAGGTTTTGAGTGTCGGGTTTGCACCGTTTTGCCTTCATTTTTGGACTAATAACTATCAAATAAGTCAAATGTGCCTACGGGTGAGTGACAATCAATAAAATCTAGAGATACAACGTAGGAATTGGAGAAAGAGTATTACACAATTTTCTTATATAAGTGGTTTTAACTTGAGAACTTATGGTAAACAATGATCTCGTTTTTAAGCTTGGTATGAGGAACGTGAAACTTGAGGATGATTAATATTCACGACACCAAAGCCCTAATTTAAGTCTTAGATTTCTTTACAAGTTTCTTCCATCAAATAATCTCCAAGTTAAATAAATTGTTATAACTTTTGTTTCCTTTAAAGTTTTTATCTTTCCGTCGTAGTAGTAATAATATATCTTAGTAAAAGCCAAGATGGGTTAATTATGATAAAAATGTAACTTTATGCTTTAAAACTAAGCATTGCATGGGGTCATTGCAATGGCCAAGTGTAGGGGATTTAATAAGTGTGTAAACACTTATCCTTTTGCCACTAAAATCAAGGAAAAACAAGACCTAATCATGTGTTTAATGTCGTAAAAGTCGGAATTACGCGTGGTTTTGTGTTTTTGTGTAAAATAGGTACAAATGATCAAAAGGAAAGAAAACACGGGATTTCACGGTCAAATGTTGAAGAAAAGTCCAAGAAAGAGACGAAGACAAAGTCAAAGACCAAAAGTGTGCCAAAGATCACGAAAACCGGTAATTCGACACGGTTTTAAAGAAATGAACAAGAAAGCCGTAATCGAGCTCGTTTTAGTGGATTTAATCTTTTTGAAGATATTTACGCTTTGTGGGTCCCACATTTGGGTATTGGGCCCAAAAGCCCATTACGGCCCAAAATTGCATGAAAATTGGACATATGGAAAACAAACTCGTTTCTTGGCCCCAAATATCCATAGCCCAAGCCTTAAGAACATACGGTTGGAATAATTGTTTGGGCCATAAGCCCATTTGATTAAATCCAAAAACGGTGGAAAGTTTTATTCCTAGTCAAATTTTATTTACTCTCAACACACACACTCACAACCAACCGTCCCTCTCACAAGTTTTAATGAAATTTTTTTACCCACCCCCACTCACTTTCCCAATGTATTTGATACAAACAAAGTAAATCTCACCCACCAAACTCTCTCTCCCACAAGATGAATAACCAGTTACCATTTATTTACCCCAAACCCTAATCACCCAAAACACTAATCTACCAAGTATTTTTTGGGGCTTTTATTTAATCTGTGTGATTCACATGGATGGGGATTAAATCCCCATGAAAACCGGAGGTGGAAGATGGTCCTTCAATCAACGTGGCTAAATCCCCTCTTTTGATTGGATCATCCACATCACCACCACTACCTCATCCAATCCTTGATTTCCACCTCAGCACTAAACAAACACAAGAAGCACATCTTTCCATCCAGGCTGGCAATCAGTGGCACAAGAATGATTATCTACCGTTGATTGAAGAAAGAAGAAAGAGAAAAGAAAAAGAGCGGCCAGGATTTGAAGACGTGATCACCAAGAAGTTTTTAGGGTTTTCCTATAAAAACCCCTCTCATGTAATTCATTGGGGGTGCACTTTATTTTTTATTTTTAATTTCAACAAAAGTTAGATTATAGGTTTATTGTATTTCTTTATTTCAAGTATTGTATTAAATTTTTAAATATTAATGAAAAATTCATATTCAGTTTAATTAACGTTTTTTATTTTATTTGCAATTTATCTTTAATCTGAGTTTTTGGTTAAATTAATTATAAGAAAATAAAAGTGATAAATATTTTCCCGATTGGGAAAGTATAAAGTACTGTTCGAAGGTTACTGATTTGGTTCGATTATTGATGATGATGATGATTGGGTAAAAGGAGCTGTTTAACGGTGTTGTTTTCGGTTCATAAGGGGGTTCAGCACTTCCCTTCGTCCCAACGGTTGTCATCACGAGGTTCTTTTCTTTCTTTTGATTTTTATGTTGAAGTTTTAGATTAATATTGGTCTTTGATTATTAGTTTTAATATGTTTAAGTTTGTTTTAGATTTGCTGTTTGTTTGGATCTGCTTTATTTGGTAATCTGTTATTTAATCTGCTTATGTTTTTTCTTAGTTTATTTAGTTTGAGTTTTAATCTGCTTGTTGGTTTAGTTTTTTTGGTAATCTGCTTGTTTGGATTTACTATTTTGTTATCTGCATGTTTAAGTTAAATCTGCTTTACTTTTGATATTGGATAATCTGATTGTTTGGATAAGTTTAGTTTCTCATTTTGCTTATGAATTTGCTGATAGGTTTTTATTTGTTTATTTAGTTTTTATTAAGTTTAGTTTTGATTTGCTTAGATTGAATCTGCTTATTGCTTATTTTCAGATTTAGCTTATTAGCTTATTGCTTATTATCTGTTTTCGCTTATTTGGTGCTTTTCATCTGCTTATTTGTTTGTTGCTTTTTTAGTTTGCTTAATCTGCTTATTGTTAGTTTTTTTTTGTAATGCTTATTTGCTCTTCTTTTCCTTATTTGATTAAACTGTCATAGCTTATTTTGGTTTTGCTGAGTGCTGTATAAAAACAACAGACCCTATTGGTCTGTATGTTTAAATTCCAAAAATAATAAGCAAAATTTGTTCATAGCAGGACTCGAACCTGCGACCTCGCGTTCAACAGTCCAACACCATAACCATCTCATCTGGTACTCTTTTGTATATTAATTCGCATTCATTAATTAATATAGGTTTAATTCAGCTGTCAGTTTATTTAATTAAAATTTATACAAGTTTAGTTTAATTAGATTTAATTAATTGTTTTATTTAAATTTCATTTTATTAAGTTTTAAATAAAAATAAAAAGATTATAAAATATATTTTATTTTAATTACTTTTATAATTTTAAATTAGTTTTGAATTTAGTTTTATTAAAAAATAGATTTCAATTAAAGTTTTTAGTTTAATTAGATTTAAATTTAGGTTTAAGTTTTATTTTAAAATTAGTTTTTATTTAAATTAGTTTAAAATAGATTTATAAATTAGATTAAATTGTGTTTACATAAATAGATTTTAGTTTTTAAATACCAAAAAGTTTTTGTCACCAAGAACAAAGTAGTCTTACGTCAAGTCCGAATTCAATTCGAGTCGATTTGTGGAACGAAAAATAGATCTAAAAAAGAATTTGCAAAAATTCCGTACATTAACCTTCCTTGTGGATTTTGAGGGACTATGGGGCTGCCTTTAGTACTTTGTGGGTAAGTACCGCTTGTAAGTCCTCCAGCGGTATTTGTGAAGTATGTACAGCTGCTTGATCCACTAGCGGTATTATGAAAATAAGTACCGCTGTTTCTATCTGACACAAAAGCCAAGTTAGACTTTGTTGTAGTCGCTGCCTTAGTCACCTCAATGCCTTTCACATCCATCTCGTATGCTCTAAGATTGTTGTAGAGATGATCAAAAGGAGTTGTTTCCAGATCATCTCTTGTGATGAAGTGCATAGCCATTGCTTTCCATTCTGGTGGAACACTTCTTAAGAATTTTAGATTAGCTTCTTTATTAGGAATTACTTGTCCATAAACTACCAATTGAATAAGCATCTTACTAAACCTTCCATAGCCACCATGTATTCCCTCTATACTGGAAATTGAGAAGTTATCTAATTCTTGCTTAAGAACAATCTTCTTTATCTTCTTAGATTTGTCATTACCTCCAAATCTAAGTTTTATGGCATCCCATATAGCTTTAGCATCCTTATAATGATGAAAGCTTGGTAAGATGTCTTCTGAAAGAGCCATAGCCAAAGCAGTTCTTGCTTTTCTCTCTCTGATCTCTGCTTGTACCTCCTCAGCAGTCACAACAGGTAGAGCATAGCATGTACCATCTGGAAACCAGTGTAGCTTCTTAGGTGTATTCCCATTCTTAATAACTTGCCACACGGTGTGATCTGTGTGATTCAAGTAATGTTCCATCTGCATAGCCCATGTCTCATCATTGTCACCTTTGAGCACTGGGAGTTTGACAGCAGAAAGAGTATGAGAAGGTGTTGTAGTTGTAGAGGTAGATACAGCATTCATGGCTTGAACACCTTGTGCTGGCGCAGGATGCACAACTTGTGGTTGTCCCTGTGGTATAGGATCAGGGTTTTGAACATCATCCAAGTGAGCATCATCACATTGTGGTTGAGACATTGAGTGGAGTGTTTGGGGTTGTGTTCTTCTTTTTCAAAGTTTCTCAACAAGCTCTGATACCACTTGTTGATCCCTTTGATTGGATCTATATTTTGTTAAGAACTAGTATAGTAGTTTGTAATCAAACTAAAACACTTTAAGAACTCTTACTCAAACTAAATAAGTTATGCGGAATCTGACTTATAAAGCACAGAAGAACATAATTACTTTTAACTATTCGATTCTCTTATTAATCGACTTGAATGAGGTACATGAATGACATTGTACCTATGTTCCTTTTATAGAGTAAGGAAACCTAGAAACCTTAGAATATTCTATAAGGAAAACTATATCACAGACGATATATTATCAATATTCTAACTATTTATGTATATCACATAAGATATAGTCTAACTACAACTATGACATATCTTATACAAAGATATATTCGTCCTAATCAATATAGCAGTACTTACTTTATAAGTAGCAGTACTTACTATGTACCGCGTTAACACTAACGGTACTTGCATAATACTAACAATACTTAAATTACACTGACGGTACTTGACACTTAACAAATAATTCCTAACAACACCTAAGAATGAGACTACTCTAATTCTCATTTGTCTCAACACCTTCACCACCTCTTAACCATGCAATATAAGTTCAACTCATGGTACTAACCATTCTCATGTTTCTACTTCTTCATTCCAATCTAGGATGAATGAGTTGTCTTCACCCTTCTCTCCAAGGCCTCTGTTGGTTGAGAACCCCATACCCCTCCAAAGCATTTCCTTTAAGGATGACTTTATTGAGCCTTCACCTATTTCAACCGTTTCACCTTTCGACACCATGCCCCTTCCTCCTCCTAACACTTCAATTTTGGGTGTTCCTATCTCAAACTTAATGGGTGATCTATATTTCTTTGGTTTTCTTGAGGCACATGGTGCTAATTGTCCATGTTGTCTTTACAAAAACTACATCATCCAAAACCTTAGGATGGAAATGATTGGGCTTCATATAAGGTTTCAGGAGTTCTTGTTAACTTTATTTACCAATCCTCCTCCTCTTAAGAGATGAATGATGATATTTTTAAAATATATTTTCAAGAACTCAAGCCCAAGAAGACTACTTAACAACGACGAAAAATAGATAGATTTTGTTTAGTTAGTTGTATTTGTTTTTTTTGTATCTTATTTTCCTTCATGAATATTCATGAATATGAACTATGGATTTAACCTTTGTGTGTTATAACTTATTTGTTCTCACACTAATCAACTTTAATTTAAATTAAAATTGAACCTAAATCTATTGTCACCTCTAAAACTTGATAAAACTTTATCAAAATGTTATCTAAATATTTTGTCACCCTTTGTCAAGATACTCTTGTGAGTATGTTGCTCTTTATACAACCATAGCCTAACCTAACGCTATTAGGGGTAAAAATCCAAGATTTGATAAAATTTGAAAAAGTCTTTATATTGTCAAACCTTCAAAATTTTGGATTTTGGCGTCCTTTGTGGGCGGATTAATAATAAGCCGTGGATCATTATTGTGACAATCTGTCAATTTATGGTCGATATTTCATTCTCAATATTTATTTAAAAACATTATTTTAATGTTATATTATGAACTCACTTATTTTTGGGAAGAAATTTGGATTTACGTCTTGAAGTAGCATCGACTACGTCTAAACCAGAGGATTCAACGTTACGTGCTTACGTTTACATACACCGTCTTTGGTGACAGTCCGACATTTCAGAAAATAAATTTATCCGTGAATATTATTTTGGAGTTTTAAATTTGTGTTGGTTCATAAACTCACAAATTTACGAGAAGAGATTAGGACTTACGATTTTATTTTAACGTCCTTTACGACTAAACCGAAAACCTTAGGATTACGTATTTATGTTTTCGAACTCCGTTTTTGATGAAACAATTTTTATTAGATTCGTTTTGTGCCATTGATTCATAATTTATAAAAACGTTTTTCGTAAAACGACCCGAGGGCACGCAAATCGAGGAAACTAGAATCGAGGAATACCCGTAAATTAGTGGGATGAGACAAGTATACACTTGTCCCACCCCACTATATGGGATGGCTACAACAAGGCACCACATCACAAGATGTGGCAACCATGTAGCTTAATACTTACATGTGTAAGTAAGCTTACAAGGTAAGCTAACCATCTAACAAAACCACAAGCTAAAACAACTTTCTTTCATTTGTTACATGCAAAAACCACCAAACTCTCCTCCCTCTCTCCTTTCATGCCGTCCCATCTCACCCTCAAAACACCCCATTCATACAAATTTTAACCACAAACATATGTTATAATTAACATATGTTAATCTCCATTCAAAAAGAGGAAGATTGATGCAAGTTTTAACATCCAAGGAGGAGTTTCCATGGAGTATTGGGGCTGATTTTCCACAAGGAGTTTATGAAGATTGGTGGTCTTGAAGATGGTCTTGGTGATTCACAAGTTTCTCCATCAAAATCCATGTTTTGATCACAACCTACATCATCATGGTGGTATAAAGATTGTTCTCCCCATCTTCTTGTTATTTTGATTATGTAATCATGTGTTTTATTTCCTATTGTATATGTATATGATGATTATATGATGATAAAAATGTTATGTGGGGATTTGGTGTTGATAAACATGCTTGAAAAGGTGAAAAACTATAAGAAACAAGGCTAAAATCTTGTTTAAATTTGTTGGCTGTATAAAACAGTAAAGAAACATGTCATGAACTGATAAAATGATGAAGTAGAATTAATATACAGTAAGTTATGGGTCTTGTACACATGTGAGAGTTGGTCATGCAATGGAATCATTGTAATGAGTGAGATATGATAAAAACAAGTTTAAGGTACAAATCTGAGTTCACTGTTTTGGACGATTTTTAGAAAATACTTAGAGGATGATTCAACAGTAGCTATAAAAGAGTTAAATGGAGCACATATCATGTAGTTTATGTGATAAGAAATTTAGCTTCTATCTCCATATAAAACTCTAGATATGGCAGTTTTGGGTGAATATAAAAAATAAAAATCAGATTTTGAGAATTAATGTTTATTATTATTATATAAGCACTCAAAATTATATTGTATAAAATGTAAAATAAAAACCCACTAACTTATGGATTTTATTTATATAAATATGTAAAAGGTTAAATAAGTGTATAAATTATAAAAAGGGTAGTGGAATAATAATTATAAGTAATAAAAACTATAAACTTGATTTTTACGACTTTTTCGGCTATTACCGTAAAATTAACGTTTTTGTTAAATAAAACTTAGACGGTTAGACCCGTCTAATGTAAACTTTTATAAACTCATATACTGATGTATAAACATATATAACAAGTAAAAACCGATAAAACCCGAACTATATAACATACGGACATTAACGGGCTACGGTAACGTTATTGGACTAATAATACAACAAAATGGACTAAAACACTTATAAACTTATTTATTAGGCTTAACCCATTTAGGCCCAACTTGTAAAGTGTAGATACTGATAATATAAGTATAACATGGATTAATACAAGTTAAGAACTTATAATAAGCTTGTTGGACTTAAAACCCGTAAATAGGTAAAACTAGTAAACTAGTATAAAAGTTATCGACACATAACACTAAAATGAGTAAACGAGAATATGTAAACCCACTTGATCATCCTAATCATCATATGTATACATAATTGTTATTTTTATGAAGTCATTGGACATGAGTCTAAGACGAGTATTATTTGTCTAGGTTTCCGTGATTGAAGCACGTACCGTACGTCCGAATTGCCGATAACCCGCCTTCCCACATCAACGTGAGTTCATAGCCTCGCACTCTTTTAAATGTTTTTATGAAATGTTTTATAAACCCGCGAGGGAGATAATATGTTAGTTTTTATAAAATAGGACACCATTTGTCCCGATTGTTTGTTTATTGATTTGGACCCGTATGATTGAATGACCCGATTGTATGACCCGATAAATGATTAAAGGACACGATAGATGAAATAAAATGGATTATTAAAGTTAGGTTATGTCACAAAAAGTCCCATTAGCATGAATTGTGAACTACCGGGATTTGGTAGACGCTTGTGCATATAATAGTACTATTTGGGGACGATCACCCCAGTTCGCGCCGTGACGGTTGATCCCCGTCGTGCCACATTGATTGGTAAGCGAATTTATGTATGAGAAGATTTCCATATCGTGACCTTTGTGACGACACGCTACTTTAGATGGGCAAATTGAGTATCGGGTTAGCTACCCGTTGTTGGTTTAGTAAGGTAACAATGTCATGCGGCTTATAATAATCCAAAATTAACAAAATACTACTAGACGCTCCGAATTACGACGGATTGCCTGACTAGCAATACAGGGTCATACTATTGATATTATGTTCGTGTTTTGGTTTTCATAACCATATTCATATAACGGTTTTTATTTTTATACAACGTCATAAGACGTATTGTATGATGTTTTTACGACATTGGCTCGTATAATGATTTTTAAGGCAAACGCCTATATTATGATTTTGATGCAGATTTGTATAAAACGACTTTGGCTATTTTATGGCCTATTAAAATGATTTGTACAAAATGATTTTCAGTAATAATTTTATACTGATATTATTTTGATGGATTATATTAAACTCTATGAATTCACTCGACGTTATCGCTGACCTTTTCTTTTAACATGTTTTATCTCAGGTACTTGAAGGTAATTCTCGGGAAGACGACAAGAATTCATGGCCCGCACTTAAACAATATTTTCCATTCAAATTCTTTGTAAAACTTGTATGAAATAATATGACTTGGGACCGATGTAACTTTGATATTTATGAATGGAAATGATTTAATAATAAACGACGCGATTTTTATGCGTTGTCTATGATGTGAGTAATGTGTTATCCCGTAACACCAACTAGTCTTCCGTTGTATTGAGTTGTATAAATTTGGGGGTGTTACAATTATCACTAATGAGTCGCAGCCTCATTTATTGAACCACAGGCGGATAGCCACTTTTTGGTTCGTTTTTGGTCTTTCTCCTTTGATCATTTTTCTTCAGGATTTTTTGTTTGCCTCTTAGAGCTAAACATTCCTTGAAACATTTTGGTTTTCTTTTTAATCTTTGCCTTTGGTTATTTTCTTTTTAAATTCTATTGTTTTGAGATTTATATATTTTCACCCCCCCCCCCCCCCTCTCAATGTTTTATTCCTCTAAGCTTAACCATGAATCTCTTTGTCACAACCTTCTAACACCAAAGCTTATTTTCTAAGCTTTCCAAGAAACCGAAAATTTTGGTGAAACCCGTTTTGAAAAAAAAAAGAACAAGGGTCACTTTGAACCTTCTTCTCCAAAACCAATCAAGACTTCTAATTTCTCTCCAGTTGAGTAATGGAATGAATCTTACTCAATAAGTCTAATTCCCAGAGAAAGGGAAGCTCTTCTGCCACCACCTAAACCTTTCAACACACCTCAACTAAATGACCTCTCTTCTTTTCACAACCTCACTAAGTATTGTGATGGAAACTTTTCTTATCCTCATTTTCCTTTTCCACCACCACCTTCTTTTTATGATGGGCATCCCTCATCTAATGATTTTGTTTTGCATAATGGAAGTTCGTGTGCTTGTTGTGGATTTCAACAAATTGAACTTGCTCATGTATATGACAAGTTAAATTTTCTTGAATTTCTTTTCACTCGACCTCTTCTTTGAGTATTTGTTCCCATGAACAAATCTCCGGAAGATGCACCTTCGTCTTATTTTTTTCGGTTAAAACACGCTTTGTGTTCTAATCATTTGAGTCAAAAATAAAAATCTAGCAATCTTGGAAGACAACTTCTACTAGAATAGTTGTTATGCTTATGTTGTTTATTTTCATATTTGCTGATTTAGTATTCAAATTTTTTATTAGAATATTATCTTGTTTGTTCTCTCATATGTTATGTGTGTTATTTTTTGTTTTGCTAATTCTTTTATCTCACATATTTTTGAGAGTTGATTGTGGTTAAACCCTGAATTATATTGGGTGATTCCAATCATTCTAAGCTTTTAACCTTTCGACATTATATAATCAAATTATTGTGTTTTCACTTAAAAGTGCATAAGAAAAATTACACAACTCATGATTTAGAATTGGGAGTCGTTGTGTTTTCACTTAAGATTTGGAGGCATTATCTGTATGGAACTAAGAGCGTTATCTATACCGATCATAAGTGTCTTCAATACATATTCGATCAAAAGAAATTTAATATGCGACAAAGGAGGTGGTTAGAGCTATTCAACGACTACGAGTGTGAGATTAAGTATCATCATGCTACGGCTAACGTAGTGGTCGATGCCTTAAGTAGGAAAGAAAAGATGAAACCTAGACGAGTGAGAGCGATGGTCGTGATGATACAAACTGGAGTAAGAGAATTTATATTCCATGCTCAAGAAGAAATATTTAAGGATGAGAATATCAAAGAGCAAGCATTACATGGAACAGATCAACAAATGGAGAAGAAAGCTTAGGGAAACTTATACCATCTGGACCGTATATGGGTTTCATTTGTGGGACATATAAGGACCAAGGTCATGGATGAAGTGCATAAGTCTAAGTATTCGGTACTTCCTAGAGCCAACAAGATGTACTACGACCTTAGAGATATGTATTGGTGGTCGGTAATAAAGAAAGATATCGTCATATATGTTAGAAGTGTCTAACATGTGCAAAGTTGAAGGCATAGCACCAAAGGCCATCCGATCTTTTGCAACAGCCAGAAATTCCCGAGTGGAAGTGGGAGAATATTACTATGGACTTTATTACAAAGTTTCCAAGATCAAGTAGTGGACACGATGCGATTTGGATAATCGTAGATAGGTTAACCAAATCCGCCCATTTCTTAGCAACACGAGAAGAATACGCCATGGAGAAACTAACAAGACTATACGTCAACGAGATCGTGACGCCGACATGGAGTACCAATATCGATCATTTTGGATCGAGATGGACGATTCACCTCGAGATTTTAAAAGACGGTGCAAAGAGCACTAGGAACGCGTTTGGAAATGAGTACGGCTTATCATCTTCAAATGGATGTACAAAGTGAGTGTACGATACAAACATTATAGATATGCTCAGAGTGTGTGTGATATACTTTGGAGGAATTTGGAGTACTCATCTAAACTTGATTGAGTTCTCTTATAACAATAGTTATCACTCAAGCATTAAATGTGTGTCATTTGAAGAACTTTATGGAAGAAAGTGTAGATCACCGATCATGTGGGCAGAAATAGGAGAAAGTAGGTTAATAGGTCCCGAGTTGGTTCAAGAGACAACCAATAAGGTAATAATGATCAAGGAACGACTTCAAGCCGCAAGAGATCACCAAAACAGCTACGCGGATCATCGAAGAAAACCATCGGAGATAAAATGATGTTGAAAGTATCTCCTTGGAAAGGAGTCGTGAGATTTGGGAAGAAATGGAAGTTAGCTCCTAGATATGTAGGACCTTTTGAGATTATAGAAAAGGATGGACCAGTAGCATATAGGTTAGAACTCCGGAGGAATTGAGTAGCGCTCCCGATATATTTCATGTATCTAATCTTAAGAAGTGTTTAGCCAATGCTAACCTTCATATATCGTTAGATGAGATTAAGGTGGATAAGACGTTAAGATTTGAAGAGGAATATCTACAGGTAATGGACCGTGAGGTCAAGACTCTATACCTATAGTGGAAGTAAGTTGAACTTCTAAACGTGGATAAGACTTTACTTGGAAACGTGAAGACCATATGATAGCTAAGTATCTCCAGTTGTTTACAAGTAATGGTAGCGAGATTAAGAGTTAAATCCCGGGACGAGATTTCTAAAAGAAGGGGATATTGTGACAACCGTGGATTTTGGAAGGTTAGTTATAATATATTAGGCATAGCTACGTATTATATATTATATACCTTGTATGCTATATGTGTTTGAAACGATAATCTTGCGAGATTTGAATACGTGATTGTGGATCATAGTACTAGTAGTGATGATATGACATCACATGGACTTTTATTTTATGTGCGTTTATTGTTTATGTAACTTAAGTGTACGTATTATGTATTATATATATATTTATTCCATAAATATATGAAGTATTTATTAGGTTTTTGAGAAACTTACTATTTATAAAAACTTTAGAAAATGATGGTTTGATGGAAACTTTATTAGAAAGTAGAAGGTTTTAGGTTTAACGCTTGAGGTTTACACCATAAGACCTAAACGAGTACTAAACATGAGGTATAATATTAGATGGCCAAAATTGACAAGTTTGGTATGTGTGAGGGGAATCGGTCGCAGCAAGGGAGAAAAAAGGGAACCAAACCCCAATTTGACTCTAATTATAATTGAGAAATACTCTCTTTTAAGTATATAAGGAGAATTATCATTAAAGCAAAACAGTTTGTCTTTGTCTCTCCTCTCCTACCGATCGTCGACCAACACACAAGGGGGAAACCAAATATTTTTTTATGGTTTACAAAGGTATGTTCAATAACCATGTTTTCTTTTAATTAATTATGTAGGAACATTGATTCATGGTTAATCTAATTAAGGTTTTCATCAATTAGGTTTAATAATCTATAATTAAAGTTTATGGTTTCATAAAAGCTTGTATTAACATTAATGGTAGTCATTAATGGAGATTGATTAGGTTTAATCATTGGTAAGATAGGATATGGGTTTAGGCAGATTTTAGGTCAACTTGTTTTGATCATAACACTATCACACACATAGCTTCTTATGTGATTCAAAAGCCTAAAATTATCTACAGATAGTCTACTTTCTAATGGTGGTGATTAGAGCTTTTTTCTCAGTCGTTTGGCCAGTCGTGTTAAGTTATCCTTGATGTGGGCTTTCTTTAGTGACAACGGTTTTTGAAGTCGAGGTTAGGTTTTGAGTGTTGGGTTTACATCGTTTTTGCCTTTATTTTTGAACTAATAAATATCAAATAACTCAAATGAACCTTTGGGTGAATGACAATAATTTAAAATCTAGAGATACAATTAGGAATAAAAGGAGATTGAGTTTAACACAAATTGCTTGTATGAGTGGTCTTAACATTTGGGGCTTATGATTGACAATGATCTTGTTTTTAAACTTGTTTTGGAAAAATGAAAAGTCGAGGACGATGAATCTATTTGAGTTTTATGATCCTAAAAGTTATTTTCCAAATAATGAAAGCAATATATTATGTCTTTGCAAAATAAAGTGTCAAAAGTTGAATAAAAGTGTAGTTAGTAGTTTAATCTTATCATTGCGTGAGAACACGACAATTGCTTAGTAAGGGGAGTTTGATATGAGTGGATTTACTCATATCATTTATATCAAATAACAAGCCTAAAATGCATAAAATGAATAAAAATAGCATTGTATATGTGTATATGTTGTTTCATGTGTGTAGGTACCAAAGTTCACGAAAACCGGCAAAAATGACACGAGTATTGAAGAAAAGATCGGGAAGCCAAAAATCAAGTTCGATTTAGAAGATTTAATCTTAATAAAGTAAATGGGCCTTTGTGGGACCCACATTTGGTTAATGGGCCTAAAAGCCCATTTAAGGAATCATTTATTATTTTTGGATTCAAGGCCCAAAAATTAGCCCAAGTATATAGAATTATGAAACGGATGGAGAAATCATATTCATGGGCCCAAGCCCAAATGCCAAACTATGAAACAGATGAAGTGTTATTTGAAGTCAAAATCACAAGGCTCATTAAGGTTAAAACTTTAGGACGGTTAAGAGTATTATTAAAAGTGAAAACTTATCACTTTTTTGGTCAAACTCACACACCCACACTTTCTCCTCTTTCGTTATTTACAAGAAATAAACACAGTGATAGAAAACCTCACAAACCCTAGACCTAATATCAAGATTTGGGTCTTTCTTATTTGAAGCGTGTGAAGCCACACGCGCTTCAATTAATTGCCTACTTTTTAGGGATGAAGATGATGGACTCATCAGGTCCACGTGGCTCCGTCTCTCATCATAGCTAGCCTCTTATTGGTGGAAACACCTCACATCCCATCATTCATCCAATGATAACATGCCAAATCAGCTTCAAAGAAGCACAACTAGGACAAGGATTGCCAGAGTCAAAACTGTTTTTAGGACAGCAAGTTTTCAACTTAACTTTGGGATTACTTCGCGTACTTAAACTTTGAAGGAGATATTGGGATTAATGTCAGAGCTTATTTATATATTTTATGAGTCATAATCCAAAGGAGAAGTCAATTGGAGGTGTTTAAGGTCGTTAACCATGATAGAACGTTTAGAGTGCAATTTCAGGCAGAAACTGGACATGTAAAAATTAACGCTTGTGTAAAGGATATTAGCTTGGGGTTTAAACTTAGTAAAAATTATGAGATCTTCTCAATACATATAGGAAGGTCGGGTAATGATTCCAGAGAAGGATCATATGTTTAGCTACTAAATACATATAGGAAGGTCGGGTAATGATTCCAGAGAAGGATCATATGTTTAGCTATTTTATTCATGAACGTTTTGTGTCATTAAAAATGGGACAGATTTGGGTAAAATATGAACGAGTTAAGGTTATAGTATAACTAATATGTGGAACACATAGAGAGTCGAGAATGAGTTAAATACATGATAGATACTTAGATATCCATCATAGAGGTTGTTACATTGAGGTTGGGTTAGTATCCTAAATCAATGTTAACATATGTTTATTATTTATGTATCATAGATATTGGGTGTTTGTGCAAAGACTTTGGATTGCTTTGCATAAGGTGAGTGTTACTAAGCCCCTTTTACTCTTTAATGTTTTTTGCTGGAACTCATAATGTTAAGTTTTATAAAATGTCGTTATGTTGTTTTGTAAATGATATGCATATATGTGTGATTGAGTATGAGTATGATATGTGATGCGCGGCACATGGCGGAATGCGCAAGGATATAAGACGCGGTCATGTGTGAGACTGCGACATAGACACGACTGGATACGACCGGATACGTCACTTGCATTACGTGAGCGTTCTATGTTGCATTTTGGATAGATGTTATCATGACATATTTGTGTTGTGTTTATTTTGTTGAATGTCATCTTTTGATGTCATTGTATCGTGATGAAGTCTATTTGTTCACGTCTCACGATTTCCGCTTTGATGGGGTGTGACACCTGGTGAGATAATCCTTGCACGAGGCATAGAGGTAACAATTTTCTTGCTGAATTTATGGGGTATTTGGTTTTTTTTAACCAAGTACATGACCATTTTTCAGGATTTCCATGGTCGTGTAATAGAAGGTTACTGCAATAGGTCTTATATAAACAATAATTACAAGGTCTGCTGGTGGTTACAATCACTAATATCTACAGGAGGTTGTAATTTTTCTTAGACGAATAAGTGAAGGCTACGCTAATGGACCTTATATGGATGATAAACCACAAACAAGTAAATATCCTTTGTTTGTAATTCGCTGTAGAGATGCTGAAGCTGAAATATCTAGGGAGGTTTCTGAGAGCAACATGCACGGATTGAGCTACCAAATGTAGAAGATGAAGATGACTAAACACGCAAATGTAGAAATTGTTTAAACGCCAAAAATGAAGAATTTATATAGGGTTGAGCTGAGCGGCTTGCAATAAGCTTTAAGAAATGATATCAAGCCTGATATGGAAAATGAAGAACATTCTTCCAAATCCAGCCCGTTAGAGATAAACCATAAACCAGAATCGTAAATGAATCGACCAATCTGTCACCACTAATGCATGTGCATAGTAAAGTGATTGTATCATAAAATGTTCATTAAGTGGTCGTTTACCACCCTGCAGATATCTACCATACGCCAAGAACTGGAAGAAGTAAAGCAGGCAGCGATACAGTAAGAGAAAAAAGCTAAAATTTTAAAGAGGAGACAACAGTTGCTGTCATGGCAGCTGCGGAATGCATATCTTGATAGCAGCTAGATAGGTGTTACGAGTTGTACTCGATGCAACTATTTTTGTTATGCTCTAACGGAAGGTGTGATTTAAGAGAATCAGTTTAGGCAAACGAAAGAGACTTTAAACCGAAAATCAGAATTTTGGCCTAATTTCAGAAGTTATGAATTCATTAACAACAAGGGTAGCATTATGATAGACAAATCTTAAACAAAATATACCCTATTAAGACATACTATACAAAGTAGAAAAATGTACAACCGAGCAAAGCTACAGAAACCGATTTTCTGGTCACAGGACTTGGTATTTTCCCTTTATCGCTGCGAACAAATAGACCCAAGTACACTGGTACGTTAATAAGCACCAATGCGACACAAAGTACTATTTGAATCGCCATGGTCTCAAAGTATGCTCTCCTAGTTATCGTGTCCATAAACGCTGATTTCACAACAAACCCAAGAAAACACACCAAATAGACCATCGACAGCGTTGCTACATTTGTTGACAAGGTCGACGACTCTCCAAATTCCATTACTTCTTTATCATACCTCTCTTGAACATCATTATCAGCCACTTTTGAGCTTATTACAAATGATAAGCCTGAGTCCAAAATGGTGTCGAGTAATGCAAAGAAGTAGGAGGTAGTTCGCTTGTAGAGCCAGATTCTGCGATCGTTCCACCACCCTCTTGTGGTCCCACCGGATTGAAGGAATTCAAGGAAGTCGAATGCTGAGATGAAGACTATGATGTATGCGAATGGGAGAAACCATCCGCTTGATACCTAAATGTCGACAAAGTTGTAAGAAATACATGAACCTCGCTGTAAATTGCACAAACAGTGATAGAGTGATAACGTACCGTAGGGAAAAGAGATACCCCTTTTAGGAGACAAAGTGATGAAATAACGGAGTAATAAAGAGTTGGCACAGATGAAGGAGACCATAAACAGTAGATCATATAGCCCATCAGTTGACCAGGGTGAATCTTTCCCAGCCCGTACCAAGCAGGGCTATACTTTGAGAGCAAAATCAGTAGATCACCTTCGGACCACCTTTTATGTTGCACAAGAGTCTGGTCCAGTGTGGTTGCTGCAACGCCTAAAAAGGCCTCTCGTTTTGGGTTGTAAAATACTGATTTCCATCCTCGGCAGTGAATAGATAGCCCTGTTATGACATCTTCAACCGGACATCCGTATTTTAAACCAATCTACAATACAAAAATGCACTGCCAATTGATCTTTCTGAATAACGCTAACCATTTACTTCCAAAAATCAGATAACATGGCCCTAGAGGTGGCAAAATGTCAAAACGGGTACTTTTTTATTCCTCAAAACGGGTCAGGGTTGTGCAAGGGTAGATTGGAATTAGAAACCGAAAAAGAAAAGTAATAAAAACCTCTTTTCCCCATTCAGTATCAGTTTCGAAGGTGCATGTTGCAAGCTTCTTTAGTTCTTCATTCGTGTAGTTTTCTGATGTCGTCTCTTTGTGATCATTCACCATGTTCCAGTTAATTCTTTTTCCATCATATAAACTTTTCCCCGAAAGGATTTGTCTCTGGTGAAAGCAACCAGTTCCAACATACAAAGGCCCGCCCATGCCATCAAGACCATGGAAATCAATCTTCATCAATCAACAAAAACGCGTTAAACATTCTTGCATTCTTAACGACATTTTAAATAAATCAAATGTTATTATATGTATATTTAATTATATCGTTCACCTCACGGAGTACTCTAAGAGAACCACCATAAAGCTCATTTTTAGTAAGGTTTTCAAACAATTGTGGGTACTGAACAAAAGCAATCTCGTGTCCTTTTTCTTCGTCTAGAAAGAAGCAAAGCGCGTCTCTTATAGTATCACTACTATTTGAGTACATATCACAGTCGACATTCAGGATTATTGGTCCATTGCTTATCTTCAACGACACCCTTATCTGCATCAATTTTTGTAGTGTCCTCTAATTGATTATGAGACACTTATCCGAACACTCTTTTAACGATAGTAATTAGCAAAAAACGTACCAGTGCATTCATGGCTCCAGCTTTAAAGTTATGAAAATGGTTTGGTCTCTTTTCCCTAGCTAAATAGACTAATTTCGGAAGGCTTTGCCCTTCTACATCCTGATTATTATCAAGTAAAATCTGCAGAAAACGTTGAGTTAATAAGACTAATTTGACAACTGATTTGACAAACCCAAGAAAGGAAAGCTGATTC
This sequence comes from Glebionis coronaria, assembly GCA_025667525.1. Classification (NCBI taxonomy): domain Eukaryota; kingdom Viridiplantae; phylum Streptophyta; class Magnoliopsida; order Asterales; family Asteraceae; genus Glebionis; species Glebionis coronaria. The sequence goes on along the minus strand of CM046879.1, from coordinate 47,119,823 downwards.
TTGTTAATGTCAAAAAATTGCAAATGCCATGAAGTGCTTACTTGAACTATGGCGGCGTGGTCCCTTGGAGATGTAAATGCATCCCATTCCGAAAATCCTTTTTGTTCTACACGCAATTCTTCAGGAACTCTTCCAATCTTTGTCACATTCTCGACTCGGTTCTTCATTTCTTCAAACAAGTTCTGCAATCCCAAGGAAAAAATGATACCCCCTTAACTTATATTTTACCGTGGTGTAGTCCCTAACTCTTTTTCGTGATTGACATGATTACATGAAAAGTTAACATGAATACCTTAACAACAACATAATCTTGATCATGTGTCCTGTTTGAAGGGCGAGGTGCTGATTTGAAATATGCAGCTGGCGACAATGGCTCCACCTTGTATTTTCGACAATATGGCAACCAATGTTTGGAAAAGACCGCGGCTTGAGTGAGAGCGTAGAAAGTAAGCTCAGACCCACCATCGTCAGATAGATAGACAGCAAGCTTGTTCTTAGGGTAGTCGTAAGCCATAACCGATAAAACAGTACTAATCACCATCATTGGTGGCTCGATCACGGGGTCAGCCGTGCACACGAATATGTCCACACCAGGTAACTTATTTTCGTACCTATACTAACAAATAAACTGGATCATTATTATGTACATCTAAAACACGGTATATCTACACAAAAAAGATTTACTAGTTATATATTTTGGACAAGGTTCATTTGAGAAAAAATAAAGGGTTTTCGGCAAAATCTTACATGCATCACGATATGAAAATTCATGCGATTCACGAGCACTAACAGAAACCCTGGCCCTCGGTTCGCGCATGTAAATGTGTATGGCCGTGTTAATTTACAGACGAGTTTAATGTCGAACATGTTTAGAACATGTACCAAATTACATTCGATAGGTCCTTTTTGCTGAACTCTTGGACTAAGAAAAATTCTAAGTAAAACCTCAATTATTTCTGAAGGATTAGTTAATTACATGTTGTGATTAAAATATGTGACAAAAGCTTTTGAGGTATATTATAAGACCAAATTACTAAATGATAGAATATGACAACATGTTAGTATGTTTTATTGCATCCAAAATCATTTTGTTGTCCATGACTGACATGTGAAAACCTTAAAAAAAAAATTATATGGGCTATCCAGAAAGTTAGTTGTCATAACAACAATTCAATATATATTAGTACGTAATTAGATAGAAGGGAAGTGAGCAACAAGTGCCGCAAGTCATTTTTGAATTACAAAGTTAATTTTATGCAAAAACACATCTATAAATTTAGGTGTCATAACTTTACAATTTATAACGCGTTGAATTTTTTTCAGAAATTCTATCGTTTTAGATGCATGGAAACCGAAAGTACAATTTTAAGTTTTTTGTCCTTGTAAAATATAGTGATTTACACACTAAAAAAATTTAAAATAGAAACAATCGTGTGGTTATTTCTATTTTTAGAAAGATCAAGGTGCTAAAGAAGAAATTAGGTTTATCGAGTTATTTCTTCAAAACCAAATATAAAAAGATCAAATCAGTGACCAATTTTTTATAGCATGAAACATATAATTAGAAACTTTTTTTTCTTATAACTTGAAAACACAAACAAAAATTTCTTATAACCTGAAAACACGAAACATAATATAAAAAAATTATGTACATTTTTACAAATCAGTGATTGATGAAGCAAATTATAATTCTTCATATTTGTTGTTCAATCTTTATCAATCTTTTGTCACGATACAAGACATCACATCGTATAAATATAATGTGTCCACTTATCTATATCATCAAGTTCGAATCAAAACTTTGCATGATAAAAAGCTAAAACAAATTCGGTTTTCATATTCGAAAGCATGTCTATATCTCTTTATCCCCGAGTAAAAATATGATTGTCTACATTCTACTACCCATGTATTCTGATAAACACGTAATCTATTATGTATGAATTCAAAACATGGTTAAACAAATAATAACTCAAACCTTTGAGCAAGTCGTTGTTTGAAAGTTCTCCTGTAAGTTGGATTCCATCGAACTGATTGAGTTAACATCCAATATAAACCCAACAATATTTCCGACAAGAACATCCCAATCTCCCTGCCACCGTCAGAAGCACTCGTTGTTGTTGGTGCTGTTAACAGTGGCAGCAGTTGGGTTGCTCTATACACCCATATCCATAAAATACACACCAAAACACTTGCTGCAAATACTTTGTGCGTTTTACCACCTTTTCGTGTTTCTGTCTCGAATAATCGACTGTTTTGGTCGTCCATTTGATACTTTCTTCAAATGTTTAGGTGTTTCTAATTCTATCTGTTTTTGATCATGTTGTGTGCATATATATTTATATGAGATAATGAGAAGGTGGCTAACTTTTAAATATAATATAATACTCAAGTGTTTTTTAAATATTATGGGTTGAATTTGTGTATGTCGTGACAAAACGTAATTGTCAAAGTGTATAATAAGTATTGACCAATTATAGGTAAACAGATTATTTAGTTTTATTTAATTTTCTGTGGTATTTTTTTCAATTTTTTTATTTGTGTTTTCTGGGAATAATATAGTTATTTTTTTTCTCAAGTTTAATATTTTTAAAAATTAAGACTTAGGTTTATTTTATTAAATTATTGAGATATAAATAAAATTATATGATTTTTTAGTCTTCTGTTAATTGACTTAAATTCGGGTTGGGTTTTATTGTTCGATTTTCAACATAATTATCGGTATTCGTGTGAATTAACGATTATTGGAAGAGTTGTTTCTGGTATTCTTTGGAATCAATAGATTCAATTATTTATCCTTTTTTTTCGCTACATCATAGGTCTTCGATTAGGAAGACATTTGAGAATTAGATGTTCGTACCCCTTAATCCACCAGCCATACCCCTCAGAATTTTTTAATTTTTATTTTTATTTTTTTAATTTTATAATTTTATTTATGCTATAAAATTATGAAATACAAGAAAAACGGAACAAAAAATATAATGTTTGATAAGTTAAACGTAGCAAAACGTAAAAAACACAAAGCTAAAAATTGTCTTGTCTTGTTAGTAAAGTGAGTAAAATTGGCGAAAAAAACAGAATGAATACTATAAGTCAAAAGAAAAATACGAAAGAAAAAAACATAAAAAATTGTCTCGTTCAGTGAATACACAGTGTTCCAAAGGGTTATTACTTACACAAAGTACACAAGGAGCGTGCTAATAACACAACCCTATGAGAATTTGAGATCGTTGACTCAATGTTCTAAAAAAGAATTTTTTAATTGATTTGATCGAGTCATCGGGTAATGGTTCGATCGATTTTGACCGCTGATTCAACTAGGTTTTTTTGGTCAAAACCGATGTCCAATCACGCAACTGTTTCACGATTCAACCAATTTAATCAACCGGATCAATCCACACTTTAAAACATTGCGTTTACTAATTTTCATTGTTAATAATCACACATGTTATAAACTATTGACTATTCTTCTATCACTTTTACATCAATGTCATACATCAATATCCGAAACATCCTCACACGCACGTATTTTACTGTTTATAACCACGCTACGTATTTTATTACTAAACAAAAAATATAAAATATTTCACATCGTGTACTCACAAACCAGATAAAGAATAATACTGTGAAAACATTGTGAGAGTGCCCATTTGCCTTGGTTTTTAACGGTGGTGTTCACCAGTTATGCCAAACAAACCCACCACCATCACGTGTGATGATGGGTATTTTCTATAATGCTCCATGTAATAAACGTTAACTGATGATGGTCCACCTACCTAAAAACTAGTCTTATATGCTTATATGATTATTGTGAGTGTGTTAGGGTAAATGCAACGACCAACTAGATAGAAATAAACAGTCATGCATAAGAACACAGACGGCTGACTCAAGATGAAAGAATTTATCAATCCACTATATATTGATTATGATATGACATACAATAAACTGGCGGACCATAAGCTTACAATAAGGCTATAACTTTAGCATTATAAGTATTCAACTAAGTACGACATGAACTACTTTAGGTCTAGCATCCCCAAGCCTATCTCGTCTACTTATCATGTCAAAATATCAATTGGAATCGTCATTTGAATTTCCAAACATAAGAAAATCATTTGATCGGTCCTCACTCCAAGTAGAAGTTAACTTCTAATATACTAAAGCAGTGTTAGTATTTGTTATGATGTGACATGACCTAATAGTTATAAATTTGTGTAAGGGTTTAACAGTTTGTATTATATAATAGTTTTGATGGTGTTTGTATAAAACAATATGGACACATCCGCGCTTCGTTAGGGGCTGTTTTTCGATTTCAACGTTGTACAAAAGGATAATGAAACTGGAAACGACGTTTTGTGTGGGTTTCATACATAGGCTCAGATAGGGAAATCTTTGCAGAAATAGGATACGCGCGCCATGGCTGCAACTGTAACATGGTTCCATGCCCAGATACGGGCGATATCGCTTTTAAGCGACCCTTTTGAACTCATCATAGCCTAAAAAGAATGGGACGTAGATGATCGTCAAATTCTATGTCTGTCTATCTGTCTAACTACAAAGTCCAGACCGACCAAAGCGTCAATATACATACATAGGTACCAACCTCTCATTTTTGGGAATCATAAAACAGATCATAAAAACATACACACATCCTCTCACAAACCATTTACCGGTATGTCAGGTAGGCAAACTTTAGATAAACCACATAGGTATCATCGTTTATGTTATTCTGATAGCATAAAAGAGATCCGAAGAGGCTCAAACATGAGAAAGTTTGCGAAAAGGGGATACACTCGTCATGGTTGCAACTCTAATATGTCGCCCTGACAAGATACGTGTTATCTCGCCTTTACGCGGTCTATGTAAAGTCATCATAGCATGGAATATACATTGCTGGGATAAAAAGAAATGGTCATACATATGTTATATGTTATTAGCCACACACGCTAGCACGTGGCCTTTGTGTTTTCCCGCCAACACAAATGGGAAACAATAAAAAATTTAGTTACTGTAGCAACTCCCTCACAACACACCTTCGTAAAACAGAATTAAGTTATAATAATACAATGCAAAACCTGTTGCTGTGACATGAACGACAGATGCCCTCACAACGCGTAGTAAATCCAACATTCAGATGGGACAACACATAAGTCTGACCGTTTCAGTTAACCACAAACCATAAAATAGATAACTCGTTAACTTAGCCGATACACTCCCGTGGCTGCAACGTTACATGTTTACCCTGCCAAGATATGGGTGACATCGTAACCAAATAGGTGTCACCGTTTCTGCTATTCGAAAAGCATGAAACGGATCTGAATAGGCTCATCCACCCACGACACCAACTCATCACCAACGTCGCATGTCGTAACCGCTGCAACTAAGGAAACAGCGGTAAAAAAAATTACTAATAATAGGCTTCCCAATAAGAGTTTTGAGATCATAGTCATAAGTTATAACTTATATATGTTTTACGTAATTGTGGTAACACATAATACAAAAATGTAGATTATCAAACATCACCAACGCCATGAAACCAAATATCCAAATAGGCTCACCCAAGTCAGAGTTCACAAATAGGGGATACACGACATGGCTGTAACGCTAACACGTTGCCCTGCCAAGATACAGGTGATATCACCCATAGGCATCCCATTTAATTACTAAACACTTTTACATGCCAAGATACTGATAGGTGTGTAAACACCCATCATTTTTACCACTTAATTACAATAATAACCGAGCCAAAACGTGTATTTTATGTCATTTATGTCGGAATTATGCGTGGTTTGTGTTTTTGTTGTGATTTAGGACGAAAAGGTGAAAAGTGGAGAAAACACGGGCATTCACGGGCTTTTATCGAAGAAAAAGACGAAAGACGAAGTCAAGAAATCAAGAGTGCAAAAAGAACGGAAGTCCAAGACCAATTCTGAAGATTTATCGAAGAAAAAGTCAAAAGACGGAAGTTTACTAAAAGCCGAAGAACTCAAGTCTAATTTATTGAAGAATTACAAGACGAGTTCAAAGAAATCCCGAGACAAAGTCGTTAAAGTCAAAGAATTAAGAAGATTAACAAAGAATTAAGAAGAGCAAGGACTTAATGACGCAATTAAGGAAAGAAGAAAGAAGGGAGGAAGCTTCCTAAGCACCTCCCTAATCTCCCCTATAAATAGATTAGGATTTCATTCATTTTTCTTTTGTTGGCTAATAGTGACTATTAGTTCTTCCATTTTATTTTCCTTGTCATTTAATTACATTGCATTTACCTTAATTGTCTTGCACCTTAAATACCTTTAATTTCAAGTAAGTTTTCTTTTTATTCTTGTCAATCTTTACTTTTCATTGTTTGATCTCCTATCTACCTTTCTTTAATCTTCAATCTTTATGTTTATGTTCATGTTTATGTTCTTGAGTTTTTGTTAAATTGATTAAGTGGGTTTTGATTATTTTGATCATTATTGTTAGTTTTGTTGATTTGGATTGTTTGTTTATGATTAGTAGATGTTTATTGATTAGTTTGATTTAATCTTGTGGTTGATTTTGATTAGTTTTGATTAGATTCGTATTATTTTGTGCTTCCTTGTTCTTCGTGTTTCTGTTACTGTTCTTCCCCAGATATTTCGAATCAACAGCGCATTCCGGATCAAGGTTGTGTTGAAAGTTGTTCCGAATCAAGGCTTTCATCCGGAATAAGTGACATATTCCGGATCAAGTCCATATTCCGGATCAGCAACATTCCGAGTGAAGGATTTAAGGGTTGTTCATCCGGAATAACTTGTATTCCGAATCAAAGTTGTTCATCCGGAACATTTATTATTCCGAATAAAGGTGATTCATTAGGAACTTCAAACATTCCGGATCAAGCCTTTCATTCGGAATATCAAACATTCTGGATCAGTTGTTCATTCGGAACATTCAAGTTATTCCGAACGAAGGAATTCATCCGGAATATATTCCGAACCAAGGAGTGTTCATCCGGAATCTTCAACATTCCGGATCAAGGGATTCATTCGGAATATATTCCGAGTCAAGGCAATATTCCGGATCAAGCTTAAGTATTCCGAATCAAGACTTTATTCCGGATAAGTGACATAGTATAGTGGGCTTGAAAGACAAGAGTGCCCGCCCCTTCTTTCTCAAGTAGGCTACTTTTTCTGGAACGCAGTCCGAGATAACCGTAACCGTGTATTCTCGTGATGAGCGCAGCGCAACAAACGGTGTTTGCGCCAGAGGAGGGTGGTGCTTCCTTTTACAAGCCTGTTTTCACTTCCTTATAGAAAGTAGGCTGCTACCGAACTCATTGGGGGCGGAAAACGAATCGACATCTCGATGTGATAAAGCCTTTTCGATTTTAGTTGGGAAAGAACGGCGAAGTCCATCCGAACCGTCCAATGAAGAATAAGAGGAGAGCAAAGCGCCAATGAAGGATTTATTCCGGATCAAGGTTTTTGGTAAAAATTCCGAGTGAAGAAGAATCATTCCGAACGAAGGTTTATTCCGGATGAGCTATTTTCAGGTTCTTTTTAGTTTATGTTTTTAATTTTTCTGTTTTTAATTTTCAAGCTTTACTTTTCCCGCCTCTTTACTTAATCGCACTTTAAGTTTGCTTGCCTTAGATTTATTTTTAAGTCTTGCCTTAGTTTAAGTTTTAGTTGCATTTTAAGTTTGCCTTGGATAGTTTTAAGTTTGCGTCATTTACTTTTAGTGCCCATTTAATTTCTTGTCACGCTTTTAAATTCTTGTCATTTATTTTTAAAATAGACTTAGATTTAAATTAACATCATTTTCATTTACGTCTTTGCACTTTTTAATTACTACAACGACACAACTATTTGTTTCACCAAAGAACGACTGAGTCGTACTTAAATCCCTTTTTCAATTCGAAGAGACTGGAACAACGATATTTTCTTACTAGGTAAAAGCCTAGTTATCAAATGGCGCCGTTGCCGGCTCTTTTCGTAAAGATTAACGGCTTTCTGTGAGAGACGCGTTGCTTTTTGGGATCCGTTCACTCGTGAGCGTTATTTTCTTGCTTAAAAAATTAAAAAAAAATCCATAAAAATTAAAATTTTCAAAAATCCAAAAAGATTTTATTTTTATCTTTATAGTGTATATATATTCTCTTTGTGTTTGGTATTGTTTTCTTTTGCCTTTGTAGGTGTATGCGTACTAGATCTTCTAATTATCAAGAGCCCGAGACTCGTGAAGATTTAAGTATGGCAGGTGTTAACAACAACAATAATCCACCGCACCTCAACAATAACAACAACAATTTTGTTCCACAGCCCGATCTTCGGACAATGGAGGAGCTTTGTCAACCTACCATGTTTGGACGAGGAGGACCGATTGCGCCGATGCAAATCACGGCTCCGGAGTTTTCATTGAAGCACCACATGATTCAGCAAGTGCAAACTAATCCATTCGCCGGAATGCCTGATGATGATGCCAACAAACACCTCGACAAGTTCATTACAATCACCCAAAGCATGAAGTTGCCTGGTGCCACAATGGATGTTCTTCGCCTTCAACTCTTTCCACATACTTTATCACACCATGCCGAGAAATGGTTTGATCTTCTCCCGAAGAATTCCATTCATACTTGGGATGACATGACTCAACGCTTTTTGTCGCGCTACTTTCCACCATCCATGGTCACGAGCCTTCGCAATCAAATCAGCGGTTTCATGCAAGAACCCGATGAATATCTTTTTGATGCTTGGGAAAGATATAATGTCTTGATCGATAGATGTCCAAACCACAACATGCTCCCTGTGAACTTAATTGATACTTTCTACAACGGTTTGACTTTTCGTGATCGTGATACGATTAATGCAGCCGCCGGTGACACATTTATGAAAAGGAGACCCGAGGAGTGTAGAGAGCTTATTGAGAACATGACTACTCACCATAAAAACTGGGATTCCTCCGCTTCTTCAAGGAACAACCCGAGAGTCAATGTTTCTTCTACTTCCACAAACCCCGATATGACCGAATTCACCCGCATGATGACCGAAATGAATAAAAATATCTTGCTTCTCGCTACAAACCAACAACATCAAGTTAAAGCGGTTGCCAATCCTTGTGAAACATGCGGCGGTCCACACTCATACACTGATTGTCCTTCTACTCAAGGAAATCCGAAAAACGTGTATGAAGCTTATGGTAATTATTCACCGGAAAATTACCAAGCTCGACCTCAAGGGGATAGAAATTTGCTGAGTTACCGGTCAAACAACTACCTTTCACCCGGTTTTTCTCCTCAAAACCAACACCCCAACAACAATTACAATAGAAGCAACCAAATCCCACCAAGAGCTTCTAATCCTTATCACCCACCCGCTCAACAAGCCCCACCCATTAACCAAGATGTTGAAGCCATAATGAGAACCCAAGGAGAGCAAATCAAGAATCTGTAGAGCCAAATTATCAATTTGAAAGGGGATATCACCAAGCAAGGGAATGACATTAGATCCGAGCTTCGAGATAATATTCAATCCTCCTTCAGCAATCAAACAGATGATTTGAAGAATATGCTGGCTAGTTTCTTGCCCACCACTCAACCCTCTACCTCGAGTTCTCTACCTTCAAACACTGTCACCAATCCGCGAGCAAATGTGAGTGCTATTACTACCCGTAGTGGAGTTACCATAGTAGGACCACCTATCCCGCCCCCATCATCTACACCTCCTCCACCACCATTTATCCCTACTCCTCTCACACCGAGTATTAGTACACCATTACCGTCTCTGCCTCGTCATGACGATGTTCCCAAGAAGAACCCTTTAACATCTCAACCTTTACCCGCTACACCTACACCTTCACCACCCAAACCCAATATCCCTTATCCTTCACGGCTAGGCAAGGCCAACATGCTAACCAAGGATGACTCTCAAGTGTCGAATTTTTTGAAGATGATCTCTCAAATGAATTTCAACATTAGCCTTGTTGAAGCACTTGTCCACATGCCGAAATTTGTCAAAGCATTCAAGGAATTGCTTAACAAGAAGGAGAAGCTGATTGAGCTCGCCAACACACGCTTAAATGAAAACTGTTCTGCAGTTATTCTTAAAGAACTTCCGGAAAAACTTGGAGATCCCGGTCGTTTTGTGTTGCCGTGCATTTTTAACAAAACCGAAGAATTTACTGCCCTAGCTGATCTCGGGGCCAGTATAAATTGGATGCCATTAAGTGTTTGGAAAACACTATAATTACCCGACCTTACTTCAACAAAGATGACTCTTGAGCTTGCAAATCGCACTCTCGCTTACCCAGTTGGTATTGCCGAAGATGTGTTCATTAAAGTTGGCACCTTCACTTTTCCGGTCGACTTTATCGTTGTTGATTATGAAATGGACCCTCGTATTCCTTTAATACTTGGTCGGCCATTCTTGAGAACCGGACGAGCTTTAGTTGATGTTGCCGAAGGTGAATTAATTTTAAGGGTCGGGGATGATGCACAAGTGTTCAAAATGGGGAAGCTTACAAGCAAATCCTATGGACGAGAATCAGTGAATATGATTAATGTGCTCGATGATTTTGTCATCTACAACAATCCTCTATTCGAGTCTTGCATTGATAACCCACTTTTTCAAGATGATGTGGATGATTCTCTCTCCAATTTGGAACCTTCACCCATTTATGATTCTCCACCGATCTTCGATGCTTATGATGATGATTCTAGCTCAGATTCGGATGATTATGATGACCTTACTTCCGAGTATCCCGACATGCCCACATATGATGATTTTGATGAGGCCGATACTCTTTCGAGTGATTCTTCACATGATGAAGATCCTCCGCCTACCATGCTTAATCCTACTTTGGATGACTACTCATTTGAGGAAGACTTTTCAACTTTTCTTAATACATACTTCCCTCATGAGAGTGATGCTCCTCCTTTAGATTTTGATGATTATGATCTTGATCCTACTTTGGATTTGAAAAAAATTCTTTCAAAGGAAAAGCAACCGGTCGACACCAACATCCGCAGCACGTATGAGTTAACACCTCTTTGTCCACCTTCTGAGAACGAGGTTGTGCATCTTCTTCGCGGATCTTCTTCCCATTCTGCTGAGCCTGAGTGTTATTTTCCCCTAAAGGAAAAGGTGTTCGACCCCGGTATCGATCTTCTTGAGCCATCTCAGTATCCGTCTTATGAAATAAAAGGAAAGATTTTTGGAACTACTGACGATATGCTTGCACCTCACCATACTTGCTCCCACCGTGCTTCATCTTTGCTTAAGGGAACCTTGCCTACTCTTCTTTGGCTTGCCTTGTTCGCCTTAAGCTTGTGCTATTTGATGGACGAAAACTATGTATTTGATCCCGGTGGATGTTTTTCATGCTTATTCCTATGATAATCAAGGTCGAGTCAGGCTCACGACTCGGTAATCAAAAATCAAGCGCTTCTTGGAAGGCAACCCATGCATCTATCTTTTAGCTTTCTTTATCCTAAGTGTAGGGGAGACCCGTTGGTGTTTGCTATTTCCTCTCCTCTCATATTCAGGGATTCGAGCGCTCAATGATCCACTCTTGATGATTTTTGACGACCCGTGATTCCGTGTTCCATTTTTCCGGTTCTATCCTAAACTCTTTTTGATTCACTATTTTATATTTTCCAATATTAAAATAGGAATCTCGTTAGTTGTCTTTTCCTTAGCAAGATTTAAACAACGTGCACAATGTCCTAAGTGTAGGGGAGTTTACTCCCACATGCTTAAACATTAAGGACAATGTTTATATTAAGTGTAGGGGGGACTTCTATCGAAGTTAAGTGGCCTTTTCCTTGTATTTGTCCTCATCTTAACCGGAAAATCAATTTTTCGACATTTTTCAAAAATTTTGATCTATTTTGGCCTATTAGTTTTTCCCTTTGTATAGTTATTTTATTTCCTTATTAGAATAAATTTTTAATAAAGTGGTTTTAATTTTCAAACGTTGTGAATCTTTTGACTCAACCCGAGTTTATTTATCTAAGTTTACTCTAGCTAGTATCCTTAACGTGTTTAAGTCAAGTTTTGCTAGGCTTTTATATAGGGAGCTATAAAACGCGAAAGTCTTAACTCTCACGGGTTAAGAACAAGAACTTTTCGCAATTTCCTATAATTGATCCTAGAGAGTTGTTTATCAAGGGAACTTTAAAATGCGATTTCTAAACTTGAAAAAGTCTAAGAGTTTGCAAGATCCTATAGACGACTCGAAAACCCAAAACTTTGATTTAATAGGCTAAGCATCCACGAGTCTCATTCCTAGAGATTTTAAACTGTGGAGAATGAGAGATGATAGAGCCAATTATAAGTTTGGTATTCTTTCGTGAATTTATGTGAGTTAATTATAAGCCTATTCTCCCATCGCTTGTTAATAAATTTATCTGCAATAAATAAGGTTGTACGATTTGAAAAGTTACTTAGCTTCTAGCCCAAGATCGTTTAAAAGTTGCTCGGTATGGATTAGAGTTCATAGCCAAGGCATAACTTATTGAAGCGGGATGCGAAGATTGGCGAGTCCAAAAAGGCCCTAACAAGGCATGAGGGCTATATTTTGTTGCTAAAGATCCCAAGTGATGTGAAGAATCATTTATCGAAAATCAATATGAAGGATCGAGACACACGACGAAAAGCAAGTACTCCCCAAAAGATCATGGAGAAGTCTATCCGAAAAGGCCCTAACAAGGTATGAGGATAAATAGATCCAAGTCCTAAAAGGAGGCGGATCGTTGTATATCAAAGTCCAAAGTAAAGATTGGAGAAAAATGAAGAAGTCGTGGTCCAAATATGAAGAATCTCTCAAAACTTCAAGTGAAGAAATTCCTATTATGAAGAGAATACCATTATTTCATGAACGTCTCTCAAGATTTGAAGTATGAATTCGCTGCCAAATATCGGTCCGAGAAAGGTCTCAAATCGCGAAGCGAGTTATGCCAAGATATGAACTTTATGAGGTCCCGAGAAGCAGTTTTAAAAGATTTTGTCCTTTAGCTAACTATTGATTAAATCGTCCCACTTTATTTTCAGCCTAATAAACTATCGAAATAAGTCAACAATTCATCCTCGTGATCATTCAAGACAATAATAAAATATAAGAGATACACCTAGGAATAAGGGAGTCTAAGTAAATAATTGGCCCATATGAGTTCGTGTTAGTTTGCTAACTTATAATAACAATGATCTCGTTTTTAAGCTTGGTTTAGAGAAAGTGAAAACTTGAGGATGATGATTATTCATAACATTTCCAAAACCCGAAGGTATGTTTTTGATTTCTTTACTTTGAATGTTTATAATTTTCTATCTCTTTAATAAAGGTCAATATGGATTAATTATGATGAAAAGTGTAATCATGCTTTGTAACTAATGCATTGCATGAGGACATTGCAATGGTCAAGTGTAGGGGATTTGATAGGTGTGTAAACACCCATCCTTTTTACCACTTAATTACAATAATAACCGAGCCAAAACGTGTATTTTATGTCATTTATGTCGGAATTATGCGTGGTTTGTGTTTTTGTTGTGATTTAGGACGAAAAGGTGAAAAGTGGAGAAAACACGGGCATTCACGGGCTTTTATCAAAGAAAAAGACGAAAGACGAAGTCAAGAAATCAAGAGTGCAAAAAGAACGGAAGTCCAAGACCAATTCTGAAGATTTATCGAAGAAAAAGTCAAAAGACGTAAGTTTACTAAAAGCCGAAGAACTCAAGTCTAATTTATTGAAGAATTACAAGACGAGTTCAAAGAAATCCCGAGACAAAGTCGTTAAAGTCAAAGAATTAAGAAGATTAACAAAGAATTAAGAAGAGCAAGGACTTAATGACGCAATTAAGGAAAGAAGAAAGAGGGGAGGAAGCTTCCTAAGCACCTCCCTAATCTCCCTTATAAATGGATTAGGATTTCATTCATTTTTCTCTTGTTGGCTAATAGTGACTATTAGTTCTTCCATTTTATTTTCCTTGTCATTTAATTACATGTCATTTACCTTAATTGTCTTGCACCTTAAATACCTTTAATTTCAAATAAGTTTTCTTTTTATTCTTGTCAATCTTTACTTTTCATTGTTTGATCTCCTATCTACCTTTCTTTAATCTTCAATCTTTATGTTTATGTTCATGTTTATGTTCTTGAGTTTTTGTTAAATTGATTAAGTGGGTTTTGATTATTTTGATCATTATTGTTAGTTTTGTTGATTTGGATTGTTTGTTTATGATTAGTAGATGTTTATTGATTAGTTTGATTTAATCTTGTGGTTGATTTTGATTAGTTTTGATTAGATTCGTATTATTTTGTGCTTCCTTGTTCTTCGTGTTTCTGTTACTGTTCTTCCCCAGATATTCCAAATCAACAGCGCATTCCGGATCAAGGTTGTGTTGAAAGTTGTTCCGAATCAAGGCTTTCATCCGGAATAAGTGACATATTCCGGATCAAGTCCATATTCCGGATCAACAACATTCCGAGTGAAGGATTTAAGGGTTGTTCATCCGGAATAACTTGTATTCCGAATCAAAGTTGTTCATCCGGAACATTTATTATTCCGAATAAAGGTGATTCATTCGGAACTTCAAACATTCCGGATCAAGCCTTTCATTCGGAATATCAAACATTTCGGATCAGTTGTTCATTCAGAACATTCAAGTTATTCCGAACGAAGGAATTCATCCGGAATATATTCCGAACCAAGGAGTGTTCATCCGGAATCTTCAACATTCCGGATCAAGGGATTCATTCGGAATATATTCCGAGTCAATGCAATATTCCAGATCAAGCTTAAGTATTCCGAATCAAGACTTTATTCCGGATAAGTTACATATTCCGGATAAAGGATTTATTTCGGATCAAGGTTTTTGGTAAATATTCCGAGTGAAGAAGAATCATTCCGAACGAAGGTTTATTCCGGATGAGCTATTTTCAGGTTCTTTTTAGTTTATGTTTTTAATTTTTCTGTTTTTAATTTTCAAGCTTTACTTTTCCCGCCTCTTTACTTAATCGCACTTTAAGTTTGCTTGCCTTAGATTTATTTTTAAGTCTTGCCTTAGTTTAAGTTTTAGTTGCGTTTTAAGTTTGCCTTGGATAGTTTTAGGTTTGTGTCATTTACTTTTAGTGCCCATTTAATTTCTTGTCACGCTTTTAAATTCTTGTCATTTATTTTTAAAATAGACTTAGATTTAAATTAACGTCATTTTCATTTACGTCTTTGCACTTTTTAATTACTACAACGACACAACTATTTGTTTCACCAAAGAACGACTGAGTCGCACTTAAATCCCTTTCTCAATTCGAAGAGACTAGAACAACGATATTTTCTTACTAGGTAAAAGCCTAGTTATCAGATACCAAAACAATTCACCCACGGCACCAACTCCTCACCAACATCGCATGTCCTAACCGGCTGCTACGAAGGGAATAGTGTTAAAAAAAGCACTAATAGTAGGCTTCCCAATAAGAGTTTTCCTTATATTGAGACTAAGATGGAAATTAGAATGGAAAAGAATTTAAATGAAAGGGTGAGAGAAGTTTGTAGGTGTGTTATTCCTTCTCTACCAGTTTTTGATGACATGGTGATCATACTGGTGCAAGTCAGTCAAGTAGGTCCAAGGTTAAATGGACCAAGGAAAAAATCGCTAAGTCCACTAGATACAAAAGCCCAAGTAAAGTAAAGTTAACTAAGGATAATATCACAAATGTAGGAAAACCAACTAGTAACAAACGATTGAATTATAATAAATGTTCATGGGTTTTGCTAATTTCTAAGCTAAAACACTGAAACATTGGAGGTGAAAACATACATATCATTCCATAAATGTTTACAATCAAGGACTAATTTGTATGCTACCTATGAATGGTATTCTAAACAATTAGTGGAGAATTGAAAACAAACCCTAAGACTCTAGCTAGTTAGAGCAGTCCAAGAGCAACTACAACAAAAGCATAAATCAATTGTTATACAAAGTAAGGCTTTTAGAGCAAAACAAGCGACTGAAAGAAAACTAAGGGTTGATTACCAATTGTTGTACAAGATGTTGAGAGATTATGTTTTAGAGTTACAACAAACTAAGCCGAACACAACTGTGAAGATCTATGTTCAATATGAAGTAGACCATACAATTCCAACTAGGGTTTTTAGAAGGATATATGTATGTTTGGGTCCTCTTAAAGTTGGATTTAAAGATGAGATGAGGGATTTACTAGGATTAGATGGGGCCTTCATGAAGGGTCTATATCAGGACAATTATTTACAGTTGTTAGTGTTGTTCAAATAATGGTATCTATCCGTTGGCTTATAGACTTGTTGAAACAGAAAACATTGAGTCATGGACATGGTTTCTTACTTAGCTTAGAGATGACCTAGATCTATACAGAAATTCCAACTTTACTTTTGTAAGTGACTGAGAAAATGTATGTTAATTAGTTAAGTTAATTGAATGCTTCTCTTTATATTAATTGGTTACATGTATGGTAATTAGTTATGTTAATCTCTTATTTTTAGGGAATTATACCAGCAATAGCTAAGTTGTATCCAAATGCAGAGCATAGATACTATGTCAAACATGTTCATCAGAATATGAAGAAGAAATGGAGTGGTACTTCATACAATTTATTGTTGTGGCAAGCATCAAAAGCAGCAATAATACCAAACTATGTATTGGCAATGAAAAGATTGAAGGACTTGAGCCAAGAATGTTTTGAATGGTTGAATTTCATACCTCCATAACACTGGTCAAGATCCCACTTCTCATGTATGTATACTTTTGCTCCATGTTTTGAATGGTTGTGTACTTGTTGTTGAATACTTGTTGTATACTTGTGAACATGTAGGGTAAAATCAGATGTGTTGTTGAATAATACGGGTGAAGTTTTTAATGGGAAGCTTGTCGGTGGAAGAGACAAACCTATCATTGCAACTTTGGAGTTTGCTAGGGAGTATCTGATGAAAAGGTATGGTAATCACGGTCATTTCTGTTTGTAACAATATGTATATTATTTGATAGGATTGTAAATTGTTAACACTATGTATACCAATTGACAGGACTGTGAATGTTAACAAAGTGATTGATAGGTGTGATTGACCACTAACACGCACTGCTACAAAGATTTTGGCAGCAAATTTAAAAGAAGATAAGAAGTACGCAGTTGATTATGCTGGAGACGAGTACTATCAGGTAAGTGGTCCTTTTGGTGACCACGTAGTGGTTAATGTTGTTGCTAGAACATGTGATTGTAGAATATGAGAGTTGACAGGTATACCCCGCAAACATGTTATTGCAACAAATTGGAACATGGCACTTAACAATCAACATGCTAGCATACTTGAAGCATGGGTGCACCCATGTTATAGGTTAGAAACCTGGAGAAAAGTCTACTCATTTAAGATCAAGCCAATAGGAGGTCATATGTATTGGCCAAAATGAAATATTCCAACCACTCTCGTGCCACCCAAGCATCAACCAAAAGTTGGCAGACCCCTTATGGAAAGGGAGAAGTCATATGTTGAGAATGAGGTTTTTAATATTGTTAAGAATGGCAAGTTGTCAAGGGAGCACAAGACTGTTACTTGTGACATAGCAAAACCAAAGAACACAATTCAAGAAGTTGTACTAAGCCTAAAGTTCTAAGTTCTAACAAGGTAAAAGTGTCAAGCAAAGGAATGGATCTAGATGGTGATGCTCCCATAGGTTCTCAGTCCAAGAAAAGAGGAACTATACCAGCTGCAAGCTCTACTACACAGAGTAACAAAGGGAAAAAGCTTGTTACTCAAGATGCAGCACCAAAGAAAAAAGCACCCAGGAAGAAAGTTATTGTGTTAGGTTGATGTCACTATGTTTGTTAACTATGTTTCTGTTAAGAACAGTGTCTGTTATAGTTATAATTTTCTACTTATACCTTGAAACAATGTATGTTCATATGTTATGTTTAAAACTATGTTTGCAATCTTTTGTTTATGCCATTGTTATGCCATGAAGCTAAAATAATGCATGTTATGTTTATGTTGACATTTTTTATCCTTTCCTATTTTTAGTTATGGGCCAAAAATTAGCATGGGTGAATATTCAGTATAATTTAAATAGAAACACATAACAATAATCATTCTATTCCATAACTAAGAAAATGCGTACACTTGAATCACAACATACACTTAGATTATACCCAAAACACAATTTTAACTAAAATCTAATTAGGTTACTAATTCAAGATAACATAAACAATAAAAAAACCCAGGACAGCACAAGATACTTATTCAATCTTGCTCTTGCTTGTTCAACATCTTGTAGTACAGCTTCATGGTTGTTCAAAGACCTTAAAAGACCTGGGATTATCATCACTAAACGATGACACATTGGGGGATCTACCCAATAAAAAAATTTGCCACACTCTTGTACAATAAAAGTAAGCAATAAGTAGTTAATCATCTAATTCGTATATTAATTTAAGAAAACCCTATATTTTATACCCTTCGTGGACAACCATAAAGCCTTCGACCAGGGTTGTGATTTGTCCATGATGTTTTCATAACATCAATTGCTCCACAAAGACGTACAACAACAACATTATCTTGTTTTGATTTAAACTGGTTTTAAATGGAAGGTGTGGTTGGAGATTTTGGATCGTGGTGGTTTAAGGCTATAGTGGGTGATTTAATATGGATAGTGAGTGAAGCAGTGCAGAAGTTAGGGTTATATAGGGTGGAGTAAGCGAGTGAATGGACGAATTTGCCTCTATGGAAAAATGAGTTAGCGGCCAATTGTGGATCCAGTTAAATCGAGGGACAAACGACAGAATAGGTTTCAAAGTTAAGGCTGAACGGTGCAACTTTTTTGGTCAAGGGACGAACGACGTCGTGAACGCAAACCATAAGGACGAACTATGTAATTTACTCTAAAGAGTATATAGGATACTGATGGAGTTGGAGACGGTAGACTGTTTGTAAAAGCAGCATTTGATGAGTGAGAGTGGCAATGACGGTTCATGGTGGCAGCAGTTGGTGGTGGTTATCATTTCTGTGTTTAAGGAGCAAAGAATAAGAGATGGGGCACTGGGTAGCATAAATTGTGTACTTGTGTTTGTGGGTTAGTTAGGTGGAGGTCAATATTATTACTTATTGAAAGGCAAAGATGAATAAACATTAGAACAGTTGCTCCCTCCGAGGAGGAGACCACTAAAAAGATACAAGTGTTCGAAAGAACAAATAAGAAATGGACAACATACACAACCAGGGCCACCATAAAATGAAATAGGATGAATAGACAAATTTTCATTCCCAATTAACAGTCAAACTTAGTCAAAAAAACGTTTGAGACTAAAAATGCTACGGGTCGAGCAAAACATAACAAAATCTTTTATTTCAAAGTATATGACCAAAACCGTTACTCCCCCCAAACCATAAAAGCCAAAAGTGTAGTTAATTCTAAACAAACATTACATTAAATAAATAACATAAAACTAAAAGATAATAACTAAAGACATTAAAATAAAAAAAACGACATAAAAAACTAATTGTTTGTTGAATAACGAGCCCATATAGCATTTTTGCGCAATGACAATAGACGCGTCAGTCGAATCCATTTAGCTCTTGTCGATTTGTATCACCCTCATGTCCGACTCAAGCTTTGAGAATTCATTAACTCAACTTTCGTGGTTGTCTCGGCTTGGACGGTCAACTTTTTAAGAGAAAAATAAATTATTGAAAACACCACTTTTTTATGCTAACTACAACGCGAGCTCATGTATGATGCATCATAGTGAAACTGGCACCGAGAGCTACAAGCCCACTCACCAGCTCCCTACTTCGTGTGCCTTTATAAAGCATCTATGCGGTTTCTTAAAACCCTAAAGTTTTTAAGAAAAAAAAACAAACTTCATTGACTATTTTATTAGGTGTCGTTTGATTCAAGATTTTGAAATTCTGGAATTCTAAATTCTATTAAATTAAAATTCTTAAGAATTAAAATTGTAGAATTTAAAATGCGTACGCCTGTTTGGTTGGCAGAAATTCATAATATTTTGAAATCTTTATTTTGAGTTGAACCAATTAACGAATAAATATTTTTTATATAAATTTTCTGTTTAAAAGAGTAGCAATCGAATTTTCACTTTTTATATAAATTTTATAAAAAATTTATATTAATTTTATAAAAAATTGCTATTAATTTTATAAACAATTAATATGAAATTATAGAAAAATTCTATAAATTTTATAAAAAATTTATAAAAATTTTCTTATATAAAATTTATATATTTTATAAAAAAATTATAAAAAAATTTCAATAAGTTCTAAAAAAAATTATATAAACTTTATATAAAAAACTTATAATTTTTTATAAAAAATTATAAATATTTATATAAATTTTATTAATCTCTTATGTAAATTTTATTTTTCTTGTTTATATCACTAAAAACCGAATACAAATTTTTTTCTTAAAATTTTAAAATTTTCTACTTAAATGTGTAAAAATCGAATTTTTCACCTTTTATAAAAATATTTTATTTAAATTTTAGTTTTGCCATTTAAAAGAGTAAAAATCCAAAATAATTTTTATATAAATTTTATAATTTTTAAACAACATAAAAACCTGAATAAAAACGAATAGAAAAAAAGTTTATAAAAAAAATTTCAAGCAAATTAAAATTTCTCACTTTTTGGAGTAATTCTAATATAATTCATTTTAGCAATTCGAGAAATTTTTAAATTCTTTCATTAACTATACCAAACATAATATTTAACAGAAATTAAAATATAAATATTTTGAATATTCCTTAATATCCTCTAATATCCCTAATAAACGGTTAGTATTCCTATTTTGAAATGGAAACCAATAGCAAACTTGATTTTTTTAACTATATACACATTTTTAATATTTTATTTTTCCAACTTACAAAATATATCTATTACTTTTCAAATAGTTATCATAATTTAATATATTAGACGAATGCTTGTACATAACAGTAAAAATTTATAACAATAGATAATTATGTAACATTATAACTATTTGCCACTTGTATAAAAACCCGTTTATAAAACTCGTCTTCTAGTTATAAATTTGTGAAAAGGTGTGTAACAATTTGCGTTAACGGCGTTTGGGACTGTTTGTTATAATTTGATTATTTGCTTATGATTTGACTTATAAAGTTGTTTAGTATTTCTTATTTTATCTAAATTGGTGATATGCTTATTTTGTGAATTGAATGCCTTCAGGCTTCAGCTACACGCAATAATCCACAAGAAACAAATAAGTAATCACATATAAGAACATGACGATTTATGGGGTAATCATGGGTAAGAACTAAGAAGTAAAAACATGTCGAAATATGACATGTCGAAAAACAACTTGTCGGAAAACAAATAAGCATAGAAAGGTAAGATAATGTTACCCAGCCCGTTTTTCACGAAGCATGAGGAAGGTAAGATGTATACAGTCTTACCTCTACACGAAGGTGGAGTTGTTGCTTTTAAAGGCCGAATAAGTAGGGTGTAAACCAAATTTTAGTTTACTCGAGCTCGGTCGAGCTAGAACCTTCGAGCACGAGCACGATCTGAGGAAATGAACAAATCGATTTTTTTCGAGCCGAGCTTGAGCCGAAGTCAAACTCTTTCATGTTTGGCTCGAGCTTTCCTCATAAAGTCCCGCCAAACTATTGAGACAAGTTATTATCAAGTGATGCAAGCTGTGATAAAGTTGAACTCAATTCTAACCTACAACTTGAGAAGATTTTGATTCATTTTAAACACCGATTAAAAGTAAAATAATCATTACCTAAAATTAATTATGTTTTCTATCAAAGTGTGACCCGTTTGATTTGGTGGGTCTTATATTTGTTTCGTTTGTCAGTGGGCTGTTGACTCGATTCAGCCTATGGATATTGAATTGGGCCACTAATAGGCTTAAGTTGTACCAGTATGAATGAATGTTCAAAAACATTTAACTTGTGTGCACAAACTAAATATCATACGATCAGGTTATATGTCACTTAGAGTATACGCAGTGGTGGTCGGGGTTATGCTAAGGTGGCTCGATGTCAGAGGCAAAAGCAGGATTTTTAGTTAAAAGAAACCCTTTATAATAACGCAAAACATTATAGTGATAAGGGCGGCTGAGGTAAAAAAAACTAGTAGAAAAGAGACTTGTAATGTAAATAATTGATACACGAAGTAGGTTGGTTAGCGCTGGTTCAATGCTATTGGTGACGCCGGGTAAAACAGTCGTAGTCGTAGTAATGAGGCCGAGTAAAACTGTAACTATTCCGAGTTAAAAGTGGTGAATAATGTATAGGAAACTGTTTCTTTTCATTAAATTGAAACTAGTGTCCTCCTTTATTTCTTTTTTTTCTAACAGCAAATATTAGTGGTTAGTAGGTCGAGTCGTGCAATGACATCCAAGCGGCAGAATGTTTTTTTCAAACCTTCGCCTAGTTATGTTAAACTCTTTATCCGCTTCGTCTGAGAGCCCTTAGTGGCCAACTGAACTAAGTCAGTTAGTTCTTTATTTCTATTTTTTGCAAATATTATTATCCACACAAATTAAAGCAATTTTCCGACAGTTTTCTTAGCTTTAGTTATGCCAACCTGGAGTGACAACGAGCTTCAGAACAACTTATTCAATAGGTTCCTAAATGCATGTTACATTGTTGGATACAAAAATAACAAAATGAAAGTTGTGATACGTCAAGTCGGGTCCGGTTCTGTCGTATATAAAAAACCGAGAGGCCTCAAAAATACTGACACATAAGTTTAGACATATAATATTAGTTGTATCGTTAAGTATCTCAATCATCTGCGAGAAAAGACTCAAGAGAAACTCGTATACTATCCTTTTATTGAATTTATTCATGTACGACAGTTTTATAAATCACCAAACCAGTGCATAAATAGGACTTGATACCACCACGACAAATAATATATGAATTGCGAACATGTATAGAAATAGATTCGGACAGAACGTGACCGGGCACGAAATTAAGAAGAATGGGATCGTTCTCTAATATCTTCCAGGATATTCGCAACAGAAACCGCTCGTTGAGGTGGAGGATGTGGATGGCGCAAGCAATCAATAAGCCGAGTTATGAAATTACGAAAACGACGACACCAAAAGCACAAGCCAATTTGACCGACTACTCCTGTTAACGCTGCTATGGCCATAGAGGGCTCCATTCACAACTCTTGTTCTTTTTGGAGTATGAACTATTTTCCAAAGGTTTGTAAAGTAGATCAGATTTATAGGTTGTCATTATTACTATCGACTTGTAACCTATTTGTCATTATTTCTGGAGAGTTTCGACTTCATTTATATGCAGTAATAAAAATAGGGTAAAAAAAGTTTAACAACAAAAAAACGGAAACTGGCCTAAAAGAAGCAAATCGCATAATGTCACCAGTAAAAAATAAAAAGACACGACCTATGAACTTCAATTTGACATGTTTATATGTCAAATTGAAGTTCACAACTGTGTCTTTTTAGTCGTTAACCTATGAACTTCAATTTGGCAAGTTTATATGAGATAGAAGTTCACATCTCGTGTTTTTTTAGTCGTGAACCTATGAACTTCAATCTGACGAGCTTATACGCCAGATAGAAGTTCATATCTCATGTCTTTTTAATCATGGGCCTATGAACTTCAATTTTGCACTTAGCAATAACTATATGATTTAATATACGATATTTCAACACTATAGTGGTTTTTCTGACGAGGTTGTTTCTCTAGAAGTCGCGGGTTCAAAATCTTCCAAGAGAGGAATGCTCCAGTAAAGCATATTGTCTACTTATATGTTATTGCACGACTCGACTCACTAACAACCCCGTTTTAAAAAAATAACCATTAAATTATAAAAATACTTGATAGTTGGATCTCAAAAGTGTTGGACAAATAAAGACAATAATTCTTCTTGTACCTTTTCATAAAAATCAAGTGCATCATTTTAGCCAAAAGTAATTTCCTATGCATACCTCAAAATCTACAAAACTACACCAATCTCAAAATCAAATCTACCTTTAACATACAATGCATGTAAAAATTAAACTTTTTCTTGTAACAAACAGTTTAGTCCAAACATTTTGGTTTCATAAAAACTGCAACTTAAAACACATATTTTACTTATGGCTTATATCAAACTGATACAGATTACACAGACAATAGTCGAAAAACGATCGGTTCATCAGTAGATAACAAAAGAAAAGTAAAAAAAATCTGTCATTTCGTTCATGCCGTAAAACACATTTCGTCGTACGCACAAAAATAACTTCTTTTTCAATACAACAGACATTACAAGTGTTCTTTCACATATGGCGAATTAACATCAAACAATTACTATACCAACAACAATAAGAAGCTTCGGCGAGAAAAGATGAAAATCAGTACTGAAAAATAGCATCAGAAGAAATCAAATTCCAGATAATTATCCGAACCCTTTTTCTCAGGCGGGACCGTCATCGCGTCTGGTTTCTTCTCACCAGGACTCGGCATCGGAACCGAAATCCGCTCATACTCGACAGGCCTAGGGACTTCCGGTGGGCTTGCACACCGAATCAAAGCCCAGTTAACACCTTCGAAAAATGGGTGTTGTTTGATCTCAGTAGCACCCCTTTTATACGCCAATCGATGTTGTGGTTCTTTCACTAACAACCCTCTGATCAAATCACGCGCAGAAAAACTAACCACTGGTGAGTCGGGAAACTTCAAAGGCTGGCCCACGACGTTCATTAATGTGGCCCGGTTCCCAGACCCTTTAAACGGAGTCTTACCAAACAACAACTCATACAAAAATATCCCAAGCGTCCACCAATCTACTGCACTACCATGCCCTTCGTTTTTAATGATTTCAGGAGCTAAATACTCGTGAGTCCCGACAAACGACATCGACCGGGCCCCAGTTGGTTCTGCCATGAGTTCAGGTAACGGGGTCACTTGGTGTCTGATCTCCGATTTCGCAGGGGCCTTCGGTTTTGATTTTGACTTTGATTTTGATTTAAAGAGTCGCGGGGAGAAACAGGATGTGGGGACCACACACGAAGGTGTGATACAAGAAGTGGGTTCAATGCATGCTGGCTGAATGCAATAAGCAGAATTTTTTCGAAGTGGGTCAGTGTCTAGAGATGCTGATTTAACGAGGGTGGGGCTCACAGAACATCGAAGAGAAAGGTCAAAGTCAGAGAGCATTATGTGACCGTCTTCACGGACCAGAACGTTCTCAGGTTTCAGGTCACGATATATGATCCCAAGCATGTGGAGGTATTCCATAGCAAGAAGTATTTCTGCAACATAGAACCTGCCACGTAGAAATTACTATATGATTAGGTGAAAGGGGCCCAACGTGCTATAATACAGAAAGCGGGTCAGGCATGTACAACCACAAAGACGGGCCAAACATATAAAGATAAAAAGAGACGGGATAAACATGTAGATATAAAAGACGACAAGGCCAAACATGTAGAGCTATAGGGTAATAAGGTCAAACATGTAAAATGTAAGAAAGTGGGCCAAACACTTGAGAGATGAGGAAACAGGGCAAGTATAAAAAAACGATCATTCATTCAAGATTACAGCAAATGAGTCAAAAAACGGGTCAAACATGTATAATTGCATATAAGAGGTAAAACATCTAAGATACTCTCGAAAACAGGTCTAACACAGATTATTATGACCTAATTATCAATAATAAACATAATTATGTGATTAAAGTTAGGAATGGGCCGATGGGATTAGGTAATTTAGACACATACTCGAAACCAATTACTTCAAGAGAGTGATAAACTTAAAAACGAGCAAACGAAAGTAAGGATTAAGGATCATACTTTACAGCTTGCTCAGTAAAACGCTTTCCTGGTTGTCTCTGTCTCAAAGTATGCAAATCACCACCAGGACAAAACTCCATAACCAAACAAGAGAATTTATCAGTCTCAAAATGAGTATACAACGTCGGAAGAAAGGGGTGATCCAAAGACTGCAATATCTCTCTTTCAGTCTGAGCCCGTAACAATTTCTTACGGCTCTCTAACGACACTTTATCCATAACTTTCATAGCAAAATAAGATTTAGTACCACTAAGTTCAGAGAGATAAACACTACCAATATCACCACAACCCAGTCTTTTCAACAATCGGAAATGACTCAAACCCAAATTCCCGTCTTTTGATCTAACGGCTTGAATTGCTTCCCATCTTGAATCATTTGATTTATGGGGTTTACTCATGCTGCTACTTAAACTGCTACAACTACTCTCGTCACTAACATCAGTGCTTGTGCTTCCCCTACATATACTACTTTTTCCACTTTCCACAAGTTCAGATTTTTCAGTCGTTTTTGCACTTCCACTAGTTTTAGCACCGCTGCTGATTCCATCGGTAGATGCTGAGCTGTTTTTGAAAGATTCTTTTTTACCCGATAAAGTTTTCTCTTGATCAAATGTATCTTCCGACTCTAAGCTGATTTTTTCAGACGACTTTGTGGGAGTTGCAGGTTCTAAATTACTAGTAATCTTTTCTCCCATTGATTGACTACTGACACTTTTGCTACTTGATTTTGAATCCATTTACGAGACTGAGTTTTTTTAGATCAATCAGTTACGCTGCAACATCTCAAACCCTGAAACAACAAGCAAATAAAACATTAACTCTATTATCGCCTTTTAAAGAAAAATAATATGTGGTATATTGAGCAAATCATGTAACTTTAGTTATAAGTTCAATAAACCATAAATGGAAATCAGAATATATAAACGGAAAAGAATTAGGTGCATAAAACTTAGTTACTAATATATACACAAAATTTCCATTTTTTACATCAAAATCACTATCAAGAAACAAATCGAGAATCCGGAACAAATCAAGAAACTATCGACGGAAATCAAAGTTAGCCAGCTATTCATTAACTGCTACGTCACATGTGGAAGTTACAAAAGCTTAGCAATACCTAGAAACTATCTACGGAAATCAAGATTCGCCACCATAACTTATACAACTAATAATAGAAATAACTTAACTTACCTACCAAATCACAATAAGCAATAATCAAGATTTTAGCGTTGTCTCGAAAACAAAATAATTCACATTTTTTCGCACAATAATCAAAAGTCAACAAAAAAAGGTAAAAAGTAAAAGGCTATATGAAAACTTGAAAAGCATACAGATCTCGAAAACAGCCCGGTTAAACCTTTACCAATTTGATCCCCACAAAAAACCCTAATCTAAACATCAATCAAAATCAAAACTCACTAGCTTAAAAATAAGCAAAAAAACACATAAAATAAGCTCTATTACACATATTTCAAGAACAGATCCACTGCTTAAAAATAAGCAAAAAAAAACACATAAAAACGAATGCATTAAGACCCAAATAATCATATCTCAAAAGATTTTTTTTTAATCAAATCAAAACTCACTAGCTTAAAAATAAGCAAAAAACATACAGTATAAAATAAGCTCTATTACACATATATCAAGAACAGATCCACTGCTTAAAAATAAGCAAAATACACATAAAAATGAATGCATTAACACCCAAATAATCATATCTCAAAAATCTTTTTTTTTATAAATCAAATCTTTAAGTATTTTTATTAATCCAAAAACCATAAAAAAAATTAAAAATCAAAACCCTGATCTTAAAACTAAACAAAAACAGATAAAAATCAAAACTCACTTGCATTAACACCTAAATAATCAAAGATCAAAGATTTAGACCTTAAAAACCCTAAATCTTGAACCCAATCAAGAACTCAACTAAAACCCTCAAAAACCAAAACCCACTTGCATTAAGACCTAAACAACAAAACCCAAAAAGGGTTTTGAAAGATCACATCTCTAGACCCCAAAAACCAATCAAGAACACATAAAAAAAGGGTCAAATGAAAGAACAAAAAGAACCCAATAAGCAGAAACCTGAAAGGTGCTGAAAAGATGAAAACTTGATGGAAAAACACACAGTAGAAAGGTGAAATGTGTGTGTGTTTTGGTGGATGAGAGAAAGTGTTTTAATGGAGGAGAGAGAGAAGGGGGTTTGAGGAATCGATGAGGGTAGTAAAGTTAAAGCTTTGCCACGTTCTTGATGTTTTTTTAATACTTCTTTTTTTTATATAAAAATGTTTTTATAAAAAAATTAGTTATATGTCACTTAGGGCGGAAATAAATAAGACGAGCTGCTCGTGAAAACCTCGAGATTAGATTGGTAAAAAGTTTAAATAAGTTAGGTTTAAATGAGCTCGAGCCTAAGTTGTAGCTCGTTGATGAAACAAGCTCGAACCCGAGCTTTGCTCGGTTGGGCTCGTGAGCCTAGACGAGCTTAATGTTTTCCACAACAGGTGAAGATTGGCGGGGACATCTTAACCCCGGGTGCCTTTTGGCACCAGCCATTGTCCACCCCACAAGGAATAGCTCCGGCAACTCTCCTGGCCCAGAGGAGCAACACCTGGAGTGAGACGAGCCGAGACTCGACCCTTGATCTCTTATTCCACAAAGTCTCTCCAGTGTGCCCATAGGTTTTGCGGAGGCGGGTACCTATTTGAAACAAATGTCAAGGATAGGAATTGAACTTGGGTCATTTGACTCAAGCACAAGAGCTCCACCCATTGGACTAATGCTCCAATGGTCGAGCTTAATGTTTTATATAAGAGGTTATTACCGACCTTAATAACAAGCTTATTAACGAATTTAATTTAAATATGTTATGAGCCAATTTTTGGGTATTTTTACTTTCTTATATTTTATTTGAAAAAAAAATCAAATTAGTAGGATTTATAAAAAAAAAAATCGTCGAGATAGTTGCATTTTGATTGAGTTATTAATATAAGGAAAAATGAAGTAAAGTAAGGTAGACAAAAAAATACTTCTTTTTCAATCCATTACAGACGTATGATCATTATTACGCTGGGGGCATCGAATTTCTCGCGATGTTTACCGCCTGATTGAGCGTTGCCTAGAGATCTGAATTCCGGTCATTTAACTGGTCGATTGTAGCGTTGAGAATGTTAGCGTGAGCCCATTCGGAAACCCGAAATGAAGTGTCAGTGTCTGGGGGGCATACGTGCGCGAATTTCGTATTAATTGTATCCATCATCTTCTTATCTAGCTCGCAAACTTTATGAGCACAGTCGGCGCGGCCTCCCGGCAAAAAATCAGCTAAAAGCATATCTTGAGCTCTGGTAAGGGGCTCTGGCAGCAGCACTTTATTTTTATGATGCATCGAATGCTTCCTCTGCTTTCAGTAAAAATCAAAAAGATTCTTGAGGCACTCTTTCTCTTATAGCGCTATTTCCTTCCCTTCGAGCTAGCCGAAATAAATCCCTTTTTTTTTGCATTTTTTTTTTCATATTGAAAAAGTATGAAGAACGGGTGTGCTCTCTGTTTAGGTTGTGCTGGATATACTAATACCATTCAGGCTATAAGAAAGAGGATCCTACGTTTTATTTTTCTCAAGGTGGGAGAAAAGATAAAACTAAAATCAACCGGAGTTTTATTTTTACATTGTCAAATCGCATAAACGAGCTGAGCCCGAGCTTACCTAACATGCCACGAGTCAAGCTCGAACTTAAATAATAAGACTCGAAACGAGCCGAGCTCGAGCCCGAGTTTTATGTACAAAGCTCGTTTGGGCTCGTGAGCCTACACGAGCCTAATGTTTTATATACGAGCTTATTACGGAGCTTAATAACAAGCTTATTAACGAGCCTAATTTAGATATATTATAAATCGAGCTTTAGCTAAGTTTTATTATCACATTGTCAAATCGTATAAACGAGTCAAACCCGAACCTACCTAACATGCTACGAGTCAAGCCTGAACCTAAATAATAAAGCTCGAAAAGAAGTCGAGCTCAAGTTCAAGCTTTGTAAAACTCAAACGAACTAAACTCGACTCGGCTCGTTTCCACCCCTACTCTCGGTCCCAAATAATAGCCTCCTATATACCATTTTTTATTGATCGAAAATTATAGTTTATTTTGAAATATAAAGATAAGTAATGTAATAAATTTATTATATTGCATTAAGTGGTTTTAGAATATAAAATTTTAATTAATTGTATAAGAGTAAGAATATTATTTTAAAAAACAAAATTAAAAGAAAAATCCAGTAATAATAATGTTTCCTTAAATTGCATGTATTTTTTTAGAATAAAAATTAATTTAAGACGAAAAAAGTAGTACCTATTTATGTTAAAAATAAATGAAGGAAAAAACGTATGGGGTTCTTGTGGTTCCAACCTGTATATGAATGGTTTTAGCTTTTATGGCAGCTTGTAAATTTTCTTTTCATGTCTTTTGTACTAGGCTACATCAAAAAGCTGATTTTATTTTTATAACTTATTTGGTAAATGAGTTAAGTTAAAGTTTATTATTGCAAAATCATTAAAAAATACAATGATTTTATTTTTATAAACTTATTTGGTAAATCAGTTAAGTTAAAGTTTATTATTACAAAATCATTAAAAACTACAATTATATGCATTTATTTATATGTTAGTTATTTTTATGAATAATGTAATTTATGTTTTGAAAGCTTTGAGCTAAAGTTTTTAACCTTTTTATTAGGTTTAGGCTTATAATGACTATGAATTATAAACTTTTTCATAAACTTGCCCGGAAAATGAAATTTATTTTATAAATCGGTTTATTCTAGAAGCATGAACGTTCGTAAGCCCTCATAAGTCTCAATCTAAAGGCACTCAATTTTTGGTGAAAAAAAAATAGCTTAAGTTGGGATGAAGCTTATATTATAAGCTCTGTTAGGCTGTAGTTATGAAGCGAAAGCTTATTGTTGCAAAATTATACATCTATTAATACAATTTAGTTGTTATTGGTAATTAAGTAATTTAAGCTAAACTTTTAAGTTTTTTTATTAGGATTTTATAGTTTTAACAGCTAATCACTAGAAAAAAATGTGAATGACTTTCAAACAAGGGAGCAATAATTCAAAACTTTTTAAGTGCGTATATTTGGAAGTAGTCAGAGAATAGTCGAAAAATGGTTTTAAATTTAATTCGATAAGACTACATACATTTTATTTAAATCATTATCTTCATCGAATAACTTGAATAAGAAAAACAAAATCCGTTTGTATGATAAAATGTGTAACGTTGAGGTTAGATGAGGGTTAAAGAAGGTGAAACTATGGCTGAGCAAAACTAATCGAATCGCATCGACAAATCAAGCTGGCCGAAATGAACCGATCATATTGTTTCGATTTTCTTCGGCTTGGTTCGATTCGATTTTGAGTTAAAAACCAATAAGAATAGGTCTAAACTATATTTCAGGTTTGGTTTATCCCGGCCCGGTTTTGTTCAGTTCATGTTGGTTTGATTTGTAATGTTTTTCTTACAATCGGTTTTTTATTCGATTTAAGTTTTTTTCGATTTAATTCAATTTTAAACCGATGCTCAAATTTAAGTCAAACTTGTGGTGTCCTTATAGTTTTCAACAATTAGATTAAATACTTTGAAATCCTTGGTATAGTTTTTTGTGTAACATTAACGCTGGTAAATAGGGTCAAACTTATGATATCATTGTCTCATATCCAACATCTATGTCATCAACATTGAATTTTATAGAAAATGTTGTAGCCTATATTCGAGTTACAAATTTTAATTAAATTATGATAAACATTGCTATGTTGAAACAACAAAATCTGTCTTGAGCCTTAGAAAATTTATGAATTCATGTATCGAAGATTCGTGCTCAGTTGAGCTCGAAAAAATATTATCTTATAACTTATAAGTTAATGAATTTTGACATCACGGTCTTTTGAACGAAAAGATTGTTAGGTTATGAACGTAAACATCGTGACAATTTCTTGAAATCAGTTGAAATGGATTTAAAAATAATCTACTCGTATTAAACTATCGCAACTGACCAGCAAAAATATCTTTAAATATGTATGAGTTCATCATCGACTTAAACCTAAAGATTGTTAGGTGTCGTTTGTTTTCTTAAATAAAATTCTTAATAGCCTCTTACTAGATTAAAGCTCTTAATAATTAGAGCTTTTACATGTTAAGTGCGTTTGTTTTTTAATTTTCGTTCAGAGGCAACAAGAGGTAGAAACATTTAGATGAACCAGACATAGAAAGATGATCTTAATGTCTCTGGTTGTGCTAATAACTATTAAGACGTTTTTTTTTAAAACAAACAATATTAATTTCATTCAGATTCAGACATTTCCGTCACAAATTCAGATTCAGATGTGCGAATCAGATTCAAATCCAAAGCCTCTTATTAAACAAACTACACCTTAGTTCAAGCTTTGTTTAAACCGTCCTTATATTATAGTATTTTTAATTTATAAGATATGAAAAAATTATCGTTTAAAAAAATAAAAATTAAGAATACTTCAACTACAAAAGTGTATGTACCATAATTGATAGAATTTGGTGGTAGTGAATTTGGTGGGAGTTCACCTGTGCCTAAAAAAATTGTGGTTGTACACAATTCGAGTTCCAATGAAAATAAATAAAGAATAATCATCCTTGTCAAGTTAAATTTTTTATCCAAGTGGTTAAAAATTAGATAAGAATGTGTCCAATACTTCAAGTTTGATTACATCAGAATGTACAAGTAAATTATTAACTTCACATAAACAAATCATAAAAAGTTTTACTGAGAATCTTTTCTGCCAAATAAATTAAAAAAGAGAAATATATAAATTAATGTAACATGCTGGTCATGAGCAAAGATACTTTATATATCCATTAATTATATTTAGAAACTAATCACTTGGCATGAATAAAACTGTTTAGTGTCAACACCTTTCATGACTTGTGTTTTATAATAACAAAATTGTGTTTTAATTCATGTTTAACAAATTCATATCAACTTATCTTTTAAAGTTGTGATTTTTTAGTAACCTAAGGGTGTTTGTTCCGGCTTATAGCTTATTTGGTTACTGGTTTATGTTTCATAAACACTTTTTGCAACTTATTTGAAACGTTTGAGCCTTTATAAGCTCATCGTGTCATTGTACGCTTTATATAAGCCAAAAAGTTTTAAAATAAGCCCACAACCAAATAAACCATAAGCCGCGCCTATACGCTACAACACACAAACCCTTAAATAATATGAACAAGAAAAATCAGAACGTGAACGATCTTAAAATTAACCCAATGAAAACTTGAACATTCTGCTTTAAAGATTCACTCTCAAATAATTTGAAAAAAAAGTTGCATCTGTCATATCAACATATTTATACTACTTTATAAAGTATTTAGACCCTTTTTATAATTGGAAGTCTTAAAAAATTCAGCCTAAAACATTTCTAAAAAAAGAAATAACAATTGGGTCAATATTGTTTAAAATGTATATTCATTATTTAGTCAACATAAAATTATTGCTATAGCAAAACGTATGTAACATTTTTTTAAATGAAAAATAACCGTCCTTATATTAATGTGCACTTTTATTATGCAAAATAAGTAACCGATTTTCAAACAATATAAAAACTATCATAAGACACTCTCTCATACACATTCATATACATTTCTCTTTTCTCTCAATATCTTCAATATAATACAAAAAAAACAACTTCTATAAAACCTTCTCCATAACCACATGCCCACAGCCTCTACCACTTCCGTCTCTACCACCACAACCGTCACCGCTGCCACCATCAGTCGCAAAAATAAAAGGTTTGATGTGCTTTGGTAGTTTTGGTTGTAGATCTGGTGGTTTTCGTGATTACAACAGAAGAAAAAAATCAATGGTTTTATTGTGATTAGTGTTTCGATTGGATGTGTTGTGCCAGAATTTGGAAGTCTTAAAATTGAAATCCTTCACAAGCATTGTTATTCATTTGTAAAAAGTTATTGTTAAAAAAAGTTAACCATATAACATTTACTTCCACAAAATATAGTCACAGCCTGTTATCTTTTATTAATTAAAAATAATAAACCTTTAGATAATCTGAACAGAAAAAACCTAAACGTAAACGATTTCAAAATTAACCCAATAAAAACTTGAACATCTGTTTTAAAAGTTCGCTCTCAAATAATTTGAACAAGAAAAACCTACATATCTTCTATTAATTAAAAAAAATCAAAGACATCATGTTCCCAAATTAAGCTCACTTATCATATGTATTAGGTATATTTGGATTTTAATTATAGTTGTTAAACTTCTTGTCTTCATGTATATGTCCTATGAGGCTATGTACAAAAAAGAAAAAGAAAAATTGATGACCCACAATTAAACAAAAGTATGTGAGATCCACACAAAAGAAAGAAGAAAAGTTGGCTACTTTTGTGAGTCAAAGTCAAAGGTTTAAAGTACATTTAACAATGATATGATGTTAACATGTTCATTAATCTTTTACCATCCATATACTTAGGGATTCAGTTTATTCGAATATTAGCAACATCTCCGTCTCCAGAGACTGATATTTGACAATTTTAGTAGTCGATAGTTGCGTTACGAAAAAAGTTAAAGACTTTGAATCATCAAACATAACTTTTGATGAGAATAAATAACAAGAGCCGTCTTCCAACACGACGAATTCAATGAACAAAACTCAGAATGTAAAAAGCAACATTCATCAAGAACAGATGCTTCAAAACTCCAATAGCGATAACTTTACTGCTGTTTCTAGAAAGGACTTTATACGTATACGTGTTATAACTCAAATAGCGGTCAAGATATTTGGTGGTCTCGTCCAGTCAGTCACTCAATCTTTGAGTTGACAACAAAGACTTTCGTGATGAAATACACAAACTTCAGGTAATCAATAAGCAAAGCAAACTTGATGATAGACAACTAAAAGAAACTAGTTGTTTGAAATATATATGATCTCTTAATTCTAAAAAATACAGCATTATGAACAAGGCATTTTATATTTAATATAAGTCAATGATACATGTTGCGAGCTACATTATATGGTAACACACAAAAACTCGTCAACTAAAAGTGCAACTTTTCTGAACCATGACAATCTGCACTATCGACATATTTCAAAAAAAGAAATCCAAACTCTAAAGGAAACCTACAAATGCACAATATCTCGACCTGTAACATATCTTTGGAGTTCAGCATATTCCCTGAAAAGCTTGGTTAGAGTTGCATTAAATTACGATTGCAGCCGTCATATGCAACCTGTGTACGCGAATAAATATCCCATAGCTGGAAATTTTCATGACAGTGTAACAACTACAAGTGTAGTTTTACATAATAATTTAAAAAAAAAAAAAAAAAAAAAAAAAAACCTCCCTGTGTTCACTAATACTTTGGACTTATTCATTAAAGGGAGAATTGGGAGTTTTTTCTGATAGGCTCACGTTTTTTCCTTATTCTAAATGTATGAAAAAGCTACACAGTCAAACAATGAATGAGACATGCCTCTAAACCTTGAATAATTACTTCTTACTCACAAAACTTATCGAGGCGGAGTACCAAGATGCATAGGACAACCCCGAAAGGCGAAAATAAAAGTGGAAACAATAATTTATGTTATTACAAACTGAACTTTCACGTCTGCTAGACTAAAAATAAGATCAAATTCGAAAAAATTACTGTTCAAGTGTTCAGTTATTCGATTATCAAGATAACTGTTTACTAAAACTTGACGGTCGTTGCAGTTTACCAATGGACTGTAGCCCAATGGTGAAATGGAATGATTGTCAAATTCTAGTGAACTGTTATCTTGATAATGAAATAATTGAACACTTGAAATGTAATTTTTTCTAATTTGATTTTTATTTTTACCCAAACAGACACAAAAGGTCAGGTATTTATCTCAAACTAAGAAAACGGGTGGAATAAAAACAAACCTGACTGGGAACTCTAACAAAAGAAAAAAGAACAAAACGTGATCCCGAACCTGTTTATACTCGTTATCTACACCCCATCCACCAATTTTGCCACGCAAAGCATGACAAACATGCAACATATATATATCCGATCTTAAAATCGAACCTAAATCTATGTACTTAATTCCAAACCTAACTCAAGCCAAAAAATTAAGAGAAACATATAAGATTTGAGTCATTAGATCACTCACCACTAACCACGTGAGAAGAGTATTATTCAAAACACTCAAACTAGGTGTTGCGGCTGAAAGTTATTGCAGAGACCAATTACCAAAAAATTTCTTTAATTCTCGCTAAATTGGTCAAAAGAAGGTTATTTATGAAATAAACTTCAGGTACAACTTTCCTAGTGGTCTATTTACATCAACACATATTCTTAAGAACTGGGACAATCAAGAAGATGGATCTACCCCACATGATCAAACTGACCCGAATTCATAAGAAACCTCCACACACGAACTGAAATGCTTCAAAAACAAATACTTAATAATCTCAAGGATCAAGACCGTCATTTAGGTAAACACCATCTAAATTTATCTAAATGAGATGACTAGCTTACTGGAACGTATTTAAACTGATGATTGCTATTCAGAAGACAAAAGCAAAGAATAATAAGAAATTCTTACAAAACCAAAGATCTGACCCTTTTTTTTTTAGTCTAAATCGACTCCAAATCCCCCATCCATAAAACTGTGACTCTTACATCTATATAAACTCACGCATTCTTGATACGCAAGAAAATATATATAAGAAACTACTTATTAAAAGGAAACTAAATAAATAAAGACACTAAACTTCCAGCAGCTTTAATAATTAAGCTCTCAGACCACTCAACTATTTCGGTCGGTCGTCAGTTAATCAGCAACAGGTGTAGCTAGTGTCATTGTCGTCGATGCTTCAAGCACCAAGACCTTACTGGTTAAGCTATTCAATAACCAAACACAAAGTAAGAGGCTTTTTAGCCCAAACCAACTAGATAATACATACCCCTTAACGAGTGCAAAAACTAAGACCATCATTGAACTCATAGTCTCTTGCCTCCTTGATAACATAAGGCTACAGAAATAAGGACAATGACATGAGCTATGAGCCTGGGCATTGGATCCCTTGTTTAGGGGCTGAATAGACTAATAGGTGCATGGTTTTTGGCCCTAAATTATTGGGAAGTCTCAATATAGCCACATAGTTGGTGTCATTTAATGGTAGGGTTTATATCCGCCATTGTATGACAATTTGGTAGGACCATAGAAGTATTTTTAGAAACACTAGCGCAAAATATTCAAAATGAGTTTGATCGAGTTTTGATCTTTTAGCGAGTACTCCTGTAGTGATCAGTTTCGTCTTTATTGTAAGATCAGCTTCGTCTTTATTGTAACATCAGCTTCTTAATTGATGTTGGTTTCTTCCGTATTATGTTCCAAGAGCAAGAACAAGTTTGACTCAGGCAAACGGATCGCCAGATCCCTGCAATTTACAAAAACAGCTGGTGAGTTCATGATCTGCGTTTGGAATTTATTATGGGTGATGAAAAATTTACCTGGCGTGGTGGTGGAATCGTCGGTGAATTTTTCCTTAACTTCTCCATAAAAACCAATTTCAATAGCATCTGGTTGTTCTTGTGTGAAGTTATATTGGCACGGGAATCCTTTCAAAGTAGTAGTGTCTAGGATTTTATCAGATTTCTTCCTATTCACCACTGTTTGGAGAACTTGTATGTTGTTCTCATCAGACTCACACCTACAAAAACATCAAATATCAAATACGTCTTTCGTACTTTACTTATTTGCAGTAAAGTAGGAAAGACGTATTTGATATTTGATGTTTTTGTAGGTGTGAGTCTGATGAGAACAACATTCAAATTCTCCAAACGGTGGTGAATAGGAAGAAATCTGATAAAATGACACTACTACTTTGAAAGGATTCCCGTGCCAATATAACTTCACACAAGAACAACTAGATGCTATTGAAATTGGTTTTTATGGAGAAGTTAAGGAAAAATTCACCGACGATTCCACCACCACGCCAGGTAAATTTTTCATCACCCATAATAAATTCCAGATCATGAACTCACCAGCTGTTTTTGTAAATTGCAGGCGATCCGTTTGCCCGAGTCAAACTTGTTCTTGCTCCTGGAACATAATACGGAAGAAACCAACAAGTAAGAAGTTGATGTAACGAAACTGATCACTACAGGAGTACTCGCTAAAAGATCAAAAATCACACTCATTTTGAATATTTTGCGCTACTGTTTCTAAAAATACTTCTATGGTCTATTTTGATATAAACCCTACCATTAAATGACACCAACTATGTGGCTATATTGAGACTTCCCAATAATTTAGGGTAAAAAACCATGTACCTATCAGCCACTAAACAAGGGATCCAATGCCCAGGCTCATAGCTCATGTCATTGTCCTTAGGAAATTTAACTCTCTTTTCATTTAAATTTTTAGTGTATATTTTACGCATTTTTTGTAGCTCTAATAAGCTTTTGTTCTTTCTTCCAGTTTGGTAGAAGCTTTAATAACAAAATCAAGAATTTTTAAGGCGTGCTTTCAGGTTTATGGTCAAAGATCAGATATGCTCACCAAGTAATCAAATAGATGTCTTTATCAAATTGATCTCATCCCTTCATTTCTTTTTGTAACAAACTATTGATAAAACATTTTATTTTAAAATTAAAATTAACTTTTGATCTATTAGATTTTTTCAAAATCTAATTTCACCATATTTTTTAAAATTATATTCTTTTTAATTTAACATCCTTTCTTATATATTTAAATCAAATTTTAGTTTTTTTCAACTTTGTATATATTTAACTTTAATTTAAATACAAACTTGGTGGGATAGAGTGTAACATTCAGTGAAAAAAAAAGTAGTCACTGTTATCCGTCGCCATATATATATAGACATATAGTACCAATTCATTAGGATGTCTCTTATTCTTAAGACTGTTCTATAATAGTCAATTCGTCAATTCATCCTAAACCAAGGTCTAGAATATTTAAGGCTTCATACAGAAGAACATCCAGCCCAAAAGCCTAAGAGACTAGTAAAAACATCCCAGCAGGCAACTTCTAGCGTTCCACACTAGGAGATTAGACACTGCCAAGATCAACTTAGAGTAAAAATACTAGTGATTATATGAAAGTGATCTAGCATAGAAATAATACGAGCACCTGAACTGAAACTTAGCCATGAACTGAATATACTACAAAATAAACTTCTTACTTCTAAATATCTCATAACCAAATACTAAACATAACTACATAAGTTCCTAAAGTTTGCCAAATATGAAATAAAAACACTCCGACCACTGGATCTCTTGTAGCATCTTGAGTTGCAAAAGTTGGAGGAAAGCCTAATTTGATTTAAAGATGCCAAAACTAGATGAAATATTTGAAGAACCCCTAGGGCCAAGCGGCATCTTAACACCATAGTTTTTCTACCTTCAATAAGGATGATAGCGACTACCACCATTATAGCCTCCACTACCATAAGAGCCACCATAACTAGAAGCTGGACCAGAATCAGGACCTCCACCAGCACCTGAAATACCATAGCTTGAAGTACCATAGCCATTACGACGATCATAAGATTGACCAGGGTAACCGCCAAAGTCTCCATGATCACCAATGCCACTACCCTCACCACCATACCGACGATAGTAACCGCTCCCTGGGTACCCACTCATGTTGCCACCAGGTGCCCTGTAGGAAGCATACCGGTCATGGCCACCAGCTATTCCAGGGCCCCGAGGTACCGTGTAGGGAGCATTCCGATTATAACTATCAGCTATTCCAGGACGCCCAGGTGCCCTATAGGGATTATACCTACTATGTTCATCAACTAATCCAGGGACCCAAGATGCCCTAATGGGACCAGGGCCATATCTACCACTGAAGCTATCATACGCACCATCATATCCACTAAATTTATCTGGGAAAGAACGTGATCCACTAATTTTATCTGGGAAAGAACGTGACCTAGAACTGCTAACAGACGGGTTTGATCCTTTCTTTGGTTCTGCTTTTTTGACCTCCACCTACAAGAAAGTAACTTAGTCAACCTAATTCAACTGTATATACAGTATAAGACGCTTCTAAAAGACCCTACACCTGTAAAATTTCAGCCTACATTATATACATTATGCACAATTTATGTAGATGTGTTAATTATTCCTGTTAATTATTCTAACAGAACTTATAAGCAAGTTATTTGGGTCACTAAAGCTCACCTGATTACCAGCCATATCTATCATATTTCCCTTGGATACTAATTCATCAACAACTTCCGCACTTTCAAAAACAACAAATCCGAAACCCCTAGATCGGTTGGTCTCACGGTCACGCATAATCTGGTGCTCCACCACCTTTCCATACTTCGAAAAGAAAGCTGCGAGCTCATCTGAAAAGTTGGAATTATCATATTAACATTACATATTTACAGGAAAACATAGGATAATTGTGTATATGAAAATTATAGTGGTGTACAGTACCTTCACCAAGTGAGGTTGGAATACCCCCGACAAAGATTTTCTTTGTTTTAAAATCCTTTGAATTAGCCGCAGCCCCTCTAGGAATGGTCCTCTTAATCTCAACCTGCTTTCCACTGAAGACATGAGTGTCCTCGATAACCTTGTCGACAACAAGAGGATCAGCAAATGTTATGAATCCAAATCCCCTAGGTTGCCCACTCATACGGTCCTTCATTATCACGGAATCTGTTATATCTCCATACTTCCCAAAGTGCTGATTAAATTCATCTGATGTTTCACAACCATGTTAGTAACAGCACAAACTCTTAAACACAAGATGAAAACAGTCTTAAAAAAAACATAGTTAAAAAGGCGGGTGCAGTTGTTACAGTGTTACTAACTCATCAAATATAACATGTTATATGTGCAAGTGGTCCCATAACATGTTATAGGCCGCCATAGGGCAAAAAAAATCCCTATGGCGTGTTATCCGCCACTGATACCAACTTAAACCCCTATGGCATCAAAAAAATCCCTATTAACTTTGAAATCCTTAAATCGATAAATTAAATCAAAAAAATCCCTATGGCGTGTTATCAGTCTTATCGGCTCACAACCAGATAACTTAAATCTATTTAAGAGTGCAAATAAATATCACAAACTTTGATAACCTTAGTCTACCTCTCTAAGGATCTAACAAATTTAATAATAGACAGCCCTATATCTTTCCGGTTAAGGCGAATCTACCATAAGTTATTCGTATGTATAAAATAAACCTAATTCTAAACAACATAACACAAAACTAAAAACATTCACATATATAAAAAAAACACATAATCAACAACCGATAAACACGCAAACAAAAGAAAATAAAATCTTACTGTATTCAGTTTCTTTAACCTAGTCTATATCTTTCCGGTTAAGGCGATTCTATAAACCTAATTTTAATCTTAGCTATTCGTATATACAAACTAAACCTAATTCTAAACAAACATAAAACATTCGACATAAAAAAGTAACACACGGCGCTATCTTTCCGGTTAAGGCGATTCTATAAACCTAATTTTAATCTTACTATTCGGATACACAAAATAAACCTAATTCTACACAGCATAAAACATTCGACATATAAAAAAAAGCAACACACAACAAAAACCGATAAACGCGAAAACAATATCAAAAGGCAGTAAAATCATACTGTATTCAGTTTCTTTAGGCAAGCCTCCGATGAAGATCTTCCCAGGGCTGGCACGATCGTTGGCATGCGATTGATTTGATTTCGAATTCATCGTTTTTGATGATTTTGGTTTTGATCGATCGATTGAAAAAAGTTAGGGTTTCGGTTACGATTAGGGTTTGGATTATTAGATTGGATTAGATTAGAATGAGTTTTTGGGGTGGGTGTTTGGGTGTATTTATAACAAGGTTTATGTCGGTTTGTGTGGATTGGTCCTTGGGTTTATGACTTGCGCCCAAAGTTATCCAAACTTTTAACCGACTAGGATGTGTTTTCTTATATCATAAGTATGTTTGGGGTGAGCAAAACTGACCGACAACTGAAAACCGATACAAACCGATTAAATTCGGATCGGGATCCAGGATGGGTTTTCTATAATGTCCCTACTCGGTTCGGTTGGGACTCGGGATTAAATCCGGATCGCACAAAGAAAACCACACAAATCAGAAGTAACTCGGGCCTAACTCAGTTCGGTTCGGGACTCGGGATTAATCGGGTCGAGATTCGGTTTGAATTTTCCACGATGTCGGTTTCGGGATGAGTCGGGATCGGGTCGATTTCGTCCGGATGCTCACCCCAATGTTTACGTATGAGATTTACACATAAATTAA
Organism: Glebionis coronaria; assembly: GCA_025667525.1. NCBI lineage: Eukaryota > Viridiplantae > Streptophyta > Magnoliopsida > Asterales > Asteraceae > Glebionis > Glebionis coronaria. The sequence continues at coordinate 47,077,748 of CM046879.1, read as the reverse complement.
AATTATTTTAATATTTTGATTTAATGTATAAAAAAATTATACTTGATGTTTTATCAGTATTATATTGATACAACTTATAATTATACAGGTGATTTTATATAAAAATTCATTATGTATTAATATCAGTGTTGTGAAACCTGGGTATACCTGGTCGGTTAAATTGTGAATCGGTTGAGTTACCGGAAGCAGGATTCTTTCAAATCCTGGTTGAACCGTGATTCGGTGGTTCGATCGGTTAATTAATCGGTTTTTAAAACATTGATCAATATTTTGTAAACATTTATTTGGATAAAAAAATTAACTTTGTTTAGACTGACACGAGTGTTGATGTTGTTGTTAAAATTTACCTATTAATATCATGTTGTACACAATATACGAGTTTAGTAGTATTTATTTTTTGTAAGGCAATAATTTTATTAAACATACAAACAAAAACAACAAAAATACATCAAAACACCACAAGTAATAAACCTTGTAGGGACATCGCGCACTAGAAAGCACTCACACTAAGAAACCCTCACAAGTACAAGAACGTCACAAGCTAAAGGACTACCAGAATAGCGAGGACCAGCATCTATGACACATGAGTTATGTGCAAGGAACACAACAAAGAAACTAAAAACTCTTCATCAACCTTTAGAACCACCAACCATACTCATATTCCTATTACTCAAAACACCACAATCCATTGGTCTCGTCAACCATATGAAGACATTGACTTATCTAGGTACAAGGTTCGTCCATATTGTCTTGTTTGCATCCACCACACCCATGTGTTGCTCTACCCACCTAGATAACGCCTTCACTAAATAGATACCCTTTGCATCCAATTTCCATAACACGAGTTCTACCTCTTGTAACTTTAGACCATTCCCAATACCCTTCCCCCTCGTCATTAATCCATCTTCTTTTATGCCCCACCTTGGCTTCCTTGTTACTTTCTATCCTATATAATCGAGCAAAATGATCGCAAAAAGCCACACCCCCTACCTATTTATCTTTCCAAAATGACGTATGTATACCATCCCCAACCTTTTGGCAAATTGATTTACAAAACCCCCCATCTAACTCATCTAATTGCATCCCAACACGAATAATGTCAGCAAACAAACCTTCCCTTAATGACGATTCCCCTTTCCACTACCCCACCCGCCATCTATGCCATAAATACTTTTTACAACTCTACACCATAAGGTGTCACTTTCAACTCTAAACATCCACCAGCACTCACCTAAAAGTGTCTGACTTTTTAGTTTTAAAGACCCTATGTTAAACCCCCCATCCTCGAATGAATAAATAACCCTATCCCGTTTGACCCAAGAAATGTTATTTCCCACACCCACCCCACCCCAAAATAAAAAGTTTTACTATATCTCTCATGGGCAGTAATAATACTCAAAGGGACACGAAACATTGAGAAAGAATATAATGGTAAACTACCAAGAACCGCTTTCATAAACGTTATTTTTCCTCTCGAATGACATTGCTTTTTCCTTCCACTAAGAAAATCTTTGAATCTATAAATAACCCCATTTCGTGTTGACACTCTCCTCATATTCACCCCAATAGGAAGACCAGGAAACATGAACGGTAACTCTCCCACACCACATCTCATAAAACGATGCATTCTTTCCAACTCGTTATTTTCAACACCAACCTCATATAACTTACTTATATGAAGATTGATTTTCAACCTTGTGGCCTCCCCAAAACACTTAATGATGTTCATTAAGACACAAGCATTTTCTCTACTCCATTCCCCAAACATATTGGTCTCATTCGCATATTGTAAGTGAGATACCATAACATTTTTGAAAGTGTTTCCAAGGAGCATACAAGTCACACAGCATGAAGTTGCCACCAACATTTCTGAAAGTTGCCACTGGCGGAATACAAGTTGCCACCTACTTTCATCTTGGCAGAATTTACTACAAGTCTTTGGAACACACAAGAACATTTTATTGGAGCATTCTAGAATCACTTTGGGACCAAGTAAACTACTTTGGCTACAAGAAAACACCTTTGGCTCCAAGTATTTTGCTTTGGCTCCAAGTTCTTACATTGAAGACAAAGGCCTTAATTTCACTATAAATAAGACCCTTGGGGTCATCGTAACATATCACTTGAATCCCTTGAAGGTAACTCATTACCAACATCATTATGCACCAAGGAAACTCTCCCAACCTTGGTGAAGAACCCCATTCCCGGATTTAATATTGGTGTGCCAAAAAGTGACGTTTTTGAAGCTCCAATCATCAAAATAATCTTGTCAAACTCTAAGGGATCATTACGCTTATCATTGGTAGTGTTTCTTGATACTTAAATCACCACCAACCTTCACCAAACCTCTCTAAAAATCGCCTCAAATCCCAAATACGAATTTTATTTGCATAACTCGAAAGACCACAAAACTTGTAGTCAATTGGAGGCCTAAGGATTGCTCTAATTCCTTCCATTTACTTATTGTATTCATACTGTGGGTAAACTTTTGTTACTTTCATGATGTTGAACTCTATATCATATGTTGAATGTTTGTTCTTGATTAATATGATTATGGAGTAGTTTTCTTATACTTGTTTGGAATAATATAAACATGGATATGGAGTGTTTATTCTTTTGCAATGTTGGATTATGATTTTGTTTATAAGTTTGCTTAAATCAATATGAGTCTTGATAAATTGTTGGTAAACCATAACTTGGTCTAAAGGTAGAAAGGATTCCTTGTTATGTTTTGTTCCAAATGCTAGCGCGCGTATGTGTTTGGTGTATCATGATTGACAACCATGAGTAAACAAGTTAAATGGATTTATAAAGGTTTAATCTATAGTATAGGTCGAAAGGGCACTAATGTACAAGTTGGCTAAAATCATACTTCTCACAAATAGATTTAATTACCGGTTTGTAATATTGATCATAGGTCGAAAGGGTTCTTTATTCTAAACCATGTCATGTGCAATTCCATGATATTACCCATTGACTTAGATTTGTATATTTATAATTTGTGTGCTATTGCTTAAATATCTACTCGGTAATCTATTCACTTATATAAATACTAGTTCCAAGCAAGTGTTGTCTTTAATATTATTGTTCTCAAGTTATTAGCTTAATCATCATCTTAGTGTTACTTGTTACTTGTTTGCATATTACTTGCTTAATTGTTACTTATATGGTAATTGTGGTAGTGACAACCATCTTTACCAATAACGTTACATTGTTACTTAGATTCTTTACAACCGAAAACACCCAAATCCCAGTGAACGACCTCGGGTTACCACAACAAGCTAGCTACAAACGAAAGGGTCATACTTGCCCGTGTGTTCTTAGCTAATTTGGAAATCCGTGTTATAAATTTAAAATTTGTGTAATCGCAAGAGAACACATCAAGTTTTTGGCGCCGTTGTCGGGGATTTGTGTTTTGTGCGTTTCATGTTTTGAATATTTGTTGCATACTGTGTAAAATCTGTCTTCAATTTTATAGAAGAAAATTTTTATTTAAAAATATTATGATATATCCCAAAATCTTAATTATTACTTTGGTAATTATATTGATACTACTAATAAAAGATTAAATAAAATAAAACTTAAAAACACATTCATGCAAATTTGTGTTTTGAACGTGTGAACTGATTGAGTCATCACCATATTCCAAAAATCACGCCGATGATTAGTTAATGGTTAAAAAAAACTACTAAAAGTTGCATCAAATCTGTTACTATTTTATCCTGATTCATCGGCCTACAACGCTTGTTTCATGCCTATTAATTCTCGGTGATCATTTACTATAGAAGATGGTCATCATAAATCTCTCTGCATGATAGTAATATGTACGAGACGGAGAGACGGATGGAAATACATAATGCGAGTTTTCGCTCTCCTGCGGCACGCGTCACTCAACATCGTCCGGATTAGAGACTCTTCCGGGACCAGCCCATTACATGTCGTATACATGCTCGAGGTTGGGTCTGACCGGATTAGGGCCGAATGTTATGTTTTGGAAGAAGGATTGGGTTTCCTTCGCGGGATCTATAGTTCGATAGCATGTCATTAAATTCTAGGGTTCATGTTCGAATGGAATTCTCATTAGGTGTTCACGTCGGAGTTATGGGTTATTTGTTCCTATACATGTTGGTTAATGGGTTCGATGATGATATTCATATTCGCACGTGTCGAAGTTTGGCTCAGTACTCGTCTTCACGTTTGCTCTTGTATTGTGTCTCGTTAAGCTTGGAGGTAAATATCCAACTATATACCTTTTAATGTTGAACATGTACTACATTGTTAATTATAATAAGTAGTATGTTAAGATTATGTGATATATATCACAGAATGTTAGAAAGACAAGAAACCATATATGAACTTTTGAGAAATCATTTACATATTCACCTTTTTTTATATAAAATCATGTTTCTTATTTGCAAATGTTTTTTATTAAATATACCTGTTATAATCACCATTTCTCAAATGTGTTTTATGATACATCTAGAGGTGGCATATTTTGCCCATTTTGATACATATAGGCACTTTTTGCCCATTTTTAAAAAAAGATGGGGCACTTTTTGCCCATTATTTAAAATGAATGGGCTAAACGGGCGCATATGTAAGAAACCAAATGGGCATAACAGGCGCACTTGTAAAATACAAATTAGTATACTCGATGAATATTTTTTATCCCGGCTTTCAAACAAGTCTTTTTATTTTTTATTTGTAGGTTTTAATATGTTTTTTTCCTTTTTTAGCTTGCGCCCGTTTAGCCCGCCCATTTTGCCCGTCCGTTTCGCCCGTGCCCGTTTAGCCCGCGCCCGTTTAGCCCGCCGCCCGTTTAGCCCGCCGCCCGTGCCCGTCCGCCCGCCCATTTTGCCACCTCTAGATACATCAAAGGATTTCAATCGCTTATACTTCGGTTTATATAAGTATCCAATATGTTGTAGTGTAAGTCTTGATGTAACTTTATACTGATCATTTTGTTATAATCTTTCAAAGTAAAGTTTGTTCATTAAAATATCAAGATAGCTGTTTAATAACTAAATATTGACAGAAATTATAGAGTTAAGTAGTGTGTGCATGTATGATTTCGTACAGTTTGTGTTCATCACTAAATGTATTTTGTGCTTACTGCTCACTCATATAAAAAAAATGAGTTACTAGCTTTCAGTATTAATTAGTCACAACTTGTACAAGAATGTAACTATTATAAATAGGTGATAAGATGATTATAAGGTTCAAGACAATTGGTAATAAGTTCCTTAATTATTAATTTGAAATTGATAAATTATGTTGATCACTGGTAACTAACTTTGGTCGTTGTCTAACAATGAGATTTGGCTAAGGTACGAATATTTCTATCTCTCTAATATTATTTATCTCTTTCTTTTCGACTGATCGTACGGAATTTCCGTCCTTCAGTAAGGACTTCCTTCTATGCATGATTAGGATTCCCCGTCTGCAGCCAAATGTTTTCCCCAGTATATGTTATAAATTATCAGAAATTATTTTAATAACTAAGTGTTGGGTCGAATTATTGAGTTGATGAGTCAAAACTAAAAGACACGGACTAAATCTGACAAAAAAAGATTCTACAAGCTGGTGGACAAACTTGTAAAAAATATATTAAGATATATTTAGAAGATTTGGTTTTATCTAGTTTCCTTTGTATAAGTCTGGACATTCTATTATATAAAGAATGCCAGACCGTAGGTTTTATTATAACAATCATTCACAATGTAACCTACAAGCAATTCGTGTGTCTAGACGTGGGATTCAATGTATACACGTCTAGATGTTATTTGTGTTTAATAATACAAGTAACGTTTGGGAAAATTCATCTTGTCCACAACATCTTGTTCATGATTATTGTTCTAATTTCGCTATGTTAAATCATATGAATGATAATCATGCCTAGCAGCTTAAAGATCCGAATCTATAGGATTCTTCAATTGGTATCAGAGCGGGTGGCTCTCGATGCTAGGATCAACAAGGTGTTCATTCGTAATGAAAAAGAAGAAAAACCCGTATTAGGGTTTTTATGCAGTTTTTGTGTGCGCAACAGTATTCAGAAGACCATAACATTTTATTGAACCGCTGGATCGACACGAAATTTGTGTGTGTGTTCTATACACATATATCTAGATGTTCACCGGAGGGATTGTCAAGATCAGTCTTCAAGAAAAAGTTATAGGGCATCGAATATGGGTGCAGAGTGAGGTACTTATGTTTTATGTTTTGGTGTAAAAGTAAACTAAGGTTTTGAACAAACTATAGATTGATTCTAAACAGAAAACATGTTCAAAAAGGAGGGTGTATTGTTGATCATTGTATTCACGATCATAGAATAAGGTTTTTCTGATCATATTGAAACCCTAGTTTTGAACATACGTTGTTGAGTACAAGAATGATGGGATTAGCAGGTTTTTGATTCTTGTGGTAGTCATACTAGCCTTGGTGAGTGGGTTCTTGAAACCATGATAAACCCTAGTATGATGTTTATGGCTGTTTCGAACAAACGTAATAATTTTCGTTTTAGGGTTTCTTTGAACCCTAGATCGACTAAAAATAGAAAAGGAGGCCTGCTATGAGAACAAATCATAAGATCATCTATGATGAAGGAAGACCAGCAGCAGATAATGTCGTCATTTAGACTTGTACTGGTGGTTTATCACGAGAAGGAGGTAAACGTTGTATAGTTCTTGGTAATGGCACATGACAATTTGGATGTTGTTCATTCTCTACGTCTGATTAGGAAACCATGCTTGATGATCGTACATACAAACAGATACAAAAATTAAACCCTACTTTGTAGGGAATATGTTTGGTTTCCTGATTGATCGTGAGATTTAGTTGGAGGTGATCTTGAATGAATGTGTAAGCCCTGCTTTTTAGGGATTGATGTGAGAATTTATTCAGTTTGTTATTTTGTAGGAAGGAAATAACGTGGTTGCTCAAAAGATGGAATAGGTTTGGTAAAATCACGTTATATATGGAAGCTGTTAAAGAACGTCTTTTGTGGTTTTCAAAACGGTAAAAACGTGTATATCAAATATTCTTCCTGATTTTTAGGCATTACTTCATGCATAAAAGATCATGGTTTGCTTTATGATATACACGAAAGTACAAACACATATTAACAGTAAGGTATTGTTCGGACCCGCTGTTATTATACTTTTATACACTGACATGTTCTACATAGCCACTGTCATTTGGATTATAGCCACAAATGGCGTCTGCGGCTAACCTTGCCGCTGACAAAGTATTATTCATCCGCTGACAGAAGGCCATGTTGTCCGAGATATTGGTTTTCATCCGCTGACAAGTGTTGTCCGATTTTGGACAACACATATTGTAAGGTTATCGGACAGTGAAGGATCTCGGGTAAATGAGGAAATGCTGCTGTTTGAAAAATTGGTTGAGTTTTGACACACAAAACGAGGAGATTATACACACGAAGGTACATGGAATCTCTATTTTATTCAGAATATCGTTTTGATATTTATGGCTCGAATATTTTTAGAAGACGTATTTGATTAAGGGGAAGAATTCTTATAGTAAGTTTGATGTTCGAAGAAGAATTTTGCGAAGTTTGTGTTCTATCATATCTTAAAAAGTTGTGTCTGGTCATCATTACTTTTGAAGGTTCTTTTAATATGTGACAACGGACTTGATAAAAAGGTAGCAAAGTTATGAGATTTTTCTTAAGACGCTCTATGCTCATATTTGCTAGAGAACTCTTTTTGTCAAGAGACTACTCATTATAGCCGTGAGTTTTATAGTCTACTCATTATAGCCGTAAGTTTTGGAATCACATGGATAGTGCAAGACATGGAACACAGGTTTGGGTTATTCTACTTCTACATCAAGAATATTATAGTTATTTTTCTTCAAAGATCATTACATAGAGCTACTTTTGGAGAATATTCAAGATTGCATACTTTCACATATTCCCTATTGATGTGTCAAAAAGGGGAAGAATATGTGCTATACTTAAGGGGAAGCTTCTTGGAGATCATGTACTACATACAAAGGATTCACGCTTAAGTGGAAGTGTTTTGACATCATCAACTAGGGGAAGATTGTTGGGTCGAATTATTGAGTTGATGTGTCAAAACTAAAAGATAAGGACTAAATCTGACAAAAGAAGATTCTACAAGCTGGTGGACAAACTTGTAGAAAATATATTAAGATATATTTAGAAGATTTAGTTTTATCTAGTTTCCTTTATAAAAGTCTGGACATTCTATTATATAAAGAATGCCAGACCGTAGGTTTTATTATAACAATCATTCACAATGTAACCTACAAGCAATTCGTGTGTCTAGACGTGGGATTCAACGTATACACGTCTAGATGTTATTTGTGTTCAATAATACAAGTAACGTTTGGGAAAATTCTTCTTGTCCACAACATCTTGTTCATGATTATTGTTCTAATTCCGCTATGTTAAATCATATGAATGATAATCATGCCTAGCAGCTTAAAGATCCTGTAAGATCGTATTTATCTAAGGATTTAGCAAGTATGGATTATCTATTGAATGGATGGAGAAATGGTAGAAACTTAGAGAGAGAAAGAAGGGAGAGAAAGGAGAGAGTTGAAAGGAAAATGGAAAGTGTGATTAATGAGTGGAAGTGAACCAACAACCCCTCCTAACATGCTAGGAGGGGGGTTTATATAGCCCACCCTACATGTGGGCTATATGGGCTATATTGGATCACGAGCCCAATATCATTGGAGTGACCGATCCTTTCTAAATACGTAAAAACGTATTTCCAACAATCTCCCCCAAAGGGAGGTCACTCCAAGTTACAATGTCCTAAATAGTCTAAAGCTCGTGATCTATGCTAATAATGATGTGACCGAGACTTTCCTTGGAAAAATGTATTTCCAACAATCTCCCCCAAAGGGAGGTCACACCATTTTACAAAATCTTAAACCTAGCATACTATGCTTTACTCTTCAATCTTGTTCTTGTGAATATGCTGATGAGATCTTTGACTTTAGCCTTGAGCATGTTCTCTTGCCTTGACCTTGTGCATTCATCACTTGTGATATTCGCCTCTTCGTGACTTCATGTTCCACATACTTATACCTTTATAATTCTTGAAAGCTTCAGAGTTTGATACAGCGGAAGACTTGACCTTTAGACTTTCTTGAATTCGTTGAAGTACTGAGTGTATGCAGTATAAGCATGTGGGGACGACTTCTTCTTGGATTCCGCAACGCCACCGTCTTCAAATGCCGCAACATAAGTAGACACGAAAGAAATGGCATTGAACATTTCATTCTAAATCGGTAGAATTTTACCTCCGGTCGGTGAAGACCGTTGGACGATATTAGATATCGTACCCGTGACGGATAGTTTCAATTAAGTAACTTCCTGACAGGATTTCGCGGGTAAACCCGTTCTCTTTATTCGACCGTCCAAAGCTGACTGCGAACATAAAGAGTGAATCATTTGGATAATAATATCAGCATGATTTGAAGCCGTCAATTCATGTTCCTGGAACAAGTGAAATTCAATTAAGAACCGCACCATCGTTGCTTTCCAGTTGTCACGAGCTTGATTCGTATAGAATCTTGCAAGTTACCTACCAAGTGCTGTTTGAGGTTAACACTAGAAGGATTTCCACTCATCACCGTGAACACAAAGGTATCACTCTGAGTGTTCTGGCAAGATCACTGAGATATTGCGTAGAGGCCTGGAACGTGTTTAAATTTAGTTAAGAATTAAACAGCTGTTGCTTTCCAGTTATCACAAGTTTGATTCATAAAAAATCGCACAAGTCACCTACCATGAGCTTTTTGATATTCGCTCAAGAAGGATTTCCATCTTCATTGTAAATACTTTCGTATTACTCGGATGTTCAGGCAAGATCATGAAGATTTTGCGTAGGACTCTTAAGATCTTTCTTACTTTTCACAGTGTATGAAGAAGCAAGGAATTATGAAAGTGTTTCCTAATGAGATATTTAATGATCTCAAATGGCTCTAGACTCGATCGTGCACTTTGGATTTTAGTGATCGGAGGCTGGAGAGGAGTGCCACCATTTCAATACCAATTTATTCGGAGTGAATAAATCAATAGATAATGCGTTGTCTCCGTGTGATTAAAACAAATATCTTTTGAGAGATATCTGAGTTAGCTGGGATGGGTTGTGCATTGCATCACTGGGTCCATGATGTCTATCTTCAATATCAAGAATCATTAAAAATGATCTCAATAGCATATGTATTGACCCGATTTCTGCCTAAGTTATAAGGAGGGCTTCTTTCTTTACACCCTTTATCTTTACAATTCTTTTTCATTCTTCAACCCCTTCAATGCTTACCAATACATCATCACTAGCACCTTGTTGTGATTGTTCTAGTGCTAACTTAAGTACTTGGTCGGCATTCAGCTACGTTCACAATCTTTCTCTATCTTTCCTAAGGACTACTATTTCTAGCTATGGAATGTCCTTGGGAAGATTCCTCTGGTTCTGGAGAAATCATTGGACTTTAACCTATCCTACCATCCTTGTGTCACCACAATCTTCACCGTCGTGAATAGAGATGTTTTGGGTAAGTGTATGTCACCATGAAATCCATTTTGAAGTGCAAATCCATTTTGCCCCCCCTTAACATATGCCACGATATCCGAAAACATTTTGCACATGTCGGGATGAGCTATCACGTTAAGTCAAACCATTTATGATTGATCATTTCTCATATTAAATCATATTTCTCCCCCATATTAAAAATATTAACCCAATTGATGTTTTTAATATCAATTGATTTAATAGCATTTTAAGTAAAATTTGGGAAGAAAAATGCAAATCCAGTTATCTTCTTGAAAACACAAGCTCCCCCTCAAATTAATGAGGGTGTGCTGAAACGTAAATTAAATACCTTTTAAACACAAGTGTAAGGTATTTATCACGTACAAAGATCATATATGATAATGTATTCACAAGATTAGCAATTTATGAGGTTGGACCTGAATGATGGAGAACATCATATGAAAGAAGCACATGGTTCTTGTTCACGAATGTTGGTCGCCTCATCATGTCTGAAGTTATCTCTTTTCTCCATGTGTACGATTGATATCTTTGTCTTGACACCAACATGTGAACTTGGCACTTTTAGCGTCAAAGATTCTGAATGCTGGACAATTGCTCCCCCTCAATTGTTGACCCGTGTTCTATTGAAAGAGCTGTAGTCACCGTTTGAGTAGTTGCCTCGTCGAGTATGTAGATATCAATTGTAAATTGCTACGGTTGGTAGAGATGATAACTTCATAAAAAACAAGATTTCTCTTGTTTTAACAAATAAATGCACTGACACGTACATATATTCGTGTTAGATTGTGTTATTACGTAAACACAATCCCTTACATGGTTATAAAGTAAACCATGCCCGAGAAAGTTAATTCCCGTTGTTGAGTCAAAGCTTTCCGGTGAAATGCTTGACTTGAGTATGAAAAGCGGGTTACTATCTGAAATAATAGCAAACCATTTTGAGCATGTTTTAAAACATTTGAACTTCTGCTCGAACTTTATTTACAACCCCGTGTCATTATTGAATAACATTTCTAGTATCGTAAATATTATCGATTCCAGAAGACATGCTCTTTTTATCAAAACATTTTTTGAACATACAATTTTGAAAGATTTAGAAAAACCTTTTTGAGAAATTCTCGAGAAATTGTGTTCAATGTTTTGAAAACCAATTACTTGAGCTTAAGATGTTGAATATCTTACAAAGCGAGCTCAAGTCCGAGAAGTTGTAAACTTCCCGTTGTTAAGGATAAGTTTATCATCGGCGATAAACTTTCCTTTTAACTGAAGAACGAGTCCTAAGTTGACATTTAATTAGAAGTCGTTTTCATGAGCTTGAAAAACTTTGAATGTTTTAACGAGAAGCTCATGACCGAGAAAGGTGAATTTCTCGTTATGAGGAAAAATTCTCTTATTTAAAAGATTCACTTTCCTTTCTGAGCTTAAAACCTGGAATGTTTTAATACAAGCTCATGACCGAGAAAATTTAATTTCCCGTTACGAGGATAAGCTATCTTTAAAGATAAGCTTTCCTAAAATTGACGTCCGAGTTACAGTCTGATATTTAACTGTAAGTCATTGTGCATGAGCTTAAAAACTTCGAATGTTTTTAATATAAGCTCATGCCCGAGAAAAATTAATTTCTCGTTGTGAGGATAAGTTTATCATCGGCGATAAACTTTCCTTAATTTGAAGATCGGGTCATCATCTGACATTTGATGAAGAGCCTTATACACGAGCTTAAAACCTTTGAATGGTTTTAGGATAAGCTCGTGTCCGAGAAAACTTAATTTCTCGTTTTGAGGGTAAGTTATCGTTGCGTGGATAAACTTCCCTGTCTCTGAAGTCCGGGTCATCGTCTTTCATTTAACGAGGAGCCATTGTGCATGAGCTTAAAAACTTGGAATGTTTTTTTTATATAAGCTCATGCCCGAGAAAAATTAATTTCTCGTTGTTAGGATAAGTTTATCATCGGCGATAAACTTTCCTTTCTTGTGAGAGCGAGTTACAGTCTGTTATGTGACTGTAAGTCCTCGTGCACTGTAAGCTTAACTGGAAATCCCCTGAGACACTTGTTTCTTAGATATCAGCTTCTTTAGCAACCAAACTCTGAGAGTGTCCTTAATTGAATGGTATACAATGATTGGACCGCTTCGTTCTTTTGGAACATCCTCTTTGGTACCTGCATTCTCATTTGGAATTTGCATGCTTTGATATGGGTTAGCGATATCTATCTTAGAAGCAAGTGGGGGTTCACAGTTTTCTTTTCTTGTGTTAGAGGTGACCTGAGGAGATGATTCACTTGTCTTAGCTGGTAAACGTTTCCTTTTATAGAAAACCTTAAGTTCAGGCTTAAGTGACGCATCCTCCTTTTCAATTTCCTCCCTAGTAGTCTTAATAAAATCGAAGACTATCCTAGTTAAAGGGCACTCATTTGCTACAAGGGTGAAAGTTCTACCAGTGGGGCGCCACATTTTACCAATGGGTTTGATTTTGGCAACCCACCGGGATTTAAGTCTAGCACGGGAGTTCACCTCATTAAGTAGTTTCTTGATACAAGAATCATGATTAGCCGTAAAGACACATTTTCTACATGTTTTACAAGTAGCATATTTAATGTCCGAGTAAGATCTAGAATTCCTGGACGTTTGATTGATGCTCCTAGGATTTGACATGCTACGGTTAGCAGTGTTGGGTAATCTAGCAGGCATTAGACTAGGTTTGAAATTCCTATCTCTTACTTGAGTCTTTTGCTTAGCTTCCCTTAGATCAAATGTATGGTGACCGTCATTTGAACTAGTTCGAGACGTATTCTTTGGACTATGTCGAGGGAAACTAGAGGCAATCATGTGATTAGGTCTAGCAAAAACTGTTTTAGTCACATTGGGCCTAGATGGTGGAGTGACTGGTCTAGGAAAATGAACCAAATCAACTTGGGAGGCAAACCGCGGTCTCGAGGATTGTGGTCGCTCGGATCTAAATGCAGTAGGTTGTCTGACAGTCGGTTGTCTGACGAACTGATTTGTAGGCGGTTTCCCCAAGATTGATGGTTTTTCAAGCTTAGTGTCCACACTAGGTCCTTTAGTTTTCCTTAAATCATTTTTCAACGCAGCTATAGCAAAGACCTTTTCCTGTACTTGAGCCTTTAAGGTCTCATTTTCTTTGAACAATTCATCTTGGGATGCCAATTTAGATTCAAGCAACTTAATTTGTTTCAAAAGATTTTCCTTTTCAGCTTTAGAATCTAGAACTGTTTGGTCCAATTTTCGTTCAAGAACAACGTTTGACTTTTCAAGTTTTTCAAAATATGTTTCAAATTTCTCCGTTTTCTTCGAAAATTCAATTTTGGCATCCTCAAGTTCTTTTGATTGATGAGCTAACATCATTTCAAGCTCTTTAATCCTAGAAGCAGAATTGGTTAACGTAGCAGTCATAAAGCACTTATCATGATGTTTAGCATTTTGACCACTTTCTCCCCCATTATGACTCACACCGGATGAATCAGAAGTGGTATTTCTATCACTCTTTTCCATCCCATGTTTGTCATAGTTAGGTTCAGAATGCTCAATATGCGGTATTTCTTCAGCATATACATCATCAACATTACATTGTACCATGTCCGCAGGCTCTTCGTCATTAACGCGTAAGGTGTCATGTTGTCCTCCTGATTCCGTGCTCTTGCCATCGTTATGCTCCAAGTTGTCAACCGTATTAGCATTCTCCTCTTGTATCTGCATCATAGATTCTTGCACTCCATTATCATACTCTTGGTGAAGTCTGGATCTTTCATAAATCGAAGACGAAACTGATGTCATAAATTTCAACAATTTATCACGGAAATCTTTAACATTGTTCTGTGTGTATTGAAGAAATGACCGGCATATCTCTGAATTGTCAGACTTGATGATATTGAATTGGAGGAAAGGCGTGAGTTGTGTCACAAGAGCCTGATATGCAGTTTCTGATGCAGAGTGATTAAAGTCTTCTTTGTGAAGTTGCTCAGCTAGGTGGTTCAAGTTGAGAAATAGTGACTCGATGAATGTATAATGATGTTGACCAAAGAGTGTCACAAATTCGCTTCCTCCTTGAACCCATGCAATAGTCCTAAGATGTGACTGAAGTAGTCGACATGAAATTATACCACTTTCTCTAGCTTTGTCTTGCAAAAAATGCAATTCTCCCTCTTGGAGTGTCAAATTCAACGACTCCATTGAAAGTTTATGAAAATTTCTTGGATCACTGATCAAGAAAGATCGGCCTTCAATTTCAAATAATAAGACTCGATTAAATTTGTAGTCACTAAAAAAAATCCAATGTAGCCAATTTTCTCGGTCTCGTCAAAAGAATTTTGTCACTTTGTCTTTGTCAATCCCCGATAAAAAGTAAATCAAAAAATTAAAAATTTTGAAATTAAATGAATCCAAAACTCACGTCGATGAATGTGTAGATGCTTTCTACTACGTGGCCCAATAAATAAAATAAAAATTCAACGTTTCTCATTCCTCCTGACTCATATCTAAAACAGCCGGCCCACCAAAGATAATTATAAGACCCGATAACATCTTAATTCACGTTGACATATTCGTCAGTATAATACCGGTGCAAAATATAACATCAATTAATATGTAGCCTAGTGGATTTAATGGAAGACAACACGTGGCCTAGGGAGAGTTATAGTGTGCAACCTGAATCAACCTTACGTGGCCAAACCAAAGTTTTGTGAGAGTATATAAAACGCCCTAAAAATACTCACATTTGACTCAACCCACATTGTAAACTCCGCATGTTTTCCTTTCTCTTTCTATTTTCTTATCAATCTTCTAATGATCTGTTAGAAAAAACAAAAACAAACAATCGGATCTAAATGAAGCAACTGAATTGTTCTTTTCTCATCAAACCATGAAACCAAGAAACCAAAAACTCCTTTTTTTAAATGGCGAAAGTGAGGATCTGTTAAAGAAGCTCGAGGTCTTTGTCAAGATCTAAGGTAGGTTCTATTGTATGTTGAGGGTTTTGTGTTTCAAAAGGAAAGAAATGATGTGAGAAGATTTTGAGAAATGATTTTGTTTATATGAATCGAGTCGGAATTTGTTTATATGAATCGAGTCTGTGGGTGTCGAGGTCAAAGTGGTTTTGAATCAATTATTTCAAACGAGAGGTTTGTTTGATAGGTGTGAGGTGAGACGAGGTCGATGGGTTGAAGAGTTTGGTTTTGGTCTGTTTTTGTTGGAGTCGAAAATGGGTTGGTAAAAAAGATCTAAGAGTCGAATGAAACTGAAAATGTGAGAAGATGGGATTAGTTTGTTGTCTGTTTGGTGTAAGTGGGTGGGTTGAGAGGCTTGTTGGTTTGTGTCGAGAGTGTATGCGTGGGTGGAGTGTTTGAGTTCGAGGGTCAGAGTCCTGTTTTTAGTCAAAAATGATTTCAGTCCAAGTGTTGAGTCGAGGTTTTTGTTGAGTCAAGTCTATGTTTTTGGTTTGGTCTTTGTCAGATGAGACAAGTTATAGTTCCATCACCATCGCAATGAGCAAAAAATAAAATGAAATTCCATCGCAATGTTTGAAATATTTTCCATCGCAATGTTCAGCAACCAAGTCCATCGCAATATCAGCAAACATCCATCGTAATGTGTAGAAAACTTTTGGGCAGAGTTTCGTCTCACTTTTTCTTAAACCCGTCGCAATCACGATCGCAAAGTGCGATCGGAATACGCGTCGGAATAATGTAATCAGAAAACGTGATCGCAAAGTAGAACCTTTCGGTTATTGCGATCGAAATGACAAAGTATCGGAATAAGGCACTTGAAACCGTCGGAAAAGGTATCGGAAGGAGTATCGGAATGATAAACCCTTATCCGACAACTGAATAGGCAACAGGAGCAAATAGATTAAAAAAAATAAAAAAATGATACTTTTTATAAAAAATATACTTTTGTGAATGAGATTATCCCACACAAAACATGATGCTGTAAGTTTGAGACATGCTCACTCGACGCAATACAAAACTGATAGATAAACAGAATGATGACACGCAACTCCAAATGGTTTATCAGATTCGGGACAAAAAAAATAAAACTGAAAAAGATTTTAGAAAGAAAGGAAAAAAAAAAATTTATTACCAAATCAATAGATTAAAAAACATCAATCCGAAGAATCAACCATGCTCTTGATACCAATTGTAGGATCGTATTTATCTAAGGATTTAGCAAGTATGGATTATCTATTGAATGGATGGAGAAATGGTAGAAACTTAGAGAGAGAAAGAAGGGAGAGAAAGGAGAGAGTTGAAAGGAAAATGGAAAGTGTGATTAATGAGTGGAAGTGAACCAACAACCCCTCCTAACATGCTAGGAGGGGGGTTTATATAGCCCACCCTACATGTGGGCTATATGGGCTATATTGGATCACGAGCCCAATATCATTGGAGTGACCGATCCTTTCTAAATACGTAAAAACGTATTTCCAACAGATCCGAATCTATAGAATTCATCACTAAGATATTTCATGAGCCTCATATACAAGCATGACCAGTTAGTTTTACCGTAACCATGACACTTGAGGCACCAGTGTCATGACTCACCTGTAGGAAAGTGATATCCTGCAGCGTCCCACTCAGCTCAGCTTGGCCATTTTATCAGTATTTTAGTGGAGCGTATGGATGCATCCTAGGCTTATCAATTTACAGTTATCAGGTGAATGTGGTGTGGGCTCTACATTCTTTACATTGGATCTGATCCCTCCACCCAGCACAGTATTTAGAGGTCACCCCTCTACAGCATTTAGAGGTCACCCCTCCACAACATGACGAGGTCACCCCTCTATGTATTCATGCAACAGTTGTTACAGTACATGACCTATATAAGCTCTTGGCATTAAAAGACAGTGAAATATGTTTTCAGGACTAACAATATAACAGTTTATAAATCGGACTTATCAGATTTTCTACAGTTTTCATCATACTCCACATATCAGTCTTTAAGCTTCAGTAATTATTAATTATTTCAAGTTCAGTATATTCCTATCATGCATTATATCCGTTCACTGAGCGTTATGCTCAGCCGTAGTTCTTTCATGTTCTAACGGCAAGTACACCAGGACACTCTTAAGATTTCGAGAGCTTGTGCATTGGATGAAAGCCGTCCAGACTTATTTACTTTATGCACTTCATTTTTATATTGTCGTTGGACATTGTTCAGTCCTTTCTTTCAGTATTTTACTTTTCATATTTTGAGCTTATGTTGGATTACCGATGTTTGATTCCGGTATTTCCGTTATGTTCAGTTAATGTTTTAGGACATTTATTTTATGCTTTGATGACACGCCATAAATACACGTAACGGTCCACTTATCCAAGTGGGGCGTTACAATTATGGTATCAGAGACAGGTTTGACCTGTAGGCTCTAAAACTTGACCTGTGACTAGTGGGTAGTCACCAGGAACTTCCCAAATTTTGGCGTTCTTATCTTTCATGTTCCTCATGCAATTATCAGTCAGTTTTCTTCATTTATCAGTCACTTTTCTTAAAGTTTTGACTAAGTAAAAGGTTGGTACAGGACTGGTCATATTTAGTCGCATGTGCTTTTTAGAGAATTCTCGTTTTGGTGAACTGACCATAGGCGTTCACCCTTGCCAGTTCAGATTTTTGTACTTTTGTATAGATGAACTGACCATAGGCGTTCATCCTTACTCATGTTAGATTCATGTTTTCAGTCGAATATTACTTGGTGAACCAGCCCATATACGTTCACCAATGTTCAGATCAAATTGTCATGCTTTACAGTCGAATGTTGTTTTGTGAACCGATCCATAGTTGTTCACCTTCGTCATATCGGGACATTACATAAAATTTTGAAAAGTATGGATTGGACTACAACCACATATATTTAGTCCCAGATCGTAAATTTCTAGACATGACAGTTCTCAGAAAATTTGACAAGTATGGATCGAACTAGAATCGCCCATACTTAGTCACATGATTTCTCTTGTAAATTTTGTGGATTGAACCATAGCCATCCACACCAGTTGATATTAAATCTCAGTTGACCATACCTTTATGTTCTTGATAACAATCAAGTTTCATACCCTTAAGTGGATGTCGTTTTCATGCTGATTAAGTTCATGTCTCTTTATGAGGATTTCATTTTCAGCAAAGTGATTATGTTTTCATGCTAAAGAGTTACAGTAAAATCCTGTTTTCATAATAGATCATGTTTGATCTTCATCAGGAATTTCGTCATGCTGACCATTGTTGAAATTCCGTTTAATCATATTCTTGAAACTCTATACAACCAGCTTTAAGTCCACGCAGGAAATTACCAGGCTATCATGTTACTCATTTCAGTTCAATTTACTACCATTAAAATCAATTTATTTCTTTGATCATGTCAGACAAGCGACACTAGTATCGATTATCCCATAAAATTTCCACCAGTGCCATGTACATTATTCCATCTGTACCCCATGTACAGTGTCTCAGTTATACTCCATGTACAGTATTTCATGAGTACTCCACGTATAGTGTCTCAGATATGCTCCATGTGCAGTATTCACTTTGTACTTCATGTATAGTAGTCCAGGTGTACTCCATGCACCCTACTCCATGGATATTGCTAATCGATCCTCAATCATCTCAGGCGTTTCCACTTGTCAATATTCTACCAGATGCTGATGCTGCTTATGAGTTGAAGATTTTACTAGATACTGATGCTGCTAACAGTTTGAAGACCTCACAAATGTTGATGTTGCTAATACTTTGGAGATTCTTAAAATGCTTATGATGTTTATACTATGAAGACTCTACAGAACAAGAACAAAAACTATAAATCTGAAAATTTCTGACAAGAATAAATTTCAACCATCAGACACTACCATTCCATTCCATACTTTTACCTTCTCTGCTAGATGTCACACTTCACTCAGCTAACCGTTCATTCAGAAGAGTGGGAACCGGAACCCAGCCAGCCACTCAACAGAATAGTTACATAAATCACGGTCATGATAATGGCCGTCATTAATTGACATACAAAGCAGTAGTGACAACCACCGTGCTTATAATTAATCAGTTAGTAACCATCGGAAATCCGGAACGGACGTGACCAGAAATACAGAGGTCAGTAGTCTAACCGGTCCGCCAATCCTAGCAGTTACCAAAATTTTCAGCCTTGACCAGATTCATCCACTAGAACACATATCAAGACATCAGTCAAGACATGCGTCTCAAGTATAATTTTGGAAGATACATATCAGGACACCAGTCATGGTACACGTCATGCGAATCTTTCCTCAAAATACGAGTCAGAAGTCATAACACCAATATGCCTCCTAAACCAGTTCCTCTGAAATTCAGGGTATCCTCTAAGGGGTATACCCGTTTTGTCATGTCGCGTATAAATCAAACCATTAAAGATCCAGTTACCACCACTGGAGTATTATTCAGGTTAGACATGTAGTGTTTATTCTATTGGGTTACAGACAAACACATTCAGCAAGATCTGCCATGTTTGCTCACTTATTCATATGTTAGCTTTATCTAAATTAGGTATTATCTACCTCCCGGCAAGAAAGACTCCACAGTATCCCCCATATTTAATAATGTTTTCCTTTCAGATAACGACGAGATCCGTCTTACTAAATCCCAAATATATTCATTATATTTACTGCCAGAAAAATCAGTACAAATTATTTCTGCCTTACAAGCGCGTGACTTATCAGTCCATAGCTACGAAGACTTTTTTTAGTTACCAGTTATAAATTCACTTCTGAAATTCTTTCAATTCATGATCAGCAGATTATCCCAAAGTTTCCAAAGGTCATTCCATAAGGTTTTCCAGAAATTCCTTCCTAACCACGAGACAAAGTTTAACATAGAGCTTGTCTCAAGAACAGAACCTGTTTTCAAAACTTTTTATTTCAGGGCTTCAGCTAAGTTAAAAGAGTTGCAAAAATTGCTGCAAGAGTTACCGGAACGAGGCTTTATTCGCCCTAGCGCACCACCAGGAGGTGTACCATTTCTGTCTATCAGAAAGAAGGCCGGTAACATGAGATCATGTATCGATCACCGAAAATTTACAAGATCGCCATTCATAAACGATACTCATTCCATGAATAGAAGGTTACCTGACCTGCTACATGTCTTAAATATTTTCTAGAAGAATTCGCGACCATGCCACCAGCAGTGGTGAGAGAAGAACATGATGTTTTCCAGATTGCTGTTGAACACGTTATAGTCTCTCTAATATTTTGACCTATACGTCTGAGCTCCCTAATGCCCCGGCTATACTATGAAATTTATAAATAAATTTTTCATGACTTTACAGACAAAATCGTCAGTATGTTCTTTGATAACATCCTAATCTCCTAAATTCTAGAGAAGAACATGAGAATCATCTTTTCACGATCCTGTAGATTCTCTGATAGGAGAAAATTATATACGCAGCTTTCCAGATGTGAGTTACAGATGAACAAGGTGGTATTTCTGAGCCACCCGATTTCAACAGAAACAAATTTCAGACAATCATGTGAAGATGAAGGCCATCACCAGATGGTCAAGATCGACGCCTGTGACTAAAGTACAAAATTTTCTAGAACTCAGTTGACTGATACCGTAGAAATTGCAGACAGTTCCCATGATTAGCCTTCCATGGCTAAGCTTACGCACAAAGGAGAGGACCTACACTAAAATTTTGTATCACAAAAGATCCTACGCTAGGAGAGATCTATTTTAACCATACTCAATTTCTTCCATGACTATCCATCCAGATCCCACAAGAATGTACCATAATCCCAGGCAGAATTTGGATAGAAGCATTATAACACATTGATGCAGCTATGTTCATATCTTGATGCCTGACATGCCAACAGATTCAGGATAGAACACCGACATGCTGGTGAGTTATTACAACCATCAGAAATTTCTGAACAGAAATGAGACAGGATTCCATATAAGTGGTTATCAGTTACCACATACCCAAAAGAAGTATAATACTATCTAAAACATTGTCAACCATTAACCAGCCTACACGTTTTCTTTCATTCGAAAGGATTACGCAGTAGCAGATCTGCAAGAAATTCAGCAATAGATCGTACAACTTCAAGGTATTCCATCAGTAATCATATCAGATAGAAATTTGCGTTCGCGAATCGTGCTCACATTCATGTTCACGATCACGTGTACGTTCGCATTCACGTTCAAGTGTATCTTCACTTTCACGTTTACGTCTCATTCGTAGTATGATGTTGTTTCAGTTCATGTTTTGTGCTATCTCATGATTTAAGCTCACGTTAGCGTTCATAACATTGTTCATGTTCAAGTTTGTGTGCCATTTTGTGATGCATGTTTCACAGTTTATTACCGAATAAAGTTACAGAAAGCTTGAGAAACCAGACTCAAGTTTAGCACAACTGTTCCATAACCAGGCAGACGTTTCACATCTCAGGCCGTATCGTTTGGCATTCCTTCCTCAGTCAACATACGTTCATGATATGTTCTAGTATCACGTCCACAATATGTTTCACATATTACGTTCATGATATATCTCATGCACAATGTTCCTTTTATGATCGCGAACCATGTTCACAATTGCTCACGTAGCACGTTCACAATTATTCACGTAGTTCGTTACTATATATTTTTAGCAGGCTGTCCAGAGATATAAATTTTATCTCTTCAGGATAATTGTACGTACCTTTTCATGTTATGGCTTGTTCATTCTATCATATTCAGAAAATCCATATTAAGTATGGAACCAGAAAACTATTTCAGCATTCATCAGGACAGGGTCATCAGGACCAAGATTTTCATTGTGGTTAGACCTTTGAAGGAATCGTTTCGAGTGGGAAGCCACTTGGAATGGAGGATTCCATATCTCATCCTTTTTCCTTCAATAATTCAGTTAAGTTCTTCCAGACATGTCACGTTCCATGTTCACTTCAGTCATGTCACGTTATACCCTTTCAGCAGCAGTATGTTCTAAATCAAGGACAAATGGTCTTTCAGCTTATATGTCTTTCAGTGGTCATGTCCTTTCAGTCTATGTGTCTTTTAGCTTATATAAACCTTATCATCTTAAATTACTTTTAATTCGAGGACGAATTTTTCCATTTAGAGAGGGAGAATTGTAAAAACCGTAGCATTTGCGTGTCTCTAATTCGAGGACGAATTTTTTTTAGAGGGGAAGAGTTGTAAAACCCGTACAATTTGTCTTCAATTTTATAGAAGAAAATTTTTATTAAAAAATATTATGATATATCCCAAAATCTTAATTATTACTTTGGTAATTATATTGATACTACTAATAAAAGATTAAATAAAATAAAACTTAAAAACACATTCATGCAAATTTGTGTTTTGAACGTGTGAACTGTTTGAGTCATCACCATATTCTGAAAATCACGTCGATGATTAGTTAATGGTTCAAAAAAACTACTAAAAGCTGCATCAAATCTGTTACTATTTTATCCCGATTCATCGGCCTATAACGCTTGTTTCATGCCTATTAATTCTCGGTGATCATTTACTATAGAAGATGGTCATCATAAATCTCTCTGCATGATAGTAATATGTACGAGACGGAGAGACGGATGGAAATACATAATGCGAGTTTTCGCTCACCTGCATCACGCGTCACTCAACATCGTCCGGATTAGAGACTCTTCCGGGACCAGCCCATTATATGTGGTGTACATGCTCGAGGTTGGGTCTGACCGGATTAGGGCCGAATGTCATGTTTTGGAAGACGGATCGGGTTTCCTTCGCGGGATCTATAGTTCGATAGCATGTCATTAAATTCTAGGGTTCATGTTCGAATGGAATTCTCATTAGGTGTTCACGTCGGAGTTATGGGTCATTCGTTCCTATACATGTTGGTTACTGGGTTCGATGATGATATTCATATCCGCACGTGTCAAAGTTTGACTCAGTACTCGTCTTCACGTTTGCTCTCGTATTGTGTCTCGTTAAGCTTGGAGGTAAATATCCAACTATATACCTTTTAATGTTGAACGTGTACTACATTGTTAATTATAATAAGTAGTATGTTAAGATAATGTGATATGTATCATAGAATGCTAGAAAAACAAGAAACCATATATGAGCTTTTGAGAAATCATTTACATATTCACCTTTTTTATATATAAAATCATGTTTCTTATTTGAAAATGTTTTTGATTAAATATACCTGTTATAGTCACCATTTCTCAAATGTGTTTTATGATACATCAAAGGATTTCAATCGCTTATACTTCGGTTTATATAAGTATCCAATATGTTGTAGTGTAATAACTGGGAATTTACTCAGTTAAAAATTAAGTTCTTTGATTGTGTCTAATCGAACTGATTACTGGTTTAAGTAGGACTCGGTTTTCTTTTGGTGGAAAAGAATATTTTTGGTCGTTGTTGTAAAATAAATGTGCAAAACTTTAAAGTAAATTGTGAAAAATCAAGACTTTAAAAGTAATTAATTAAATGACAAAAATTAAAGCTCGACGAAAAGTAAATTCGACAATTTAATAAAAATGTAAACTTAAAATAAATCTAAGATAAGGCAATTAAAAGTAAGACTAAGAAAATGGCGGGAAAAATAAATGCTTAAAACTATCTAGAAAAAACCTAAATCGCAAAACTATAATAAATAGGCCTAATCGGGAATCCCAAACAATTGTCACTATCCGGAATACAAATTCCGGACACTTATCCGGAATCCAGCTTATGCCTCCTATCCGGAATCCTAATTAAACTGCTTATCCGGAATCCGTGTTTAACACGTTATCCGGAATTCGCAATTCCTAACCCTTATCAAGAATGCACCTTCTACGCGTTATCCGGAATTCGCAATTGCTATCTCATATCCGGAATTCACGTTTCTAACCCTTATCCGGAAAACAAATTCTCCCCGCTATCCGGAATCCTATACTTAAAACCTTATCCGGTATACGTGTCGAAGGACTTATCCGGAATCCGCTTTTGTATGCTTATCTGGAATTGCTATTTCGAACCCTTATCCCGAATGAGGGTTTTCAAGGCTAATCCGGAATGTTGATTCTAGCAGCTTATCCGGAAAAAGAGTTTCGGGGGCTTATCCGGAAAAAGAGGGTTTTAAAGAAAATTTGCAAATAAGATAAAGATAAAAATAAGCCAAAAACTAATAAGCACTAATCTAAAAACTTAACCAAAATACTTTTAAGAAAAAGCTAATAAGCCAAAATTTAAAAACTTCTAGAAACACTAAATAATAAAAACATTTAAAATCAACTTTAAAAAAAATAACTTTTAAAAACACTTAGTTAAAATTAAGAAAAGCACACAATAAGCTATAAAATCAATAAGCTAACACAATCATAAACATAAAATCATAACAAATAATCAAATAAGCATAACAATAAGCACATAAACATAAAGATTTAAGCAAGAACAAGAAAGGTAGAATGAGAGGTTGATAAAAACTTGATTAAAATTAAAGATTCAACAATTAAAAGTAAAAGCAAGAATTAAAGAGCTTACAAATTAAAGGTGCAAGACAAGGTAATTAAATGACAATTAAGTAAATGACATGAAATTAAAATTGGAAGAACTATTTTGTCAAGATAGTCAACACCTCCTAATGTGACATTAGGAGGGTATTTGTAGGAGATTATGGAGGTTAGCATGTGTTGCTCCTTTCTTTCTTCTCTCGTCTTTTCATCTTCTAAATTCTTCGACTTTTTCGACTTTGTCTCGGGATTATTTGAACTCGTCTTATAATTTCTTCATTTATTAGACTTGAGTTCTTCGACTTCATTAAACTTCCGTCTTTAGACTTTTTCTTCGATAAATCTTCAGAATAGGCCTTGGACTTCTGTTCTTTTAGCACTCTTGATCTTTTGATTTCGTCTTTTGTGTTTTTCTTCGATAAAAGCCCGTGAAAGCCCGTGTTTTCTCCCGTTTTCATATTTTGGTCCTAAATCACAACAAAAACATATACCACGCATAATTCCAACATTTACGACATAAAATACACGTTTTGGCTTGGTTATTATTGTAATTAAGTGGTAAAAAGATAAGTGTTTTCACACTTATTAAATCCCCTACACTTGACCATTGCAATGTCCTCATGCAATGCATTAATTACAAAGCAAGTTTTACATTTTCATCATAATCAATCCACCTTGGCCTTTATTAAAGAGATAGAAATTTACAAAATATTTAAAGAAAGAAAACAAGTAAAGAAATCAAAAACTTACCTTAGGGTTTTGGAATGTCATAATGTTTGTCACCCTCACGTTTCACGTTCCCCAAACCAAGCTTAAAAACGAGATCATTGTTATTATACGTTAGCAAACTAACACAAACTCATGTGGGCCAATTATTCACTTAGACTCCCTTATTCCTAGGTGTATCTCTTATATTTTATTGTTGTCTTGAATGATCACGAGGATGCATTGTTGACTTATTTCGATAGTTATTTAGGCCGAAAATAAAGTGGGACGATTTAAGCAATAGTTAGCTAGAGGACAAGATCTTTTAAAACTACTTCTCGGGACCTCATAAAGTTCATATCTTGGCATAACTCGCTTCATGATTTGAGACCTTTCTCGGATTGATATTTGGCATTGACTTCATACTTCAGATCTTTGAGAGACGTTCATGAAATAATGGCCTTCTCTTAATAATAGGAATTTCTTCACTTGAACTTTTTGAGAGATTCTTCATATTTGGAACACGACTTCTTCATTTTTCTTCAATCTTTACTTGGGATTTTGATATACAACGATCCGCCTCCTTTTAGGACTTGGATCTATTTATCCTCATACCTTGTTAGGTCTTTTTTGGATAGACTTCTCCATGATCTTTAGGGGAGTATTTACTTTTTGTCGTGTGTCTCGATCCTTCATATTGATTTTTGATAAATGATTCTTCACATCACTTGGGATCTTTAGCAACAAAATGTAACCCTCATGCCTTGTTAGGGCCTTTTCGGACTCGCCAATCTTCGCGTCCCGCTTCAATAAGTTATGCCTCGGCTATGAACTCTAATTAATACCGAGCAACTTTTAAACGATCTTGGGCTAGAAGCTAAGTAACTTTTCAAATCGTACAACCTTACTTATTGTAATTAAATTTATTAGCAAGCGATGGGAGAAAAAGCTCATAATTAACTCACATAAATTCATGAAAGAATACCAAACTTATAATTGACTCTATCATCTCTCGTTCTCCATAATTTAAAATCTCAAGGAATGAGACTCGTGGATGCTTAGCCTATTAAATCAAAGTTTTGGGTTTTCAAGTCATCTATAGGATCTTGCAAACTCTTAGACTTTTTCAAGTTTAGAATTCGTATTTTAAAGTTCCCTTGATAAACGACTTTCTAGGATCAATTACAGGAACTTGCGAAAAGTTCTTGTTCTTAACCCGTAAAAGTTAAGACTTTCGCGTTTTAAAGTTCCCTATATAAAAGCCTAGCAAAACTTGACTTAAACACGTTAAGGATACTAGCTAGAGTAAACTTGGATAAGTAAACTCGGGTTGAGTCAAAAGATTCACAACGTTTAAAAATTAAAACCACTTTATTAAAATTTATTCTAGCAAAGAAAGAAAATAACAATAACAAAGGTAAAACTACTAGGCCAAAATAGATCAAAAATTCTGAAAAATGTCGAAAAATCATTTTTTTCGGTTAAATAAGGACAAATGCATGGAAAAGCCCACTTAACTTCGATAGAAGTCCCCCTACACTTAATATAAACATTGTCCTCAATGTTTAAGCATGTGGAAGTAATCTCCCCTACACTTAGGACATTGTGCACTTTGTTTAAATCTTGCTAAGGAATGGACAATTAAAGTGATTCCTATTTCAATCATAAATGATAAAATAATGAATCAAAAGAGTTTAGGATAGAACCGGTAAGACGGGAACACGGAATCACGGGTCGTCAAAAGTCATCAAGAATGGATCTTTGAAAGCTCAAATCCCTGCACATGATAAGAAAGAAGACAACAAACACATACTAGGGTCTCCCCCTACACTTATTATAAAAACAAAAGAAAAAGGATAGATACTACGTGTTGCCTCCCGAGAAGCGCTTGTTTTTGTTCACCGAGTCGTGAGCCTGACTCGACCTTGATTAGCATAGGAAGAAGCTTGAAACACATCCACCGGGATCAAATACATGGTTTTCGTCCATCAAATAGCACAAGCTTAAGGTGAACAAGGCAAGCCAGAAGAGTAGACAAGGTTCCCTTAAGCAGTTGTTGAGTACGGTGGTAGCCAGTGTGATGAGGTGCAAGCATATCTCCATAAGTTCCAAAAATCTTTCCTTTTATTTCATCAGATGGATACTGAGATGGCTTAGAAATTGCAATACCGGGATCAAACACCTTTTCCTTTAGGGGAAAATAACACTCAGGCTCAGTAGACCTTGAAGAAGATCCGCTCATAAATCACACAATCTCATCCTCAGAAGGTGGATAAAGAGGCGTCAAGACATAAGTACTGCGGATATCGGTGTCTTATGGCTTCTTCTCCTTTGAAACGGGTTTCTTCATATCAAAAGGAGGATAAAGACCATAATCAAAGTCCAAAGGAGGAGAATCATTCTCATTTGGGAAGTAAGTGTTGAGAAAAGTAGCAAAGTCTTCCTCAAATGAGTAGTCATCCAAAGTAGGATCAAGCATTGTTGGTGGAGGATCTTCATCAAAAGTAGGTGCAAGGTCATCATGTGAAGAATCACTCGAGAGAGTATCGACATCATCAAAGTCATCATAAGTTGGCATGTCTTTATACTCAAAAGAAAAATCATTAGAATCATCCATATCAGAACTAGAATCATCATCATAGTCATCATAGATCGGTGGAGACTCATGAATTGGTGGAGGATCTAAATTGGAGAGAGAATCATCCACATCATCTTGGAAAAGTGGATTGTCATAGCAAGAATCGAAAAGAGGATTGTTGTAGACGACAAAATCATCATGCACATTAATCATATTCGTCGATTCTCTTCCATTGGGTTTGGTTGTGATCTTCCCCAATTTAAAAACTTGGGTGCCTCATTCCCGACTCTTAAGACTAACTCACCTTCGGCAACATCGGCTAAAGCTTTTCCGGTTCTCAAGAATGGTCGACCAAGTATTAACAGAATACGAGGGTCCATTTCATAATCAACAACAACAAAGTCGACCGGAAAAGTGAAGGTACCAACTTTAACAAACACATCTTCGGCAATACCAACAGGGTAAGCGAGAGTGCGATTTGCTAGCTCAAGAGTCATTTTTGTTGGTGTAAGGTCGGGTAATGAAAACTTTTCCAAACACTTAAAGGCATCAAATTTATACTTGCCTCGAGATCGGCTAAGGCAATAAATTCTTCGGTTTGGTTAAAAGTACAAGGCAACACAAAATGATCAGGATCTCTAAGTTTTTCCAGAAGTTCTTTAAGAAGGACTGCAGAACAGTTTTCATTCAATCGAGTATTAACAAACTCGGCCATCTTCTCCTTCTTATTAAGCAATTCCTTAAACATCTTAACAAATTTAGACATTTGCGCTAGAGCTTCAACAAGGCTAAAGGTGATGGCCACTCCCGAAATCTTCTTCAAAAAGTTTGACACTTGAATATCATCCTTGGTGAGCAATTGGCACTTGTCTAAGCGAGAGGGATAAGGGATATTGGATTTAGGTGGTGTAGGTGTAGCAGGTAAAGGTTTAGATGTTAAAGGTTTAAAGGTGGATGGTAGGGTTGGTGAAGGGTGTTTCTTGGGTACTTTAGTAAGAGGTGGAGACGGTAATGGAGAACTAATACTAGGCGTGGAAGTAGGCGGGATAAATGGTTGTGGAAGAGGTGTAGATGGAGTAACTGGGGGAGGGGTAGATGGTCCTACAAGAGTTGCTCCACTGCGTGTAGTAATAGCACTCACATTCGCTCTTGGGTTGGTGACGGTATTAGAAGGAAGAGAGCCCGAAGTATAGGGTTGATTACCTTGAAAGAAACTAGCCATCATATTCTTCAAATCATTTGTTTGATTGCTAAAAGAGGTTTGCATATCATGTCAAAGCTCGGTTCTAATATCATTCCCTTGCTTAGTGATATCTCCTTTCAAGTTGATGATTTGGCTTTGCAGATTCTTAACTAGCTCTCCTTAGGTCCTCATGAAAGCTTCAACATCATGATTAATGGGTGGTGCTTGTTGAGAGGTTGGGTGATAAGGATTAGAAGCGCGAGGTGGGTTTGGATTGCTTCTATTGTAGTTGTTGGGGTTGTGGTTTTGAGGAGAAAAACTGGGTGAAAGAAAGTTGTTAGAACGGTAACTTAGCAAGTTACGATCACCTTGAGGTCGGGCTTGGTAGTTTTCCGTTGAATAGTTACCATGAGCCGCATACACGTTTTCCGGATTGTCATGAGTAGAAGGACAATCAGTGTATGAATGAGGACCCCCGCAAATCTCACAAGACGTTGCTACAGCTTTAACTTGTTGTTGTTGATTTGTAGCCAAGAGTTTCATATTTTTGCTCATTTCGACCATCGCGCGGGTCAATTCGGTGATATCAGGGTTTTATAAGAAGTAGAAGAAACATTGACTCTCGGGTTATTCCTTGAAGATACGGATGAATCCCAATTTTTGTGGTGAGTAGTCATGTTCTCGATAAGCTCTCTACACTCCTCGGGTCTTCTTTTCATAAATGTGCCACCGGCGGCTGCATTAATCGTATCACGATCACAAAAAGTTAAACCATTGTAGAAAGTATCAATTAAGGTGACGGGGAGCATGTTGTGGTTTGGACATCGATCAATCAAAACATTATATCGTTCCCAAGCATCAAAAAGTGATTCATCAGGTTCTTGTGTAAATCCACTAATTTGATTCCGAAGGCTCGTGACCATGAATGGTGGAAAGTAGCGCGACAAGAAGCGTTGGGTCATCTCATCCCAAGTATGAATTGAATTCTTCGGAAGACGATCAAACCATTTTTCGGCATGGTGGGATAAGGTGTGTGGAAATAGGTGAAGGCGAAGAAAATCCATAGTAACACCGGGAAACTTCATGCTTTGAGTAACGGTAATGAACTTGTCGAGATGTTTGTTGGCATCATCATCCGACAATCCGCGAAATAGACAAGTGTTTTGAACTTGTTGGATCATGTGATGCTTCAACGAAAACTCTAGAGCCGTGATTTGCATCGGTGCAATCGGTCCTCCTCGTCCGTTTATGGTTGGTTGACAAAGCTCCTCCATTGTTCGAAGGTCGGGTGGTGGAACATTGTTGTTGTTATTCATGTTGGGATGGGGTGGATTATTGTTGTTGTGCACACCAGCCATATCTAAATCTTCACGAGTCTCGGGCTCAGAATAAGATGAAGATCTAGTACGCATACACCTGTAAAAGTAAAAGAAAAAGATACCAAAGAAATAGAGAATATATATGTACTTGTAAAATAAAAATAAAATCTTTTTGGTGAAAAACTTTGAAAAATAAATGCTTTTTATATGTTTTTTTAATGTTTTTGTATTTTTGAAATTTTTTAATTTTTATGATTTTATGAAAATTTTTGACACAAAAATAACGTTCACGAGTGAACGGATCCCAAAATTCAAAGCGTCTCTCACAGAAAACTGTTATTCTTCAAGAAAAGAGCCGGCAGCGGCGCCATTTAATAACTGGGATTTTACTCAGTTAAAAATTAAGTTCTTTGATTGTGTCTAATCGAATTGATTATTGGTTTAAGTGCGACTCAGTTGTCTTTTGGTGGAAAAGAATATTTTTTGTCGTTGTTGTAAAATAAATGTGCAAAACTTTAAAGTAAATTGTGAAAAATCAAGACTTTAAAAGTAATTAATTAAATGACAAAAATTAAAGCTCGACAAAAAGTAAATTCGACAATTTAATAAAAATGTAAACTTAAAATAAATCTAAGATAAGGCAACTAAAAGTAAGACTAAGAAAATGGCGGGAAAAATAAATGCTTAAAACTATTTAGAAAAAACCTAAATCGCAAAACTATAATAAATAGGCCTAATCCGGAATCCCAAACAATTGTCACTATCCGGAATACATATTTCGGACACTTATCCAGAATCCAGCTTATGCCTCCTATCCGGAATCCTAATTAAACTGCTTATCTGGAATCCGTGTTTAACACGTTATCCGGAATTCGCAATTCCTAACCCTTATCAGGAATGCACCTTCTACGCGTTATCCGGAATTCGCAATTGCTATCTCATATCCGGAATTCACGTTTCTAACCCTTATCCGGAAAACAAATTCTCCACGCTATCCGGAATCCTATACTTAAAACCTTATCCGGAATACGTCTCGAAGGACTTATCCGGAATCCACTTTTGTATGCTTATCCGGAATTGCTATTTCGAACCCTTATCCCAAATTAGGGTTTTCAAGGCTAATCCGGAATGTTGATTCTAGCAGCTTATCCGGAAAAAGAGTTTCAGGGGCTTATCCGGAAAAAGAGGGTTTTAAAGAAAATTTGCAAATAATCTAAAGACAAAAATAAGCCAAAAACTAATAAGCACTAATCTAAAAACTTAACCAAAATACTTTTAAGAAAAAGCTAATAAGTCAAAATATAAAAACTTTTAGAAACACTAAATAATAAAAACATTTAAAATCAACTTTTTATAAAATAACTTTTAAAAACACTTAGTTAAAATTAAGAAAAGCACACAATAAGCCATAAAATCAATAAGCTAACACAATCATAAACATAAAATCATAACAAATAATCAAATAAGCATAACAATAAGCACATAAACATAAAGATTTAAGCAAGAACAAGAAAGGTAGAATGAGAGATTGATAAAAACTTCATTAAAATTAAAGATTCAACAATTAAAAGTAAAAGCAAGAATTAAAAAGCTTACAAATTAAAGTTGCAACACAAGGTAATTAAATGACAATTAAGTAAATGACATGAAATTAAAATTGGAAGAACTATTTTGTCAAGATAGTCAACACCTCCTAATGTGACATTAGGAGGGTATTTATAGGAGATTAGGGAGGTTAACATGTGTTGCTCCTTTCTTTATTCTCTCGTCTTTTCGTCTTCTAAATTCTTCGACTTTTTCGACTTTGTCTCGGGATTATTTGAACTCATCTTATAATTTCTTCATTTATTAGACTTGAGTTATTCGACTTCATTAAACTTCCGTCTTTAGACTTTTTCTTCGATAAATCTTCAGAATAGGCCTTGGACTTTCGTTCTTTTTGCACTCTTGATCTTTTGACTTCGTCTTTTGTCTTTTTCTTCGATAAAAGCCCGTGAAAGCCCGTGTTTTCTCCCCTTTTCACATTTTGGTCCTAAATCACAACAAAAACACAAACCACACATAATTCCGATATTTACGACATAAAATACACGTTTTGGCTTGGTTATTATTGTAATTAAGTGGTAAAAACATAAGTGTTTTCACACTTATTATAGTGTAAGTCTTGATGTAACTTTATATTGATCATTTTGTTATAATCTTTCAAAGTAAATTTGTTCATTAAAATATCAAGATAGCTTCTTAATAACTAAATATTGACAGAAATTATAGAGTTAATTAGTGTGTGCATGTATGATTTCGTACAGTTTGTGTTCATCACTAAATGTATTTTGTGCTTACTGCCTACTAATATAAAAAAATGAGTTACTAGCTTTCAGTATTAATTAGTCACAACTTGCACAAGAATGTAACTATTTTAAATAGGTGCTAAGATTATTATAAGGTTCAAGACAATTGGTAAAAAGTTCCTTAATTATTAATTTGAAATTGATAAATTATGTAGATCACTTGCAACTAACTTTGGCCGTTGTCTAACAATGAGATTTGGCTAAGGTAAAGATATTTCTATCTCTCTAATATTATTTGTCTCTTTCTTTTCGATTGATCGTACGGAATTTCTGTCCTTCAGTAAGGACTTCCTTCTATGCATGATTAAGATTCCCCGTCTGCAGCCAAATGTTTTCCCCAATATATGTTATAAATTATCAGAAATTATTTTAATAACTAAGATATTGCCTGAGCCTTATATACAAGCATGACTAGTTAGTTTTACTAGTTACGGAGGTACCGTAACCATGACAC
Source organism: Glebionis coronaria (assembly GCA_025667525.1). Taxonomy (NCBI): domain Eukaryota; kingdom Viridiplantae; phylum Streptophyta; class Magnoliopsida; order Asterales; family Asteraceae; genus Glebionis; species Glebionis coronaria. The sequence goes on along the minus strand of CM046879.1, from coordinate 47,044,171 downwards.
TTGAGGCACTGGTGTCCTGACTCACTTGTAGGAGAGTGATATCCTTCAGCGTCCTACTCAGCTCAGCTTGGCCATTTTATCAGTATTTTAGTGGGGCGTATGGATGCATCCAAAGCTTATCAGTTTACAGTTATCAGGTGAATGTGGTGTGTGCTCTACATCCTTTACATCGGAGCTAATCCCTCCACCCAGCACAATATTTAGAGGTCACCCCTCTACGGCATTTAGAGGTCACCCCTCCACAGCATGACGAAGTCACCCCTCTATGTATTAATGCAGCAGTTTTTACAGTACATGAACTATATAAGCTCTTGGTATTAAAAGACAGTGAAATATGTTTTCAGGACTAACAGTATAACTGTTTATAAATCAGACTTATCAGATTTTCTATAGTTTTTATCATACTCCACATATCAGTCTTTCAGCTTCAGTAATTATTATTTATTTCAAGTTCAGTATATTCCTATCATGCATTATATCCGTTCACTGAGCGTTATGCTCAGCCGTAGTTCTTTCATGTTCTAACGGCAGGTACACCAAGACAATCTTAAGATTCTGAGAGCTTGTGCATTGGATGAAAGCCGTCCAGACTTCTTTACTTTATGCACTTCATTTTTATATTGCCGTTGGACATTGTTCAGTCCTTTCTTTCAGTATATTACTTTTCATGTTTTGAGCTTATGTTGGATTACCGATGTTTGATTCCGGTATTTCCGTTATGGTCAGTTAATGTTTTAGGACATTTATTTTATGCTTTGATGACACGCCATAAATACACGTAAAGGTCCACTTATCTAAGTGGGGCGTTACACATATCGTGTATCGTTTAATCTCCTTAGTGCTTATTTATTTTGTGCTTATTTGGTTTAAAATTAAAGTGTGTTTTTATTAAGCTTTTTAGTCCTTATTTCATCAACCCCACAAAAGTTTTTTTAAGTGCTCTTAGTTTTAGTTCCTAAAAAAAATAAAAAAAACTCAGTAGTCGCCGAGTTGTCGCTTGGCAGACCCAAGTTGCCGCCGACAGCTACTCATCAGAAGCAGAGTTGCTAACCGGCAAAACCTTTTGCCGCCGGCAACCTTTCCACATACCCAGTTTTGCCGATCGGCAAAGCTTTTTGCCGCCGACAGGTTTTCCTTTTTTTCACAAAATCCATTTTCCCGCCCGGCAGTACCAAAGTTGCCGCCGACAACTCCAAAAACTTAAAAAAAACTTTTTTTCCTTTTTGTCTTCTTTTATTTTAAACCGAGCCTAACCCAAAACCCGTTCCTAATTGTGTTTTTCACTCGTTTAACGTCCGTTCTTCGAGTTAATAACCAATTATCCTGGTTTTATCATAACCCACTCAACCGCCCCATTCCAACTATTTGTGCCTCGTTCGTATTTCTATTCCCGTGTTTAGAACCCAAAGTCATTCGAACCGTCCGGTTTGATTGATTTGGTACAATAATTATTTTACGTTTTCATTTTTATTTTCTATTGTTTTTTATTTATTTTCTTTAGTTAACATATATATAAAAAAATGCAAAAATTTCTATTTGAGTTCTTTATATTTTATTTATCTTTTCGTTTTTATTTTTAGCTATTAATAAATTTTTCGAAGTAATTATATTTTCCATAAACTCACCTCTTAGATGTAAATGCCTCCTTAATAAATTCTATGAACTTAAACGTAAGGTTAAAGAGAAGACTCGTGAACCCGATAAAACCATATTTGATATCGAGTCACCTGAACCGTTCACCGAGGAACGTGTTGTCATCATCAACATACTCGAGTCGAAATTCAAAAATCCATTCCATACCGAAGGAATCTTCACCTATGGAACCGAATCCGATTCCTCAACCATTGTTACCATTGATCCCGATGACCAACCAATGTGGTCAAACACTAGGATCGTTGCTCCAACACCTAGTTCCTCTATTGTTTCAAATCCCTATTTTGAACAATTTCACTATCAAAAGTAACCACATACAAATGATTCGGGAAAACCAATTTGATGGAGAATCCCTATCTGATCCTCACCAACATGTATTCGATTTTCTTAAGATTAGTAGCCTATTCCAATATGGTGAAAATCACGAGGAAGCGATTAACTTGAGGATATTCCCATTCTCATTAACCGGAGAAGCTAAGTCTTGGTTGAATGAACTAGACGAAGGAACAATTACTTCGTGGAATGAATTAAGAGAAGCTTTCGTAAGCCGATTCTTTTCACCCGCAAAGTTTAAACGTCTCATAAACGAAATTCATTACTTTCACCAACTCGATGATGAGACTCTGGTGAAGCTTGGCTCCGAATGAAAGAAATGCTTCGTGCTTGTTATGGACATGATCTAACCAAGAGAACGATAATTGAAACATTTTATCATGGCTTAGACGATCCAACTCAAGTATCTCTCGACGCCGGAGGAATCTTCCTCTACAATACTCCTAACGAAGCTTTCCAAATCCTCGAGGACAAGGTCTTTCTCAAGCTCTATTATTCGAAGGATTCCTATGTCGAACCTTATCCTAAAACCGTCGTTCCCACCGTGGAAATAACCTCATCTCTGATCACACCGTTTTGATGGAGAATTTCGAAGCTCTCGCTAGGCTTATCGATTCCCAATTCCTAATCATAAGGAATGAACTAAAAGATATGCGAGAAGATGATAGAGACGACCAAGATCCAAAAACCACCATGAAGGATGATACGCCAATGTGTAAACCTCATGAAGTGAATTATGTCGAAGAATATCACGAAGGATATCACGACCAAAATTCGAGGAATTCACATTCCTATCTTACCCTAAACCCGAACCGTCCCCTTCCTCAATCTTGACCGCGAGATGTGACGACATCTCATCACAGTATCGCCCAAAACCCGAAGCCTCAACGGAGGAGATGATGAGAGAATTTATGGCTTGGCAAACGGAAGAAAATGAACGTGTCAAGATGTTAGCCCTAAAATGTGAGCGCAATTTACGGAATTACATTAGTTTAATATAGCCACACACGCAGGGACTAGTTTTGTTAAGTTAGAATAGTTCATGTGTGTCTAGGCTATATATAGCCCTCCATACTTCCATGGAGGCGTGAGGATTCCCATTTTTGTGTTTTACTTTCTCTCTCAATAAAACACACACCCTCCTTCTTCCTTGTTATCTTTCTCTTCTAACCACTTGTTTTATCCTCCCTGACCTCCGGATCACCTCTTGTTAGCTTGAATCTTATGATGTTAACAATTGGTATCAGATCTAACCGGGGGTGTTTTGTGTTTGTTTGCTTATTCTCGTTGATTATTAACTGCTTATTTATAAGCTGATGTCACGTGATTTTTTTTGTGTTGTTTTTCAGTCAGTCCGAAAGTCTATTTCTTTCATTCAAATCATGCTAGCTTGTGGTCAAATGTCTAATCCGTCCAAGAAACATCCAAAAGTCTCAATTCTTTAATGGTGTTGGTGGTTTTATCATTGTTTCATCATTGGTTTTATCATTGTTTACGTGTCATCTCTGTTTTTTCTCTCTATTATTCTATTTTCTAAAACAAAAGTCAGATCTGAAAAAAATACCAAGATCCACCATTTTCGGTGATACCAAGAAAAATGTCAAAACCCGTTTATGATGGATCATTCCGATGGCTTATTCCGATGGTTCATTCTGATGGCTTATTCTGATGATTCATTCCGATGGCTTATTCCGATGGTTCATTGCGATGACATTCTGATGGAGTGCATAACATTGCGATGGAGTGCATAACATTACGATGGACTGCATAACATTGCGATGGAGATTCGTGTTATTGCGATGGAGATCAAAACATTGCGATGGGAGTTCATCATTGCGATTGGGTGATTTTAACATTGCGATGACTCTTTTTAAAAGAAAAACATTGCGATCATGACCAATCAAGAAAAATTCCAAGACCTTAAAAACCAACAAATCCGACTCTATCTAACATAATCCCATCTCAATTAGTACAAACGTATATAAAGATCTCAGATTCATATTTTTTCGTGTTTGTACATGCAATCCAATATCTATTTAGATCTAGTACACGAAAGTCAAACATCATCACAGATCAATACGATGCATAGCATCTTGTTTTATTTTCGAAATTAAAGAAAGATTTAAAACAAGCATGTTGCAATCAAATTTTTCTTTCGATTGATATAACAAAAATCAAACCAACATGCAATAAAAATGCCTACCGAGACCATATCAAATGATCTTGAAGCAAACACCGGATGATTAAGTTGTTTCATCATTCATTGATGCACTTTCACAATCAACAAGATAACTGCTTCGACCTAAAGATTAGTTATTTTATTTTTTGAAGTGGTAGATGTAATATTGTTGATGGTTGGTTTAAGATATGAATCTCTCTAAGATGGTGATGCCACGTTTTGGTTATTGAAATGATGTAATAGGTCTCTTGATTGAGATTTGTTCAATCGTAATGATTAGACAAAGTCTAAGAGATTGGGATTAACATGGGGCGTATTTCATGGATTTGAGATGAGATTGGAACAGATATATGAGATGGATTTACTTGATGTTTTTAAGATTGAAGTGATAAGATAAGATGGTAGGCTGAGTTTACCAGAAGAAAAAGAGGCGGTGTATACTATGAAATGAGATTAGGTTATGGTTTGTCCTAAAGATTAGGGTTATGGTGCTTAAATATAACCAAGTCAATGGACCGGGTATATAGGTCACGTGGGCTTGAGGCAGTTTCATAATGGGCAAACTGTTGACAAAAGCTAAAGAATGTTGGGCCGAGCATTGCATGGTTGGTTAATGGACTTGGTTATAAGTATTATGGATAATTGGTACCAATATCCGGCTATAGCTTTATTTGGGCCATGATGAAATTATTTTCGATGCCGGGTATTCGATATGTTTTGATTGAAAGTGCTTAAATGACAAAGAAATTGTTTGTTTAAAACCCAATATTTTCGAAAAAATTCGAATCGATCCGCGCATCAGTTGGGCATGTGACTGACGTTGAGCTTAAATGACAAGTTATATAGACAAATTATCCTTTAATGGTATTTTATCATTTGTTCTAGTTAACGACATTTACAACACACAACACCAAAGCAAACAAAACACTTAACGCTAAAACGATCCGATATAAGATTCACTCAAATGACAAACAGCTAGTTTTGATTCTACAAAGACAAGTGATCACGAAGTGGATTAGGTATTCTTTATTTGAAGTTGAAGTGGGATTTCACGAAGGCGTCTACTTATTTCATCATCGAGCCTTCCTTCTATTTTTCTACCCCTTTTCTTCAAACCCAGTCTATCGATTGATGACTTGCTTGGGCGATAAAATTTATGAGACTTGAATTATCTAGTTTCCACTGTCAAGGGGTGGATGGTCGACGACATGGATTACTATCATTTTTGGGAGCTTTTTTGAAGTTCTCAGTGTCACACACAGTTGCTCGTGTGGATAACTTCAAGAGGTATAAGAGACTTGTTTCTACACCATTCTTCAATCGACATAAGTGCAAGCTTAAGTAACAAATTTGGGGGATTGTACTCCAGTTTCAAGTTTGGAATATCGGGTTTACGTCACATGTGGTCACAACAAATAGCCGAAAGAATTTGAGGTTGGTAAGTTAGACAAAGAGAGATGGAATCAGCAATCATATCTCACAGGATATTTATGAGCCTCATAACGACAATGGTACTTTATAGTCTAAGCAAAAATATTTCAAAGTTTCTCAACGACTTTCAAAACTTTTCAAGACGTTTGCTTAAGACTAAGAACTTCTCGAGTATATGGACGTCTACGATAATGATGCTTCCGAGAGTTCGAAATCATCATAGGGGAAGATCATGTACTTTGAAGTAATCGGATCAACTTCCAGGGGGAAGTAGTGTACATGGAATGGTATCTACTTACTTTATATGATTTTTATGAAGTATTTTGCAGGCGTGAGAAGAAGTGTTGCTGATTTCCTGCATGTTTCCCCAAACGAATTATCACCAAAAACTAAATGACATGAATCAGTATAGAAGCATTGTTATTTGGTGTGGTTCTTCCACAAATTTCTATTGTGCACTTAAACCGATGAGCTAGAAGATTGTTCAAACTACATCAAAGTGTCGGAATCTGCTTAAGATACATATATTGGTTTGGGGGGAAGCTGATTCAGAAACTTCGTCAAAAAGAAGTCTATGAAGAAAGGTTTTTAATACATGCTGCATGAATTAGGGGGAAGTTAATCCAAATCATGCATATTACAATTGTTCCACAACAAGCAAAGACAAAGAGGATTCAAGCTAAGGTACAAGTTATGAAGACAAGAAGAATTAAAAGACATCCTCAGCATTAGAAGCACCTTGGAAGACTTATTTTGTTGTATTTTTACTTGTTAGGAACATTGTAATTAATTCCGTATGTCTCCACATTAGGGGAAGATTGTTAGCCCTAAAATGTGAGCGCCATTTACGGAATTACATTAGTTTAATATAGCCACACACGTAGGGACTAGTTTTGTTAAGTTAGAATAGTTCATGTGTGTCTAAGCTATATATACCGTTCCATACTTCCATGGAGGGGTGAGGATTCCCATTTTTGTGTTTTACTTTCTCTCTCAATAAAACACACCCCTCCTTCTTCCTTGTTATCTTTATCTCTCTAAAATGTCTAACCACCTGTTTTATCCTCCCCAACCTCTGGATCACCTCTTGTTAGCTTGAATCTTATGATGTTAACATAAGAACAATTTGGTTGACTTGGAGTTTCAAATCAATCTAAGGTTCCGAAACCATACATCCATAATCGAAGACTTCGATAGACACTTAGGTTATGTAGAAGAGGACATAAAACGAACCAGGTCCCTTCCTTAAATCACCAACACCAAAACAAGAGATAAAATACCCTCTATCCGAAACGAGAGTGATAAGGGAGATGTTGCTTTTATCAAGGAAAAAGAAGTTAAATCTATTCCAATCGTGCCAAAACCAAACACCATCATTTCTAACTTAATTTTTCCCAAGGATTATGTCGTGCATATCCCATACAAAAAGGAGAAGACGTATGAACATGCTATAATGTCAATTCATGACACGGAGTTGAAACTAATGAATGGCGTTGAAAGTAGAAGAATGATAAAGAAGGACGACAATGGTGTGCCAAAGAAGCATTTCAAAGTTTGACTATAAATGGAGAATTGCTTTGGTTCAAAGATGATAATTATCAAAATCAATGACACCCAACCAAAGTTCCCTATCTTAGCCATATCGTCAAAGAATCCTAACATCTAGGGGAAGAGTCTAGCTAACGTCTCGATGATAAATTAAGCGCTTCTCGGGAGGCAACCCGTGCTTTGATTGTTTGTGTGTTTATTTTTGTGTTTTTTGAATAAATATGTACACCCTGAAGTATTTTTCTAACTTGGAAAATCTTAAGTGTGAGGGAGGTGTACATTGCTAGTAGTATTTTATCTTTGTGTGCTTGTTTGTTTGTTTGTTTTGTTTTTGTTTTGTTTGAATAAATGTAGCTATAGGTAATGGAGGAGGATGCATACATGTACGAAATCGATTGGTCTTCCTAATTTGGCATCTTATCATATGGAGATCAATTGTAATTTCTAAGCCCGGGAAGTTTCCTTTCTCTTGAACTATTTATTTATTTCCTCACTTTTCATGCTTTGAAGTTTATTTTTTAACATTGAGTCCAATCCAAAACTTAAGTGTGAGGAGAAATAAATGGGAAAACGAAACCAATTTTTGTTATAAAAAATCTAATAGGTAAAAAAAAAGAAAAAAAAGGGAGAGTTGTACACTTGTTTGCCCTTAGGATTTAATTTTTTTCTCACACGTTTGTTTGTAAATATATTACTTGCCAACTTTGAAACCTTTGGACCTAAAAGTAATGTAGTAGTTTAAAGGGTAGAAAATAACTACTAGTAAATTTTGAAAATATTTACGGGGCTCGAGTTTCGTAAAAATACTTTTCAAAAGTTAAAATGCATCATAATTATGATAATATGGTTTCCCGACACGACTTAACACGTAATTAAAACGAAATCGTCGAAAATATTAATTATCGAAACAATCGATAATAAAATATAAAATTTTGGACATCCGTCGGTATCACGATCACTAGGAATTCTCGTTATTCATCGACTTTGAGTAAACTAATTGTAAAATGCACGCGGGTGATATTAAATCAAAAACTTTGATTTAAATAAATATAGAAAAATAAAATGAAAAATTTATAATTCCAAGTAAAGTATTATCAATGATCACAAGATGCTTAAAAAGTATAATTTATTAAAATTATTATCATCTCATGATTTACATATAAGAATACAAGAAAATGTAATACGTTGGAAAATTCAAGAAGCACGATTAAAAGAATAAAATAATACCGGGAAAAATATGAGTTCTTACACTTGGGCGGATTCCAATATATCACTACGATCTTTCAACCTGTCTTCTTGTTCTTGGATGGTCTTGTCGTGACTCTCGACTTTTGTATTTGCTTTTTGGAGAAAGCGGACATTATCCTATATTGCATCTGTAGGGCAGCTCCCAATGCTACTTGATGCAGCGTCGCGACATTTTACTCCTCCAACAAGTCTTCATGGCTTAACTCACGAAGAGAAGCAAAGTAAGTAGGAGGAGCAATATGGTCAATCAACTCTCAACATGACCGAGGGGTCTCTAGCCGGTCATAAGTGGTAATTCTCTATATTGGTAGGTAAATCTGGCTGGGGGAACTCCCGGCTAGGGTATAGGAGGAGCTGGGTTCTTGGCCCGAAGTAACAGGGGTATCCTCAAATGCTAGGGAGTGCTCTCCAGTATTCAACTTAACAACAAGAGATGGCTCTCTCATCATAGCATCCATCAGAACCGCATATGTACCTTGGTCATCACTAAATTAATGAATCAGTAAAATCAAGTGCTAGTATTCAGAACAATTACTAATAACATGCAAATATATGACTAAAACACTTACGAGTTGGTGGCAGCAAGTTCAGATCAATTGGCCGTACGACCGATACAAGCATAGGGTTTAAAACACCCACAATAGTTGAAGGGGGGGAGGGGTTCACAAGGACTTCCTCCTCCATATTGGCCTCATTCTCTGTTGTACCAGCTGCACTGCTGCCTCCGACCTCATATTGAGGATGATCTTTTCTTAGGATCTTGGTCGGGGCATTGTATACGGAGGGGCTGGAACCTGGCACCTTCTTCTTCAGAGTTCTTCGTCTCCTGGGTTTGCGGACAAGGTTATCCCCTTTATCAGCAACGATTTCTTCTTCGGTAACTGCTAGGGATGGCAACGGGGCGGGTTTGGGGCGGGGCAACCGTCCCCATCCTCATACCCGATTAGTAAATTTCTCCCCAAACCCGACCCGATCCCCGTCGGGGATTTAATCGGGGTGCCCCGTTGGGGCGCAATGCTCCCCCAAACCCGCCCCGTACTAATCGGGGATCTTATCGGGTACGCTCTTTGAGTGAAATTTTCTATCAAAACCGCATCATTTACATTTATTATTATTTTTAGGCTGTTAGAAATAACCTTGAAGTATTAAAAACTTACTAATTATATATAATGAATTACAAACAAGACTTATAAGGTTTAAAACGATACTATTATAGATAAATAATGATATGCTACACCACAAAGAACTTACAATACATTAAACAAGTTTCAGTAATAACAATTTGCAATATTGAAAAGATCAAATACTAAAGATATATTTATTATGACGTAAATAGTAAGAAAATACTATATAAAAATACTAATATTTGTACATGTGTATATTAATTGGGCGGGGCGGGTCGGGGACCTTATTCCCCGCGTTTGCCCCAAACCCGATTAAAAATCCCCGTTTAAGCCCCAAACCCGCCCCATAACCCAATAAAGTTAACCCGCCCCGCCCCAATTATTTCGGGTTTCGGGTTTCCCCGTCGGGTTCGGGTTTTTTTGCCATCCCTAGTAACTGCCACATCTATGTTTTCTGCGGCTGGCTCATTGGGATTCATGGATGAAGCTTCTCCAACACCCCCACTCTAAAGAAGAAGGTTATCGCCATCTTCGTTGGTAAGGTCCAGGGTCTTCTGCACAGTAGTGCCTTCGATTATGGCTGAAGGAGCGGGAGTCTACGCATGGAGAGGAATAGTAATGTCATTCGTCGCATCGAACAAAGCTGGCTCATCTGGCCTACGAAGGCTCGTGTCTTCCTTCACAGTTTTGGGATTGCCCTAGCGCAATAGTCCAAATAGATTTATTTCAGCAAAAATAAAGAAAACATCAGATATACGGCTACGTTCTTATGTACGTTCTTAGATTACAAATAATAGATGAACACCCACCCTCGTTGTTGGCTCCCAAAATAGTTCCGACTGATGCCTATAAGGCACAAGAAGGATTCTGGCATCTTATTGAAATAGGTACGGTGCCTATCTAGGTTATTTGCATAGAATCCGTTGTATTTGTATGTATCTAGTACGGGGGGATAATCTTTTGCTATTTTGCACTTTAGTTCAAATTGACCGGCGAAGACTACCAATAATACCTATTATTCCAATTCTTAAGGGAATCCATGGGTTTGGAATAACATTGGGGCGGGGGTGTTCCCTGACCGTTTGCTAAAATAAATTCATCCATTGACCATGGGGGGGGGGGGGTGTAGAAGGCACGAAAAAGGTTGATAGAGGAAGTTATATTAAGGAACCGACAACTAACCTCAAAATGTCCTATCATACATGCGCTTATGCAGTCAAGTTGTGAGATATGGAAGTCATAGTTATCTAATAAGTTTACTAAAAACTTAGAAAGTGGGATGCGGTAATTAGCCGTATCAAACATGCGGATATATAAACCTATATTCCCTGGAGGGCAGTCGGTCGTGGATTCTAGTTCTCTTAGGAATTTAGGGTGTAGATAGTCGGGGATCTAAAATTTGGTGCAGAACTCCATAAACCGTTGATTGTATAATTCATTCAGTGCGGATTCTATAGTAGCAATATCCTTAACCATTTTTTAATAATATATGTTGAGCGTGCGGTGTGCTAACTTGTAAGAGTGAAGATCCGTGGAAAAAGAACTGTGTGCAAAGGTTGAAGGTTATAACAATGGAGGTTTTCATTTGAACTATGTAAACATTAAACAGTGATGACTGGGGTATATATAGGGTTGCATCGGTATTGTATCACTAGATGTCTACCACGTGTACTCCACTACCTTGATATGACGGGCAAGGTATGGTAAGTAGTTGAAATGTCAGAGGGACCCACGGGGTCTCATCAGACAGTTCTTGCATGGCTCAAGGCAAGGGCCCACGAGGTCACTTTTTCAAAACGGTCATGTCACAGTTTCACACGTGCTGCCACGTAAGCCACGGCTGACAGTTGGTTTCCACATTAGTTGTCTCTTTATTGTGGCTCTTTTATACCATTTCGTTATTATATTTTGCAAGTTATGGAAGGATTTTTTCTTTATGCGGTACGACCGTTTTGGAGTTTTATTTTTGGTAGTCGAGTGGTCACGGCTACGACCATAACTATTAGACTAGAGGGACATGATGACGTATAATTCCCTAGTCGGGCTATGGGCCCGACCTACGGGTACTAATCGTATCCAATCCCTAACGAATATGTTAAAGATAATGGCAATGGTCCAATAAGCCCAATAGGCAATTGTCACACACGGTCTTACGTGGGCCACACGCGGTCAGGGTCAATATAATCATAGCCTAATTAGGACTATGATTCATCGAAGTTGAGAGGATATACACTCTCCTTATTTAGAAGATAAGGATCTTGTGTATATGGTAATTATCCTCTCATTGGGCCGCAAGATTCAGGAAGCCCTACTTGGGCTTCACCGACTATAAAAGGAACCCCTAAGGTTCCACTAAGGTATGATTCTCACAATCTCCAAACCCTAACCGATTACTTACTCTCACACCGGAGTCTAATCGTGGGAGACAATCCCACGGTAAGCCTAAAGGTGTTTTCCTTTAGTGTGCGAGATCTTTCAAGCAAGTTCACTTGGTGTAGGAGTCGGATCTCCAACACCCAAATTACACCTAATTCGGGTCACTCGTGGTCCATCCAACTTTTGTATCAACAATATTCAAGCCTAACTCGAGTGACAATATGATTTCGTAAAACAATTAGCTTATAATAAAACCAAGTTTCATATTTCTTATCAAGGAAAATTACCTCATACGGAAATAAATGAATCCTTTCCACTTGAGGAACTCGTGTCTATCTTTTCACATGAGGATGCCACCCCTTGGTTTACGGATATTGCAAATTATCTTGTGGGGGATGTGCTAATTGAGGATCTCACTTCCCAACAAAAGAAAAAGTTTCTCAAGGAAGATAAATACTACTTTTGGAATAATCCTTACCTCTTTAGGCAATGTGCGGACCAAATCACAAGACGTTGTGTAGATGGGCCCGAAGCACTTAAGATCTTAGAAGCTTGCCATAAAGGACCCACGGGGGCCATTTTGGGCCTAACTACACGGCTAAAAAAGTCTTTGATTCGGGTTACTATTGGCCTTCTATTTACAAAGATGCCCAAGACATGGTGAAACATTGTGATGTTTGTCAAAAACAAGGAAAAAAAATCAAAGAGATGATATGTCACAACATTTCATACAAGAATGTGAGATATTTATTGTATGTGGCATAGATTTTATGGGACCTTTTCTATCATCAAAGGGCAATAATCACATACTCATAGCGATGGATTATGTTTCTAAGTGGAATGAGGCTAAGGCCTTTCCTACCAATGATGCTAGAGTTGTAGTCAAGTTCTTGAAGCAATTATTTGCTAGATTTGGTGTACCTCGTGCCATCATAAGTGATCGTGGGACTCATTTTTGTAATGATCAATTTACAAGAGTCATGAAGAAGTATGGTGTTAACCATAGACTTTCTGTCGCGTATCACCCTCAAACCAATGGGCAAACCAAGGTCACAAATCATGGTTTATATAGAATTTTAAAACGAACGATGGGAGAGCATCGAGCTTCTTGGCCGGATAAGCTTGATGATGCTTTGTGGGCTTTTAGAACCGTTTTTAAGACACCAATTGGTTGTACACCTTATAGACTTGTCTATGGAAAACCATGCCACCTCCCATTTGAGTTATAACATAAGGCTTCATGGGCTCTTAAATGGGCTAATTTTGATCTAAACCAAGTCGGTTCACATAGGAAAGACCAACCTTAATGAGATGAATGAGCTTAGAACTAATGCCTATGAAAACTAATTTCTTTATAAGGAAAAGACTAAGCAATTTCATGATGCTAAGATCAAGAACCGTGAGTTCAAAGTTGGAGAGTCGGTTTTACTCTTTAACTCATGGTTGAAACTTTTTGCAGGCAAGCTTAAGTCACGATGGTCCAGTCCATTCACTATTGCTCAAGTATTTCCATATAGGACTATTGAGTTGTCACAACTAAATGGCCCAAATTTCAAAGTGAATGGTCATCGTGTTAAGCATTACTTTGGGGAGGACATTTCCGTTGAAATGGTCCAAGAGATCCCCATTTTCCCTATTAATTAATTCATTGTAGGAAGAGTCGAGCTAGAGACTCCATAATCAAGCTTGAATGACTAGGATTAGATTATTTAGACTAGAGTGTGGTAGGATAGGAATAAAGGGTATATAGATGAGATGAAGTGTAGGGGAGCTGCCTCTCTTTTGTCTTCTTGATGTTTGTAGGGTTGCTCTCTCTCATTGCATGCATTGGAGCTTATGGAGGATGCCCTTGTATCAGGTTCACTTTGTTACTTTTGTGATTCAAAAATGACTCTTAATAATGTCTAAAATGAATTCACTTTAGTAGAACTTTCCTTAGCTTGAGTTAAGCAAAGTTATCAATGTCATAAGTGTAGGGGAGTTTACTCCAATACTCTTAAACATTAAGGACAATTTTTATCTTAAATGTAGGGGGTCTTCTATCGAAGTGACCTTACCTAGAACATTCTCATTGCCTTCATGATAACTTGGAAATTAATTTTTCAATATTTTTCAAATTTTTGATCTACTATGGCCACCAAAAATATGCATTCATAATTTTTACATTAATCATTTTTCATTTGCATAACACATTTGCATTGTATATATTTCTTCGTTTATTAAAAAATATAAAAAGGAAAGAAAATATAATAAAGGATATGGTTTAACAAGTTTAAATATCTTTGACATATTAGGCCCGCCATGAATATTTTGACTCAACCCGAGTTTGCTTTTCAAGCATACTCTAGCTAGTATCCTTAACCATGTAGACCTTTATTGGTTTATTAGGCTAAGCATCCACTAGTCTCATTATTTGAGATTTTAAACTATGGAGAACGAGAGATGATAGAGTTTGAAGTAAGTGTAAAGGGCTAGATAAAACTCATATTAATTAATGTTGGCATTTATATCCCCTTTCGTAACCTTTACTTTTTTCTCAACGCATGTATATATGTTAATAAATAATCAAGACGCTTTTAATCGGTTTGTAGTCTCGTATGCATTTTTGACTAATCATTCGTGGTTGGTATAAGTACATCTTAAGATCTAAGTTAGAACGTTTTATGTATACTAGACTTTTGTCATGCTTAATACTTAGCGGGTGTTTTTCCTTTTATTCTTTTCAACTTTCTTTGTGAGGAATAAAGAAAAATAAGAGTGGCTTGAAAAAAAATGAGTGGCTAGAAAAAAAAAGAAAAAAAATTATACGAAGACTCCTAAGAGGGGCAGTGAAGTGTTAATTATAGTAGCTATTATATTTCAATATTACTCTCACAAGGTTTGCGGGGATTTAATAGTTGCTCCAATCCAATATTACCTTGACGGGTTGTGGGATTAAAGACCCAAGGTCTCAAAAAGGCGGCGGATATAAATTATTGCGCGAGTTTTATTTTTCTTTTCTTAACGAGTGTGTAGTTACTTATTAATGCATGACATAAGGATCTTACACATAAGGCGAATGACTTATTATTTTAGGTCAAACTTATATTAATTGTGGGCGGTTTTCAAGTAATGGATAAGAGGTTACTTAGGATTAAAACCGTGTTACCTTATTTTCAGATTTTACACTTCTTATATTTCATGCTTTAAATAATGACAGATTTGCCCTCAAGCAATTTGCTTAAATAATAACCGGTCTTAGAGACATAATAAGTGGGGGTATAATGGTAACAAAATTAATTTGTATGAATAAGTCGATTCACTTTTACTTATGGATAACAATGATCTCGTTTTTAAGCTTGGTATTGGGAAAATGAAACTTGAGGATGATAAGTTTTCATGGTACCAAATCCCTAATTAAAGTCTTTGATTTCTTTATGAGTTATTTCCATTAAAACCATTTTAAGAAAAATCAAAAATATATAAATAGAATTATCTTCTTTGCATAACATTGTACAAATCAGAATCATGCATCATATTATAGTGTAATGTAAAAGCATTCCATAATGGCCAAGGTGGATTAATGATGAGAAAAGTGTAATTTGGTGCTTTAAAATGTGGCATTGCATGAGGTCATGGCAATGATCAAGTGTAAGGAATTTGATATGAGTGAAATCTCATATCAATTATATCATATTTAACCCTAAAACACAAAGTAAAATGCCAGATTTTAATGTGTAAAAGCAGTATTATGGGTATTCTTTGTTGTTTGTGCTTGTGTAGGTAAAAAGGTACAAATTTGAGCAAACATAGAATTCAAGTCATATTTGATGAAGAAAAGATAAAAGAAGGATTTTAAGTGACAAGTCAGCCAAAGATAAAGGACCTTTCTTGACAAGATTCAAACTCAAGGGACTTAAAGTACAAAGCTAGAAAAGTAAAAAACAAAGTCAAACATGGTAAAAAACAAAGTCAACAAGTCAAGGGATCATTCCTGCTCAAGTTCAAAGTCAAAAGGGCCAAATATGTCAAGTGTGTGAAGATCCTAGCTCAAAACAGCATTCAGCTAAACAGAAGGACCAAAGCTACCATTTTTAGAAGTTATATTAGACTTGATCTGTGTGATAGTCCACTCAACCAATGAGAAGCTTCTAAATGGAAAAGTGGGATTGCCAGCTCAAGACTCATTAATGAGTAAGGAAGTATATCCTAACAGTGAAACGCATTACCACTCTCCACCAATCAGAAGACAACACTCAATAATCTCCACTGTTCAAACAAATAAAAATCCGTGTGACATTCTCTCTACTAATAACAAGTTTACACGTGGACCTTCCAGGCCCGGATCGAAGCCATAGATTGAGTGAAGATCACAAGGAGATTTCTACATGAAAAACACTCGTAATCATGAGACAAATCCATCCCACTTATCCAATTAAACTGAAATTCACTCATAAAGAAAAGCCCAAATTTGTTCAAGACCCGCAAATCACAATTGGAAGAATGAAGACACTTGGTAGTCCCTGATTGGTTGCAACATGTCACAACACCTCACCAACACTCATTCTCAAGTCTATAAATACCCCTAGCTAGTTCATTTGTAATCAAGTAGCTTAGTGTGTAAAAACACACACATTTCCTTTTTCTCTCATTCTTGTTTACACATAGTTAGTTTTAACTACTCAAAGTGCCTGACAAACACTTTGAGTTAGTTAGTTAGTTTGTTATAACATTTGTAACAACTTTTACCCCATTAATGAAACTTCAATTTCTCTAAATTCACTCTCATTCTTAATTCACTTGAACCTTCATACTACATTACTGTTATTGCTGTAATTCTATTATTATTGATTTAAAAAATGGAGTTAGTTGGTTGATTTTGAAGCTTTGATCAATAATTCAGAAGTAGCAGTCCATTCTCATAGCTCAGACATAGCCATTTTGCAGATTGATCAAGTATAGATGATGATGATGGTAGATTTTGGTTTGTAGCAGTGTTGATTAGTTGATTTGGTGTTAGTTGATGAAAAAGTGACCTCAGCGCTCCACTTTTCATCAAAGGAAGCCTTCAAGTGCTTTTATAAGTTTTCTTTACAAAATTCCACTAAATTCTTAGTCTGCATGCTTATTCTTGTATTTGAGTGTAATCCTACTTGCTAATGCATGCTACTTGTTCATTATGAGATATCTGATATGTTTTGATTAGATATTAGCTTAATCAGTTATATTTGATAGTTCTCATTGCTTTTACTAGTGCTTATTCTGTTAACTAGTATTTAGCATAGATCACAATTCTAGATTCAGTCATAGAAATTGGTTGTTAGAAGTTAATTTTCACTCACTAGTTCGTAACAAGTAAAACTGCATAGTTTTGGAGTCAATTGGTAAGTCAAACAGGGAAATAGTACTCAAACACTTTTGGTCAGATTAAACAGATTAAACATGCCTTATTCAAATGCTTGCCAAATCTTCATTACTAGGAATTAGGAAGTGATTCTTGTTTCTGAGTAGAGCTTATCATCCTAGCTTTCTATAGATATAAAGTAGACCATACAGTTTTCACTATAACAGACGCTTAACAGAATTCTCATTCTAGCTTATTTCTTTCATAAAAGTAGTATTTTTCTTCCACAATTCAGTTGCATAGGCCGAGGAATTAAGATTGGACCAAGGTAAACTTTGGACAAACTTTGGTCAATGCTTGGCCAACATAAGCCAAAATAGCTTATTTGATTTTCCTGTTTATTCCTTAGTGCTTTTTGAGATTTTCTTGGGTAGGTCTTCCTTATTTTGGCCTATAGAATATATTTTGAGCAAATCAGCTTAAGTGCTTATCCCAATAAGCTGTTCTCTTAAAAGTGCTTATTACAAGAAGTGCTTATTTGGCTTATTGGATGTTTTAGCTGAATTCCTTTGAACTGACTAGGTAATTTTGAACTAGAAGCTTTTAAAAACAATTCTCAGCTTAATTGGTGGTTTATTGCTTTTGTTCCAGCTTATTGAACCTTGATGTGACTATAGTTATACATAGTCTCATCGTCCAAATCGGGCTTAAAACGCTTAAAATATCATTAAAATAACCCAAAATATGCTTGTGTTTGTTCCTTGTGTATTTTAGGTACGGATATCGTGAAATCAACAAAAGATCACAAGAATCAAGCAAAAACGAACACGGGAAATGAAGCCGCACAAAGAACCGGACCCGAATCATGAATTTCCAAAATGGTCCTAGAAGTTTTGAAGATTGTCAACTTTGGTCCCTCATCTTTGAAGATTTGGCAAGAAAGGCCCTTGGAGAAAACATATTTGGCAAGAAAGGTCCTCCTTGTTTGAAGATTATATAAGAAAATACCATTGAAGAATGCATAATATACATTTATGGTCCTTGAAATAACTTATCAAAACATTTTGTGGCCAAAATAGGAAAAAGCAAACTTTTATATAAAGGGAATAGAGAATTTTGGCTGTTTATAACTGAATTGACAAGAGAAAAGGAAATGACGGGCCAAAAACCAGCTAGAGCATGACACATGACCCACTACAACAAGCCCACCAATCACACCACCCCATTCATACACGTCACAACCCACCCACACTTTTAATAACCAGAATTTTGAAAACTTTGTTTAAACTTTAAAACAGGTGGGAAACACGTTTTTTAACTCCTAAACCTGATTAAAACCACTGATTACCCACCCCTAATTTAACATAAAACCTAATCCTATATCAGTCAAAACAAAGGGGTTTTAATCCAAATCATCCAGAACCTTGATTATGGTTATCCTCACCATAACCCCACTCTTATATTCCCTCCCAACACACCCATGTATCGGGTAGGACCTCCCCTGCTCACGTTCCTTTCCCCTCAATCCCCAAATGGAGACAAGATAAACGAATGGACCTTTTCCTTTGTCCCAAAGGCATCATGGACGCCCAAGATCATTCCAACAACTGTCAACAGTACAACTATCACAAGATGCCAATTTGACCAAGATTCAAACAAGAAGACCAAGGGCTTTTAGGGAATTTTGATTGCTAGGGTTTTGTAATCTAGAAATTTCCAATCAGTTGTATAAATGGGACGACTTGTGTCCCATTTTCATTTGTTCCAGATTTTGTAAGAATTTTGTAAACCCTTTGAAATAAATAGTTAAAGTATTTCCTTGGCCTTGCAATTTGTTATTAATCTGAGTTCCAATTTACTTTTATGCAAGTTTAGCTTAAAATTTATCAAAGTATTACTCTTTCACAAAATATTTCAGAAAATAAAATTTTCTTTGAAAATTTTGGACCCAAGGTTTAGGTCTTTAGGATTAGTTGATGTGACAACTGAAACTAATCATAAGGACTTGAAACTTGTCACTACTTTTCTTTGTTGTCACTATTATATTTTTCAAAAGTGAAGAATTGTTAAACATTTGTCAAAAATCTGTTTGCTTTGCTTTCTTGGTTACTGTTCTATAAGCTCACCATAAGCTATTGACAACAACTTATGGTTAGCTCTTGAAGCTTGTGTTCCATCTTTTTTATTCTTAGCAGGTACCAATTCCATTATTCTGTTGAAGATATATAGGGTATTGGACTGTTGTAGTCCATACCATCATCTCTACATTCAGCAACACCACAACCATAAGCTCAAGCTTGGCTTGATGGAAATGGCTTTTCAGCCATAGTGGGGCTCGGATGTGGGTCCCACAAGGTAAATATCCTAGGCTTGAACCCTCGTTGGCTGATTTTTTTGAACTTGTGATTTGTGTGAAATCTGCTTGTATGACTGTATAAGTGTTTGTTTATGCTTAAAGTGTTGGTTTTATGCATGTTAGATGAAATCTTAATCAGATTTAAGTGCTTGTGTTCAAAAGTCCTTTGTTAAATTTTTTCATCAGTTTATAAGGGGTGTTTGGCTTTGGGTATTACAAAACCTTGGGTGACACTAGGTGGATTGATAGCAGGTTAAACACACTTTAAATAGTAGTTGTAGGTGTTATCAGTAGTTAGTTTTGAGTTTGGTATGTTAGATAGAAAGTTTGCATGGTAATTTTTGGTTAAAAATAGTTAGATTCATCAGTAGGCTCTCATAGGGTGTTTTATTGATTTGTATGATCTTGAAACTTGGAATCAGTTATATCTAGTGTTAAGTTAGGATATAGGATTGGTTTGGTATGATTTGGTAACATTTTGAACAAGTTCGAGTGGTTTGAAGTTCGTCCCAAGACCAAGTATATCATCTACTAGTGCCCAGTTCTTGTTTGTGTTCATCAGTAACCTTTATTTGCCATATGTGTGTTTTTTGTGGATTGAACCTGTGTGTTTTCTTGTTTAAACTGACTCCCTACACTCCACTGAGTGTAGGGGTGCCTTTGTATTCCTAAGAAACCATCAAAACAAGCCGAAAATCACCAAATACGTTTTTCTGCTTAGAGCAGTGGGAAGAAGTTTCCCATTGCTAGTATACTAGTTCCCACTGCTGAGGATAAGGACAAAGTCCCCAGACCTGTCAACATCAGTTTTTTTTTTTTTTTGTCTTTAGTGCCATTTTTTGAGCATTTTTCATAGTTTTTATTTTTCCCTGTTTGGTTAATTTATTTTAAGATTTTTCAAAAAAGTTTATTTTTAATTTACTGTTTATTTCAATATTTTTAGAATTAATCTTAGTTTTAATTAGTTTTTATTAATCTGACTTTTGTATTTTAATGCCAAAAAGTTGTATTTTTCTGTTTTACAAATTTTCTTAGTTTAAGTAAAATGTTTTAAGATTTTTAGAATAAAAAGTTCACTGTTTACTTTATTTATTTAATTTTTAAAATTAATTTAAGTTTAAATAGGTTTTAATCAAAACTGTTTTGTCTTTTAGTGGTAAAAATTTACTTTTTCAAACTTCTTCATTTTTCTACTATTTATTTAAGTAACTTAGGATTTTTCAAAAAGTAAAATTATTTTTAGCATTATTTTATTATTTTTAATCATTATTTTAGTTTAAAAAGTGTTTTTAGTGTTTTAAAATTAGAAAAATAGTTTCGAAAATTTAGGAAAAATACTTTTTAGTGTTTAAATAATATAAGTGAGATATTTGTTCGATAAAATAATTTTTTGGGATTTTTCTTAATTATATTTAAATTTTAGGGCTTTAATTAGCAATTAAAATTGAATATTTAATTAATTAAAGGTTTTAAAAATTATTTATTGAATTTTTATTTTTATTTATATTATTTTAGACTTCGTTTTAATTTTTAATTAATTTTTATCTTAAATTTTTAATTTCATCGCGTTTTACGTAATTACGTCATCGTTTTACGTCATTCGTCTTAGTTTAATCGTAGTGTAGCTCGTCTTTCAATTTTCTTTCTCTAAACTCAATAACGACACTAATCCAAACATTTTCTTCTATATGATTTGCATTACACACATATAAACCTTCCTCGAGGACGAACTTGGACTTTTCGGCTTTACGGTTTTTCATTAAATCGTAATACTTAATGAAAGTTCCTAATCATCTTCGAGACAGAGGACTCCACACTTATGTTTTTCAAAACATCAGCTCTTTTGATAAACGCTGTCTAAGCCTGAGTTTGAATAGCTTTGGGGAGAGAGCTAACAGTGAATTTTAATTTCTTGGCAGCTGGCTCATCATCATCCTCAGGCTTGCTGGTGTTAACCAAAACCAGAGACTTTGATGAGTCAGCTCCATCTTGAGTTTGTTGCTCCCCCTGAGTATTATCCTCATCATCAGGTATTATAACAGGTGTGATGACTTGGAGAGGAACAGGTGTACTTGTGGGGTTAGTTGATGACGAGCCTTGTTCAGCAGATGCAAGGCTAAGTGTTGTATTTTTCTCCCCCTCACGTTTATCCTTACTTCGCAGATGTCTGGATGAACGTGCTTGAAAACGTCTTGCAATCTGCTCCACAGAGGCAGCCATAGCACGCTGTCTTTTTCTTGACGCCCTGGCAATCTTTAGCAGGAGGTTGGCATTTGCATTAGTATTTGCCTGAACACGCCTGACAATAAAGTTAGCATGGTTGTATTGCCTGGTGCGAACAGCATTAAAGTGCCTGTGCATGGTGAGTTCATATTCATGGAACATAGCAGGGACGGCTGAGTCAATGGCATCCTTTATTCTTGTTGAAAGATGACCGAGTCCCTGGGCTACACCTCTTCTTGCACCATCCTGAATTGGCTCAGTGACAGCCTCAGTCACAGCCTTTTTGATGATGCCTGGAAATGTCACAGTGAAGTTGTGCATTTCAGACTTGATCACATCCAGCTTCCTTGATAAGCGCTCAATATCTGATTGATGATGAACAGGCTGAAGATTCTTGATATTGAGGCTTTGCTGAGCATAGTCATCCCCCCTTGGTAATAAGTCAAAGTTGGTCTGGGCAGGATGATTAAACAAGAGAAATTCTGCTGTTGGATCATAAGGTGGTCTTTGGAATGCTGTTGTTGCTGATGTAGCAGAGTTTGGAGTATCAACAGCATCCTTATGAGGAGAAGTCTTGTCACCAGCTGGTGTAGACACAACTATTTCTTTAGGAGGAGAGACATACATTGGTCTTCCTCATCTTCTTCATCCTCTTCATCAAACATTCCTTCAGGGAATTCATCCTCAGGCATGGACTCAATATCAGAGACATAATCTTCTAATGAGAGCATTTCTTCATCATCATTTAACAAAGGCTCTTCATCATTTGGTTTGTCTTGAGTCATTGTATCAGCCTCCTTTTCTTGGTGTACCTGAGACTCGATGACTGGCTGTACAATTTCAGCCTGCAAATTTGTTGTAATTAGTAACAGGGAAAAATATAAGGGGAATGGTCGCCATTTCGCTGTCCCAGAGAGGCTGAGGGTGATTACTCAGCCACTCCAAAGGATAAATCCTTGGGATTCTTTTAAGTGTGAAAAGTAAGGTTAATGATCGCCATTCGCTGCCCCTAGGAAAGCTGAGTGTGATTATTCAGCCCCCCCAAAAGGTAAAAACCTTTGGGACTCTTTTGATTGTGAAACATATGTTGTTTATGGATCGCCAGTCGCTGCCCCTAGGAAAGCTGAGTGTGATTATTCAGCCCCCCCAAAAGGTTAAAACCTTTGGGACTCTTTTAAGAGTGAAACATATGTGGTTGTAGGTCGCCTGTTACGCTGCCCATAGGAAAGCTGAGGGTGATGATTCAGCTCCCCCTGAAAGGATAAATCCTTTGGGACTCTTTTAAGGAGGGAACCAAGAGGCTGTGTAAAGTACAGCTGATCAAGGTTGAGACATTAGTATATTCAGGTTGTTGTTAGCCTGAATACTGTCTAGAGGGTGCAGGGTCATCGGGGTGCTTTATAAACACAAATGAATCATTCCCTGGTGCAAAGACAGGGTGTACAGAAGTCTTAAAGGATTCTAAGTGAATTGACAGACTTCTATGGGTCGAGGATTACCCTAACTTCACCACTCTCTCCTACAGACAAATGAGAGTGGCTGCTTGTGAACCTCTAAAAATGTACACTGATTACCTGTGAGATATCAGCTTGATCAGGCTGGTTTCCTGTTGTCTCAGCCGACTTTGAGACACTAGACGCCTGTTGTTTGTCAGCCAAAGAATCCGAGTCCACAAGAGTATCTGGACCAGAGGAGGTGTCAGCCTTCTTTCCCTTGGCCTTAGTAACAGCTTTGGAGTGGGAAGAAGAGGGGATTTTCTTCTTCTTAGGCTGTTGGCCAGAAGAAGCCTTGGACTTAGCAGTGTGCTGCCCAGAGGTCAAAGACATAGACTTGCCAGCAACACTAGAAGTATTCACCTTCTCAGAGGAAGGGAGCAAGGGCTTCTCAGCGTTTGGTACCTGGTTGGCCACATTCAGCATATGGGCGGTGGCAGGGACATCTTCAGCTCCTATTTCCTTGTAGATGGCGCCTGTGATGCGATAGGGCTTAAGAGCAGTCAAGGCCTTGTTGTGGTAGTTATCTCCCAGCAGGATTTCAAAGATCAGAGACAGGAAGCGCACATAACAGATATTCTTTTCTCTGACCTGATTCCTTCCCTTCAGCTGTTTTACCAGGTTTGAGAAGAGAATGCTTCCAACGTCAACATCAGCTCCCCAAATTAATCTATATGCAATAGCCTGATGGTTGAAAGACATCTGATCCTGTGATCCCTGCATTCCTCCCAGGGACTTAACGATGTGGGTGAAGAGGACACGCCACATAGGAGTGAAATATTTAATCTTCAGAGGGGATTTGGCGAGGACCTCAGCTGGTGTAAGGGCAGGGTTAACTTCATGGCAAGGGTTGAGTGTGGCCAGGGCTTCCTTGATAGCCATTTTGTCAACTACCTTCAGGCATTCATCTCCATGCTTCAATCCGGCCACACTTGAAAAGTCTTTAAGGGAGAAGGCAAAAGGGTGTTCATTGCATGAAAGGCTAAAAGTTATGGTGTCATCTACCACTTCAGCAGAATACCAGAATTCCCTAAGGTATTCTTGGTAAAAGGTGGATGGGGATTTGGTGAAGGCTTCATTTAGGTCACAATTCTGCATGAAATTTACCAGATCTGAATAGGTGTTGTTTGGTGCCTTAATCCATCCAATGGCGTTGTTGGAGGCGAGGATGCTCTCGTTGATCTCGAAGTTAACATTTGAAGCTTTGGGAACTGAAAACGCCATGGATTTGAGGTTGAAGGTGAAAGAAAATGGCGGATGGTTAAGAGAGATAAGAACTTAGAGAGAGAAGTAGATTTTAGAATGGTGGTGGGTGAGAAGTGAAAGGAGACAATATATATTCAAACTAAGTGAACAGTTATTCAACCGTATTAAATGCAAGGTGCAAAAATGACTGCTCAAGTGGGTCCCCTTGACCTTTCAAAAAGTTTGTCTCCTCGTTATCCGAAAAATAAATGATTAAATATTTGAGAATGTTTTTTGCATTTACTTGGAAAGTAACTACCTAGTTTCATGTGAAAAACATTTAATATAGAATCAATTATTTAATGAACACATTTAATATCAAGCCACAGGCTTTGAGATATTGAGCATCCCTAACTCAGCAACTAGCCTGTTGAACGAAGGTTCAGCCAAAGGCTTTGTAAAAATATCAGCTAGTTGCAGCTCTGTGGGAACAAAATGCAGCTCAATATCTCCCTTCATTATATGATCCCTGATAAAATGATACCTTATATCAATGTGTTTGGTACGAGAGTGAAGAACAGGGTTGTTGGATATGGCAATGGCGCTGGTGTTGTCACAAAAGATTGGCACTTTGTCATACAAGATTTCATAGTCAGCCAATTGACTTTTCATCCAGAGCACCTGAGCACAACAGCTGGCTGCAGCGACATATTCTGCTTCAGCTGAAGACATAGCCACAGAGTTTTGCTTCTTAGCACTCCATCCAACCAATTTTCCTCCTAGGATTTGACAGCTGCCTGAAGTGCTTTTCCTGTCAATACAGCATCCAGCATAATCTGAATCTGAATAGGCCTTGAGATCAAAGCCTGATTCCTTTGGATACCATAGACCTAGGGATGGTGTTCCTTTGAGATACCTGCAAATTCTCTTAACAACCACTAGATGGGATTCTTTTGGGTTAGCTTGGTACCTTGCACAGAGACATGTGGAGAATTGGATATCTGGTCGACTAGCTGTTAGATACATGAGTGACCCAATCATGCCTCTATATAAAGTCTCATTGACAGAGACCCCTGACTCATCAGGGCCCAAGTTGTTGGGTGGAAGCATGGGGCATTTCACTGATGCACAATCAGCTAAGTCATATTTTTTAAGCAAATCCTTAACATACTTTTCTTGACAAATTGAAATTCCCTTAGGACATTGTTTAAATTGAAAGCCTAAAAAGTAAGTTAATTCACCCATCATACTCATCTCATATTTCTTGGTCATTAATTTAGAAAAACGTTTACTAAGATTGACATTGTTGACCCAAAGATGATATCATCCACATAAATCTGCACAATGATGAAATCACTCTTGTCCTTGAAGGTAAAGAGTGTTTTATCAATAGAACCCCTGACATATTTATTTTCAGTTAAGAAATTTGAAAGAGTTTCATACCATGCTCTTGGAGCTTGTTTCAGACCATACATTGCCTTGTGAAGTCTGTACACATGGTTGGGAAACTCGCTGTTCTCAAATCCTTCAGGTTGTGCAACATACACTTCCTCAGCCAAGAGGAAGGCACTCTTAACATCCATCTGATACACAGTGATGTTCATATAGGCAGCATAAGCAAGGAAGATTCTGATGGCTTCAAGTCTAGCAACAGGTGCAAAAGTTTCATCATAATCAATTCCTTCAGTCTGAGAGAACCCCTGTGCTACCAGTCTGGCCTTGTTCCTGATGATGTTCCCAATCTCATCCATCTTATTTCTATAGATCCATCTAGTGCCTGTGATATTCTTTCCAGGTGGAGCTGGCACTAGTGTCCATACTTTGTTCCTTTTGAACTGATTGATTTCTTCTTGCATAGCAGCTACCCATCCTTCTTCTACCAGAGCCTCAACAACTCTTTTAGGTTCAATTTGTGAGAGAAATTCAGCAAAGAGACATTCATTGGCTGAGGCTGACTCAGAGTCTTGGATTCGCTGTCTGGTTGTGACCCCTGCATTTGGTTCCCCAATAATATTGACAAGAAGAATGTGTTGATCTCTTGACCACTTATTTTGAGGAGCTGGGGATTCAAGGACAGGGGTACTTGAGGGCACAGCTGGCACAATTTGAGTCTCATCCTGCTGACTAGGAGGGCTTTCTTCAAAGACTACTTCAGTGTCAGAGTCTTCTTCAGCCATATCAAGGGAAGCTATTTCATTATCAGTAGGAGAATCTTCAGGGATTTGAAGAATTGGTGAGTCATCAATATCATGAGAAGGACCATCAGAAATTTGAGGTTCTTCTTCATCAAGTTCCTGAGAGGTAGGAACTTCTATGTTGTGAGTAGACAGAGGGTCAAAGGCAGGGACATAAGGAGTGAGAGTATTGGAGTGATGATGACTGGTAGGTCTGGGTTCTGTGAACTCATCACTTGGGAAAGAAATATTTTCATTAAAATCTATTTCATCACCCTCTGTTCCTGTTCTCTGTATGACTTCATCATCTTCATTGAATCTAACATGGAATGTTTCTTCTACTTCTTGTCTTCTGATGTTGAATACTCTGAAGGCTTTGGCTGTTGGAGAGTATCCCAAAAAGAAACCATCATCAGCTTTTTCATCAAACTTTCCAAGTTTATCCCTGTAGTTATAAATAAACACAGGGCACCCAAACACATGAAAATAGCTGACGTCTGGAGATCTTTTTCTGAAAACTTCATAGGAGGTTTTACCATGTCTTTTGACAATGATTGATCTGTTTTGAGTGTAGCAGGCAGTGTGAACAGCTTCTCCCCAAAATTGCTTTGGTAAGGCTGCACCATTTAACATAGTTCTAGCTGCTTCAATCAAAGTCCCGTTTCTTCTTTCAGCCACACCATTTTGTTCAGGGGTGCCAGCTGAAGAGAAGTTCTGAGAAATCCCTTTTTCATCACAAAAAGATTCAAGTTGATGATTCTTGAATTCTGTACCATTATCACTTCTTAGAGCTTTGACTCTAACATCATTCATATTTTCAACCTGCCTGATGAAGGACATGATGGTTTCAGCTGCATCACTTTTCCTTCTGAGGAAGAACACCCATGTGTATCTTGAAAATTCATCAACTATGAACAAGGTGTATTTGTTGTGATTAATGGTTTGAGGTTTGACAGGCCCAAACAAATCCATGTGAAGGAGATGTAAGCACTTGTCAATAGAGAATGATTGCCTAGTCTTGAATGAAGACCTGTGATGCTTTCCTTTGACACAGGCAGAACAAGTTTTGTCTTTGGAAAACATTACTGAAGGTAGACCAGCAACCAAGTTTTGAGTGGCTATTTTATTGATGTTCTTGAAGTTGAGATGAGACAGTCTTTTGTGCCACAGCCAATTGACACTTTCAGAGGCTTTGGCAAGAAAACAATTTGAGCTGTCTTCAGAGCACACAGCCATGTTGATGACATAAACATCTCTCCTTCTAGGTGCAATCAGCACAACATCATTGTTTTTGTTGAATATGGTTCCCTGAGTCTTAGTAAACAAAACCTTATAGTCAGCATCACACAATTGGCTGATGCTAATAAGATTGTGTTTAAGACCATTCACATATGCAACCCTGGTAAATGTAATCCCATTGCAGTTCACTGAGCCATATCCTTCTGTGTCACCTGAAGAGTTATCTCCAAACACCACTTTAGGACCTGGCTCCTTTGAGTATCTGTGCAGGTATTGTTGAATCCCTGTCATGTGTCTAGAACAGCCACTATCTAGATACCATACCGATTCCTTGAAATATTTCTACACAGATACATAGAAACAGATTAGTTCCTATGGTGAACCCACTTTCCAGTGGGTTCCCTGAATTGCTTATTAGCAACTCTTGTGTTCCTGAAAAACTTTTGGCGTTGGGATGGACAGTTCATTGTTTCATGGTTATAACTCCCACAGATATCACACCCAGGGAAGTCACCACACTCGTCTGAGTGATGGTCTGTGAACCCACAGAATTTACAGGGAGGATAAGGTTTGTAATTTCCCTGTTGTCTTTTTGAACTCTGTGGTCTGTCCCTAGAGGGTGTCTGAGCTCTTTTAGCTGCCATGTGTCTGTCATGATCTAAGGTCGAATGGTGAGAATTTTTACATACATTGCAATAAGGTTTAATTAACCTTTCCCCTTTGGGTTCACCTAGGTCTGACTTAGGTTCATGAGAAGTAGAGCATTCAGCGGAAGGCTTAATATGTTGTTTCAAGAGTTCTACTTCTTTCATAAGAGACAACAGGCGATCTTCAGTGGTAGGTTCAACCTTATTCACAGCTTTAGTAGTAACAGGCTTAAAAGCTACTTGTTTGCCAGTTTGTTTAGCAGGAACATGAAAAACTTTAGCTGGAGGATTCTCAATATCTGTCCTAAGTTCATCCTTAGCAGATCTAGAAGAACTGATGGGTTCAACTCCAGAGAGTTTGGGCAAGGGTGGTAGCTCAGCCACATCTTCAAAGACAGGGTCATTTGTCAAATTGGTATCTGACATATGAATAGTCTCTATAGATTTAAAGACAATGTCTTTGGGTTTGGTGAGAATTCTCAGCTTATTTTTCTTAGCAGATATATCCCTTTTTAAGTCAGCTGGCACTTCATCCCTAAGCAATTCATCAATAGTAAACCTAGCACACAACCATTTTTCAATAATCTTGTTCAATTCAGAGACTTGATCCTTTAAAGCAATGTTTTTCAAGGTTAATCTAGCTACTTCATTTTGCAGGGATATTTTCTCTAAATTAACCCGCCTGAGGGTTTCACATTCAGCCTTAGCATTTAGCATTTCAGATTTAACAGAGTGAAACTTATCAAGTAGGTTCTTTCTTTGTTCCTCAACAAAGTGTAAATCAACAATGGTGTAATCAAGGACATGCTTACGTTCATCATTATCAGACATGGATAAAAGCCTGCGTACCTTTTTCATTGTGATGTCAACCCATTGTCCTGATCTTGCGTCACCTTTTCCAACAGCTGGTTCATCTTCAGCTATCGCCATGAAAGCCCTGACTCTGGTGGTGTCTTCTTCATCTGAGGTCAGTGGCTCATCATTCCAATCATAAGTTTCAGCAACCAACCCTTTCTCTGTCTTTTTCTCACCACCTTTCTTTTTGGACAGAGCTTCAATCTTCAAGTTCATTTGTTCTAACTCAGCTTTAAGTGCCTTGTATTTATTTTTGTAATCTTTCTTCTCAGTGTCTGAAGAATTGGATTGAGATGAGTTGTTATGTTGTTTGAACTTGTAGGGTTTGGATGAAGATGATGGATAAGAGGGTGAGGATGTCTTGGTAGAAGGACAGTCTTTTTGATAATGTCCAAGCTTTCCACAGGCAAAACAAGTTTCTTTTGACCTGTCAGTTGGTTTACTAGCTGATCCTACTCTTCCCGATCTTTTGTAGTATCTTCTTTGGTTGGCTAGCAACGCTCTTTCATGGAACTCTGCATTGAGGTCTGACAAGAACTCTTGGCTGCTACGGGTATCTTCTTCAACATCAGAATCGCTGTCATGAGGATGTGTTGCAGAGATCAATGCTTTGGAAGATGCTCCTTGGACTATAAATCTTTCAGTCTCTGATTTGTAGATAGTATCGATCAGCCCTTCTTCATAATTGTACTTACCATAGAGCTGAGCAAGGGTATCATTTTTGATTGAGTTGTTAGCTCTCTGAGTCTGATTCATGCTCAGCCACTTTCTTGGAAGGCTGTTGACAAAAGTA
The DNA here is from genome assembly GCA_025667525.1 of Glebionis coronaria. Classification (NCBI taxonomy): domain Eukaryota; kingdom Viridiplantae; phylum Streptophyta; class Magnoliopsida; order Asterales; family Asteraceae; genus Glebionis; species Glebionis coronaria. The sequence continues at coordinate 47,013,991 of CM046879.1, read as the reverse complement.
GCATTGATCTCAGCTTGGCCAATAGTGACATCATTCATAGCTAGGTCATTTAGAAGAATCTTCAGCCTAATATAGGTTTGCTGAACCTTTTCACTTTCAAGTGACTTAAAGGCATTAAACTGAAGTCTGAGTGCCTGAATCTTTGTCTCTCTTGTTTTAGAGGGTCCTTCATGGCCAAGAATGAGACCTGTCCACATTTGTTTGGCTGTGGGACACTGAATGATAGACTTCATGATATGCTTAGGAAGGCAGGAAATTATGATGCTTTTGAGACGTTTATCTTGGTTTGCCAATTTCCTATCAGCTGGAGTCCATTGTTTGAGAGGTTTGGGAAGAGGGTTTTCTTTAGTGGATGTAAGCGCCATGGAAATATATGGACCATTTTTCTAAAATTTCTAAAAGAAAAGGTTCAAGCCCATCAAGATATACAAGGAATTGACTCTTCCAACTGGCAAAATCTTCTTCATCAAAGACTGGTACACTTGTAACGTGTGATCCACCTCTTGAGTCAAGAAGTTGGGGTAGATCATCGTCGTTGACAGGAGGGTTAAGTCTTGGTGAAGATGGGTTTGTGGAAGGTGATTATGGTGGGTTAGAAGTTTCCGGCATGGTGGATTTTGATTATAAAACTGAGAACGATGTTTCTTGAAGGTTTTAATATCAAACACCGCTCTGATACCAATTGAAAGTCCCTAATCAATGCAAGAAACCCTAATCTTAACTTAATCAACACAAGGTATTACTTTTCAAACGTAATCTTATTATTGTATAATAAAGAATTACAAGTGTTATGGATAACACAGTTTGATGACAATGTGTTGTGCACACTTTGAACAACAATAAACCCTAACTTATGAATACAGTCATAGCTGTTTGATTCACTAAGTTATATGCAATAATGTTCTTAATATCTCAAAGTGTTAAACATTAATGCATGGATACACATCCTATTTATAGTGTTACGAGTTTGACTTCAACAGTACTTGATGGCGACTACACAAGCTTTTACAAGTTCCCACATCAGTCACATGATGTCCTTCTATTCTTGGTAGTCTTCCATTATGCTTTAAGGAACAGTTGTCAAAAACAGTTTCCTTATTCTTCATAGTCTCGAACACACAAATGGCATGTCCAAAGTGTGCTGAGAGTTATCAGGGTATTGCCACCCCTGTTAACTCTCAACTCCTCAGAGTCCCTGATACATCTTGGCTGTTATCCATCACAGCCAATGAGTATGTCTTCAAGTAATCTTCGACTTCCCTGACAATGTCTCTGACATGGACTCCTCTGAGGTTGCTCACAGAGACTTGGATCTCTGTGAGTCTTGCGAAACTTGCCTGCCTCCTAGGCACAGGCAAGGGACTATCTAACAGCCTAATTATGTTTAAATCAGTGATCAGGGAATCTAACAAGTTTAGATTCCCAACACTTAATACTTGCCACTGTTATTTGTTTTTCCTAAAACAAGTGACTAAAGTACGTACATCAATTTTGGCGCCACTACCGGGGAAGTATGTTTGGGTGCCATTATACATATCGTGTTTGTGTGAGTAGTGCGTTTTTGCTTTTCAATTTTTGGAAAGAGTAAATACCGTACATACTCATTTTTGTTATTTTTCTCTACTATATTGTAATATCCAAATAAATCGTGTTTAGTTTTCCTAAATTAAACACACAACAATCTTTTAATATATTGCAGATATATTGGTTTTTGTTTTCTTGTGAATATTATAATATATTGTATTTACGTATCACAATAAATATACAATATCTCCAAAAGCGTGAAAACGCAACCTTAATTGGGATTTCAACACTCAATTATTGTATTCGAATCCAAAGCAAAAGTTTAAAGGAAAAATAGATAAATACTTTCGAGAGGCTTAATTTTGATTAACACAAACTATAAGGTGGGTATAAGGCGGTTGTATTTCACGACCTGAAGGAAAAAGGCTCTTAAGTGCTTCACGCTGCCTCGTTTCCTCCGCTTGCTTGTGCGTGTTTTGAGAAAGAGGGCTAATCGAGGTCTTGCCAACCAAGTATTATCTACGTATACTATATTTGCTTGTTTTCAAGATTAAACGAACGTTTTCGTGTTCCACCAACGTTCTAAAGTCATCGAAAGCGTTCACTCCACGTGATCGTTTTCATTCCTTGAGGCTCCTTTAATCGAGAAATTGATTCGAGGAGAGATTTGTAGATTTGAGTCTATGTAATACACCAAAATCCAAAAAAATTAAAAAACAATCAAAACCAAAAAAATTTGAAAAAACGAAAAACCTCAAAAAGAATCTTCTTTGCTACCCCCATTCTACGCTTAGTGCATGCGCACTCGATCGAAGGATTATTCTAATTCTAGCGACGCTTCAAATCGACGAATCGTAATCGAAGGAATCGACGACGTAGACGAGAATTAGAAACTGACGTTCCTAATATCGTTGTTGAAGAGACCGTAGACGAGATGACCGACAATCGTTCGATGATGGAATTGCTCCAAGCGCCCACCGAGGGTTATGGAGACGCGATCGTAATTCCCGTTATCGAAGCGGAGAATTTCGAGATTAAGAGCGGAATGCTATCGTTAATTCAAGATACGAAGTTTCAAGGTCGTGAGGCGGATAATCCTCACGATCACATTCGGAATCTTGATCGTTTTTTATCCACGAGCAAGTTTAAGAACGTTGACATCGATGTCGTCAAGCTTATGCTTTTTCCGTACTCGCTCGATGGTGCCGCCAAGGATTGTTATGAGAAAGAGCCACCTAATTCCATAATTACGTTAAAGGATCTCGTTTCCAAGTTTGTTAATCATTTTTTCCCACCGTATAAGACGACGTTTTTCAAAAACGAGATTACGAGATTTGAGCAAAAACCGAATGAATCTTTTAGAGACGCGTGGGATCGTTTTAAGGAATTGCTTAGGCAATGTCCTCACCATGGATTTTCCGAGTTGCACCAAATCGATACATTTTACAACGGTCTTAGTTTTCAAGAACAAGATTCGTTGAATTCCGCCGTCGGTGGCAACTTTTTGTGTAAAACTCCGAAAGATGCATTAATGATTATCGAGAATCGATCCAAGGTTTACCAACTCTGCAACGCACCGAGTGTTGCCAATGTCGCCAATATTAGTAATTCTAATCACGACATTGAGAGGGTTGATGCGAAAGTCGATAAGTTGACGAATGTGTTTACGTCTTTTCTCATCGAAATGCAAAAGAAAGACGCTTCTGCTACGGTGGAAGCGGTTGAGGATTCGTGTACGTTGTGTGGTGGACCTCATAACTATTACGAGTGTGCGGCTACAGATGGCCAAACGTCGAGTGTTAACGCGTTAAATAACAATTTTCAATATCAAAATAACGCGGGTCCATCACAAGGCAATTATAACCAAGGCAACAATTTTTCGAATAAAAAATCGTAACAATTTTAAAGGAAATAATCAACAAGGAATTTTTCGAATCAAGGTTATAATCAAGGTCGCAATTTGAGTTGGCAAAATCGAGATAACAACAACAACCAAAACTCGAAGTTTTCAAACAACAACAATCAAGGAAACAATTTTTCAAATGGTAATCAAGGGAATTTTTAAAGAAACAATCAAAACCAAGGGGACTTTAATGCTAATCAAAAGGGTATTCGTAGATTTATGGATGAAAAATCACTTTGGGATGTATTTGGAGAAACAAGTGAACAACCAATTCCGAAGGGTGACGTTAGTGCCATCACGACAATGACCAAAATGGACTCGTCTTCACCACCTTCGAAGGACCACGTCTTTGAGGCATCAACTTCTAAATCTATTGAAGTGCCTCCATTTCCTAGCCCAACACCCATTGAGGCTAAAGGTTTCATCGACTTCGATCCTCTCGTCTTAGAAAAGTCACATATGCATAGCCCTAGGGCTTGTAAGACCATGGTTGTGAGTACTCACATCAACTCTTTCTTTTGACGATGACGATGGCGATTTTGCCGAGATTGATCACGTGCTTAAAAATCCACATGCAATTTTTGATTCTCCTAAAAAGAATTTTAAGTGTGGTAAGTACGATGATTATGAGTTTGATCCCGAGATTGAGGAAATTATTAAACGAGAGCTAGCTCTTTTGCCCCCACTCCCACCTAGGAGTGAGGTTGATTTTTCCAAGATCGACGATGAACTAGATGAGTTGGAACGTCTTATTTTTGATGACGAACCAACTCACGTGACCCAAACTCCCATTCTCGAAGAGTTACCTAATCAACACTCCTCATTTGAGAATGACGTTTACCACATTCGTGAGGATCTGACTTATCAACGATCCCCACAAAGGAATGATGGTTTTGTGCTTGATTGTGATCTCTACGAGAATTTCTAAAATATTACATGAGGGGGATGAAAAACCTTGGTTTGACAAACCCATCTATTATGAATAAATCGATAAGATTCACGATCATGAGGATGACGAATATGTTGACCCTGAGGGGGCGGTGTTATTTATTGATAAACGTTTTGAGAACTTACACAATCCACCACCCCCTAACCGTGACTTAAATGTGAGAATTTTTAGCGCGACTAATTTTGAATTTGAAACGCCAAATATTTTCGACATTATCAAATCGGATTTTCATAAAGAGTTTTTGAACGATGAAAAAGGAAAAGATTTTAAAAATGGCTTAAAAGTTTTTTCTACAAGTTTAACTCGTCATCACCGCGTTTTATGAGTGCTACCACCTCGTCTACTCCTTTTGACGACGGTTGGTGTGGTTTTAGTGTGGGGGAAGCCCCAAATGTTTCTTCACACTTTACCACTGAGGACGAGATATTCGATCCCGGAATTGCTTGTAAAGGGAAATCTCGGTCTTCCACCGATGCAATAAATGGAAATTATATCTATTTGCTTGGTGAGAGTCTACCTCGAGTAGCTCATTATGTTTCCCCATCCATTGTCCCACCCTTCTACTTATCATCTCTTTTCTTCAAACCCTTTGGGTTTTTGGCACGTGTTGAAGTGGCGTTGGTTCGTTTGTCCCATGAAAACGAGGACGCCATCTTCGATCCCGGTATTTTGCATCATCAAAGGACTTAGTCCTTAGTACCGGTTGCTTTTAGGCATTGTTTATCATCTAAGCCCCACCAAAAATGACCAAACCATGATTATCCCTAAATGATCACATTTATGGGGATTCGAGTCGAGCTTTTGACTCGGTTATCAAAAACAAGGTGCCTCGTGGGGGATTCTCATGCTTATCCTTGTAAATATTATTGTAGTATAACGAGGGGACTTGTGCTCTTCCAACCTTTTTTTCGTGGTTGTTTGTGATTGTGATTCATTAGGTTCATCGTCATCATTGAAGCCTCTCGTGTTCGTTTTACGGATCACTCGAGCTTCGATCGTTGCCTTTGGAGATTCTGATATCCGATGATATCCTTTTATGTTCTAACGTTTATCTTATTAGCATAATTTATAAACGGCTTTTAGGTTATTCGTTTTACACTTTCCATGCTCGAGATTAAGTATTCGACTTTCGTCTCTAGTATGAGGGTGTTTCGTCCCTAGACTCGAAACATTGAGGACAATGTTTAGTTTTAGTATGGGGGGTGAGTAGATACTTCACCTTGCTCATGTCATCACGGAATCCAATTTTCATCGTTTTGTTATCGTTTTATGCAAAATAAGGCTAAAAATGATGGCCAACTTTTAGAATTTTTCTAGTTTTTCATAAGTGTTTAAGACACGAATGTAGGTTTTTTGATGGTGAGAATAAGAGTAATTTTTTACTCGACCGTGCGTGTTGAGCACTAGCTTCGATTCCTTAACTTTTTAGGCTAAGTCTCTTAAATGAGGATGAGAAATGATAGAGTTAATTATTAGTTACGTAATCCTTCACGATCTCATGTGTAGTAATTATTAGCTTATTCTCCCCACGCTTTTGTTTAAATAAATGCAATAAATAAGGTCGTACAATTTAAAAGGTTACTTAGCTTCTAGCCCAAGATCATTTAAAAGTTGCTCGTGTTCGAATAGAGTTCAAAGCCAAGGCATAACTTATTGAAGCGGGATGCAAAGATTGGCAAAGTTCCAAAAAGGCCCTAACAAGGCATGAGGAACTCCATTTTGTTGCTAAAGATCCAAGATGATGTGAAGTATCATTATTCCAAAATCAATATGAAGGATCAAGACACACGACGAAAAGCAATATACTCCCCTAAAGATCATGGACAAGTCTATCCAAAAAGACCCTAACATGGTATGAGGATAAATATATCCAAGTCTGAAAAGGAGGCGGATCGTTGTATATCAAAATCCCAAATAAAGATTGAAGAAAAATGATGAAGTCGTGGTCAAGTGAAGAAATTCCATATATGAAGAGAAGACCATTATTTCAAAAACGTCTTCCAAGATTTGAAGTTCGAAACACATGCCAAATATCGGTCCGAGAAAGGTCTCAAATCGTGAAACGAGTTATGCCAAGATATGAACTTAAGGAGATTACGAGAAGCCGTTTTAAAAGATCGTGTCCTTTAGCTAACTATCAATTAAATCGTCATACTTTGTTTTCAGCCTCAATAAAATATCGAAATAAGTCAATGATTTATGCTCGTGATCATTAAGACAAAATAAAAGATTACAAGAATCAACAAAAGATTACAAGAATCAAGCAAAAACAAAGCAAAAACTTAAGGAGATTACGAGAAGCCGTTTTAAAAGATCGTGTCCTTTAGCTAACTATCAATTAAGCCGTTTCCAATATGCTTGTGTTTGTTCTTTATGTATTTTAGGTATGGATTTCGTGAAATCAACAAAAGATTACAAGAATCAAGCAAAAACGAACACGGGAAACGAAGCCGCACAAAGAACCGGACCCGGATCATGAATTTCTAAAATGGTCCTTGAGATTTTGAATATTGTCAACTTTGGTCCCTCATCTTTGAAGATTTGGCAAGAAAGGCTCTTGGAGAAAACATATTTGGCAAGAAAGGTCCTCCATGTTGGAAGATTATACAAGAAATGCCCTTGAAGAATGCATAGTCCTTGAAATAACTTATCAAAACATTTTGTGGCAAAAATAGGAAAATGCAAACTTTCATATAAAGGGAAAAGAGAATTTTGGCTGTTTATAACTGAATTGACAAGAGAAAAGGAAATGAGGGGCCAAAAGTGGCAGACAACAAAGTCACCTCTCACCACTTAGATCATGACACATCACCCACTACAACAAACCCACCAATCACACCACCCCATTCATACACGTCACAACCCACCCACACTTTTAATAACCAGATTTTTGAAAATTTTGTTTAAACTTTAAAATAGGTGGGAACACATTTTTTAACTCCTAAACCTGATTAAAACCACTTTTACCCACCCCTAATCTAACATAAACCATGATCCTATATCAGTCAAAACAAAGGGGTTTTAACCCAAATCATCCAGAACCTTGATTAAGGTTATCCTCACCATAACCCCACTCTTATATTCCCTCCCAACACACCCATGTGTCGGGTAGGACCTCCCCTGCTCAAGTTCCTTTCCCCCAATCCCCAAATGGAGACAAGATAAACAGATGGATCCTTTTCCTTTGTCCCAAAGGCATCATGGGCGCCCAAGATCATTCCAACAACTTTCAACAGTACAAGTATCACAAGATGCCAATTTGACCAAGATTCAAACAAGAAGACCAAGGGCTTTTAGGGAATTTTGATTGCTAGGGTTTTGTAATCTAGAAATTTCTATTCAGTTGTATAAATGGGACGACTTGTGTCCCATTTTCATTTGTTCCAGATTTTTTAAGAATTTTGTAAACCCTTTGAAATAAATAGTTAAAGTATTTCCTTGGCCTTGCAATTTGTTATTAATCGGAGTTCCAATTTACTTTTATGCAAGTTTAGTTTAAATTTTATTAAAGTATTACTCTTTCACAAAATATTTCAGAAAATAAAATTTTCTTGGAAAACTTTGGACCCAAGGTTTAGGTCTTTAGGATTAGTTGATGTGACAACTGAAACTAATCATAAGGACTTGAAACTTGTCACTACTTTTCTTTGTTATCACTCTTTTACTTTTAAAAAGTGAAGAATTGTTAAACATTTGTCAAAAATATGTTTGCTTTCCTTTCTTGGTTACTGTTCTATAATCTCACCATAAGCTGCTGACAACAGCTTATGGTTAGCTCTTGAAGCTTGTGTTCCTTCTTGTTTATTCTTAGCAGGTACCAATTCCATTATTTTGTTGAAGATATATAGGGTATTGGACAATTGTAGTCCATACCATCATCTCTACATTCAGCAACACCACAACCATAAGCTCAAGCTTGGCTTGATGGAGATGGCTTTTCAGCCATAGTGGGGCCCGTATATGGGTCCCACAAGGTAAAAATCCTAGGCTTGAACCCTTCTTGGCTGATTTTTTTGAACTTGTGATTTGTGTGAAATCTGCTTGTATGACTGTATAAGTGTTTGTTTATGCTTAAAGTGTTGGTTTTATGCATGTTAGATTAATGCTTAATCAGATTTAAGTGCTTGTGTTCAAAAGTCCTTTGTTAAATTTTTTCATCAGTTTATAAGGGGTGTTTGGCTTTGGGTATTACAAAACCTTGGGTGACACTGGGTGGATTGATAGCAAGTTAAACACACTAGAAATAGTAGTTGTAGGTGTTATCAGTAGTTAGTTTTGAGTTTGGTATGTTAGATAGAAAGTTTGCATGGTAGTTTTTGGTTAAAAATAGTCAGATTCATCAGTAGGCTCTCATAGGGTGTTTTAGTGATTTGTATGATCTTGAAACTTGGAATAGGTTATATCTAGTGTTAAATTAGGATATAGGATTGGTTTGGTATGATTTGGTAACATTTTGAACAAGTTCTAGTGGTTTGAAATTCGTCCAAGAGCAAGTATATCAGCTACTAGTGCCCGGTTCTTGTTTGTGTTCATCAGTAACCTTTATTTACCCTTTGTGTGTTTTTTGTGGATTGAACCTGTGTGTTTTCTTGTTTAAGCTGACTGCCTACACTCCACTGAGTGTAGGGATGCCTTTGTATTCCAAATAAATCATCAAAACAAGCCAAAAATCACCAAATACGTTTTTCTGCTTAGAGAAGTGGGAAGAAGTTTCCCACTGCTAGTATACTAGTTCCCACTGCTGGGGATAAGGACAAAGTCCCCAGATCTGTCAACATCAGTTCTTTCTATTTTTTGTCTTTAGTGCCATTTTTTGAGCATTTTTCATAGTTTTTATTTTTCCCTCTTTGGTTAATTTATTTTAAGATTTTTCATAAAGTTTATTTTTAATTTAATGTTTATTTCAATATTTTTAGAATTATTTTTAGATTTAGATAGTTTTTATTGATCTGACTTGTGTCTTTTAATGCCAAAAAGTTATATTTTTCTGTTTTACAAATTTTCTTAGTTTTAGTAAAATGTTTTAAGATTTTTAGAATAAAAAGTTCACTGTTTATTTTATTTATTTAATTTTTAGAATTAATTTAAGTTTAAATAGGTTTTAATCAAAACTGTTTTGTCTTTTAGAGGTATAAATTTACTTTTTCAAACTTTTTCATTTTACTACTGTTTAGTTAAGTAATTTAGGATTTTTCAAAAAGTAAAATTAATTTTAGCATTATTTTATTATTTTTAATCATTAGTTTAGTTTAAAAAGTGTTTCTAGTGTTTTAAAATTAGAAAAATAGTTTCTAATATTTAGGAAAAGTACTTTTAGTGTATAAGTAATATAAGTGAGATATTTGTTTGATTGAATAAAATTTTGGGTTTTTTCTTAATTATATTTAATTTTAGGGCTTTAATTAGCATTTAAAATTGAATATTTAATTAATAAAAGGTTTTAAAAATTATTTATTGAATTTTTATTCTTATTTATATTATTTTAGACTTAGTTTTAATTTTTAATTAATTTTTAGCTTAAATTTTTAATTTTGTGGTGTTTGACGTAATTACGTCATCGTTTTACGTCATTCGTCTTAGTTTAATCGTAGTGTAGCTCGTCTTTTAATTTTCTTTCTCTTAACCCAAAAATGACACTAATCCAAACATTGCATTACACACATATAAACCTTCCTCGAGGACGAACTTGGACTTTTCGGTTTTACGGTTTTTTATTAAATCGTAATACTTAATACTTGCCACGGTTATTTGTTTTTCCTAAAACAAGTGACTAAAATACGTACATCAAACCTAGTGTGCCCGTTTTCACTATAATATTAGTTCTAATTGCAAGATAGTCCCTGGATTTTAGGAGTTGTTTTAATCTTTTTTTATTAGTTAAGAACTTGTTAGGTTTTGCAATTCAATCCTCATAATTAGTTAGTAGTTACATAATCAGTTTGGTAGTTTGGTAAGTTTGTTACAATTTGGTTAAAGTTTGTTATATTTTCACTTCAAGTCCTTTAAGTTTTTAAATTTACATTTATAGTCCTTTTACTTTTATGAACTTTACATTTTGAGCAATTTATATTTTGTGCATTGATTACTTGTACTTTTAGCAATAAATGTGGTATGTGCACTTTGTTTTAGATTAGTACGGTTATGTAGTTATACTATTTTCATTTTTTACATGCTTTGTGGAAGTTAGACCTAGATTACCAAATCATTACAATCAAACACCAAAAACAATTAGCAAACTTTATATCTTTTGATTGATCAATTCGTATTGAGTCGATAATAACGAACTATAAAAAGAAAAATATTAGCCCCCGAGCGGCTCACACATTTCCGATGGATAAATTATCGCATATCCCAACATATATTATATAGATGTTGGTTATGTATTTTATCGTAGGCTTATTTATTAGATATATATTATGTAGAATTTATTTGCATAGCTTGTTGAGAGTATTGAGTTGTTGATGCTTGTATAATGGTTATACAAGTATATTGTGTGTATTATTGTTGTTGGTGTTTACTTCTTCCCAACTAGGGTATAGATAATCAATCCTAGCTACGTACCAAAACAATGGTTACCAGATATCACTTGGAATCGTGTAATAACTTTCCAAAGTAAATTATTCGACCATAATGCCTGGTTATCACGAATACATACTTGGGATAAGACCAAATGCAGTTAGTGATTTAGGCACAAATATCTAACTCTTTCATGCAAGTTATGATCACTTATTTATAGGTGGAGTACTCAACCCTACTCAATAGAATTAAGAGTAATTAACGGCCAATTATTTTCCTTTTAATATGCTCCATAATACCAACAAAGTGGTTACAAGACCAATTAAACGTGGTCATTAACTCCCCTTGAATTGGTCAAAAGACCGTTACAAGCATACTTGTTCAGCTCCAGCATTAGTCCATCCTTCAGTCCCACTAAAGCGTCAGCAAACCCTGAAGGGTGTTCCTGCTGAAGCCTTCAGTACTGAAGAAGACTAGCTGATGAGTAAACATTGAAGACTAGTCTTCAGTGGAGTTACTCCCTGATGAATACCTTCAGTCCAGAGTTATACTCTCTGAAGATCATCAGCGATGCTGAACAAACTTTAACCATAATATGAGTCAGGGTGTTCAGGGACTTATGGGTGTACACTCTGTACCTCTTTCCCCATTCACCAGTATGAACTAGCCCACAATTGAACTATATTTCCAACAATCCTCCCCAATATAGTACAATTCCTTTTGCATGAAAACTAACGTTAACAAAACCAGTGCATAAATGAAAATATCCTAAGGATTGAATTTCTATCTTAGTACAATACTTCAAACATTCGAGAATCAGGGTGTTCTAAGAATTGAAGCTTTCAACTACTTTGAATACGTGAACACAAAATACACACAAGTTTTCAAATATATAACAACTCGTGACACTACTAGCCATGTGTCCATATCCAAATTCGTAAATGTTGTAAGAGACAAGTCCATGCTCCATGAGGCGGCGAAACCTCAACATTTACATAGGTGGTTCCTCTTTAGTTCATGCTCTTGCTTCAGCACTTTTTCAAAGACATTAACCATTGAGAAGTTTATAACTTCATCCTCCTTCAGCAAGTACAAGCACATCCTTGGGATGATATACATGTGCTTCAGTCCCCTGAATGTTAAGCTTTCCACATTGAAATCAGATCCCAAGTTTCCTCAGGAGGGAGTTGGGTGTCCTAGCATTCAGTGACTATAGTGGACTTTCAAACCCATCCCTTCAGCATACTTTATAACCAAGTCTCTAGCCAATCCCTTCGTCAAATGATCAGCTAAATTTTGTTGAGACCTCACAAACTCTATTAAAATCACCCCATTCATGATTAGCTTCATCTTTAGTATGTAACAAATAAACATAACAAAACCTTGAAGCATCATCAATAAATGTTACCAAGTAATTCTTATTCCCTAATGAGGGAGTAGCATGAAAATCACATAGATCACTATAGATTAGCTCCAAGACTTTAGTTTCACGTTTTACATCCTGAAATGGCTTCTTAGTAATTTTGTTCAACATGCAAGTCTGACATATTTCAGTGTCCATGTCAAATACTGAAATTAACCCATCCTTAGACATATCTTGCATCCTCTTAAAGTGGACATGGCCCAGTCTAGCATGCCATAGTGAAGAATCCTTCAGTTTACTAGTGGACACAAAGGCTTAACAAATATTTGCACTACCAACACTAAATGAGTTAATACTGGTGGTTGTTTCAACATTAAGCCTGAACATTTAATTGCTCAAATAACCAAAACCAATAAACACACCATGTTTAGATAAAACAAATTTATTAGATTCAATTACTTGTTTATAACCACAATTATTCAAAACACTACTAGAAACCAAATTCTTCCTAATATTAGGAACATGCAAAACATTAAACAAGCTAACAATCTTTCCAGAACTAAACTTAAGATATAAACAACCACGTCCATACACTAGGGCCGTTGACTCATTTCCCATGTAAAGAATAGATCCATCATTCAGTAACTCATAAGTCTTGAACCAGCATCTATCTTTACACACATGAACAGTTGCTCTAGAATCAACCCACCACGCAACATCATCATCCTGCACAAAATAAGCTTCAGATACATATGTAACATAATAAATCTGGAGAGATTCATTAAAAATATTCTGACCTTTCATTGTTTTGTTGTTAGAACCAATCACTGAACCATTTGTGCATGATCCACTAGCTTTGCTGCCAGTACCAACACCTTTGCAATCCCTTTTGAAGTGTCCAGGTTTCCCACACTTCCAACAAGCCACTGATGACTTCTCGTTAGGATTAGCTTTAGTGTTATCCTGATGCTTACGTTTGCCCTTGTTGTCATTGTACCTGATGGAGTTGTTATGCTCCGCCATATTGACAACTGATGAACCAACAACATTGTTGCTCTCTGGCTTATCACGCACTCTGAGGGATTCCTCAATGCGTAAATGACTTCCAAACTCAACAAGAGTTAAATCCTCCTTATGTTTTAGGGTGTGCTTGAAATCTTTCCAAGAAGGAGGGAGTTTTTCTATGACACAAGAGACCTGAATGTCTCATCCATGTGCATATGATGTTGTGTAATTCTACCAAGTATACCAAGAAGTCCATTGTAATGTTCCATGACTGGTCTTGAATCAGTCATTTTGTAATTTGTGAAATCACTCACAAGGAACTTCTTACTTGATGCATCCTCAGCCATATATTTGGCTTCCAAGGAATCCCATAGTTCTTTACCAGATTCAGAATTTTGGTAAATATCAAATAAAGAATAAGACATACCATTGGTAATAATATCACAACACACATAGTCATCATTCTCCCATTTTCTCTTTTTCCTTATGTTCTTCAAAGTAGCATCATCACCACCATCAGGAATGGGAGTTGTCAGCACATACACCACGCTCATGGTAGATAGAAGAAACTGCATCTACTTTTGCCATCTTCTGAAATCCTCCCCTTCAAACTTATCCATCTTGGAGAAGTTAGCCACCATATGCTTCATGCAGCCGCCATTGATTATCACAAAATAATTTACTTTGATTGTTGGTGTTTACTTCGTCCCAACTAGGGTATAGATAATCAATCCTAGCTACGTACCAAAACAATGGTTACCAGATATCACTTGGAATCGTGTAATCACTTTCCAAAGTAAATTATTCGACCCTAATGCCTGGGTATCACGAATACCTACTTGGGATAAGACCATATGCAGTTAGTGATTTAGGCACAAATCTCTAACCCTTTCGTTGTTATGTGTTTTTATTTCTGTCTATCTTTCATGCAAGTTATGATCACCTATTTATAGGTGGAGTACTCAACCCTAGTCAATAAAATTAAGAGGAACTAACGGCCAATTATTTTCCTCTTAATGTGCTCCATAATACCAGAAAAGTGGTTACAAGACCAATTAAACGTGGTCATTAACTCCCGTTGAATTGGTCAAAAGACCGTTATAAGCATACTTGTTCAGCTCCAGCATTAGTCCATCCTTCAGTCCCACTAAAGCGTCAGCAAACCCTGAATGGTGTTCCTGTTGAAGCCTTCAGTACTGAAGAAGACTAGCTGATGAGTAAACATTGAAGACTAGTCTTCAGTGGAGTTACTCCCTAATGAATACCTTCAGTCCAGAGTTATACTCTCTGATGATCATCAGCGATGCTGAACAAACTTTAACCATAATATGAGTCAGGGTGTTTAGGGACTTATGGGTGTATACTCCGTACCTCCTTCCCTATTCACCAGTATGAACTAGCCCACAATTGAACTATATTTCCAACAATCCTCCCCAATATAGTACAATTCCTTTTGCATTAAAACTAACATTAACAAAACCAGTACATAAATGAAAATATCCTAAGGATTGAATTTCCATCTTAGTATAATACTTCAAACGTTCGAGAATCAGGGTGTTCTATGAATTGAAGCCTTCAACTACTTTGAATACCTGAAGACAAAATACACACATGTTTTCAAATACATAACAACTCTTGACACTACTAGCCATGTGTCCATATCCAAATTCGTAAATGTTGTAAGAGACAAGTCCATGCTCGATGAGGCGGCGAAACCTCAACATTTACATAGGTGGTTCCTCTTTAGTTCATGCTCTTGCTTCAACACTTTTTCAAAGACATTAGCCATTGAGAAGTTTATAACTTCATCCTCCTTCTGCAAGTACAAGCACATCCTTGGGATGATATACATGTGCTTCAGTCCCCTGAATGTTGAGCTTTCCACATTGAACTCAGCTCCTAAGTTTCCTCAAGAGGGAGTTGGGTGTCCTAGCATTCAGTGACTAGACCCATCCCTTCAGCATACTTTATAACCAAGTCTCTAGCCAATCCCTTCGTCAAGTGATCAGCTAAATTTTGTTAAGACCTCACAAACTCTATTGAAATCACCCCATTCATGATTAGCTCACGAATCATGCTATGTTTAACACCTAAGTGTCTAGACTTACCATTGTACATTTGGATATATGCCTTAGCCAATGTAGTAGCACTATCACAATGGATAAAAATGGGTGCCATAGGTTTGACCCACAATGGAATCTCAAGAATCAAGTTTCTCAACCATTCAGCCTCTTTACCAGAAGCTGCTAGATCCACAAACTCAAATTCCATGGTAGAGCTAGTAATTCAAGTTTGTTTCTTGGATGCCTAAGAAATTGCACCACAACCAAGAAGGAATACCCATCCACTAGTGGATGAATTATCCTTAGTATTGCTGATCCAACTTACACTAGTGTAACCTTCCAACATTGAAGGATATCCAATATATGGCAAATAATAATCCATTGTTCCTTTCAAATACTTCAGTACTCTCTGAATTGCTTGCCAATGCTGAGTACTAGGATTAATAGTATACCTACTCAGTTTACCCACAGCAAATGCAATGTCAGGCCTAGTACTAGTCATGGCATACATCAAGCAACCAATCACCCTAGAATACTCAAGCTGGAAGATAGCCTGACCATTGTTAGGCATCAGTTTCTCACTTGTATCCATTGGTGTACTCACTGGAGTACAATCAAAGTGATTGAATTTCTTCAGTACCTTCTCAATATAATGAGACTGAGAAATTACAATACCATCACTTTCATGTTTGATCCTTATGCCAAGGATAACATCAGCCTCCCCTATGTCTTTCATGGAGAACTTTGATGAAAAAAATTCCTTTGTCTGATCAACCTTAGCTTGGTCAGTACCAAAGATTAACATGTCATCAAAAAATAGGAAAATGATGACTCCTTTACCAGATTCATCAAATTTACTATATACACATTTGTCAACTTGGTTAAGTGAATAACCATTAGACAAAACCACTTCATCAAACTTCTGGTACCATTTCTTAGGTGCTTGCTTCAATCCATATAAGGACTTAATCAGTTTACACACCTTGCCTTCATGACCAGGCATGATGAAACCTAGAGGTTGGTTCATGTAAACCTCCTCATCCAAATCACCATCCAAGAATGCTGTCTTCACATCCATCTGATGAATAATCAGTTTGTGAATACTTGCTAGAGCAATCATCATTCTTATGGTACTGATACGTGATACTGGAGCATAGGTATTAAAGTAGTCTATTCCTGACTTTTTTTAAAGCCCTGAATGACTAACCTTGCCTTGAACTTTTCAACAGTTCCATCTACCTTCATTTTCCTTTTGAAAATCCATTTGTTACCAAGTGGATCGCAACATGGAGGTAGATCAACCAACACCCAAGTGTTGTTTCCCATGATGGAATCCATCTCATCATTTATTGCTTCTTTCCAGAAAGCAACTTCTTGGGACTTCATTGCTTCATCAAATATTTTGGGATCATCCTTAACATTAAAACAATAGGAGTATTGATCAGAGACATCATACCTTGTACCTTCAACCAAGTATAGTTGAAACTCAAGCCCAAAATTCCTTGGAGTCCTATGCCTTGTGCTTCTTCTAAGCTCAGGCTCAGGTTATTGAACCACAACCTCATCAGTGACCCTTTCAGGTTCCACTGAAGCACCAATATCCTCAGCTCCAGTAGGAGTCCTGAAGCTTGGTCTAGAGACTGATGAGAATCTAGTCTCATCAAAGTTAGCATCTCTTGATTCAATGATTGATTTTATAGAAACTGAATCATTAGGTTCAATAACATAAAACCTATAGGCCTTGGAATGCTCAAGATATCCAACAAAGATGCATTCAATGCCTCTTTCACCCAAGGTTTTCACCTTTGGATCAGGGAGTCTCACAACTGCCCTACAACCCTAAACCTTGAGGTAGTTCAAGTTTAGTTTCCTTTTAGTCCATAGGGTAATCTTGTTTCTTTTGTTGGGAACCCTATTTAATAAATAGCAAGCTGTTAACATAGCTTCACCCCAAAACCCTTGACTCAACCCTGAATAGGACAACATGGAGTTAACCATCTCCTTTAGTACTCTATTTTTCCTTTCAGATATACCATTTTGTTGAGGGATATAAGGAGCAATCATTTCATGGATAATACCAACAGACTGAAAATACTGAGCATCCATGTACTCACCTCCCCTATCAGTCCTAAATCTTTTGATTTGGACTCCTTGTTGTAATTCCACTCCAGTCTTAAATACTTTAAACTTATCTAATGCTTCATCCTTAGTATGTAACAAATAAACATAACAAAACCTTGAAGTATCATCAATAAATGTTACCAAGTATTTCTTATTCCCTAATGAGGGAGTAGCATGCAAATCACATAGATCACTATGGATTAGCTCCAAGACTTTAGTTTCACGTTTTACATCCTGAAATGGCTTTCTTGTAATTTTGTTCAACATGCAAGTCTGACACTTTTCAGTGTTCATGTCAAATACTGGAATTAACCCATCCTTAGACATATCTTGCATCCTCTTAAAGTGGACATGGCCCAGTCTAGCATGCCATAGTGAGGAATCCTTCAGTTTACTGGTGGACACAAAGGCTGAACAAATATTTGCACTACCAGCACTAACTGAGTTAATACTGGTGGTTGTTTCAACATTAAGCCTGAACATTTGATTGCTCAAATAACCAAAACCAATAAACACACCATTTGGATAAAAAAAATTTATTAGATTCAATCACTTGTTTATAACCACAATTATTCAAAATACTACTAGAAACCAAATTCTTCCTAATACTAGGAACATGCAAAACATTAAACAAGCTAACAATCTTTCCAGAACTAAACTTAAGATCTACACAACCATGTACATGCACTAGGGCTGTTAACTCATTTCCCATGTGAAGATTAGATCTATCATTCAGTGACTCATAAGTCTTGAACCAACATCTATCTTTACACACATGAACAGTTGCTCCAGAATCAACCCACCACGCAACATCATCATCCTACTCAAAATAAGCTTCAGATACATATGTAACATAAAAAATCTGGAGAGATTCATTAAACATATTCTGACCTTTCAGTGTTGTGTTGTTAGAACCAATCATTGAACCATTTGTGCCTAATCCACTAGCTTTGCTGCCAGAACCAAAACCTTTGCAATCCCTTTTGAAGTGTCCAGGTTTCCCACACTTCCAACAAGCCATTGATGACTTCTTGTTAGGATTAGCTTTAGTGTTATCTTGATGCTTACGTTTGCCCTTGTTGTCATTGTAACTGATGAAGTTGTTATGCTCCACCATATTGAAAACTGATGAACCAACAACATTGTTGCTCTCTGGCTTATCACGCACCCTGAGGGATTCCTCAATGCTCAAATGACTGCCCAACTCAACAAGAGTTAAATCCTCCTTCTTATGTTTCAGGGTGTGCTTGAAATCTTTCCAAGAAGGAGGGAGTTTATCTATGACACAAGAGACCTGAATGGTCTCATCCATGTGCATATGATGTTGTGTGAATCTACCAAGTATACCAAGAAGTTCATTGTATTGTTCCATGACTGGTCTTGAATCAATCATTTTGTAATTTATGTAATCACTCACAAGGAACTTCTTACTTGATGCATCCTCAGCCATATATTTGGCTTCCAAGGAATCCCATAGTTCTTTACCAGATTCAGAATTTAGGAAAATATCAAATAAAGAATCAGACATACCATTGAGAATAATACCACGACACACATAGTCATCATTCTCCCATTTGCTCCTTTTCCTTATGTCCTTCAAAGTAGCATCATCACCACCATCAGGAATGGGAGTTGTCAGCACATACACCACGCTCATGGTAGATAGAAGAAAGTGCATCTTCTTTTGCCATCTTCTGAAATCCACCCCTTCAAACTTATCCAGCTTGGAGAAGTTATCCACCATATGCTTCATAGCAGCCGCCATTGATTATCACAAAATAATTTATTTTGATTGTTGGTGTTTACTTCGTCTCAACCAGGGTATAGAAATCAATCCTAGCTACGTACCAAAACAATGGTTACCGGATATCACTTGGAATCGTGTAATCACTTTCCAAAGTAAATTATTCGACCCTAATGCCTGGGTATCACGAATACCTACTTGGGATAAGACCAAATGCAGTTAGTGATTTAGGCACAAATCTCTAACCCTTTCGTTGCTATGTGTTTTTGTTTCTATCTATCTTTCATGCAAGTTATGATCACCTATTTATAGGTGGAGTACTCAACCCTAGTCAATAGAATTAAGAGGAATTAACGACCAATTATTTTCCTTTTAATGTGCTTCATAATACCAGGAAAGTGGTTACAAGACCAATTAAATGTGGTCATTAACTCCCCTTGAATTGGTTAAAAGATCGTCATAAGCATACTTGTTCAGCTCCAGCATTAGTCCATCCTTCAGTCCTACTGAAGCATCAGCAAACCCTGAAGGGTGTTCCTGCTGAAGCCTTCAGTACTGAAGAAGACTAGCTGATGAGTAAACATTAAAGACTAGTCTTCAGTGGAGTTACTCCCTGATGAATACCTTCAGTCCAGAGTTATACTCTCTGAAAATCATCAGCGATGCTGAACAAACTTTAACCATAATATGAGTCAGGGTGTTCAGAGACTTATGGGTGTACACTCCGTACCTCCTTCCCCATTCACCAATATGAAATAGCCCACAATCGAACTATATTTCCAACAGTTTTATCAATAATATAGTTATTGTACGACTAGTTTATTGTGACACTCTTCATATTGTATCAACTTGATTGGGTATTTGATACGAAAGTTTTTAAATTTAAACGAAAGTATATTCACCCCCTCTACGGTTTCCATATATTATATTATTTTCATGTTCATCATTCATAAAAAAAAGTTTGAAGTAAGAAATATTAAGCAGTTGGTGTATTATACAGGTTTTGAAATAATAAAATATTATATATGAGCTAACCAATGATTAAAACTTAAATAAGAAAAATCAATCATATAAACATGTATCAATATTAAAAACACTCATCAATTGAGCTAAAATACAAGACTTTTTTAGAAAAAAATGATCATAACCCAAAATATACGCAGGGCTTTGTGTGGATTGAGCCGAACGAGCTATTATTATATATTTTACTATTAAAAGGACCTTAGATGATGAAGCTTTACCCAAAATATCGTTTTATCGTGACCAAATGAAGAAGTTTGACCTGATATTAAAGGGTCTATAGATGATGATAAAAATATTGGTGTTTAATATGAGATCTTTATGTTGTCTTGTTGAGTGTTGTTCGTACTCGATTCAATTCGAATTGATCACGGTTTAGGGTGGACTTATTGTTTTTGGTAACTAAAAGGGGGAGCTTTTGATTATCTATTTTAAACTAAAATGAGTTAAGATAAATGACAAATATAAAGAGATTAAACAAATTTAAGACTTAATAAAAAGTAAATTTTAAAATAAAATAAGACAAGACAATATAAAATTAAACTAGACAAATAGGGCGGGAAATAAATAAACTTTGAAAAACAACTAAGTAAAAAACGAGGGAATGCGATCAGATCGCAACGAGCGATCGCAACCTGGATCGCAACCAACGATCGCAACTTCGATCGCAACCAACGATCGCAACTTGGACCGCAACCAACGATCCCAACTTGGATCGCAACCAACGATCGCAACTTGGATCGCAACCAACGATCGTAGTTGGATCGCAGCTTGTGATTGCAGTCTGTGATCGCAGTCTGTGATCGCAGTTTGTGATCGCAGTATTTGATCGCAAGTAGAAACCCTAAGGCTTATGCGACCACAATACTCGATCGGAACCTTAAAAACCCTTAAGAACTTTACGATGGAATGTAAAAGGAAACTAAGCAAAAACCAAATAAGCACTTTTCTAATAAGCACTTACCAAAAACTTAACCTAATCAATATTAAGAAGAACTAAATAAGCCACGAATGAAAAACTTTCAAAACACTAAATAAGCAAGATTTATAAAATAAATTTTTAAAAGATTAAATTTAAAAAAAACACTTTATTAAAAATACAAAAATAACAACTCAATTCAAAAAGCACAATAAGCTAAAACCATAAGTCACATAAAAATGATAAGAACAAAAAGATAAGCACTTTAAGCAAATAAGCATAAAGATTAAAACAAACTACATACTTTTACCAAATCAAACACAAGATTAAAACAAGAAAGCAAGAATAAGATTGATTATGAAAAGCTTTTAATTAAGATGAAGATTAAAGATTCAAGATTACAAGATTTAAAGATGAAAGATTAAGCAAACTTGAAAGAAAATTTAGAGAGAGAAAGTAAAACTAGAGAGAGAAAGTTACACCTACTTAAAAACTAAAAAATGACTAACTCCTCCTAATGAAGATTAGGAAGGGATTTATAGGAGAAGGGGAGGGTGTTGTTGCTTCTCTCTTTCTTCTTGTCTTCTCGTCTTTTAAATAACTCGTCTTTCTCGACTTTGTCTCGGGATTAGTCGAATGATAACATGAACTCGTCTTCTAATTTTCTTCTTTTAGTAGACTTGGTTCTTCGACTTCATTAAACTTCCGTCTTTAGACGTTTTCTTCGATAAATCTTCAGAATAGGCCTTTGACATCCGTTCTTCTTGCACTTTTGATCTTTTGACTTCGTCTTTTGTCTTTTTCTTTGATAAAAGCCCGTGAAAGCCCGTGTTTTCTTCCTTTTTCATATTTTGGTCCTAAAACACAATAAAAATACAAACCATGCATAATTCTGACTTTTACGACATCAAATACACGTTTAGGTCTCGTTTTTACTTGATTTAAGTGGTGAAAGGATAAGTGTTTTCACACTTATTAAATCCCATACACTTGACCATTGCAATGCCCTCATGCAATGCATAATATAAAAGCATAGTTTAACATTTCTCATCATAATCAACCCACATTGGCCTTTATTAAATACTAGAAACTAAGGAAACTAAAAAGATAGAAAATTACAAAATGCTAGAAGGAAGAACAAGTAAAGAGATCGAAGACTTACATTAGGGATTTGGTTGTCATGAATGTTTATCACCCTCAAGTTTCACGTTCCCCATACTAAGCTTAAAAACGAGATCATTGTTATTATAAGTTAGTAAGCTAACACTCACTCATGTGGCTCAATTATTCACTTAGACTCCCTTATTCCTAGGTGTATCTCTTATATTTTATTATTGTCTTGAATTATCACGAGGATGCATTGTTGACTTATTTCGATAGTCTATTTAAGCCGAAAATAAAGTAGGACGATTTAATCAATAGTCAGCTAAAGGACAAAATCTTTTAAAACTGCTTCTCGAAACCTCATAAAGTTTATATCTTGGCATAACTCGCTTCACGATTTGATACCTTTCTCGGACCGATATTTGGCATTGACTTCATACTTCGAATCTTGAGAGACGTTCTTGAAATAATGGTCTTCTCTTCATAATAGGAATTTCTTCACTTGAAGTTTTTGAGAGATTCTTCAAACTTGGACCACGACTTCTTCATTTTTCTCCAATCTTTATTTGGGATTTTGATATACAACGATCCGCCTCCTTTTAGGACTTGGATCTATTAATCCTCATACCTTGCTAGGGTCTTTTTGGATAGACTTCTCCATAATCTTTATGGGAGTATTTGCTTTTCGTCGTGTGTCTCGATCCTTCATATTGATTTTTGATAAGTGATTCTTCACATTACTTTGGATCTTTAGCAACAAAATGTAGCCTTCATGCCTTGTTAGGGCCTTTTCGGACTCGCCAATCTTCGCATCCCGCTTCAATAAGTTATGCCTTGGCTATGAACTCTAATTAATCCCGAGCAACTTTTAAACGATCTTTTGCTAGAAGCTAAGTAAATTTTCAAATCGTACAACCTTACTTATTGCAATTATATTTGTTAACAAGTGATGGGAGAAAAAGCTCATAATTAACTCACATAAATTCATGAAAGAATACCAAACTTATAATTGACTCTATCATCTCTCGTTCTCCACAATTTAAAATCTCAAGGAATGAGACTTATGGATACTTAGCCTATTAAATCAAAGTTTTGGGTTTTTAAGTCATCTATAGGATCTTGCATCTTCTTAGACTTTTTCAAGTTTAGAATTATTTTAAAGTTCCCTTGATAAATGACTTTCTAGGATCAATTATAGGAACTTGCGAAAAGTTCTTGTTCTTAACCCGTGTGAGTTAAGACTTTCGCGTTTTAAAGTTCTCTATATAAAAGCCTAGCAAAGCTTGATTTAAACACGTTAGGGATACTAGCTAGAGTAAACTCAAATAAGTAAACTCGCGTTGAGTCAAAAGATACATGATGGGCCTAATATATCAAAGACATCTAAACTCATTAAAACTATTTTATTTAACTATTTTTCTTTAGACTTTATTCTTGAAATGAAATATATACATATGATGCAAGAAAGTAAAAGAAAATAATTGAAAAATACTACTAGGCCAAAATAGATCAAAAATTTTGAAAAAATGTCGAAAAATTAGATTTTCCGGTTAAAATGAGGACATATTCATGGAAAAGCCCACTTATTACTTCGATTGAAATCCCCCTACACTTGAGATAAACATTGTCCTCAATGTTTAAGCATGTGGGAGTAAACTCCCCTACAGTTAGGACATTGTGCACTTTATTTAAATCTTGCTAAGGAAGAGACGACTATAGTGATTTCAATGTCAACGTATAAGATATGAAATATTGAATCACGAAAGTTTAGGATAGAACCAGGAAGAAGGGAACACGGGATCACGGGTCGTCAAATATCATCAAAAGTGGATATTTGAAAGCTTTAATCCCTGCACATCATAAGAAACAAGACAAAAAACACCTATGTAGCTCCCCCTACACTTATTATGAAAACAGGTAAAGGATAGATCATCAGGTTTCCTCCCGAGAAGCGCTTGTTTTTGTTAACCGAGTCACGAGCCTGACTCGACCCAAAACTAATTCAAGGGAAACGTGGTGAGGGATGGAATCATCTCATGAGAGATGTTCTCATCAAAGTACAACTTAACACGTTGGCCATTCACCTTAAAGTTTGGCCCATTTGGTTGAGAAATCTCAATGGTGCCATAAGGGAAGACTTTAGCGACGGTGAATGGACCGAACCAACAAGATTTAAGCTTGCCCGAAAAGATTTTCAACCGAGAGTTAAAGAGTAAAACTTGATCTCCAATTTTGAACTCTCGGTTTTTTATCTTTGAATCATGAATGAGCTTGGTCTTCTCCTTATAGATCAACGAATTTTCATAAGCTTCATTCCTAAGTTCATTAAGCTCATTGAGTTGGATTTTTCGAATAGCACCGTCTTTGTTAAAATCAAAGTTAGAACATTTCAAGGCCCAATAAGCCTTATGCTCCAACTCAATGGGGAGGTGGCATGCCTTTCTGTACACAAGGCGATAAGGGGTACAGCCTATAGATGTCTTATAAGCGGTACGAAAAGCCCACAAAGCATCATCTAACTTATCGGCCCATGAGGCACGATGCTCTCCCACGATACGTTCTAATATTCGTTTAAGTCCACGGTTGGACACCTCGGCTTGACCGTTTGTTTGAGGATGATACACGGTGGAAAGTCGGTGATTGACACCATACTTAGCCATAACCCTTTCAAATTGATCATTACAAAAGTGGGTACCGTGATCACTAATTATAGCACGAGGAACGCCAAATCTAGCAAATAGTTTCTTCAGGAAATTAACAACAACCCTCACATCGTTAGTGGGTAAAGCCTTTGCTTCAACCCATTTAGAAACGTAGTCAACGGCTACGAGGATGTATTTATTCCCTTTGGAAGATGGAAATGGCCCCATAAAGTCGATGCCCCATAAGTCAAATATTTCACATTCTTGGATGAAGTTTTGAGGCATCTCATCTTTATGTGTGATCTTGCCTTGTCGTTGGCAAGCATCACAACGCTTAACCATGTTGTTTGCATCACGATAAACGGATGGCCAATAAAATCCAGAGTCAAATACTTTTTTCACGATGTAATTGGGACAAAAGTGACCACCGGTTGGTCCTTTATGGCAAGCTTCCAAGATTTGTAAAGCTGTGCGCACGTCAACACACCGACGAATGATCAAATCAGCACATTGTTTGAAGAGATAAGGGTCGTACCAATAGTAAGTTTTCACGTCCTTAAAGAATTTCTTCTTTTGTTTGGACGATGACCCTTCAATGAGAATTCCACTCGCCAAATAGTTTGCGATGTCCGCAAACCATGGGGTATCATCAAGATTGGAATTAATAGACATCAAGTCCTCAAGGGGAAAAGATTCGTTAATCTCGGGATTTGGAAGTTCCCCTTGATAAGGATCCTCGAGTCTACTAAGATGATCCGCCGCTAGGTTTTCGGCTCCCTTTTTGTCACGAATTTCAATTTTGAATTCTTGAAGGAGTAAAACCCAACGTAGAAGTCTTGGTTTAGAATCTTGTTTCGTTAACAAGTACTTCAAAGCGGAGTGATCGGTGTAGACAATGGTGGTAGATAGGACAAGATAGGGGCGGAATTTCTCAAAAGCATATACAACGGCTAAAAGCTCTTTTTCGGTTGTAGTATAATGCAATTGAGCCCCCGTCATTGTCTTGCTAGCGTAATGGATTGGTTGGAAATGTTTGTTAATTCTTTGTCCCAAAACCACTCCAATATCAAAGTCGCTAGCATCACACATCAATTCAAAAGGTAACTCCAAATTTTGGGAAACTAAGACCGGTGCCTTAGTTAAGTTATCCTTAAGAAGATTGAAAGATTCGATACACTCTTTAGAAAAGATAAAAGGAGTATCTTTTTCCAAGAGGTGGGTCATCGGGCGAGCTATCTTAGAAAAATCTTGAAAGAATCGACGATAGAAGCCCGCATGACCGAGAAAACTTCTTACACCCTTCACGGTTGAAGGAGGAGTTAGCAATCACATCGACTTTAGCACGGTCGACTTCAAGACCGGCTTTGGAAATTTTATGTCCAAGAACAATGCCTTCTTTTACCATGAAATGGCATTTTTACCAATTTAGAACAAGACAAGTGTCTTCACACCGTTTGAGCATACGTTCTAAATTGGCAAGGCAAGAAGTGAAAGAGTCGCCAAAGACAGAGAAATCATCCATAAAGACTTCCATGGTTTGTTCAACCATATCATGGAAGATGTCCATCATACACCTTTGGAAAGTCCCAGGAGCATTGCATAAACCAAAAGGCATTCCTTTGTAATCAAATGTTCCGTAAGGACAAGTGAATGTGGTTTTCTCTTGATCTTTAGGATCGATGGGTATTTGAAAATAACCCGAAAAACCGTCTAAAAAGCAATAGTATTCGTTACCCGCAAGATGTTCTAGCATTTGATCCATAAAAGGGAAGAGGAAAATGATCCTTACGAGTGGCATCATTGAGCTTGCGATAGTCTATGCAAACTCGCCAACCTGTGACAAGTCGAGTAGGAATTAACTCGTTGTTTTCATTGGGAACAACGGTTATTCCGCCTTTCTTAGGCACACAATGGATGGGACTAACCCATGGCGAATCCGAAATAGGGTAAATCATTCCGGCATCTAGAAGTTTGATAACTTCTTTCTTGATGACGTCATGAATTTTTGGATTAACCCTTCTTTGACTTTGGATTGCGGGTTTAAAGTCATCTTCCATGAGAATTTTATGAGTGCAAAAGTTAGGATCAGTTCCGCGGATGTCAAAAATTTTCCAAGCAATTGCTTTCTTATGATTTTTTAGCACATCGATAAGTCGAGATTTTTCATCCTCTTTTAAGTCCTTTGCAATGATGACGGGTAACTTCTTATTGTCTTCTAGGAAAACGTATTCAAGATGAGACGGTAAATCCTTAAGCTCTAAATCCATAGGATTGTCGATGGAAGGCTTAGTCAAATTAGGATCATCGATTGTAACTTCTATAGGAGAAGGTGGAGAAATATGGTCCTCATTGAGAAGTTTCTCAATGGTATGAATGTCTTCTTCTCAATCGGTGGGAGAATCGTCATATTTTACGTCCACATCCCCTAAAGTTGCTTCAAATTCTTTCAAAAGAAAGTCACTTTCTCCAAATGGAGTCAATGAGGGAGCAATAGAGGCAACGGTCTCAAAAATGGGTAGAGAAGAAAGACCACTTTTACAAGCGTCTTTAAAATGTTCTTCACAAGCCTCATCAAGTACGTCAATGAAATTAACGCTCTCGTGTTCATAAGGTTGCTTAGAAAGTTTACCCATGTTAAAGACGATTTTGTCGTCACCAACTCTCATGATTAATTCGCCCGTGACTACATCAATAAGAGTGTGACCGGTCCTCAAGAATGGACGTCCAACGATTAATGGAACACGGGGATCCATCTCGTAATCAACGACAACAAAATCCGCCGGAAAGGTGAATTTGTCGACACCGACGAAGACATCTTCGGCTATCCCCACCGGATAAGCAACCGTACGGTTAGCTAACTCCAATGTCATTCGTGTGGGGACTAACTCGGGTAGAGATAATTGTTTCCAAACGCTTAATGGCATTAAGTTGATACTAGCACCTAGATCGGCTAGGGCCATACAATTCTCTACCCCGGGAAAGTTACAAGGAATGAGAAAGCGACCCGGATCACCAAGTTTGGTTGGTAATTTCCTTAAAAGAACCGCGGAGCAATTCTCATTAAGTTGGGTTTGATCAATATCAAGAAGTTTTTCCTTGTCACTTAAAGGATCCTTAAACATTTTAGCATATTTAGGCATGTGATCAAGCGCCTCGGAAAAGGAGATGTTGAAATTTAATTGTTTAAACATTTTAAGAAAGTTTGAAACTTGAATATCATCCTTATTCAACTTCTCTTTCCTCAACCTTGAAGGATAAGGTATGTCGGGTTGAGAGGAAGGCTTTAGAATAGATTGGTCACTCACATCCTTTGGTGGTGGAGGGGTGAGGTTGGAAGGTGAAGGAATTGGTGAAGGTTGCTCGTTATCCTTTGTCACAATCACCAGAGTAGGTTTAGGAATCTCGGGTTCCTTATAGCCTTTTCCACTTTGGGTGGTGATTGCTTTCATCTCCCCTCTTGGATTAGCAATGGTGTTACTCGGAAGAGAACCCGAAGTAGAGGGTTGATTACTTGGGAAGAAACTAGCCATCATATCCCTTAAGTCATTTGTTTGGTTGCTTAAAGAGTTTTGCATGTCATTCCTAAGCTCGGCTCGAAGATCATTCCCTTGTTTAGCCATGTCACCCTTCAAGTTAATAATTTGGCTCTAAAGATTCTTCACCAGCGCGTCATTAGTCCTCATGTAAGTTTCGACCTCGTGATTAAATGCCGTGGGTTGGTTGGGAGGGGGAGCTTGGTAAGTGGGTGGTTGATAGGTGGTTGGTTAGTAAACTTGATTATTACCTTGAGGTGGATATGGGTTTATTTGGGTTTGATATTGATTAGGAGCTCGAGGTTGATTTTGATTGTTGCGATTGAGGTTATTTTGGTTTTGAGGAGGAAAAGCGGGCGGTGAAAGAAAATTGTTTGAACGATAACTTAGGAAAATACGGTCACCTTGAGTATGTGCTTGATAGCCTCCCGTGGAAAAGTTACCGTTAGCCGCGTACACGTTTTCTGGATTGCCATGAGTAGAAGGAAAATTGGTGTAGGAATGAGGACCGCCACAAGTCTCACAAGAAAGTGCTACAACTTTAACTTGTTGAAATTGGTTCGTAGCCATGGTTAAGAAATTTTTGTTCATCTCGGCTAGTTGGCGGGTGAGTTGGGTGAGTTCGGTTATTTCGGGGTTTGATGAAGTAGAATAAACATTGAACCTTGAGTTATTTCTTGAGGATGCGGATGAATCCCAATTTTTGTGATGAGTGGTCATGTTCTCGATTAGCTCTCTACACTCCTCGGGTCTTCTTTTCATAAACGTACTACCGGCGGCGGCATTAATCGTATCACGATCACGAAAAGTTAAACCGTTGTAGAAAGTATCAGTTAGAGTGACGGGGAGCATATTATGGTTAGGACAACGATCGTTCAAGACATTATAACATTCCCAAGCATTGAAAAGAGACTCATCGGATTCTAGAGTGAAACCACTGATTTGATTCCTAAGACTAGTTACCATGGATGGTGGAAAATATCGTGACAAAATTTTTTGAGTCATCTCGTCCCATGTATGAATTGAGTTTTTAGGAAGACGATCAAACCATTTTTCGACATGGTGGGATAAAGTGTGTGGAAAAAGATGAAGGCGGAGAAAATCCATGGTAACACCGGGCAATTTCATGCTTTGAGTGATGGTTATGAATTTATCGAGGTATTTGTTATCATCAATCCGGTAATCCGCGAAATGGGAAAGCATTTTGAACTTGTTGGATCATGTGATGCTTCAACGAAAATTCAGGAGCCGTGATTTGCATCGGCGCAATTGGTCCTCCACGTCCATTCATTGTCGGTTGGCATAACTCCTCCATCGTACGAAGGTCGGGTTGAGGGTGATGGTTGTTATTATTCACAACAGGGTGAGGTGGATTATTATTATGCACATCGGCCATATCTAGGTCTTTACGAGTCTCGGGTTCAAGATTAGACGAAGATCGAGTACGCATACACTAGAAATGTAATACAATATTTTTGATTTTTTTTATCTTTTTTTTTATTTTTGAAAATTTTATATTTTATTTTTTGATTTTTAAATTTTTTTTATGCTACGAAAATAATGTTCCCAAGAGAACGGATCCCAAAATCTAATTTTTCTCACAAAAACCGTTAATCTTTACGAAAAGAGCCGGCAGCGGCGCCATTTTAATATGAGATCTTTATGTTGTCTTGTTGAGTGTTGTTCGTACTCGATTCAATTCGAATTGATCACGGTTTAGGGTGGACTTATCGTTTTTGGTAACTAAAAGGGGGAGCTTTTGATTATCTATTTTAAACTAAAATGAGTTAAGATAAATGACAAATATAAAGAGATTAAACAAATTTAAGACTTAATAAAAAGTAAAATAGGACAAGAAATATAAAATTAAACTAGACAAATATGGCGGGAAAGAAATAAACTTTGAAAAACAACTAAGTAAAAAAACGAGGGATTGCGATCAGATCGCAACGAGCGATCGCAACCAAGATCGCAACCAACGATCGCAACTTGGATCGCAACCAACGATCGCAACTTGGATCGCAACCAACGATCGCAACTTGGATCGCAACCAACGATCGTAGTTGGATTGCAGTCTGTGATCGCAGTTTGTGATCGTAGTATTTGATCGCAAGTAGAAACCCTAAGGCTTATGCGACCACAATACTCGATCGGAACCTTAAAAACCCTTAAGAACTTTACGATGGAATGTAAAAGGAAAATAAGCAAAAACCAAATAAGCACCCAAAAATTTAAACAAATCAATATTAAGAAGAACTAAATAAGCTACGAATGAATAACTTTCAAAACACTAAATAAGCAAGATTTATAAAATCAACTTTTAAAAGATTAAATTTAAAAAAAACACTTTATTAAAAATACGAAAATAACAACTCAATTCAAAAAGCACAATAAGCTAAAACCATAAATCACATAAAAATGATAAGAACAAAAAGATAAGCACTTTAAGCAAATAAGCATAAATATTAAAACAAACTACATACTTTTACCAAATCAAACACAAGATTTAAACAAGAAAGGAAGAATAAGATTGATTATGAAAAGCTTTTAATTAAGATGAAGAGTAAAGATTCAAGATTACAAGATTTAAAGATGAAAGATTAAGCAAAATTGAAAGAAAATTTAGAGAGAGAAAGTTACACCTACTTAAAAACTAAAATATGACTAACTCCTCCTAATGAAGATTAGGAGGGTATTTATAGGAGAAGGGGAGGGTGTTGTTGCTTCTCTCTTTCTTCTTGTCTTCTCGTCTTTTAAATAACTCGTCTTTCTCGACTTTGTCTCGGGATTAGTCGAATGATAACATGAACTCGTCTTCTAATTTTCTTCTTTTAGTAGACTTGGTTCTTCGACTTCGTTAAACTTCCGTCTTTAGACTTTTTCTTCGGTAAATCTTCAGAATAGGCCTTTGACTTCCGTTCTTCTTGCACTTTTGATCTTTTGACTTCGTCTTTTGTCTTTTTCTTCGATAAAAGCCCGTGAAAGCCCGTGTTTTATTTCTTTTTCATATTTTGGTCCTAAAACACAATAAAAACACAAACCACGCATAATTCTGACTTTTACGACATCAAACACACGTTTAGGTCTCGCTTTTACTTGATTTAAGTGGTGAAAGGATAAGTGTTTTCACACTTATTAATGTTGATGAGGATAATAGTGTGACGTACGGTGTTTTCGATATTGGTGAGAGTAATTTGAAAAAAATATGGAAGTTTGTAGTGAGTTAGGGGAATTTTATAAAAAATAAAGAAAGGGTGGAAGAGGTTGGAGGTGGTGGTTTTGATGATTGTTTGGATAAAATAAATTTAAATGTAAGTGAGGAATTAACGGACAATGAGACTAGTCATGCACACAATTCTTTCGTGACTCATGAAAGTCCGCAACTTCGTCAACTATGGGAAAAACTAGTATTAGTGATGATCACAGGCATAGGGATTATAGGGTCATCCATAATTTTGTTCATGTTGGAATGGATTGGCCGTACAAAGAAGCCATACGACAATGGATACTGAACTTTCAATTTACATATTTTGTATATCACCTTGAGGGCAAGATGAATTTTGAAGGAGTGAGGAATATTACGCCCTAGGAAGCGAACGAGGAAAACTTGTGTTGTGTTATTTCCAAGGCAATGCAAGGCGGAAGAGTAAAAAGAGTGTTGGTTGAGGTAGTAGAAGACAGGAGAACTGCAGGAGTGGTAGATGAGATTGCGGTAGGATTAGGATATGGTATCCTGAAACCGAGAGTGCTCCAGTTCTATCTAGGTTGGAAAACAAAAATGGGCTGGAGAACAATTGGGCAGGAGAACAACTGAGCTGGAGAACTATTCCAGAATCAAGAGTGTTTTTCAAGACCTTACCTTAAAGGCAAGGTAGTTTCGAAGGAGTGGAGAATGATACGCCGGGCTTTGTGTTAGTTAGGCCGAATGGGCTATTACTATCTATCTTATGATTTAAAGCTTTATTGTTAGGTTCTATACATATCACATCATTGTTATCAATATAATCAATTAAGTTAAAAATAAATAAACGTCTAGTATTCTCTTATCTCGTTTTTAAGAAGCAAACACCCACTAAAAGTAATGCCCGATATTACCCGTGGTTTGAGGTGACAAATTTTGCCCATTTTGCTATTTATAGGAATATTTTGAAAGTTTTTAAAAAGTATAGGACACTTTTTTCCGTCTATTATGAGCACATGTAAGACATTAAATGAGCTTTAATGGACGTATTTAAACACCAAATTGGTCAATTGACGACTCTTATATATTTTAATACTTTTTCCGACTTTTAAACAAGTATTATTATTGTTGTATTTTTATGTTTTTATATAATTTTTTTCCGTTTTAGCCTGCACACGTTTAGGCCGCGTTCGTTTGGCTCGCGATCATTTTGTCCGTCGCACATTCAGCTTATCGTTTGTTTTGCTCGTTGCCCGTGCCTACCCGACTCGCCCGTTTTGCAACCTGTACGGGTGGGTCGTATCATATCTATTTTATATAATAACCAAATAATTTACAAGTATTTTAAAGCACAAAAAATTAAATTGGTTTCCTAATATGGATCCAATGTACAAGATTTTTAATGCACAAGTCATAAACCAGTTTCCATAAATATGTTTTACAATAGGAGCGTCTGTTTGAAAAATTCAAAAAAATTTGAATTACAAATCAAGTCAAAACGTATTAGCTAAATAAGGAATTGTTTTTATGGGCATTATTGAAATAACGCATTTTTTTGAGCCCATGACGCTCCTTCCCTAAATTAACTCTAAACCTAAAACCTATATAAAGCCCTTCCACACCACATCTGCATCACAAACTTCACAATGTGCGGCATCCATGTTTTTTGTGCAATCTCTCAGATCCCTAAACCTTTATTCTTAATCTCCTTCTTTTGTAATGCTGCCAAGAATTGAATGGATTTAGGTCTATTCATGCAACAACATTGATCTGATTGTTTGCACATATGATATGGATTGCTGATCATTACAATGCTGCCAAGAATTGAATGGATTTAGGTCCATTCATGCAACAACATTGATCTAATTGTTTGAACATATGATATGTATGCTGATCATTACAATGCTGCCAAGAATTGAATGGATTTAGGTCCATTCATGCAACAACATTGATCTGATTGTTTTCACATATGATATGTATTGCTGATCATTACAATGCTGCCAAGAACTGAATGGAGTTAGGTCCATTCATGCAACAACATTGGTCTGATTGTTTGCACATATAATATGTTTTGCTGATCATTACAATGCTGTCAATAATTGAATGGATTAAGGTCCATTCATGCAACAGCATTGGTCTTGGCAGCATTCTGTTATAATGGAGATTAATACTGTCTAATCCCTTGGCAGCATTGTAATTCATTAAATGCTTCTGTTAAATGCAGGATATAGGTTGATTTGATGATCAATGGCTTTTTGGTTGTTGCATCTAATGATTATGTTAAATAATATTAATTGAAGGAAAATAGGCAGATTCATAATCAACATAGTTGTTGGATGCCGAACATGATACAGTTGGAATGGATGGGATCAATGTTGTTGTGTATCATCAGACTTTGTAATGTAAATTTATTCAATTTTATGCCCATAGTGTAATTATGTGTTGAATGGATTAAACTTATTTACAGCAATGTCCATATTAATGTATAAATTTATCAAATTTTGATTTTATAAAAATTGAATGGATACTTCTCTTATTTTTTTCCTCAAATTTAGAATTATGTGGTTAGAACTGTCATTGTTACAAAAACATTGCGATTTATAAACGCAGTTTATAAAATTGTGTTTATAAACAGCGTTTTCTGAATGGACCTAAACGCAATTTTAATAACCGCAATGTATTTCATACTGTGGTTATAACTGTCATGAATGAAATGTTTAAAGAACATATAATTATGACTGAATTTTAATAATTGGTGGATGCAATTTTTAACCAATAAATACAAAGACAAAAATTACAGTTGAATTAACTATGTTTACACTTTTTAATGCATTTAACATTAAACTAAGATTTTTCTTAGAAGTTTACAAAATACTTAATACACGCATGCATATAACTTCCTGTAACCATAAACTCTACCTTTTCATATTCTTTGTGACGATTATATTAACACCTCATTGGTAAATCATGGATATCTCAAATTCGTTTAATAAACAATCCATACACTCTTCAAATTCATCAAAAAAAAAAGATGTCTGGATCAAACAAGAGAAAATCAAGTGCTGTCAATCTAGAAGAAATCCAAGTCAATACTAACAAGTAAGTTACTTTATTTAATAACTGTAATTTGTTTTCTATATATTAACAACATATTATATTTTGATTTATTTGTGCTTTCAGGAAAACGCGTTTGGGTTATGTGCAACAAGACATAGTAATATCAGAATCCCAGATTAACAATCAAGTTAAACCCTGCAATGATACAACCAACCATGATGATCCCTGTGATGAGCATGATTGCTATGTCCTGGAAGCAGAGTTGCAGCGGCAGTGGAGGATGGAAGCCGAAGAAAAAGCATTACTCGAACAGCAAAGTTTGGAAGAGGAAAAAAAAGGGTTATTGAACGGCAGAGAAAAGAGCAGCAAGAAAGAAATGAAGAAGCAATTTTTGCGCAACTTGAAAAAGATGAAAGGGAGGAACTTGCAACGGTAAGAAGGGAACTTGATGAGGAGGAAGAAGGTGATGATGATTTTTACTATCATTACAACCCAATTAGTGAATCAGAAGAAGACATCGACAACGAAGAAGATGATTCGTTGGAGTCTCCTGACTATGATGAATTGCATCATTCATTTGACCCTAAAAAACTCATACGTTCAATTTCTAGATGTTGTTTTAAATTCATGTAATGAACATCTTTGCATCGTTGTTCAATGAAATTTAATGTATATTCAGTTCAACTGTGTTTATTGTTGTTATTTCAAATGAATATAATTTAAATTCTACCTTTTAATCTTGATTAATTAACAAACAATTTATATCATTACCAAGGGAAAGCCCATAATTGGTCATTAGTACTTAAACAATTAAGTAATTTCAAGATTTATACTTATGTTTTATTTTCCTTCTTCATATTTTACTTTACAACTCATTTAATTGACATCTTGAAATGTGGAAATAATATTAATGAATATTCAGTAATTGTTTATGGATTGTTTAATTGTTTACTTTTTATAAATGTTTATATAGCAAACATTTTAAACTTTAGCAAGAGAAATCCCAATATTAGTCATTAGGACTTAAGCCCAATAGCAAAAGTAATGCGAACTAACATCATTAAGCCCAGTTTAAACTTTAATAATGTCTGATTTTGTAAAATATGTCATCAATTTATAATATATATGTTGTTTATATAAATTCTATGATTTTAAATTTAAAAATCTTTGTTAAATGAACATACAATAATCTCGTAAATTATTATAAAAATATCTTAACTTTTTACCAAATATATGTTTCAAAAACTTATTTTTGTACAATGTTGACATTTATATAAACACATTTATTGGTTTGTTGTATCAAACCATGTTGTTGCTGTAAATATCATAAGGTTGTTAGGATTTGGTAAAATCATAAGTTTTGAGATCAGTCTAAATAAGTGTATGATTACACCAAATCATCCTTATATAAGTCAACCTAGACTCTTCAACATATGCACATCAAACCTTACTTATCTTAACTTTTGGTGCAATAAACTTCGGTTAACAATGGCTACCTACGTTCCTGGCTACATCAATGATCTTTCTGGTGTTAAGGATAACATGTTGCTTAGGGTGCTTGTGCTTAGTACGTGGATGCAGGAGGTTTATAGAAAAACTAACATAAAAAATATGGAGGTTTTGATTATCGATGAGAATGTAAGTCACAATACCATCAATGTGTACTGGTACGTTAGTTTTTTAATTAATATGTCCATAACTAATGTATTTTATATAACTTTTTACTTTGCAGAACTCAAGAATGCAAGCCACTGTTCGTATGGGATTAGTAAACCAGTTCAAGGATAAGTTGGTGGAAGGAAAGTGTGTTGTTATAAAACGATACACTTTGGGAGAAATCCAACCAAGGTTCAGAATGGTTGACAGAGCTTTGCGGTTGAGTTTTTTGTCTAACACAGAAGTGGAGCCATGTACTTACTACACTGGTTCTCTCCATGGATTTGCATTTAGGGATTTTCAATCCATTACTGCTCTAACTCAAGAAGAGCCCGGACAGTTTGGTATGTAATATCACACTTGAAAACATAATCCTTCGTATTGTTGTCTATTCAATTCGTTAAGTCATTTGGTAATTATGTTTTTACAAACTGTTTACCAGATATCATAGGCCATATACGTTCCTGTGAGGATTTTGATGCATATGATAAAAATGGTAAACAAGGGAAGAAGAAAACATCCATGTTAGTCGATGCAGAGTAAGTAATAATAACATATTTAGGCTGAATAAAACTA
This sequence comes from Glebionis coronaria, assembly GCA_025667525.1. NCBI lineage: Eukaryota > Viridiplantae > Streptophyta > Magnoliopsida > Asterales > Asteraceae > Glebionis > Glebionis coronaria. Next base: position 46,977,115 of record CM046879.1, on the reverse strand, counting down.
AATGTTATTAGAGGTTTAATTTTTTTCACTTCTTGTATGATTTAGAGGTAATGAACTGCGTGCTACCATGTGGGGAGAATATGCTCAACAATTGAGTGACTTCTTGAACAAATGCTCTAGCCATGCTAAGATTGTGATGGTCGTTCAATTGGCCATGATGAAAACATGGGATGGTAAGTAACATAAAAGTTAACATTTGGTGTAAAATAATACGTTGTATGTTTATTTTTGAGCAATAAATTATACTTATTATGATTTTATACTCAAATTACAGATCATATGTGCGTTCAGAATGGATATCATGCAACTAAGTTGTTCCTGTTCGACTTTTCTGAACCAATTATTGATGAGAACTTTGTTGACGTTAAAGAATACTGTGGAAGGTATTTTTAAAGTTTTTTAAAAGCCTTTGTTTTGTATTTATATGCTTCCGTGTTGCAGTTTCATGTATTCATATATTTTTTGGGATCCTATTATAGGTTGTTTTCTAATGACAACAAAGATGAATCTAAAAATATGGTTACCTATATCTCCACTGCTTCAAAGAATTCCACAAAGGATGTTTTCGTCACTGGGTTCCCTACTAGAAATATCACTGAGCTGTTGGACGTCGAACATGTAATAAATTATAAAGTTATCTAAAAAATTTGTTCATTATAAATAAGTGCAACAGATTATAACCATGTTTTCATTTTTTTTTCTTAGGGTGTTTCCAGCATCATAATTGGAACTATAATAGCCATTCACGAAGAGGAAGTCTGGTGGTATATCGGATGCAAAGCATGTAAGAAGAAGTCCGTCAAGTCGTCATATATTATTGATCTAGATACGGATGTAAAACCTACCATGTCATTGGATGGAAAAGACGAATGGCGTTGTCAAAAGTGCAACATCGTTCCGGTGATTAAAACATTGTAAGTAATACATAAATAAATAGATTAGGCACATTATTTGTCAATTATTTATTTTGACTATTGTTTTGTTGTGTAGTTTCAAGCTTCAAATCAGAGTCCAAGACGAGAGTGGTACAATGTCATTGACGTTGTGGAACGATGAGGTACAATCGTTGGTTGGAGTATCAGCCTTCCTTTTGTGTGAAAAATTTGGCAAGGTATTTATTAATTTATGTAAAACAACTTACCTTCCACATGGTTTAATGGTAACCATAAAATAATGCTACATTTCTGTGTAATGTAGCTAGATGTTTTCCCCCCGGTCATTACTGGGTTGGTGGGAAAGAAATTTGCCTTCAAGGTTAGCAGAGACGAATACTATGCTAAGAAGATGCTCCCTGTCTTTACTGTTTTGCGACTTACCGGAGATGTGGACATTATAGAAAGTCTTCGTCCAACTGCAACACCTATAAAGGTAAATAGTTTTTTTTAAAACATTGGCCATATGTATTAATTTTGATAGTCAATGTAATTGTTAAATTGTGTTGTATGTTAACAGGAGTCTGAAGCCACAAGTTCTGCCGCAATTGTAGCCATTCCGTTGGTAATGAAACATCTAAATGATTGGTTACTTATAGTCTTTGTCATATAAACTTTTGTAATTTAATATTTTATTTATTCATATGTCATAGGATCTTGAGTCTCAAACGGATGAGAATCACACTCCATTGTCTTCTAAAAAAGTTTGTGATCCAAGTCCTGGTGACAAACGTGCTGGTGAAGACGACTTGGGAAGTGCAAATTCAAATGCAAAAAGAAGGTTCTTGAAATTAAGATGGAAAATACCTTGAAGTTCTCTATGATTTGCAACCTTCAATAACGAATGGCAGTTATGAATAATGACATACTATATAAAGACAATATTTTGACACTTTTCGAGTGTTTTTGTAGTATGAATATGGTTGTTTTCTTTTTGATTAGGGAGTCCCAATCTTAGTTTTTTTGTGAACACAACATAATATTTCATTTAAAATATTTGTTGGGGAGTCCCAACATAGACGTTTTTTTATAATTTTCTCATCTTTGATTGTATTTGTTTTATAAGTTATGTGTCTGGACTAATAACTTATACTCAGGCACTTTCAAGAAAATAAGTCAGCAGATTATTCTACAGCTTGGACTGGAACAACAATTTTTAAGCAGAGGTTGTTCAAGACAATGATTTTTGATAGAGGTTCATCATAACTTTTTTGATCAAGACAATGGCGCGTTTTTATCATTAAAATAATCATATAAATACATGTACACGTGTTCTATATTGTTTGTTTGTAAACATTGGTTTAATAAGATGTCGTTATACTATTTCAAACACAAATTTAATAACACACTTTTCACAATGTTTCTATTGCTTAAGTAAGTATAACTAAGTTTTGTTGAACAATTGTTTCTTCTACGAATTACAACATGAAAGAGATGTTGATGATGATGGTTAAACAGAGGTTTATGATTACGATGAGCTTTATTTGGCATATGATGGCGACAAATCACCAAGATTTCATTATTTTGTTAAGTTTAAATGTTATTTCAATATGTTACCGATTACAGAAAATGTATACAAACATATGAATCCAACCAAATCAAAACATTTTAATTTTTCTTTAAAGTTTTTGAAAGATATATATTTTAGATGAAAGCCCAAATGTTATGTATATTAAAACCACAATTACATATATATGAAAGCCCAGTTTTAAAGCCAATAATGTAAAGCCCTAAATTATGTACAAGTTTAATAATGGAAAGCCCAATATTAGTCATTATGACTTACGCAAGACTAATGATATAGTTGTATATACGGCCCAACTTTGATAATTTCATACATTTAGACACAACTTAGGTAATTACATAATTGGGTACAATCTGCTAACACATTATGACACAATTTTAGTATTCCATACATTAAAACACAAACATCCGAATGATAAGTATTCAAAGTTACCAAAAGAACCATGCTAACAGTAAACATAACAACCAAAGTTTTGACCGAAACCTAAGAACAGACATTTAAAACAAGTCTAAACACAAGCATCACAGACAAATAAACAGAACAAGTAATCCGTAGAAATGTTCAGCATCAAAAGACATACAAATGTGATCAGCAATCACAAGTGTGATTTAACATACTTGGAATAAGGGAACCTGCATGTGTTCACCTTCCACCGCCTCTTGAACAACATCCATTAGCTTCATCTACATCATTTTGGGTATCTTAAAACCTCAAGTTTCTCCAAATACCCTCCACTTCCCAGCCATTTTGACGTGGCACAATCTTTCTGGACGAAGGCGGTCCGGAATCATTCTCAGTTTCATAAGGAACCTCACATCATCATGAACAAGAAGCGCTCTGGTGTATGTATGCATCATATGTATTGCGCAGAAATCCGCGGGTAATGTCTGATTAAGGCATATATTAAATAAACATTATCAATTAACACTATTGCCTACATTTAATTTACTACTACATACATTCGATTTTGTTGAAGAATTAAACCTCTATATATCTTCTTACACTACTTCCTACATTAAATTTACTAAAGTTGAACTTTGATGCTCACCAATTGAGAAAGGTCATACACAGGTGCATTGAGCTCAATGTAGACAACGTTCACTTCATCCTTGTGAGTAGTATGTCCTTCCCATCCACAGAAATGCCTTGCTCTTTTATCTATCATGATATGTACATGTAGCAATTACCACAAGTATCCAACTATATTTGTAAAAACTTTAGTACAAATACAATGTACATACCTTTAGAAGCATAAAGTGGTATCTCACGAGGCGGAAGCCTCAACATTGTTGGGTAGATATGAGCATTACCCATTGTGCTTAAAGACAGACAGATGTAGCCTATAGTTACCCATGTTTGTAAAAACCAGATTCTGTCCTTCCTGAATTTTTAGGTCAGCACCGAGCCTATCCCACATGGTCCCGAATAGGGAGTTTGATCGTACAACACTATTTGGGTCTGTTTGAATCCTCTCATGGTTGAGTTTGTATCTTGTGTGGTTGACGTACACCTTAAATCTGGTCTTCCAAATGTCTTGCAAAAATCTCATGGAAGAACCTGTAAAAAAAGCATTTGTTTGATTCTTTCCACTAAAGGTTTTCAGTTCAACCATCATTGTAAACAAAATCTGCATATTATATAATGTGTACCTGCCCTCCGCGCGTAAACCTTATAAGACATCTCACAATTCGGTTACCCACAACACGCCGATCATAACCTTTGGCTTCACATCCGCCATTTACATATCTTGTTGCGTAAAACAAGTCATCCCCTTCTTTAATAAAGTGAAGCATACGCACATTATCATCCAAATTATCTTTTGCAAATGCTTCCCATTCGTCCCCATACAAATGCAGCTTTGTTCCATCTCTTCTTATTAAGCATACGTAACGATACCTGTTTGGTCCGTTAACAAGAATGTATGGCTGACCATTGAAGAACCTGACTTTGAATACTTTTGGTAATACCTACAACATAGATGTCTCATGTTACTACTATGTAAAACAATCCGTTGTTAGTAAATAACTAACAAGTGTTTAATGAAAACGTAACAATACGCACCAAAAAGCTTTTGTATTCTTCAGTGCACATTGGGAAATAAATTCATCATCCATGATAGCCTGAAACAAATTAAATAGCTGAATATAGAAGTTGCAATTTTTTATAAGGCATGTACTATAAACGCGTTAAACACTTTTTATCACTGAATCATATGGAATACTTTTAGTTACTTTTATTTACTTTCAAAATGGAAAATTGATAATAATGGTGATTTACCAAACTTCGAAGGACATACCATATGGACTGATATGGTATTTTCTACGCATCATTATATCAGTTCACTTTTTAAAATTTTTAAACACAATGGCCAATATTTAAACAGACAAGCTATGATCTATGTTGTAATTAATAAATTGCCATAATCTATTCAAAAAGTTTTTCAGGTTTGCAACCTGAATATAATGTTAGTTAGTTTTATTTACTTTATAAATGGAAAATGGCTAATAATGGTGATTTACCAATGTTTGAAGGACATACCATATGGACTGATATGGTATTTTCTATGCATCATTATATCAGTTCACTTTTTAAAGGTTTAAAACACAAGGGCAAATGTTTAAACAGACAAGCTATGATCCATGTTATAATCAATAAAATGCCATAATCCATTCAAAACGTTTTTTAGGTTTGCAACTTGAATATCATCTACTATGATTAATATAACTTTCAGTTCATCATTATCCACTTTAAATTTAAGTTACTGTACGGATAAAAAAGACATGCAGATCATAAAAAATGGGAAACTAATTAGGACACTTGATAATCAAACTATTAACATCTTGCTTTAAAGTTACATAAACATTAGTCAAATCAATCCTTCCAATAACTGCTGCATTAATATGTACATGAATCATATTATCTGCTAATCTTAGTCTAAAAGGGATGACGTTTATCTTTGGGTACTGTCAACTAATAATAGTATGATTTCAATCACTAATAACATATCATACAATAAATAACATTCAATCTCTTTACAAACATCTCGGAACATACAAATTAAATTAACTGCACTGTTCATTTGTATAAGATGATGCATGCGACATCTAGATGATCAATTGAATATGAAAATTAATCGAAAAAAGGTAACGAGTTTACCTTGAGTTGTAGATAAGAACAATCGAGTCTCGGAAACTATTTTTGTTAATGATCATCCGTTTGTGCTTTTTATGTTTTTTATAATTTTGATATGGATGGAGTGTTTTGGTAAGTGAGATACCATAATGATTATGGTTATACATTTCCCACCTATAGCCTATATTTTTTATTTAAATTAATTTGGATAATTAATAAAATAGATAATTTATTTGGTAAATATTGTCAATGTTTAATGAGAAGTTTAACGAGATACATATGTTTGTTGCGTGCATTATGTACTTTATATATTTTGTATAGTTTTTGCATGCGTTATGGAATGTGTATGTTTTGTTTTTTTTCAAAATCATCAATTATTTAGGTAATTTTGTTGTCACCTAAAAACATTGTTTGTTAAAAACATGTTTATTACATTCAACAACAAGTATTATTTTTATTAAAAATACTTTTATTTTAAAGATCAAGTACATGTTTAGTAAAATTTTCTTATTCCTATAAGAACTAATGGTTTTCATATTAAAAAACACATGCAAAAAACTATTTCTTACAATCAAAAACCTTATACCACATCATCTAAGGTAGTAATGTGTCTTTCATAAGTCCTTATTATATTTTTCATGTATGTTTTATCAATCAGTATTTTCATATTATGTTTGTTAATTTTATTTGTTATAGGATTTTATATACTCTGAATATGAAGGATTCAAGAGAAACCAAGTCGTCAAACGCCGACAATAAAATTGTAATTGATCTATCCGATGATGATGATGATGATGTTAGTCTTACAATATAATTATCATATCATTTAGATTAAACAATTATACATATTATATACGCAGAAAGATAGCAATTTTTTTAACTATTTTGTTCTTTTTTGTTTTCAGCCCTTCAAGGATATCAGTGATGATGTTAGTGTTAAAATCATCCAAACATATCATTTAAACAAAAAATTTATACATATGTTTAAAGTTAGATGTCTAATTTATTAATTGTTGAGAAAACAATTTTGCAACCCTACAAAGATCTGAGTGAAAATGTCGTTGGTCAAACCGTTGATGATGAAGAAGTTATTCATCTTGCTGATTCTCACGATGAAGATGTTGTTCCACTGGACATAGAGAACAAAAACGTTGATAATGAAAAAAATGACAAAAAAAGTAACAACTCATTTCTTTCATTCATTATGTATACATAATTTAAAGATATTTTATTTATACTTTTATTCATGTTGTATTTTTAGGTTAATGATGAGGACAAATCTTTTTCGTGTTCCCGTTCAACAAAAAGAGCAAGGACTTTGCCCTCTACATCGGAACCTTTACATCTTATTGACGAAACCACGGATGAGGACATTCCTAACAGTGACACCGTTATTAACATGACACAATCGGAACCTTTACATCTTATTGACGAAACCACGGATGAGGAAATTCCTAACAGTGACACCGGTATTAACATGACACAAGGTGTTGTTAATGATGTCCTTTATGAAGCAACTGATGAAGAAAATGTGATGTAGCGAAAAAACTAGGATAGATAATTGAATCTGTTGATTCTAAAGAATGCCAGAAACAATCCTTCCAACTATCGTTGATTCAAAAAGAATACCGATAATCAGGTAACTCCAACAATCGTTGATTCAACGAATACCCGATTATTTGGATGAAATCAAACAATAAACCCTAACCTGGATTTAAGTTGATTAACAGAAGACTAAAAAGTCATATTTTTTTATTCATATCTCAATATAATTTAATACAAAAAGTCCTAATTATATAGAAAAACTAAACTTGGGAAAAAAGATAACAATATTCTTCCCAGGAAACACAAAATCAGAAAAATAAATAAAACATACCACAAAATAAGAAAATTAAAATAAAAGATATCATAAATTAAGGAAACTAAATAATCAGTTTATTCTTCTTTCTCCACCATTCTCCCTCACTTCAAAAAACTCGTCCTCGAGTTTGTCTCACTCGTCCTTTGTACGCGTATAATCCAAATTTGTATCCCTTCCATTAAATTTCCTTTCTTTAAAATGAATCGACCTCGAACCTTGATCGTCTTTAAACCCAACTTGCCAACCATGATAGTTTGGATCATTGTAGAACAAAGACTATTAACCACAACTAGAGTGTCTTCGATGTTGTCTTCTTCCCTACCAAATTCTTTTTTCTTCGTAAATCCTTCTTTTTCCTTAATGACATCTTCAATGTATGTGTCATAAACTAGCATCGGTTCTTCTTCATATTCATCAAATATGGGAGGTCCATCATAATCATCACTACTAGCCGCACCATAATCTTCCCATTCATCAGAAGATGAACAATCAACCTCAAAAAACAGATATTCTAACATATTAATCAGGAACTTCGGCTCTAGATACCAACTGATGTAGCGAAAAAACAAATTAACAAAGATAGGTAATTGGATCTGTTGATACAAAAAGAATACCAGAAACAACTCTTCCAACTATCGTTGATTCAAAAAGAATACCGATAATCAGGTAAACTCCAACAATCGTTGATTCAACGAATACCCGATTATTAGGATGAAATCAAACAATAAATCCTAACCTGGATTTAAGTTGATTAACAAAAGACTAAAAGTCTGTATTTTTTTTTATTCATAACTTCATTACCTGAATACAATAAACCCCAAGCCCTATTTTTATAGGATAAACTTAACTTGGAGAATAATTTAACAAATTATTCTAGAAACCTAAAATAAGAAAAGTAAATAAAATGTAAACATAAAAATAATTTCCAACAGGCATAAAAATAATGCTCATGCATTATTTAAAGAAACTAAATAAAAGATATAGATCACCAGACAAATAATACTCCTGCATCAAAATGGCATTCATTTAGAACATTCAGATGATGTTACTAAAGATTCTCCAGAGAAGACTATTGATGATTTAGATTTTATTGATGACGAAGGTGCAACAAAGGATGATACTGATGAAGAGTATGATCCAAATAACGATGTTTCGGATGACGAAGATTACAAACCTGCGGGTAACGATGCAATTGATGATGAGTATGATCCCGATAATGATAGTACGGACGATGAAGATGACGATAATTGAAATATTGCAAAAACAGGTTTAGTACGGTTTTTCGTTAAATAAGTATATGTTATATTTTTATGTTTCGGTGCTCTTTTTTTTGTTCGTTTAAGTTTTTTTAACCTATTAAGCTATAAATAAACATTGTTTTTATTATCATTTTTGTTAATCGTTTAATTATATGTATTGTTATATTTGTTTAACTTAAAGACTCATTATAATTGGCTCATTTATGACATTTGTATTTTTTTCATGACTAAAAGTGTAAATAAAGGGCCTAAACACTCTTATATATAGAACCTTTGTTAATCTCATATAACACACACAAAAAAACGTATTCGTCTATGAAACCCTAAATCTCATTCTATATTCATTCACTAATTTCACAAACCTCCAAATCATAACATATACTAATCATGGCTAATTTGAAACATGAAATCATTCTTGATTCGTCCAAACCAATAACTGATGAACCAAATGAAGAACAACAACAGAAACAGAAGGATGAGCAAGGAGATGTCAATGGCAGTACACACAATGGTGTGGCTCAACAACACGCACAAAAAATAAAACAAAAGGTTGATGATGCGATTTCATTCCTTTTTTCTCTCTTAGAAAAAGTTGAATCCACAAGAATTGGTAAATAACTTCAATTCTAAATACTTTCGTTATAGTTTTGTATAACCAGTTTGTATGTTGATCATCACAATTTTTTTTCTTTGGAGCTGATTTGGACACCTCTGTTATGGTTGACTGGCTAAAACTGAATGTTGGGGATCATAATGATTGCCAAGAGGTCTTGAACCACGTGAGTGCGAGGTTTCTAAAGGTCGATGCCATGATTCAGGAATTTCGTGCAATGGGACTTGAGTTAGACGACGACTGCTATGTTGACATCAACTGCTTCAGTGATGATTAAACATACATGGTGGACTATTCAAAAAATGTTTGCCTTATGTTTTTTGAGAATTAAATTTTATGTTTTCAGCTTTGTTAATGAAATCTCTCATTAATTGTATTTGATTCGAATTAAAATTGGTGTTGATTTGTTATTAATTGTGTCATTTTCAGTTACAATATTTTTACTAATTACCATAAATGTGACTTCTACAAATAAAATCATCTGATTTATGAGTATTAAATAAGAACCCCTAAAATCATGCATATTAAAATGTAACATTTATAAATATTGTTTCTTCAATGTTTTATACAACTACACAAAATCATAAACACAAAAAATGTCTCTACGTCTATACTAATCCATTAAGATGGACGATAACAATCAAATTGAATCAAGAAAGCGTAAAAAGAAAGTTGTTGTGAATCAAAGCACGTTGCATTCAAATGAAAACTCTTATTTCAATGTCAACATGAGCCGTCAACATTCAAATCAAGTTGTTCATACATCAGAAAAAAGTACACCGGCTCTAAAAAGAAGAGTATCACTTGCTGAAATACTCAATTGTAAGTTGGTTGTTCACATTAAATAATCTATTCGTTTTTTTGCATGTTAATCAAGATATTGATTTGTTTGTTCTTATGTTATTAGATGATCCACTTGATGGAGGTGTTCCAAAATACAACACTACTCTCACTGGACAAATCAATATCACAAGTTTATGAAACTGTCCTTTAAAATACTTTATGCTAAGTAGTTATCATTATAGTTAGAATGATTTACAGATGTATGAAAAAATATGCATTCTAATTATTTGGTTTGAACGATAATAGGTTCTTCTATGCATACTGGGAAACAAACAAGGCTTCCTCTATCAAACGTTATTAATTGTAAGTTAACCTGTCTGTTGTGTAAAGTATTTAACTTTTTAGTTATGTTAATACACGAGTGACGTTTGTTTAACCAAAGAATGACATACAAACCTCTTGCAATTAAAAGAAGTAACAGGTTTGGGAATAAATAGGAACACGTTTGTAACTCAATTATCACCATCATTGGGTAATGTTCCTCAAGTTAGTCAAACAGGCTTGAAAATTTCTGAATCACATACAGGTTAGTTCATACTGTTGTTAGTCGTGTATTTGTCTTTAGGTTTCCTTACATGAGCATTGTTTAGACTAAACTTATTAACTATTTATGAGTAGGTTCTTCGACACAACATACAATGTCCCAACAAGCAAGCAATAATCGGCAACTACTTTTTGGTTTTGGTAATTGTAAGTATGCAACCTTAAAAATGCATATTAAGTTTTATTAGCACACTGGTGTTTTTTAAAGTAAGCATAACATCTCTGTTTATTTATCATGTTTCAGATTTCTCACAAAATATAACCTCCATGCCAAGTCTATCACCATTATTTCAGAATGACCCTGCACGGTTTAGACAAACATTACTTCAAACTAATCAACCACAATCAGGTGTGTTATTTACTTACCTTAGTAACAATTTTTGGAGGTTAACATGACTATGTAGTATGTTTTACATTTGATTCATTATAACTTATGTTATATTATGTTAGGTTTAAATCAACAATCTGTTACAAATAATATCAAAAATAGTGTTGATGCAAATGGTAAGACACCAAAAAAGCGCATTTCGTCTGTGCAAGATAAACAAACAAACATCGTGACACCAGTGGTTGGTAGAGGTAGACCAAGGAAAACACCAAAGGTTACTACACCTCCTTTGCCGCATGATATTAATACTAATACAACATCTGGAAACTCAACCGGTAATGTCACATACAGTTCATTACACTATTTATATGTTTGTAAAATATATACAATATATTTGGAAAGTTAATATCTGAATCATATGTATGCAGTGTCCCAAAGTACAATACGTATTAGCAACAACATCAATTTTAATCATTTTATAAGCCCTTCAAACAGTCCGGTGTTAGGCGGTATACAAGTTTTAACAGGTTCATCAACACGTGTCCCAAAATCTTAGTTGAGTGATGTTACGAACAGTAATAACTCTATACATTTCATGTATAAATTAGTTAAAACATCGTTTAAGAAAAATACATTTATAAACATATTCAATATTTGTTTCAGTAACGATGCAACAACCCAAAATTGGTCGAGGTAGACCAAGAAAGACAACGAATGCTACTACGTCTCCTTCTGCGTATGTTATTACCAAGGATCCATCAGGTGCATGTTCATCAACGCGTGTCCGACAATCCCCCTTGAGTGATGTAACAAACGGTAACAACTTTATACATTTCAATCTTACCATATGTTTATTCAATTATTATTACTATCAATTAACTGATTCATTGTCACATATAATAATTTTCAGTTATTTTTGAAACACCTGTCCCTCAAAGTGTTAGGCAACCAGTTAGAAGTAACTCTAATTCCCAAGTTACAAAAAACATGCAATCTCTATCAGCAAATAACTCAACATACGAAGTCGGTGAATCATCAAGGTTGCCAACAAAAAATAAGCGGATGTCGCGAATACCTCAAACTCCGGTACGATTTAATCTTGGTGGTGACGATAGAAATGTCAGAAAAGTCTATGATAAATACGTTGAAATATCTAAAGGTATTAACATAGCGTTACTACTTAATGTCACACTAAAAATACTTTCCGTTATTCACATTTTGCTTATTATTTAAGTTCATGCCCATAATACTACGACCATGGCGACCCTATATATGAGTGCACAAAATGTCATGCTTTGGTATGCGAGAAGGTAGCAAGAACAGGCAACTATAATCCAAACAACAAACCTTATAGTATATGTTGTCAAAAGGGAAAAAAATTTATTAAACAACCCCTGCCGGCTCCAAAAAAGTTGGTTGATTTGTTTAATAACAACGATGCAAAGAGTCAAAATTTTAAAAACAACATCAGATCATACAACAGTATGTTTGCTTTTACTTCCATGGGAGGGACGGTTGACGGCTCAATAAATAAGAACGGACGAGGACCTTATGTTTTTCGCTTGCACGGACAAACATATCATAAAATTGGAAGCTTGCTTCCCGAGAATGGTGAGACGCCCAAGTTCGCACAACTGTATATCTATGATACTGAGAACGAAGTAGATAACATAGTAAAAGCGTTATGTATAAAATTGACATGTTATGTATAAATTGCAGCGGCTCTAACACATCGTCTGCTCCTGCTAACGGTAAGCATCCTATTGACAGAAACATAGTTCGTGAAGTTAAAGATGTTTTGGACACCTCGAGTAATTTGGTTAAAACATTTAGAAGGGCGCGTGACAGTTACAATCAAGACACCGAGCAAAATATTAAAATAAAGTTGGTAGCCAAACGTGGTAAAGATGGACGGAACTACAACTACCAACTGCCAATGAGGTCGTTGGACTGATTGTAGGTGACTTTGATGCTTGCATAAATCAAAGAGATATTGTCATTGAAATACGTAAAGAAGGTTTCCAACGTATCAACATTTTCCATCCGATGTATCTTCCTTTGCAGTACCCATTGTTGATGCCGCGTGGATAAGATGGTTATTATCTTGAAATGCCTCATAAAAAAAGGTTGTCCAAAGAATACCAAACCCGGATGAAGAGGAGAACAAAGACGATGAGGAAAAACAAAAATATGTTAGTATGCATGAGTGGTTTGCTTTTCAAATACAAGACAGACCCAATCAAGAAAATTTATTTGTTCGTGGAGGTCGTTTGTTTTAGCAGTTTCTTGTGGATGGTTATACAATGGTGGAGACTGAACGTTTGTATTTCCACCGGTCCAATCAGTCTAAACTAAGGTGTGATACATACTCGAACATCCGTAAAAGCATTGCATCTGGGAATACCGACCCGACAGTTCTTGGGAAACCGATAGCCTTGCCTTCTACGTTTATCGGTGGTCCAAGGTTCATGAAGCAGAACTATATGGACCCCATGGCATTATGTAGATGGTACGGATGCCTGGATTTGTTCATAACGATAACATGTAATCCAAACTGGCCAGAGGTTGCACGATTCATGCGTGATAATAACATTACATCTTCCGACAGACCGGACGTGCTAACAAGAGTTTTCAAACAAAAACTTGACCTGCTGGTGAAGGACGTGAAAGATATGCGATTGTTTGGGCGTACCCAAGCAGGTAAAGACAAAAAACTATTAGCTTAAAGATGTCCATTAATAACGAAACATTTATTTGGTTATTAGTGTAATTTTTGTTTAACTTTGAGTATTGTTCTTATTTTAACAGTTGTGTACATGGTAGAATTACAAAAGAGAGGTCTCCCTCACGCGCATCTGTGTTTGTTCTTGCATAGGGACGACAAGGTGCCAAATACTGAGCAAATTGACAAATATATTTATGCGGAGATACCAGATAAAAACGAAGATCCAGAATTATACAAATTGGTTTCTGATTTTATGATGCACGGTCCTTGCGGTGCGGACGAGCCTAAACAGGTTTGTATGGTCGACGGTAAATGTAGCAAACATTTCCCATTTAGGTTCTGCGAACGCATCTCCGTTGACGCTGATGGGTACCCTGTATATAAAAGACGTGATAACGGTAGGTATGTGGAAGTTGCTAAAGGAGCTCAGCTACATAATGGTTATGTTATACCGTATAATGCCACTCTTCTAAAACGATATCAGTGTCACATTAATGTAGAGTGGTGCAATCAGACCGGATCTATAAAGTATTTGTTTAAGTACATTAACAAAGGACCATATAGGGTATCGGCACAGTTGTACAAACCGGGTACAACAAAAGATAGTGAAAAAATTTAAAAACATGTAGACAAAATTAAGGCTTACTTAGATTGTAGATATCTATCCGCGTGTGAGGCGGCGTGGAGAATATTTGGTTTTGAGGTTCATTACCGAACCTGCTGTTGAGCGGTTGTCGTTTCACTTACCAGGGGACCAACAAATAGTTTACGACGAGAACTCAGACCTTGAAACAGTCATTCACAAGCCTACTGTTGGACATAGTATGTTTGAAGGTTGGTTAAAAATGAATGAACTCTATCCGGTTGCACGAGATCTTATGTATGCTGAGTTTCCAACAAAATTTGTATGGAACGCATCTAAAAGAATATGGACCATTATGAAGAAAGGAAGAGCGATTGGTAGAATTCATAATGTGCCTATATCTACAGGAGACGCCTACTATTGTAGGATGCTGTTAAATAGTGCGAAAGGTTGTATAGACCATGACGGGATAAAAACAGTTAACAAGATTGTTTATCCTACATACAAAGAAGCTTGCTATGCGGCTGGACTTTTAGAGGACGACAATGAGTATATCGAGAGTATTAAAGACGTTGGACATTGGGCACCTCCTGATCAAATCCGTGAGTTGTTTGTTACATCGCTGACGCAAAAGGAACTCACCAAACCTTTGGAAGTTTGGTTAGAAACATGGCACTTGATGGCATAGGATGACCAACGCAAGAAGAGAGAGCTTTTGAACGATCCATGTAAACCTTTATGCTCCTCTATTTAGTACACAACATGTAATTTAAAATTTTAAGAATGATTCCCATATGCTTATATTTGTTTGATACACGTGATTATTTTTCAGATTTGATTGTCGGCGATGAAGAAAAGAAGAATGTATGTTTGTTCTATATAAAAGAACTTATGCGATCCAGAGGTTATTCCCTACGTAGTTGGCCTGAGATGCCTTATCCAGACGACAGATACATGACTGCATTTGGAAATCGTCTTATATATGATGAGACTGATTATGATCCCGTTGAGTTGCAGAACGAGTATGAACGCCTGTACGCTTCTTTAACCGCAGAACAAAAAGGCGTTTATGACACTATCATGGGTTCTGTTGAGGAGCTAAGCGGAGGCGTGTATTTTGTTTACGGATATGGAGGTACAGGAAAGACTTTCCTATGGAAGACACTAGCCGCTGGTATTATGAGACGAGGAGACATTGTGTTAAACGTTGCATCTAGCGGTATTGCGTCTTTGTTGATGCCGGGAGGTAGGACTGCACATTCGCGGTTTCGTATTCCGATAAATGTAGATGAAACGTCTACCTGCTCCATATGTCCTCAAAGTGATCTTGGGCAGTTACTAAAGAAATGTAAACTTATTATTTGGGACGAGGCTCCGATGGCTAACAAACTTTGTTTTGAGGCTCTCGATCGCACGCTAAAGGACGCACTGAGGACAAACAGGCATGAAATGAATCAAGAGCCATTTGGAGGTATGACAGTTGTTTTTGGAGGAGATTTTAGGCAGGTTCTTCCCATTGTTACAAAAGGATCGCGTCAAGACATTGTAAGTGCCTCACTGAAGCAGTCCTACTTGTGGGATCATTGCAAAGTGCTTAAGTTGACAGCGAATATGAGACTTACAGTTGGTTCAAGACCAGAGGATGTTGACGAGATACGAGATTTTGTCGAATGGATAAAAAAGTTAGGAGACGGTGAACTTGGGGAAGATAATGATGGAGAGGTTGAAATAGATGTGCCTCAAGATATTCTGATAGACGCGACTGACGATCCAGTCACGTCTATTGTGGATTTCACGTACCCGAATCTTCTTGACAACATAAATGATGCTTCCTACTTCCAAGAAAAGGCAATTCTGGCGCCAACTAATGAAATTGTTGACTCTATAAACGAGACGTTGTTGGAAAGATTTCCTGGGGAAGAGACTTTCTATTTGAGTTGCGACAGCATAGACAAAGCTGATCGTGGTTCTTCGGTCGATGAATCTGTTTTCTCATCTGAGTTTATAAATGGATTGAAGTTCTCAGGTGTCCCAAATCACATGTTAGCATTAAAGGTGGGTGTGCCTATAATGCTTTTGAGAAGTATCGATAAACCAAACGGATTGTGTAATGGAACAAGGTTGCAGGTGCTTAATCTAACGAGAACTGGTATTAGTGCCGATTATCAATGGAACACATTTCGGAAAAGTAGTTATCCTTCCTAGGTTAAGAATAACTCTATCTAACAAGCGTTTACCGCTAAAATTTTTCAGAAAACAGTTCCCTATTTCACTCTCATTTGCAATGACCATTAATAAAAGTCAAGGACAATCACTTTCTAAAGTCGGTCTCTACTTACCACGTCCAGTTTTTACTCACGGTCAACTATATGTAGTTGTCTCTCGAGTAAAAAGCAAGAAAGGGTTGAAGGTTGCTGTATGTGACACAGACGGGAATGTATGTAAAACAACTACAAATGCTGTATACAAGGAAGTTTTGCATGGTCTTTGACGAAGTTTATAATGGTATGTAATCTATTTTTTTTACATAAATTAAAAGTCTTACTTAAAGTTCACGTATCCATTTGTAATCATTTTAATTTTAAACTTTCAGGTGTTAGCGACATGAACAGTTTCTTTTCAATCAATTGGGACTAACATACGTCATACGTGAAGACCATAGCGGATTGAAGGTTTTTTTTTAATTGTCACAAACTTTAATATGGCCACGAATGCTACATGTTATTTCTTTTGTTGTCCTCATCTATTACGAGAAGACGTTTCACTTTTTTAAATATAAACATCCTTTCATTTTATTTTATAAAAATAACTTTTTAAGCTAAACCCAGCGTTAAACGAGTTTTTAAGCTAATTGACCATATTAACACAGCCTAAAAAATAATGCATCAAATCTTTTGTCGTATTCAATATTCCACAAGCAGAAAAAGCTCCCATAAATGTTATTTTCCATGTGTTTTATATCCATGTCCCCACTCCCCATGTTCATCACAAATCATTCAAAATTATTTGAACACAGCCATAAATAATTTTTTTCTTTCTAGAGCAAGAGCCATAAATAAATTAATAAAAGCAGGCCCAGCCTGTAAAAAAAAGTATCACTTTTCATTTGTCTATGATGAGCGTTTTAACCTGTATCCCGAATTCGAACTCGAACTCGAAATCGTACTGATTCCTGATATTTAAATCTTGTTTGGTAAGAAACCGGGATTATAAAATAAGGTGAAAAAAAATTCGGAACCACTAATTCGGGACACGACCGGTACCAAATCGAGAAATTCCTGAAAAAATACGAGAAAATTCCGATTTCCCGGTACCAATACCGATACCGATTCCCGATTCCGAAATCCCGTTCGATATAGAATTAGTACATAATCTTTTAAATCGAGAAAAAATCAAAAACTATAAATCAGAACGGGTTCGAGACGAGATTGGTCCCGCGAGCTCCTCCTGGTCAAATGTCTTTCCACATACCACAAATACCACACAATATTTAAATATCATCTTCACAACTCCATTATTTCATCTCAAAAACTTTATATTATATTTAAAAAAAAAAAAACATTTCATCATAATCCTAAAAAAAATGAAACAACAAAAAAACATGAAACAACTAGTAACATACAATGATCCAAACCAAACCTTAAACTCACCACCATGGCAAGACATGTTCAAAACAGCTTCCACTCCCAAACCCAAGCCACCACTGGTGGCACCGCCACAGCCGCCGTCACCACCGCCACCAGCCGCCACCGAAAAAGACAGCCAGGTTCGTTTAGCACTGTACATAGCAACAGCACATGCAGGTTATGTTTTAACTTTTTTCATATTTTATGGTGTTTATAAGCTCCTAGAGCAGTATTTAAGACCAATATTATGGGCTGTGCTTTGTTCCATTCCATTAAGAGGGATTCAGCAGACTTTAGTTTCGTTTTGGAGGGGGCCGTTAAAGATGGGGTTAACTGAAACTGTTTTAGCTATCCCCGTTTCGGTTTTTCGTGTTTTCGTAGGGGCTTTAGTTCAGTTTAGGGACATTTTGTTTAAGGTTTTTAGGCGGAAGAGTGAGAAGTTGAGGCCTATGAAGCGGAAACGGTCCGGGTTTTCGATTTTGTTAAGATGGCTTGTGTCGTTTTGGGTTTTCGTTATGTTGTATGAGAGTCTTGGTGGTTTTGGGGTTTTGAGTGTTTTGGGGTTAGGGTTTATGTTTACTAGTAATCATGTGGATAATACTATGTCGTATGTGTCGTCTTTTAGGAGTATTAGTTTTAAGAGGAGTCCGTATTCGGCTTTTTTTACTAAAAGGATATTGAAAAGGTTGGAGACTATTGTGGCGATTGGGTTGATTGTGGGGATGATTGTTGGGTCGTTAGCGATGGTTGTGTTTTTGTCGTATAAAGTTGGTGTGGAAGGTAAAGATGCGGTTTTTCAGATTAAGTCTCATGTTGAGGAGAGTAATTACGCTGAAAAGATTGGTTTGAAGCAATGGATGGATCAGAATGATGTGTCGGGTATGGTGGATAGGTATACAAATCAGTTTTATGAAACGGTTTATGAGCAGATTGATAGTTTGGCGGTTCAGTATAATATGACTGAAATTGTTGAGGAAATTAAGAATATTGTTTCGCCGAGGTTTAGTAATAGTTCTTCACGGACGACTGCCTTAGCTATACGGAACTCGTACGCTAATAAAATTCTTAGTTTGAGAAAACGGGTTATTAATCGAGAATGGGGTGAGATATATCCTGAGATAAATGTTCTTTTTAAAGAAGTTGTGATTAGCCGGGCGGATATTACTCAAAAGGCGAAAGCTATTGCTTTTCAGGGGAAAGATGTGATTCAACGTGTTTTAGCAAATAGTAAATTGATTATTGGTGGCAGCAGTAAGCTCGTTTTTGTCATTGTTGAGTTAATTGTGTCGGGTGCAGCAGGTGTATTAAATTTTGTTTCACAAATGACGGTTTTCATATGGGTTTTGTATTCTTTGATCACTTCGGATTCTGGTGGTGTTACTGAACAAGTTATGTGTATGATACCGATCTCAAAACCTGCTCGAACTCGGTGTGTTGAAGTTCTTAATAAAGCTATTTCGGGTGTACTTTTAGCAGCAGTTGAGATTTCTTTTTTTCAAGGGTGTCTCACTTGGCTTTTGTTTAAGTTATTTGATATACAATTTTTGTATACGTCCACTTGTATCGCGGTCATTAGCCCGTTTTTCCCGATTATTCCGTATTTTGTTTCGACGTTCATGGTATGGTTGGAATTGATGCTTGAAGGTCAGTACATACTTGCGTGTTCTCTGGCGCTTATTCATGTTGTGCTTATTGAGTATGGTACATCAGAAATTCAAGAAGATATACCGGGTCATAGTGCGTATCTCACAGGGCTTAGTATCATTGGTGGAGTTGCATTGTTCCCGTCTGCAGTTGAGGTATGTTTACATATCTATCACTCTAAAGGTTTACTTCTTGAAATAGTGATCGTTGTAAATGTGTGGGTCAGACTTCTTGGCTAATGGGTTAAGAGTTGAAATGAGTTAGGTTAACCTGCAATCACTTTCTTTATCTGCATCTTTTAACTGTTAATGTGCTAATTGCTAAATATAGACTTCCTGTGCATTTAAATTCACGCTAGGAAACCAATATGTTACGTTTTTGTCTATTTTTATGACTTTGAACTAGGTGCCAGCTAAGTTGGCAATATTTAGAACAAGTCAAAAACTGAAAAAAGTTTTGGTCTTGTTGTTGTGTCACCAGTTGTTGTCTGTATTTATCTTGCGTTTATCAATAATCTGGGCAAATGTCCGTTCAAAAAAATAATAATCTGGGCAAATTACGTTTTTGTGTATATGCTATTTTTATGACTTTGAACTATAGGTGCCAGCTAAGTTGGCAATATTTAGAAAAAGCCAAAAACTGAAAAATGTTTTGGTCTTGTTGTTGTGTCGCCAATTGTTTGTATTTATCTTGCGTTTATCAATAATCTGGGCAAATGTCCGTTCAAAAAAATAATAATCTGGGCAAATTTCATAAAGAGCAACACGCTTTGCAAAGTGGTCCAGTGATGGTCATAATGTCATGTACTATTTATAGTGTCGACCTTCGTTTTTTAAGTTGTGGGAATGGTCTGGTTTCGTAATTCAAGTACTCTGTATATTTTACGCTGGGCGATTTTTAAACTGATTGGCTTGTTTTATGTATGTTGGGCCTTATCAATGAAATAGAACGCACAGTGACCCAGTTTTATATAAATGGGTTAAAGTTGCCTCTTTTAACTTGAGAAATTAACTTGATTTTATAATATTAATCAATATCCAATGAAAATATATGCCATGGTCACATAGGAGTAATTATTACGAGTTGGGATCCTACAAATCTCAAATCTTGTATTCTAGGAAAACGAATGCTAAATATGCTTAACGAGATACTGAATCCCTTTTCTCGTGTCGCTAACGGGATCTTGTTAACCGCCAAATATGGTGATGCAGGGTGCGATAATGGGACCATTGATAACAACAGTTGTTATAGCTCTTAAAGATTTGTATGTAGAGTTTGTTTTGGATGAAGCAGATACAACAGAAAAAGACCCGACTGATGATATTTCCAGTTAAGTAACCATTTGCACTTTGCAGTTGTATATTGTTAGCCGAAGCAGTTTGTTTGAATTCATGTAAGCCCACCCTTTAAAAAGCACGGTTGTGCTCGAGTGATTTTGTTAGCGTAAAAAGGTTGGGTTTTAGAATTTGTGCTCTCTATAGGTATGTATGTAGGTTACTATGTAATTACAAAGTTGTAAAGATGATTTGTAGTGCTTTCGTGTGTCTGATGTTGCAAGTAGTGGTGTCAATTTTGGTACATTTGTTTTCGGCCGATTTAGGATCGATTAGTTAAGCCTTTTACTCACAGACAGCTATAGTAGTAGTAAAAACTTTAATATATATAAATTTAATAACTAATGTATTACAGATAGAATCATCCCAAGTGTTTTATTGCATAAAGAAGCAGTTCACAAATTCAATACGGTCAGGGCTCTATTTCAGGTACTTGTGTAGAAACTTGCGATAGTACTCCATAGTGTCATTGATGACACGCTTGGCTTCCTCACGAGCCTGGTTCTTGAAAACCACACCATCATCCGACCTTTTAAGCGTAAGCAAATCGTTTCTCCGTGATATCATCACTATTTCTTCAACCGTTACCTTCTTTTCCTTTTTGGCTCTTTTCTTCCTTATTTGTCGAAGCTCTGCCAGAAGTGCTGCTTCTGTGACGTCATCATCAGCATCATCTGCATCAGCAGTGCATGGAACAATGGGTTCCTCATTGTATTTTCTTTTTGAGCCTGTCAATAAACGCTCACGCTCCACCAAATCTGCTCTAAGGTTTCTGGCTTCCTCACGAGCCTGGTTCTTGAAAACCACACCATCATCCGACCTTTTAAGCGTACCGAAATATACTGCTCTATTAAGCAAATCGTTTCCCCGTGATATCTCTATTTCTTCAACCGTTACCTTCTTTTCCTTTTTGGCTCTTTTCTTCCTTATTTGTCGAAGCTCTGCCAGAAGTGCTGCTTCTGTGACGTCATCATCAGCATCATCTGCATCAGCAGCAGTGCATGGACCAATGGGTTCCTCATTGTATTTTCTTTTTGAGGCTGTCAATAATAAACGCTCACGCTCCACCAAAGCTGCTCTAAGGTTTCTCTTTTCGACGGTGTCTCTCCTTGGCTTGAGAGTAGTGTGAGCGGAGATGTCACCGCGCGATGAAGACTTGTGAGATGGAGCGAAGATACGCGGATTTCCACCTTTGGCTGGTGCCCATGTAGGTCTAGCACTAGTCGTCATACTTGTTAATAAATTCAAAAACCTAACCAAACGATTGATCGACAGGTGATATATTTCTTAACCAAACCCGATTGGTTAGTATTGAAAGGACGAGGTACAAGTACAAGATTGGACTCCTTTTATAGACATGAAAACCGACCAAAGAGTCTATGTCGGCTGCGGGCCCAAATTTTTCATTGGCCCAATATAGCATAGATCGGTTTGGTTACTTTAAAGACGGACTTACCTTATTTAGGGCTTGTTTGTTTAGTTTTTTTATTAACTCCTGTAAAATTAAAGTGTCTGTAAAAATATATGTTGTCTGTTTGTAGACGGATATATGACTGTTTGTTTTGTGTGCTGAATATAGAGTCTGAATCAGAGAAGTTTACACATTTTAAATTAGTTAAGTGAGAGAGGTAGAGGGCAAATATATAAAATAAAGATAATAAGTCATGACTTAATACAGAAAGCACCTTACTGCGGGCTTTTTTCAGAAAGTCGTTAGTTTATTTTAAACACAAAACAAACAAATTACTTATAACTTATCTATATTCTTATTTTTTAATTTCATAAAATTAGATTAAGAATACTTAATATAGTTAAAATAAAGTTAAGTTATTTTGATTTTTTTTCATGCAAGTAAGAAGACTAATCCTAGTAATTCATTATTTAAAATTAAATCTTATGAAAAAAAACAGAAGGTCAAAATGTCAAAAAATTGCACAAAATCGGCGGAGAGGCTAAAGTTTGTAACTTTCTCGAACTGATTTTTATTAATACCGATATTTCACTAATGATAAAAATAACGAAATATCACTAATGATAACACAATGAAATATCACTAATGATATTTGATAAACATAGTTAGAATGTAATATCACTGGTGATATTTATTATCTTATCACCGGCGATATTTCACTATTTTTTCACTAGTGAAATATCACCATTGATAAAAATCAGTTCGGTAAATTTACAAATTTAGTCTCTCCATCCGATTTTTGAACCTTTTAGACTTTTTGGCAAAAATGTTTCCTCCGCGTTTTTTTAATCTTAGATTAATTTTCACCTTTAGATCGAACCAAAATAGATGATAGAGATTTGTCCCTTAGGTTGTGAGCAAAAACAAGAATGCGTTTGAGCTTTTCACTTTAAATAAAGCATAACACTAAAAAAAAGATTACAAATTATTCATTATAGTTTTATAAATGCTAAATAAATTCTTGTCAAAGCTCGATGTGCTATCTTTTATCCCAAAGTTCTTTGGTTTTCCTCATATGTATATTGCATCATCGTTCGACCCAAGTTCAAATTATGTCCGATTGTGCATTAACCATTAACGAACATATCTCTTATATTTACTTCGAATTTTTCGTCTTCTAATATCATATTATATAAAATTATACAATAATATTTGATTTTTTTTAACGCGTTAAGTTCATAAGCCCTTATAATTTCCCAACAAGTTTGTAAAATTTCAAAACCGCGTTCAAAATTTAAGTGCTCACTAAGTTGTCAAAATTTAGAGCATGTCACAAAATTTTGATTGTGTTGCTATGTCGACAATTGATAAATTTAAGGGGTATGATTATCCATACCCTCCCTAAAACTCTATACATATCTTTTTTGAAATTTGAATTTTTTTTTATTTTTATTTTTATAATTTTGGTTTTGTTATAAAACTGTGAAACGAAAAATACATAGTGAAAAAAATAAATTTTAACAGGTTAAAATTGTTAAACTGACAAGAATATGAAAAAAAAACTAATAAACAGTGTCCAAAAAACTAACAGGGGGACAAAAAAGTACACAAATAGTGTACTTTTTGTTCTTTTTTAGTGGACCAAAGGGGTATGTATAGTAGGACTCAAATCCCAGTTATCTAAATTTTTTTATCCAACAAAAAACACATATTTATTCTTTTTAAATAAAATGAAAGTTTCACAAACTGTTAATCTTATGCAAAACAAAACATATCATCATGACAAAAATCAAATCAATAAAGAGACACGTGTATATAATTTCAACAAATTTTTATTTTTTTTCGTAAATCACGTTTAAAAAATCATATATGATTCGCATTATATACGAAAGAAAATAAGTATATATAATTAATTCATTGAATTTGTGAGACAAGCCCAATTAGGGGTGTGAATTGGGTCGGGTGAACCGGGTTCGGGTCAATTCGGGTCGGGTTAAGTCAGGCCAAGACTCAAAAAAATCATACTCGAACCTGAGTCTAATTAGAACTTGGGTTAGTCGGGTTCGGGTCAATTCGGGTCAGGTCAACTCGGGTTCGGGTCAACCGGGGTATAAGTAGAAAAATTAAAATTAGTTTATTTAAAGTATATTTACAATGTAAAATGTGTTTAAAAAACTCGGGTCAAGTCGGGTTGGTCGGGTTCATGTCAAGTCGGGTCAGATCAATTCGGGTTAAGGCTAAAAAATATAAACCCGATCTTAATTAAAACTCAGGTTAATTCGGGTCAATCCGAATTAACCCGAATACGTTTTTAAACCCGAATAACCCAAGCCAAATAAGCTTATTGGAGTTCAAGTCAGAATCAGATCACGCCTAAGCCCCAATACATAATAACAACAAGACAACCAAACTGAATCATGGGCCCACTTTACCTATGTATAAAGGCAAATAAAAGAAAGAGCATGTTTGAAACAAAATCTTTTAACCTTAAAAACATTCGACGACGATGATAAGAAGAGGAGGACGTAAGGAAGATTGTGTTGAAGACGATAATGCTAGTAAGGAAGATGAATATGAGGATTATGTGTTGAAAAAGTTGGAAAACCTAATGTTGCGTGGTGAAGAAGCTGATTTATCCGATGATGTATTCAAAGATAATGATCAGTTACAACAAGATGAGGTAATTAAACCACTAGTAGTTATTTTTCTTCTTTTTTTACGGCTAGTTAGTTGCATGTTAGTGATTCGAGCTCGCAGTCAGGGGCGGACATACATGCATGGTTCGGGGGCGGCGCCCCCATGGCCTAGCCTGATTAAATGAGATTTTAGTGTAATTTTTTTTCCGATTTTGAGCGTTTTTCGAACATGCCCCCACTCGTAAACCAAATTGCTCCTGCTTATTAAAACCTAATATTTAACTCTCTAACACTTTATAAATCTCTCATTTTTATGTAAAAATACCCGATTTATCATTTTAATACTAGTTTTTTTTCCTTATTTTGATGTTATTGTCCAAAAATTTTTTTTTTCCCCCATTTTCGATATTTCTGCGTCCGCCACTGCTCGCAGTGACATCCAATTGGGCAGTGGCCTCGAACCTTTCGCCTTACGGGATAAAACATGGTGAGGCTACCTTTCCAAAGATACCTCCCCAATTCCCAAATCAAGACATATGTGTAATGGGTGTGTTAATCTTTGCCTTTTCTGATAACTGAAAAAATCATTAAGGCTAGGCACAACGCATGAGGGTCGCGACCTAGTTTTTTCGGCCGGCGATCTAGTGCGATCTATTTGCCACAACCCGACGACCTAGTGCGACCTAGTTCAATTTTTTTTATTTTTATATTTAATAAAAATAACATTTTACATTTAACAAAAATAACATTTTATTACAAAAAAAAAACATTTTATTCCATACAACACGCATTACACTAAAAAAAACATTACATAAACTAAAATACGAAACATTAGAAGTAAAGAGGGTATAATGCATTAGCTAAAACTAACTCCAAAAATTGTCAAATTAATATATGTTGTGAGGAATTAAACAAAGCTCAATATATTAAAATTTGGAATTTTTTTATAAAGTTTATATAATTAAAACACGATTAAAACATATTAAATTAAAAAAAAAAGTTTTTTTTTTAATAAAACACATAAACACAATGAGACCGAGTATTTAAATGGATCGTGCCTAAGGTCTAATTGTGCTCGACCTACACCGGCGACCGAATCGCCGCAACGCGACGACTCGGTCGCGACCTACTGGGGACCGAAAAAATTCAGGTGCGTTGTGCCCAGCCTAAGTTAATAGAAGTCATAACTATTTTTCTGGATCATTACTGTACGTACGTGTTTTGTTACGACAGGAATAAAGCTAAGCACTTAATATTGCGCTAATCTATCTATAAGTGAATTTGTTACTTGTGAATAATAATGATATTACAGAATGTACACTAACCTATAAATTTCAAAATATGAACTGTAGATTTTGGCCATGGAATCTATCTATGGAGAGAACATATTTATCCTCGACAACAAGAGTGGACTGCGGTCGTTTCAGGTAGCATTGTGTTTCGAGAATATTTCAGATTCTATAGCTAATAGTCTAATAATATGTGATATTAACGACTTGGTTGTGTATTTGTATGTTCTACTGCAGATTCATATCCACATTGAAGCTCCGGAAGAAAAAACTATATCCGCCAAACTAAATACAAATACCGATTATTCAGAAGATTTTATATACTCTTTTCAAGTCAAGTATATTCCACCCATAATTTTGACTTGCTTATTACCCAAATCATATCCTACACATCTGCCTCCGTATTTTACAGTCTTTGTACAATGGTTGGATTCGGTTAGAATTTCAAGTTTGTGTTCCATGTTGGATTCAATATGGAACAAACAACCTGGGCTAGAAGTTATATACTCGTGGACTGACTGGCTGCATACTTCTGCAATTTCTTATCTCGGATTCAATAATGAAATAGTTCTTGGTCCATATGGTGTGAAAGAAAATCGGGATCCACGCGCCATTTCTGGATGTGTGTCCGCAGATGTTGATATTCCTTTGTTGAAGAGTTACAATGAGGAGCAGCGGATTAAATCTTTTCTAACAAATTTGCAAGAATGTTGCATCTGCTATAATCAATTTGCTGGTAATTTTCTATTGCCTAAATGAAAATTCATTATGTTGAAACATAATATGCTACGATAAATCGAAACACCCATTAACTCGATATATAAACTATCGTAGCATATATAAACTTACTGATAATCAGTTAGATTATCAGTAATCTCGTAGAAAGATTATCTAACTGTCTCGTTTACTATAATTTTCGTAGGTAGTGAATTTATTAGATTGCCATGTCAGCATTTCTTTTGTGAAGTATGCATGAAAACTTACGCGGACGTACTTATACAAGACGGTAGCGTAAGTAAGCTTGTGTGCCCTATTACCAAATGTGGGGGAATGATTCCACCAGGTCTAATTAAAGGGTGGGTTGACGATGAGGAGTTTAAGAAATGGGAATCGCTTACATTACAGAAGACACTCGATTCAATGACTGATGTGGTTTACTGTCCAAGATGTGAAACACCGTGCATAGAAGATAAAGACGACCAACATGCACAATGCTCCCTATGCTTCTTTAACTTCTGCACACTTTGTAAGGAAAAGCGCCATGTTGGAACTATGTGTATGACACCAGAAATGAAGCTTCGTACCTTGCAGGTAACCTCGTAATAACTTTGTTTTTATATAAGTTGAAACAAAATCTATATAAAGTTGTGTGGTTTGATAAATGTTTTCCATCTATAATTTTTTTTAGCTTACGGAAATTGTATCTGATGTAATATCGTTCAAATTATTTTATCCAAACTATTGGATTATTTTGACACTCCAATTATTAGTATAGAAATAATAAGTTTGGACAAAATTGTTTTCGATCAACCCAACTTGATCCGTTTCACCCGTTCCAAAGCTTAAGTCACCCATATTAACGTGATACGGCTGATTTATCCTCTTAATGGGGTTAACGAAAGTATGTGATGTATATGAATAAACATAGTCTCGCATTGGTGCAGGCGAGACAGGTGTCAGCTCAAATGGGAGAGAAACAAAGGCAGCATGAACGAGGAATTATACAAGAGCTTCTTAATGTTGAAACGATACTCCGTGATGCAAAACAGTGCCCATCTTGTAGGATGGCAATTTCAAGAATTGATGGTTGCAACAAAATGGTTTGTAGCAACTGTGGCACGTATTTCTGCTACCGATGTAATCATGCCATTGGCGGATATGATCATTTCGGGTATTTATTCTACTGAATCCGACAATTTTAGACCCTTTACTAATGAATAGATGAATTTTGTAGTGGACTAATCAATGAGCTTTTAACTGTTAAAGGGATTCAAGTTGTGATCTTTTTCCGCTACAAGATGTTAGGATTAGGAATCGGGTGGAAGTAATCAACCAACGACAATTAGCGGGACAGATACAAGCTCAACTCAATGGTCAGCGTGGTGCTAAATGCCCTGGATGTAGTCAAAACAACGTGAAGGTGAGGCAACATTTATAAGCTTGTGGTCAGATCAATATCTATATAAGGCAGTATATAATTTGGTTTAACTAATGACGTTTGTGTGCTTTTTCTTGGTCAGATTGGCAATAACAATCATATCCTTTGTTGGGCGTGTCAAGGTCACTTCTGTTACTTGTGTAGGAAGATTGTCAGGCGTAGCTCACAACACTTCGGGCCGAAGGGATGCAAACAACACACTGTCGAATAGCGAATAATTGTTTTTGGGAGCCTAAAACTTGAGGGGTCACTACAAAGTCTTATACTTGTATCATACTATTATCAATATCAATATCTATATTCATTTGAGTCAAATGCAATGCTTGTAAATGATATAAGCATGGATTTGAACGGTCATTTTGAAACCGGGTCAGAATAGTCATTTTGAAAACCGAGTCAAACGGGTCTTATCTAGTCAGGTCAATCCTACCTGTTTCCCCATTTTGATCCGCATCCTTTCTTCAAGAGCACCGGTTAGTATAATTTTACTAGTGTAGCATTTATAGAAGAAAGGATAGGATGATATTGATATAGCAGCTAAGCTGAACTTGTATAACTTTCATGTGTTGTAATCATTTGCTTGTGGTTCTTTTTGGACCAGATTTCTTAGTTCAATGTTAACTATACCTCCAGATTCCTTAGTTCGAACAAACAAAAAAAATGTAGATACAGATGCTCACATGATCTTTAACAGAAGACGCATCATAATATGATTTTTTTTTGCAGTTTGCAATTTGGGCGTGATAATAGACTGAAAATAGTAGTCCTCCTCGTTAAACATTAAAGGAAATTTCACGTTGCAGTTGAAATAGCATGTCTCGTGATCTATCGTTGAATATTAGATTTCATGTGAAAACATATCATTTACAAATTACAATGCATCCATGCCCATACAAGGCACCTGTTTATATCTTTCTACTGATGCGGTAAATTTAAGGATTAAACATCAGATATATCAAAGCTTGACACATAATTGTCATGAAGCTTGAAACATCGTGAAAAATATATCTCGTAATGAACTCCAATCTCTAAACACTCGTTTTTTTGTACAAACTAAACCATCACTCACAGTAATTTTATACCGCTTAACAACTGCAAACAAATAAAACAGAAATTCAGTGGACAGATTCAGCTAACATATAGATTACACATAGGTGGGGGTTGCAAAACGGGTCTGGCGAGTGTGAGAGACAAGTTTAAAACGGATTAATTAGGCCGGGTTGTTTACCCAACCCACCTGTCCCCAACATTGAAATTTATAAATAATACTGTAATAACGTATATGAAACTATTCAGCTTTTTCTATATGCACTCCGCGGTTGAAACAAATTTAAGGCACCCACGTACATCCCAATACATTTATATTTTAATTATTGTATAAAAAATATATACAATTATAAGAGTTATTATTTTGATGCAAATAATAGAGAATACTGGAGAAATTTGACCAATCACCAATAAATCTAGGATTTTTATTTCACTGAGCTGTTTAGATAAAACATAGCCCGAATCGGCCATTCATACGTAGATGGGTCGAAATTGACACCTTTACATGCTGATAAAGATAGGGCAACTAACCTTCGTTTCAAACGAAAGGCTAATGGATTATTATGGAAAGGGTTTCCCCGTATTATTCCTACTTCATTTATCACCTCTTCTTGCTCTTCGCATAAACAAAAAAACCCAATATTCTCCAAACAAATTACCCTAGAAATCTAGTTCAAAGGTAATTATTTTAACACCATGCCACCCAAGGGATGTCAAAATGACGGTGTATGTGACAAAGGGTCTGAACATGAGGCTGAGTATGACCCTAAATATCTATGTCTAAAAAAAATATATACAAAAATTTTACTAGTACGAATTTGAATTTATATTTTTGGATAATATGATTTTAGTAGTTTTTTGTAATAAAGATACACAATGAACGATGTGTGACCAGTTAAACCCAGCCAGTGGCGGACGCAGGAAATTCTATTGTGGGGGGCAAAATTTTTTTTTGACAATAGCAAGATGAAAAAAGTTAAAATCCGAATAAAAATTCGAGTATTATAACTTAAAAATAGAGATTTTTAGGTTTTAGAGTGTTAAATAGTGGATTTTAATGCGTGAGTGGGGGGCAATTTGAGTTTCGATTGGGGGGCACTTTATAAAAACGCTCAAAATTAACGAAAAAATACACTATAATTTCGTATTTTTGGTCTAGCAATGGGGGGCGCCGCCACCCCGTACCCAAAGGGTATGTCCGCCACTGAACCCAGCTAACCCACTTCCTTAAAGCTAATCTGTTTTATTCGCCCATCTGGTCCGTCATTATACATATATACAAAACCCATTCACAAGAAAATGGGTCGAACTAGCCACCTTTAGCCCAGTTCAACAAAATTTAAGCAGCACGAAAATTTATGCACCAAATAAAGCATAGTGAGAAAAACTTACTTTCTGCAGTTTCTTTTCTGCTCTTTCCTTCCTTATTAGTTCAAGCTTTGCCATAAGAGCTTTTATCTCATCCTCGTCAACATCATCATCATCATCATCATCTTTGTCACTAGCAACAGAAGAAATATGTCAGGCGTATGGAAAATATCAGGGTAGTTAAGATGACTAAAAAACTCAGTTAGCTTTTAATATATGGCACTGATGTAACAAAGGGGGGTGTGGGATTGCAACTATGAACTGATCAGACAACCATTTTAAAAGCAGATCTCAGCAAAATATGCAAAACCAGCGTCGTTATAGCAAAATTAGTACCATACCAATGCTACCCCCAAAATTACATATATTAACCAAGATGAAAGACTCCAAATGTATTATAAAGCGAGTAAAGCTGGATCAAGTACGCAAATGATTAGACAGAAACGGCAGATAACAAAAGATGTTCCAAAAAAATTGATTCTGGGTATGTTTCTCTCGAACAGTTCAGCTATAAAGGAAGCATGCCAGATGTGCTGAAAGTGGCCAAAACTGCACTTTCAATGCATTAAACTTCCTAAATCATGTTATTATCCTACAAATACAATTCTCATAGCTATATATGAGACGCTAACTAACAATATATCATCCTAAAAATGCAATTCATATCATCACAAATACATTCTCGTGGCTATATATGTGACGCTAACTAATTGAGGACAAAAATTGTCTAACGTCCACCAACCCACCCAATTTTCCACCTCGGTCGACCCGCTAGCAAACAAACAAGGCACCGTGCCTTTCAGTCATTCCTAATAGATCCAAATGATACTACAGAAGCAGAAAGAGACCTTAGCATGTTAAACGTAGCAGCCGTTGTCTCGTTTCCACCTTCTGCAGGTACGAATGTTGGTCTAGCAGCCATTGTCTCGTTTCCACCTTCTGCAGGTACCAATGTTGGTCTAGCAGCCGTTGTCATACTTAATCACAGATTCCTTCAAAAACCTAACAAAACAAACCCAGAAATTCATCAATAACCCTAACAATAATTAAAATATCGAATCGAGACTATTATAAGGGGGTGTTTGTTTAAGCCTATTTCCGGGCTTACTCGGATTCGAATCATGTTTCATAAACTCAGCTTTTTACGGCTTATTTTGAAAATTATCAAATAAGCTTATTGTAAAATAATAATGCTTGTATAAAGCTCGTAAATATCAAAATAAGCTGTTTGAGTTTCGGAAACATAAATCAAATCCGAGTAAGCCTGCAAATAGGCTTAAACAAACATAACCGTATTAATATTAAATATTATTTTTAAGGGGTGTTTTTTTTAGCCTAATTTTTCACCTTAAGCAGTTTCGTTTTATGTTTTCATAAACTCAAACTTTGACGGCTTATTTTGAAACTTATAAAAATAAGCTTATTATGTCATAAGTTTCGAAATAAGCCGAGTTTATAAAACAAACACCCACTTAACCCTAACAATAAATCTAATATGAAAGAACGAATTAAAATTTTAGGGTTAGGGTTTTACCGTTTTGATCGATTGTGTGTTTTTATCGGAATTATGTATTTACAAAAGGTCGATCTTATTGGTTTTATAAGCTAAATTGGTCCCTTATTCTTGGCGGTGGCTTTTAAATATCTTTTTTTTTTAAAGCAAATATGAACTTTTTTTTAAAATTCTTTACATAATCATTTTATTTATTCCTTTAAAAAGTGTAATTGTTCCTTAATTTATAAATAGGGGAAATCTTCCCTGCTGCAAAGGGAATGATATCAACTACAAGATCTAAATGAAAGGCTATTTTTGTAAAATGATAATATTTCAGGGTATTAAATGTAAATATTTTTTCTTTTACTGCTTTGCACAAGGTGGATAGATGTTGTTGATTGTAGGGATGTTAAGCGCTTAGAAATAATTGTTTAATTTTCGTACTTGTTTTTTAATATTCGGGTTAAAGATATACGTGTAAAAAACTTAAAGAAAAAAAGTTACAAAAAAGCGGGTTAAAAATTATAAAGGTTTAGGGTTAAATTTATCGTTTATAAAACTTTAGGGGTTGTAGCTCGTCTTTTTTAATCTTTTACCCCAAAATACGAGCAAAGTCCAAATCACCAACCTCTGAACTTAAACCACCATCGTCTGAATATAAATTTGGAGCTCATCGAAACCACCTGATGATAACAACACAAATGAGCTCATCCAAACCAGCAGAACATATGATAGCCCCGTCACCGTCACAAAGGAGGTCAGTTTAATTATTCAATTACAAACCCTAATTAAGATTAATTAAAATTTAGTTTTGGTTGAGGGTTTTTGTTACAAATATTAGGGTCATTGATCGATGTGCCAGTTTAATTTCAAAGGTGGTGTAATTTAGTAGTTTTTTTATTTATTAGTGTTAATTAGTGAATTGTAAACCTTAATTACAAGAGAATCCACAGTATGCTCAATGACCCGTTATGTTCTGCCATTCTTCATTTTCTTATGCGCGTTTGAGTGCATTTAGGGTGGTCTAGATGTTAGAAGAGAAAAAACAAAAAGCTGAACATAGTAAGAAGAGAAGATAACTCTACTCTAACCGACTGAACAAGCACTATCCCACCCTATATTTACAAGAGGTTCAAGCAAGAAGGTAATAAGTATAGTTTCTTACGCCTAAAAAGTGGACATAACCAAATACTGTCTTGATAATCACAAGTTTGTTTACCATGTTTAAATTTTAAGGAATGATGGTAGGTATCATTGAAGAGTTGGAAGCTATCGAATGCCAAACACACCCTCAAAATTGGGAAGTTTAATGTAGTATTGGTGATACTGTTGGAAATACGTTTTTACGTATTTAGGAAGATTCGGTCACTCCGACAATATATTAAGTTGTAGCTCGTAGTCTAGATATCTTTTAATTAACTAAACAAGGAAAAGCCCGGTCCATGCTTGTATGGCCGGCCCAAATGTAAGCCCAAGCCCATCTTATGGGCTTGGTATATAAACCCTCTCCATTGATGGAGAGGGTGGTGATTTCATTTGAATAACACATAGTTCTCTTAAACTTTCTCTCTCTAGAAGTGTGAAATCCACCATCTTTCTATCTCTTTCTCTCTCTAAAACATAAGCATAGATTTACATATCCTACAAATGGTATCAAGAGTCATGGGATGATTGTATTGTTTATGTGTTTGTGTTCTTGATCTTTGTAGCCTTTTGATCCATTTAAACACACGTCCAAAATTTTTTGTGTTTTTTATGGTTTTTTCTTGATACAAATCTTCTACATAGTTGTGGTAGGGATTTGGTATAGTTACTTTGGCTAAAAACACAAAATTTTTGGGTGTTTTGATCATTTTTTGGCTTAAAATCACGAACTGTTTGAGTTTTGTCCGAGAAAAGTGGGATTTATTCCGATCAGGTCATCGGAAAAGGGTTTATAGGACATTCCGATCAGTGTAATCGGAATAGGGTTTAGGGATTCCGATTTTGGTACATTCCGATTAGGTATTTCGATTAGGTATTCCGATTTGGTACATTCCGATAAGGTACATTCCGATTTGGCACATTCCGAAAAGGAACATTCCGATTTGGCACATTCCAAAAAGGGACATTCCGATTTGGCACATTCCGAAAAGGGACATTCCGATTTGATTTATTCCGATTAGGGACATTCCGATCAAGGTTATTCCGATAGGGTTTATTCCGACGGCTTTCCGACTGATATTCCGATCACTATTCCGATCAACATTCCGATAATCAAAAATTATTCCATAAAAAATTTCGAACAAACTTGCAGTGTGTAATTTTGACTTGGAATTTTTGGTTTATCAAGAACATATTTTAGGGGATTTTAACATTGTTTCTCGACTTCAACTCACAACAACAAACACATTTACTTTCTCTCATTGTTTGATCAATATTTGTAAATATTAACTTATCGAAATGGAGTACACATCTCTTACGGATAAGTCCATCCTCTCGGATACGGATAATCGTCCACCAATGTTGGAGAAGTCTATGTACAAGGAATGGGCTTCCCGAATGGAACTTTATATGTTGAACAAGGAGAATGGACATCTCATTTGGGCATTGGTGCTCAATGGACCATTAGATTATGGTACAATGACGGAAGGTACAACTACTCGTCCACGCACAACGGGTGAATTGACTGGAGATATGAAGATCCAAGACAAATGTGATAAGTATGCTACAAACATCATTCTCCAAGCCCTTCCTCCAGATGTCTACAAACTCGTCAGCAAACATAAAGTTGCCAAAGAGTTATGGGATAGAATTCGTGTTCTCATGCAAGGCACCTCGTTAACTAAACAAGAACGAGAGTGTAAGCTTTATGATACTTTTGATAAGTTTGCCTATGTGTCAGGGGAGACTCTCAATGATTACTATATGAGATTTACCCTATTGTTGAATGAGCTCAATATCTATGGCATGACAATTCCTACCTTTCAATTGAACACCAAGTATTTGAACACTCTTCCTTCAGAATGGAAAAAATACATGACGGATGTTAAATTGGCTAAGGACTTGCATAACACCAATGTGGATCAACTTCAAGCGTTTCTTCAACAACACGAATGCCATGTGATTGAGGCTCGGTTGTCTACACCTCAAGTTCATGATCCACTTGCCATGTATGCTTCTCAACAAAACATGGCTTATACTTATCAACAACCATCATACTTGCAGCAGCCACCACCACACACCTATCAGCAACCACAACAACGATCTTATCAACCACCAATGATGCCACAGCAAGCATTTCAACAAAGTGTTCATCAACAATCTTTTCCACAACAACCACCATATCAGACATCACCATCACAAGCGAACACTTCTCCAATGGGCTATACCCCTCAGCAAAAATACTTTCCTATTGAAGCACAACCAGCACAAGCCTACTACTCTAATGAACTTCCACCAATCCAAGCACCGGTCTTTACTCCAAATGATACGCCAGCTGATGTTCTAAACCATCTCACTGCCTACTTGTCAAAACTTGTTGCAACTAGAGGATTTCCACCAACAAACAATCAGCTCCGCACCTCTTCAAATCCTCGACAACAAGCCACTGTTCAAGATGGTCAAGTGACGGTGCAACCTATTCAGGGAAGGCAAAATTCATATGGACCTCCTACAAGGACTAGGAACAATCAAGCTGTGAATTCTCAAGCTAATGGAAATGGAAGCCTCATTGGTCCTCAAAAGGTTGTGACTTGCTACAATTGCCGAGGACAAGGTCATATGGCTAGGCAATGCACTCAGCCGAAAAGGAGAAGGGATGATGCATGGTTTCGTGAGAAGATGTATTTGGTTGATGCTCAGTCTAAGGGGAAAATTTTGGATTCAGAGGAGTTAGCATTTCTTGCAGACCCAGGGGCAGCAGATACTGAAGGCATTGCAGTCGTTTCTACTTCTAATGCAGCTTATCAAGCAGATGATCTTGACGCATATGATTCGGATTGTGATGACATTCACTCTGCCCAAGCTGCTCTCGTTGCTAATCTCTCTCACTACGGTTCTGATGTCGTCAGTGAGGTACCAACCACATCTAATAATATTGATGATAACCAACATCAAGTTGGGCATGAAAATGACAACCTCGAACAGCATTCGGGAACTAGTAACTCAAATGATGTGGTACCCAATCCTACACATTTGAGTGAACCTCAACCAAATGCTACGACGGGTATGGAATCTTATGCTCAACATGATTGGGTCATGGTTCCTAAACATATTATTGATCAAATGCATATGGCTCTCAGACAATCCGTAGATACGATTCCACCCTAACTGTTGAGCTTGCGTTGCATAAAGAAAATGTCTAAGCTTTTGAAATGGTCCCTCAAGCAGAGAAAATAACATGTTCTGAATTTGACCAATTTCGTTTTGAAAAGATTGAACACTTGAAAGAAATAGAATCATTAAAAGCTAATATTTCCAATGAATTAAAAGAAAAAGAGTCGGTTGTCAATGATTTTCAGAA
The DNA here is from genome assembly GCA_025667525.1 of Glebionis coronaria. Lineage (NCBI taxonomy): Eukaryota > Viridiplantae > Streptophyta > Magnoliopsida > Asterales > Asteraceae > Glebionis > Glebionis coronaria. The sequence goes on along the minus strand of CM046879.1, from coordinate 46,940,259 downwards.
ACTTAAAATGGATTTCGAAACTCTCGAGTCTAAAAAGTTTGAATCGGAAATTAATGCTACCAAACTTCTTAAATTCAAACAACAACAACTTTTAAAACAATACGCTTCTACAGAAAAGGTTCATATTTTAACTAAATCATTTAAAGAACTCGAACTTAAACGTCTTCAAGATTTACCACCTAATCCCGGTTATGCAAAACAAGCTCAGGAATATATTCCGTATCTTTATGATATGACCCTAATTGGCAAATCGAAAGAAGCACCTTTTGTTCGTAGTTCTGAGGAGACACAGTCACTTGCGGATGAAACTCATTCTAAAATGCTTTCAAAATTCCATACAATTGATTATGATCAATATAACAAAGATCACTTTTCGAAAAAGACACGCATTCGCTTACAAAAGGAATTAGCTGAATTGACAGTTCTTGTGCCCTAAAGTTTGTCAAATGAAAACCCTCCTAGTACGTCTCCTACACTTGTCAAAATGGATTTAACGAAGTTAATTCCACCTGTAAGTAAGGCGTCCGTTAACTTAAATGCGGTTCACCAACACTTAGCCGATTTTGACAAGGTCATTTTGGAACGTACGACGGCCACGGCCATAACGGAAGGTGAATGGAACTTTGAGCACACTAGAGCTGCGTTTCGAGACGAAATTGTTCCGTTTGTAAAGAATGTTAAAGCTTGTCTTAGTAATCTTGATCAAGATTTGCTTTTGGAAATAGAAGAAGTTAGACGTGTTTTCAATGAAATGGATGATGCTTATGAAAACAGTTTACTTGAAATAGAAAGGGTTTCACGCCAAAATGATCAGCTTCTGAAGCAAGTGATGTCTCATGATATAGTTTCCGTCTGTGTGAATAAAAGTGTTGATAATGATTCTATTGTGCATAATGTTGAATCTGTGGATAATGTGGTAGATAGTAGTTGTCATGAATCTGACGCTGAATTTTTAAAGCTTCAAGATTCATATTCTTCGCTTTCAAAACGTTTTGATGAGATTCAAACACATTGTATTTCGCTTGAATGCAAGAAACAATTTATTCAAGAAATCTTTGAAACGTCATTCGAAGGTGTTAATATCGATGATGCAAAATTTAAAAAGAATTTTCGATTGAATTTACAATCAAAACAGCGTCAGCCAAGTGACAATGTTGCTAAATCTTTACCGATAGAAATAGAACAATCTAAGGAGCTTAACTGTGTGAACGTACTTGAGGCCGCTGAGAATTTTAAACTTGATCAAGATAATCGAGTTTCGAAGATTTTGTCCAAAGTTGATAACTTAAAACAGAAAGATACACGACTTTTCGATTCAATAAAGCCCGCATGTGTTGATAACACTGCACAGAATCAATCATTGATTGAACAATTGAATAGAAAGTCGGTGGAAATATCAGATTTGAGGGAACAAATTTGTGATAAAAATCTGGTCTTGGCTGAGTTAAAGGAAACACTTCGTACTCTAAAAGGTAAGAATGTTGTGGATAACGCAGCCACTGTCTCAGCATCGTCCTTTAGTGCAATCAAAAGGAACCTTATAGCCGTCACACCATTTAATAAGGTCCCTAGGACTAAACCATCTCAAACTTTGGTCACTAAAGATAAGGCGGAATCAAAACCAGCTTCTAATATTCTCGTGTTGTCTTCTACAAGAGTAATCACCACTACTAAGGCTCAAAGATCTAAGCTTAAAAGAAACAAGAAGAATGATAGAATCTTGCCCCCATCTAGTAGTCAAGTGAAGAAGAAAGTAGAAGCCCATCCTAGGAATGTTATTTCTGTTTTGAATAAAAAGAATCATGTAGCTAAACCTAAAGGCTCTGCGGTTGTGCAGCGTTCTAAGCCTAGTGTGAATTCTAATTTGAAATGTTAGAATTGCAATGAATGTATGTTTTCTAGTCGTCATGATTCTTGCCTTATTGACCATGTGAATGAGATGTATGCCCGGAAAAATGGATTAGAATGGAAACCGACTGGGAAAGTGTTAACCGAAGTTGGTTGGTTGTGGCGCCCCACTGGTAGAACTTTCACTATAGTAGGAGATACGTGCCCTTTAACTAGGATCACTCCCACTGAAGTGAAGAAAGCGTGCCCTTTAACTAGGAGTACCAAGGCTACCAAAACACAAGCGTGTCCTTTAATTAGGAACACTGACACTACTGTAGGAACCAAGTGCCCTTTAAATAGGTCTACTCCCACCGTAGTGCCCGCGAATAATCCAAAACCTAAGAAAGTTGGAAAAGTTGATACAAGGCTTTTGACACCCCGTATAAAAATTAAAGTTCTTGTTCTCGATATCTTAACGAATTGATCTAGGTTCTATGTGTGACTCTATTGTTTATGGTGAAACAAATATTTTTGGTTGTTTTTAAATAAATGTGCAAAACAATTAAAGTAAATGGCTTAAAATAAAATGGCGTTGTAATAAAACTAAGTCTAATTAAAATAAATGTGCGATATTTAAAAACTTTGAAAAGTAAAATAATTAAATGACTAAAAATAAAGCGTGACGAAAATTAAAATTAGACAAAATATAAAAACATAAACTAAAAAATTAAACAAGACAAAATAGTAAAATATGAATCCAATCGGAATGTATTCCGATCAGCACCCCAATCGGAATACTCTTACCACTCTGGTCGGAATGAGGATCGGAAAATGCCAATTGGAAAGCTGTCACCTTACCTTGATCGGAATACCAACTTCTCCTCAGATCGGAATGATAAAATCCTACCTGGTCGGAATGCTTCGATCGGAAAGTGGGAAAGAAGAGGCTATCGGAATCCTTCTCGTCGGAATGTAGTTAGAACTCAAATCAGGAAGCTGTCACTCTTACTGATCGGAATACCCAAACTAGATCTCAGATCGGAATACCACTTTACCCTCCAATCGGAATGTGTTAGAAGAGTCCAGATCGGAATGTTTGTCACTCACCTCGATCGGAATATAGCTAAACACCACCAATCGGAATGTTGTAACCCTTTTCCGACCAAGCCAAAGAGCTATGGTCAGAATGTAAAACCCTTTTCCGACTTACCAGATCGGAATACGGAAGAAAAAGTACAAAATAAGCTAAACAAATAAGCTATAACTCTAATAAGCACAAGACGAAAAACCTAAGGCAAACCGTATAAAAATAAGCTACTAAACTGAAATTTAAAGACTTTTAACACACGAAATGATTAAGCTTTACGAAAAACAACTTTTATACGAAAATACTTTTGTAAAAACTTTAAAAACTTAAAGATAACACAAATAAGCTATATAAATCAATGATCTAAAACAATCACAAGCATAAAAACACAATCTTCAATCAAATAAGCAAGATAATAAACATGTAATAATAAAGATCAAGCAAGAAAGAAAGGTAGAATGAGAGATTTTAACAAGAAAAGTAAAGGTGCAATTAAAATAAAAGTAACTTACTTGGAAAATTAAAGTGCAAGACAAGATAATTAAATGTGCAATAAAATAAATGTGCAAATAAATAAAGGTGGAAGACTAATTGTCACCTTAGCCAACAAAACTAATAAAATGAAAATGAGAGGTATTTATAGGTGATTAGGGAGATGTTTAGAGGAAGCTTCCTCCCCTCCTTCCTTTCTTCTTAATTGCACCATTAAGTCCTTCCTTCTTAATCTTTTGTTAATCTTGGACTTTAAGGAATTTTGGCTCGGGATTTCTTTAAACTCGTCTTTTAATTCTTCAATAAATAAGACTCGAGTTTTTCGGCTTTTGGTAAACTTCCGTCTTTTGACTTTTTCTTCGATAAATCTTCAGAATTGGTCTTGGACTTCCGTTCTTTTTGCACTCTTGACTTCTCGACTTCATATTTCGTCTTTTTCTTCAATATTAGCCCGTGAATGCCGTGTTTTCTCCACTTTTCACCTTTTCGTCTTAAATCACAACAAAAACACAAACCACGCATAATTCCGACATAAAAGACATAAAATACACGTTTTGGCTCGGTTATTATTGTAATTAAGTGGTAAAAAGGATGGGTGTTTACACACCTATCAAATCCCCTACACTTGACCATTGCAATGTCCTCATGCAATGCATTAGTTACAAAGCAAGATTTCATTTTTCATCATAATCAATCCACGTTGGACTTTATTAAAGAGATAGAAAATTAAAAGTAAAGAGAATTAAGAAATAAAAAACATACATTGGGTTTTGGAAATGTCATGAATAATCATCATCCGCAAGTTTTCACTTTCTCCAAACCAAGCTTAAAAACGAGATCATTGTTATTATAAGTTAGCAAAATAACGCGAACTCATGTGGGCCAATTACTCACTTAGACTCCCTTATTCCTAGGTGTATCTCTTATATTTTATTATTGTCTTGAATGATCACGAAGATGCATTGTTGACTTATTTCGATAGTTATTTAGTCCGAAAATAAAGTGAACGATTTAATCAATAGTTAGCTAAAGGACAAAATCTTTTAAAACTGCTTCTCGGGACCTCATAAAGTTCATATCTTGGCATAACTCGTTTCGCGATTTGAGACCTTTCTCGGACCGGTATTTGGCAGCGACTTCATACTTCAAACCTTGAGAGACGTTCATGAAATTATGGTCTTCTCTTCGTAATGGAATTTCTTCACTTGAAGTTTTGAGAGATTCATACTTGGACCACGACTTCTTCATTTTTCTCCAATCATTATTTTGGACTTTGATATACAACGATCCGCCTCCTTTTATGACTTGGATCTATTTATCCTCATACCTTGTTAGGGTCTTTTCGGATACACTTCTCCATGACTTTTGGGGAGTTTTTTCTTTTCGTCGTGTGTCTCGATCCTTCATATTGATTTTTGATAAATGATTCTTCACATCACTTTGGATCTTTAGCAACAAAATATAGCCCTCATGCCTTGTTAGGGCCTTTTCGGACTCGCCAATCTTTGCATCCCGCTTCAATAAGTTATGCCTTGGCTATGAACTCTAATCCATACCGAGCAACTTTTAAACGATCTTGGGCTAGAAGCTAAGTAACTTTTCAAATCGTACAACCTTATTTATTGCAGATAAAATTATTAGCAGGCGATGGGAGAATAGGCTCATAATTAACTCACATAAATTCACGAAAGAATACCAAACTTATAATTGACTCTATCATCTCTCGTTCTCCACAGTTTAAAATCTCAAAGAATGAGACTTGTGGATGCTTAACCTATTAAATCAAAGTTTTGGGTTTTCGAGTCGCCTATAGGATCTTGCAAACTCTTAGACTTTTTCAAGTTTAGAAATCGCATTTTAAAGTTCCCTTGATAAACGACTCTCTAGGATCAATTATAGGAACTTGCGAAAAGTTCTTGTTCTTAACCCGTGAGAGTTAAGACTTTCGCGTTTTATAGCTCCCTATATAAAAGCCTAGCAAAACTTGACTTAAACACGTTAAGGATACTAGCTAGAGTAACTTAGATAAGTAAACTCGGGTTGAGTCAAAAGATTCACAACGTTTGAAAATTAAAACCACTTTATTTAGCATCTATTCTAATAAGGAAAGAAAATAACTATACAAAAGGAAAAACTAATAGGCCAAAAATAGATCAAAAATTTTGAAAAATGTCGAAAAATTGATTTTCCGGTTAAAATGAGGACAAATACAAGGAAAAGACCACTTAACTTCGATAGAAGTCCCCCTACACTTAATATAAACATTGTCCTCAATGTTTAAGCATGTGGGAGTAAACTCCCCTACACTTAGGACATTGTGCACTTTGTTTAAATCTTGCTAAGGAAGAGACAACTAAAGAGATTCTTATTTTAATATTGAGAAAATATAAAATAGTGAATCGAAAAGAGTTTAGGATAGAACCGGGAAAATGGAACACGGAATCACGGGTCGTCAAGAATCATCAAGAGTGGATCATTGAGCGCTCGAATCCCTGATTAAGAAGAGAGGAGAGGAAAGCAAACACCAACGGGTCTCCCCTACACTTAGGATAAAGAAAGCTAAAAGATAGATGCATGGGTTGCCTCCCAAGAAGCGCTTGATTTTTGATTACCGAGTCGTGAGCCTGACTCGACCTTGATCATCATAGGAAGAAGCATTAAATATATCCACCAGGATCAAAGACATAGTTTTTGATACACAGTCTTTGTATGGGTTCAATTTTACTCTCTCGATATCCTCTCGAATTGATCTAGGTCTTAAGTGGAATGATTGTTCTTGGTTACTAAAGAAAAGGGGTTTGGTTTTCTAGTCTAATCAGAAGTGGAAATGAAAATTTAAATCAAAGATAATTACTTTAATTATGATTAACAAAGACTTGTATTAAATTTAAGATTAAAATTAAGATTAAAATTTAAAATTGAAATTAGAGTTCAATAACATAAAGAAACAGTAAAACAGATAAACAGTAACCTAAAAAGGAAATTGATCCGGAACTTTACTGGTTGATTCGGAACCTTCCGAATGAAGACTTGGTTCGGAAGATTTAGCTTGATCCGGAACTTCTGGTTGATTCGGAACTTTCCGAATGAAGGTTGTTGATTCGGAACTTGCTGGCTCGGAAATAACTGGTTCGGAACTTTCAGCTTGATTCGGAAGTTTCCGGATGAAGGTTGATTCGGAAGTTTCCGGATGAGGGGTGATTCGGAAACTTCCGGACAAAGGTTAGGTTCGGAACTTTTTGCTTAATCCGGAACTTAATGATTGGTTCGGAACCTTCCGAATGATGGCTTCATTCGGAACTTTTAGCTGGTTCGGAAGTTTTGAAACCCAGATACAGTAGCAGGTAACGAAGAACACGGAGGAAATGTTTAACCCAAAATCAAGCCAAATACTTAAAAAGGTTTTACCAAATTAAACACAAATCATTTAGACACCATAAGCAACGAATCCCACTAATAAAAACACAAATCCAAACAACTTTAGAAGATCAAATCAAGAAAAATAAAAACTTAAGAACTTGAAGATAAAGATGAAGATGAACAAGATTAAATGGAAAGATTAAACAAGACTTTGTATTGAATGATTAATGTTTTGACAAGATTAATCAAAGATTAAAATTACAAGATTAAAGGATTAAAGATGAAAATCACCAATCACCCTAGTGGTGATGGTGAAGCTACGAACCAGGAAGAAAGAGTGGGGAAAAAGAAAAATAAAGCTAGCTCTAAAAGTGTGTGAGGGGAAGGCTATTTATAGCCTTGTCCTTTGGTTGGTGAGTGGGCTTTCTCCCGTTCTTCTTGTCTTTTCGTCTTTTCAGAAAAGTTTCCGTTTTCGATTCTGATTCGGGATTTGTTGTCGATTAAATTCAACTCGTCTTTTAATTTCTTCGTTTAATAGACTTGAGTTTCTTCGACTTATATAAATCTTCCATCTTTGGTCCTTTTCTTCGATAAATCTTCGAATAGGCCCAGCGACTTCAAATCTTTTGCATCTCTTGGACAATAGACTTTATCTTGAGTCTTTTTCTTCAGTAAAACCCGTGCAATCCCATGTTTTCTTCAGTATTCATCCGGTTGGCTCTGAAAATACAATAAACACAAAAACCACGCATAATTCCAAACAAATGATATTAAATACGTGTTTTGGTCTCGTTTTAGCCCGAATTAAGTGGTAAAAGGATGGGTGTTTACACACCTATCAAATCCCCTACACTTAACCATTGCCATGCCCTCATGCAATGCTTAGTGATAAAGCAAGCTTACACTTTTCTCATAATTAATCAACCTTGGCCTTATTTAAAATACTACTAAACAAAAATTAAAGTACTAAAGGGAATTAAGACTTTGAAGGAAACAAAAGGATAGAAAACCATTTTCACTTGAAAATAGCTGTATGGAAATAACTTGCAAAGAAATCGATGACTTACATTAGGGCTTTGGTGCTGCGAAGATTTATCACCCTCAAGTTTCACGTTCCCCACACTAAGCTTAAAAACGAGATCATTGTTATTATAAGTTAGCAATTCAAACACTTACACACATGGCTTAATTTAAATGCTTAAACTCCCTTATTCCTAGGTGTATCTCTTATATTTTATTTTTGTCTTAGAATGATCATGAAGATGCATTTTTGGACTTATTTCGATAGTTTATTAGAGCTGAAAGCAAAGTAGGACGATTTGATCAATAGTTAGCTAAAGGACAAAATCTCTTAAAACTGCTTCTCGGGATATCAAAAAGTTCATATCTTGGCATAACTTGGTTCACGATTTGAGACCTTTCTCGGGCCGATATTTGGCATGTACTTCATACTTCATATCTTCGAGAGACGTTCTTGAGATAATGGTCTTCTCATCATAATAGAGTTTCTTCACTTGGAGACTTTTGAGAGGTACTCCAACTTTGTTGACCACGACTTCATGATTATTTCTTCAATCTCTAATTGGGATTTTGAGATACAACGATCCGCCTCCTTTTCGGACTTGGATCTATTTATCCTCATACCTTGTTAGGGTCTTTTCGGATAGACTTCTCCATGATCTTTATGGGAGTTGATTGCTTTTCGTCGTGAGTCTTGATCCTTCATATTGACTTTAGGAATAATGCTTTTCACATCACTTTGGATCTTCAGCAATAAAATTGAATCCTCATGCCTTGTTAGGGCCTTTTCGGACTCGCCAATCTTCGCGCCCCGCTTCATAAGTTATGCCTTGGCTATGAACTCTTATCATTACCGAGCAACTTTTAAACGATCTTGGGCTAGAAGCTAAGTAACTTTTCAAATCGTAAGACCTTACTTATTGCAGATAAATTATTAGCAAGTGATGGGAGAATAGGCAAATAATTACACCAAGTGAGCTTGCGCAAGAATACCGACTTATAATTGACTCTATCATTTATCGTCCTCCACAATTTAAAATCTCAAGTAATGAGACTCGTGGACACTTAGCCTAATAAACCAATTAAGGTCTACATGGTTAAGGATACTAGCTAGAATAAACTTGGATAAGTCTATTCGGGTTGAGTCAAAATAAACGCAACGGGCCTAATATGTCAAAAACTTCTAAACTAGCTACACCACTTTCTTAAAATTTTTGACTTTATTGCGGAATATATACATATGAAAGCAACGATAAAAATTTAAAAATTACAACTAAATGGCCAAAGTTAATAAAAAATTTGAAAAATGTTGAAAAATATGATTTTCCGGTTAATTGAAGGCATTTTCATGGAAAAGTCCACTTAAAACTTTGATAGAAGTCCCCCCTACACTTAAGATAAACATTGTCCTCAATGTTTAAGCATGTGGGAGAAGTCTCCCCTACACTTATGACATTGTGCACGTTGGTTAACTCAAGTTAAGGAAGAGACGACTAAAGTGATCAATTTCAAATGTGAGTATGAAGAAAATTGAATCACGATAGTTGAGAGATAGAACCGGATTTCGGATAAACTCGGGAGCACGGTTCTTCAAAGATTCCAAGAGTGCACTTATCCCTGTAATCACACCATACAAAGACAAAGACATATAGAAGTCCCCCCTACACTTAGGGGATTAAAATATAAAAGGATAGATACTCGGGCTGCCTCCCGAGGAGCGCTTGTTTTTGATAACCGAGTCACGAGCCTGACTCGACCCAAAATTAGTTCATGGGGAACGTGGTGAGGGATGGAATCACCTCCTTAGAGGTGTCCTCACCAAAGTACAACTTCACTCGTTGGCCATTCACCTTAAAATTTGGTCCATCAGGTTGAGCGAGCTCGAGAGTACCATATGGAAAAATTTGGGCAATGGTGAATGGGCCGGACCAACGAGATTTGAGTTTGCCCGAAAATATTTTCAACCGAGAGTTAAAAAGTAAGACTTTGTCTCCAACATGGAACTCTCGGTTTTTAATCTTGGAGTCGTGAATGAGCTTAGTTCTTTCCTTATAGATCAAAGAATTTTCATAAGCCTCATTCCGAAGTTCATTCAGCTCATTGAGTTGGATCTTGCGTAGGTCACCGGCTTTGTTTATATCAAAATTAGCCCACTTCAAGGCCCAATAAGCCTTGTGCTCCAACTCAATGGGGAGGTGGCACGCTTTCCCGTACACAAGACGATAAGGCGTACAGCCGATTGGGGTCTTGTAAGCAGTACGAAAAGCCCACAAAGCATCATCAAGTTTATCAGCCCAGGAGGCACGATGCTCTCCCACGGTCCTTTCAAGAATTCGCTTCAGCCCTCGGTTGGATATTTCAGCCTGGCCATTAGTTTGTGGGTGGTAGGCTGTGGAAAGACGATGGTTTACACCGTACTTAGCCATGACTCGAGCAAATTGGTCATTGCAGAAATGAGTCCCACGATCACTAATAATGGCGCGAGGCACACCGAATCTAGCGAAAAGAGCTTTCAAAAAGTTACAAACCACCCTTGCGTCATTAGTAGGCAAAGCTTTGGCTTCAACCCACTTTGAAACGTAGTCAACAACTACAAGGATGTATTTGTTTCCTTTAGACGAAGGGAATGGCCCCATAAAGTCGATACCCCAAACATCAAAAATTTCACACTCTTGAATGAAATTCTGAGGCATCTCGTCTTTATGTGTGATTTTGCCTTGCTTTTGGCAAACATCACATCTTTTGACCATATCGTGAGCGTCACGGTATATGGAGGGCCAATAAAATCCGGAATCAAACACTTTTTTAGCGGTATAGTTGGGACCAAAGTGACCACCGGTGGGTCCTTTGTGGCAAGCATTAAGTATGTCAGACGCTGCCGGTCCATCAACACATCGGCGAATAATCAAGTCGGCACATTGTTTGAATAGGTAAGGGTCGTCCCAAAAGTAAGTCTTGATGTCGGTGAAGAACTTCTTCTTTTGCTGGGACGTCAACCCTTCCTTGAGAATTCCACCCGCCAAGTAGTTTGCAAAGTCCGCCAACCACGGGGTTTCATTCGGCTTCGAGTTTATAGACATTAAGGTCTCCAAGGGAAAAGAATCATTGATTTCTTTGGTCGGATGATCCCCTTGGTATGGATCCTCAAGTCTACTAAGATGGTCCGCGGCTAGGTTTTCTGCTCCTTTTTTATCGCGGATTTCGATTTTAAATTCCTGGAGCAGCAAAACCCAGCGAAGAAGTCTTGGTTTGGAATCTTGCTTTGTCAACAAGTACTTCAGCGCGGAATGATCGGTGTATACAATGGTGGTAGAAAGGACAAGATAGGGGCGGAATTTCTCAAAAGCATAGACAACAGCTAAAAGCTCTTTTTCGGTTGTCGTATAATGCAATTGTGCCCCCGTCATTTTCTTGCTAGCGTAATGGATCGGTTGGAAGTGTTTGTTCACTCTTTGTCCAAGAACCGCTCCAATAGCAAAATCGCTAGCATCGCACATCAACTCAAAGGGAAGCTCCCAATTAGGGGTAACCAAGACGGGTGCCTTAGTTAGCTTATCCTTAAGCGAGTTGAAGGCTTCAAGGCACTCTTTGGAAAAGATAAAAGGAGTATCTTTTTCCAAGAGGTGGGTCATCGGGCGAGCGATTTGAGAAAAATCTTTGATGAATCGACGGTAGAAGCCCGCATGACCCAGAAAACTTCTCACACCCTTCACGGTTGAAGGTGGAGGCAACTTTGCGATAACATCGACTTTAGCACGGTCTACTTCAAGACCGGCTTTCGAGATCTTATGTCCAAGCACGACGCCTTCTTTTACCATAAAATGGCATTTTTCCCAATTTAGAACAAGGCGAGTGTCTTCGCACCGCTTTAGCATACGTTCTAAATTAGCAAGGCAAGCAGAGAAGGAATCCCCGAAGACCGAGAAATCATCCATGAAGACTTCCATGGTTTGTTCGACCATGTCATGGAAGATAGCTAACATGCACCTTTGGAAAGTCCCGGGCGCATTACATAAGCCAAAAGGCATTCTTTTGTAAGCGAAAGTGCCATAGGGACAAGTGAATGTAGTCTTCTCTTGATCTTGGGGATCGATGGGTATTTGAAAATATCCCGAAAAACCATCGAGAAAGCAGTAATATTCATTACCGGCTAAGCGTTCAAGCATTTGGTCCATGAAAGGTAGAGGGAAATGATCCTTTCTCGTGGCATCATTGAGTTTGCGGTAGTCTATACAAACTCTCCACCCAGTAACGAGACGAGTGGGAATCAACTCGTTGTGTTCATTGGGAACAACGGTTATTCCACCCTTCTTGGGCACACAATGGATTGGACTAACCCATGGTGAATCCGAAATAGGGTAAATCATACCCGCATCAAGAAGTTTGATAACCTCTGTTTTGATGACTTCATGTATTTTTGGATTCACCCTTCGTTGGCTTTGAATAGTGGGCTTGAAGTCGTCCTCCATGAGAATTTTGTGTGTGCAGAAGTGAGGATCAATTCCACGAATATCGGAAATCTTCCAAGCGATAGCCTTCTTATGATCTTTCAGTACAGCGACAAGTCGGGCTTTCTCTTCATCCTTCAAATCCTTAGCAATGATGACTGGCGACTTCTTCTCTTCTTCGAGGAATACATACTCATGATGGGGCGGCAACTCCTTAAGTTCTAAATCCGGAGGATTTTCGACGGGAGGCGTATTCGAAGTCGGAGTATCGATAGCAATGATAGTGGGAGATGGAGGAGAAGGATTGTCTTCTTTGAGGAGGTTTGCAATGAAACTGAGGTCTTCATCCCAAGTGGCAGTAGAATCGTCATTGTCTTGCTTCACATCTCCCAAGGTGGCTTCCAAATCTTTCCAAAGGAAGTCACTTTCTCCAAATAGAGATAGTGAGGAGTCGATAGAGGAAACGGTCTCAACATTGGGAAGAGAGGTAGGAATGTTTTTACAAGCATCCTTGAAGTGTTCTTCACAAGCCTCATCAAGAACGTCAATACAATTAACATTCTCGTAAGAAGAAGGCTGTTTAGATAACTTTCCCATGTTGAAGACTACTTTATCGTCACCCACTCTCATGATAAGCTCACCGGCTTCAACATCAATGAGAGTGCGACCGGTCCTCAATAATGGACGACCAACAATGAGTGGCACACGGGGGTCCATCTCGTAGTCGACGACAACAAAATCGGCAGGGAAGGTGAATTTGTCGACTCCTACAATGACGTCTTCGGCTATCCCCACTGGATAAGCAACCGTACGGTTAGCTAATTCCAAAGTCATTTTGGTGGGGACTAGCTCTGGGAGAGATAATTGCTTCCAAACACTTAGAGGCATGAGATTAATACTGGCACCTAGATCGGCTAGGGCCATGCAATTCTCTACTCCCGGGAAATTGCAAGGGATAAGAAAACGACCCGGATCACCAAGCTTGATTGGCAATTTCCTTAAGAGCACTGCAGAGCAGTTCTCATTAAGTTGGGTGTTGGCGAGATCGAGGAGCTTTTCCTTGTCGCTCAGAAGATCTTTAAACATTTTGGCATACTTGGGCATGTGAGCGAGAGCCTCAGCGAAGGAGATATTGAAATTCAGTTTCTTGAACATTTTTAGGAAGTTCGAAACTTGAATATCATCCTTGCTCTTTTGCTTCTCTTTCCTCAACCTTGAAGGATAAGGTATATTGGAAGAAGAGGAAGGCTTTAGGGGAATAGGATCACTCACAACCACGGGTGGAGGAGGGGTAGAAAGAAGAGGTGGAGAAATTGGGGAAGGAGAAGGAGGAGGAATAGGAGCAGGTGACTCGTTCTCCTTAGTCACAACCACTGGTGGAGGTATAGGAAGCTCGGGTTCCGTAGTACCTTTGCCACTTCGAGTGGTGATTGCTTTCATCTCCCCTCTTGGGTTTGCAACGGTGTTACTCGGAAGAGTACCCGAAGAAGAGGGTTGACTACTTTGGAAGAAACTAGCCATCATGTTCCTCAGATCATTAGTCTGGCTATCCAACGTGTTTCTCATGTCAGCTCTCAAATCATTTCCTTGCTTGACCAAATCTGCTTTCAAATTGCGCACTTCCTCTTGGAGATTTCCCACTATCACATCATTGGTTCTCATGTAGGTTGCGCCCTCTTGGTGTAAAGCAGTGGTGGTTTGGTTGGAAGGAGCATTGTATGCAGGTGGTTGGTAAGCAGGTTGTTGGTAGACTTGATTGTTACGTTGAGGTGGTTGTTGTTGCTTGTGAGGTGGGATGTATGGTTGTCGAGGTTGTTGTTGTTGTTGAGGAGAGCGGTTAAGGTTTTGTTGTTGGTTTGGGATGGTAGGAGGGAAACCAGGTGGTGAAAGATAGTTGTTGCTGCGGTAGCTAAGCAAGTTACGGTCACCTTGAGGTCTAGCTTGATAAGCAGGTTGTTGGTAGGTGCCATATGCCGCATTCACATTCTCAGCAGGGTAATCTTGGGTGGCGGTACAAGTTGTGTAAGAGTGGGGACCACCGCATATCTCACAAGGTTGGTTGACAGCGTTCACTTGTGCGTTTTTGGCGTTGTTGCTGTTGTTGTTGCTGACGGTGTGGGTGACAAGCGATTCAAGAAGCGTAGTGATTTTGTCTAATCGCTTGTCACTGTCATTAGTGCTAGCACTAGCAACATTGGTCCTAACACTCTTGGTTTGCACACGAGATTTGTTCTCAATGATATCCCAAGCAGCATTGGAAGTCTTAGCCAATAGATTACCCCCCGAGGCACTATTCAGTGAATCTTGGTCACTCATGCTTAAACCATTGTAAAAAGTATTGATTTGATGTACTTTGGTAAAACCATGTTGTGGGCATTATCTTAAAAGATCTTTAAAACGATCCCAAGATTCACTGAATGACTCATCGTACTTTTGTTCAAAGTTTATAATCTCATTCCGCAAAGCGGTAGTACGAGAGGGTGGAAAAAAGTAGTTGATAAACTTTGTTTCCAAATCCGTCCACGAGAGAATACTCTGTGGCGGTTCCTTAGCAAGCCAATGCCGGGCTTGTTCCTCTAAAGAAAAGGGAAAAAGTTGCAACCTTATCACTTCTTGTGGAACTCCATTGAACTTGACCGTGTTAGTGAGTTGTAGAAATCTCTTGATGTGGTCGTGTGGATCATCAATGGTTCGTCCCAAAAATGGTTGAGCTGAGACCATCTGGATAAAGCCGGATTTAAGCTCGAAATTGTTGGCGGCAATTGGTGGTATAACAATTGGATCCGTGTTGCCATCGACATGAGCTTGTAGCAATTCAATCATCGGGCGATTATCCGGAAGGTGCTCATTGTTGTTGTTATTATTCATGTTGTTGAAAGGCGGGTTGTTGTTGTTATTATTGTTGTTCGGAGGTGGTATGTTATTGTTGTTTTGTACACCAGCCATGTCTAAGTTATCGAGAGGCTCGGGCTCTTGATAAGACGTGGATCGAGTACGCATACACCTGCAAAAGAACGAACAAAGAAAAACAAAGCAAAAATATTTTTGGTTTTTATTGTTTTTTTAATTTTTAGGATTTTTGAAAATTTTATATTTTTTTAGTTGTTTTTGAAAATTTTTGAAAAAGTAACGTTCACGGGGAACGGATCCCAAAATCCAAGTTCTCACAAAAAACTTTTGATCTTAACGAGAAGAGCCGGCAGCGGCGCCATTTGATACACAGTCTTTGTATGGGTTCAATTTTACTCTCTCGATATCCTCTCGAATTGATCTAGGTCTTAAGTGGAATGATTGTTCTTGGTTACTAAAGAAAAGGGGTTTGGTTTTCTAGTCTAATCAGAAGTGGAAATGAAAATTTAAATCAAAGATAATTACTTTAATTATGATTAACAAAGACTTGTATTAAATTTAAGATTAAAATTAAGATTAAAATTTAAAATTGAAATTAGTGTTCAATAACATAAAGAAACAGTAAAACAGATAAACAGTAACCTAAAAAGGAAATTGATCCGGAACTTTACTGGTTGATTCGGAACCTTCCGAATGAAGACTTGGTTCGGAAGATTTAGCTTGATCCGGAACTTCTGGTTGATTCGGAACTTTCCGAATGAAGGTTGTTGATTCGGAACTTGCTGGCTCGGAAATAACTGGTTCGGAACTTTCAGCTTGATTCGGAAGTTTCCGGATGAAGGTTGATTCGGAAGTTTCCGGATGAGGGGTGATTCGGAAACTTCCGGACAAAGGTTAGGTTCGGAACTTTTTGCTTAATCCGGAACTTAATGATTGGTTCGGAACCTTCCGAATGATGGCTTCATTCGGAACTTTTAGCTGGTTCGGAAGTTTTGAAACCCAGATACAGTAGCAGGTAACGAAGAACACGGAGGAAATGTTTAACCCAAAATCAAGCCAAATACTTAAAAAGGTTTTACCAAATTAAACACAAATCATTTAGACACCATAAGCAACGAATCGCACTAATAAAAACACAAATCCAAACAACTTTTGAAGATCAAATCAAGAAAAATAAAAACTTAAGAACTTGAAGATAAAGATGAAGATGAACAAGATTAAATGGAAAGATTAAACAAGACTTTGTATTGAATGATTAATGTTTTGACAAGATTAATCAAAGATTAAAATTACAAGATTAAAGGATTAAAGATGAAAATCACCAATCACCCTAGTGGTGATGGTGAAGCTACGAACCAGGAAGAAAGAGTGGGGAAAAAGAAAAATAAAGCTAGCTCTAAAAATGTGTGAGGGGAAGGCTATTTATAGCCTTGTCCTTTTGTTGGTGAGTGGGCTTTCTCCCGTTCTTCTTGTCTTTTCGTCTTTTCAGAAAAGTTTCCGTTTTCGATTCTGATTCGGGATTTGTTGTCGATTAAATTCAACTCGTCTTTTAATTTCTTCGTTTAATAGACTTGAGTTTCTTCGACTTATATAAATCTTCCATCTTTGGTCCTTTTCTTCGATAAATCTTCGAATAGGCCCAGCGACTTCAAATCTTTTGCATCTCTTGGACAATAGACTTTATCTTGAGTCTTTTTCTTCAGTAAAACCCGTGCAATCCCATGTTTTCTTCAGTATTCATCCGGTTGGCTCTGAAAATACAATAAACACAAAAACCACGCATAATTCCAAACAAATGATATTAAATACGTGTTTTGGTCTCGTTTTAGCCCGAATTAAGTGGTAAAAGGATGGGTGTTTACACACCTATCAGTTTTCGTCCATCAAATAGCACAAGCTTAAGGCGAACAAGGCAAGCCAAAGAAGAATAGGCAAGGTTCCCTTAAGCAGCGATGGAGCACGGTGGAAGCAAGGGTGAAGTGGTGCAAGCATGTCTTCAATAATTCCAAAGATGTTTCCTTTTATTTCATCAGGTGGATACTGAGATGGCTGAAGAATATCAATACCGGGATCGAACACCTTTTCCTTTAAGGGAAAATAGCACTCAGGCTCAGCCGAATGGGAAGAAGATCCGCGAAGAAGCACAACCTCGTCCTCAGAAGGGGGACAAAGAGGTGTTAAATCATATGTGTTGCGGATATCGGTGTCGACCGGTTTCTTCTCCTTTGAAAGGATGTTCTTCAAATCCAAAGTAGGATCAAGACGATAATCTTCAAAGTCTAAAGGAGGAGAATCACTCTCATGAGGGAAGTAAGTATTAAGAAATGCAGAGAAGTCTTCCTCAAATGAGTAATCGTCCAAAGTAGGATCGAGTGATGGCGGAGGATCTTCATCATGTGAAGAATCGCTCGAAAGAGTATCAGCCTCATCGAAATCATCATACGTGGGCAGATCGGGATACTCAAAAGTAAGGTCATCATAATCATCCGAATCTGAGCTAGACTCATCATCATAAGCATCAAAGATCGGTGGAGAATCGTAAATGGGAGAAGCGTTCAAATTGGATAGAGAATCACCCACATCGTCTTGAAAGAGTGGATTATCAATGCAAGAGTCGAATAGAGGATTGTTGTAGATGGTAAAATCATCGAGCACATTAATCATATTCACTGATTCTCGGCCTCCAAAGGTTGTACTTGTAAGCTTCCCCATTTTGAAAACTTGTGCATCATCCCCGACTCTTAAGATTAACTCACCTTCGGCCACATCCACTAAAGCTCGTCCGGTTCTCAAGAATGGCCGACCAAGTATTAAAGGAATACGAGGGTCCATTTCATAATCAACAACGAAAAAATCGACCGGGAAAGTAAATGTGCCAACTTTAATAAACACATCTTCGGCTATACCAACGGGGTAAGCGAGAGTGCGATTTGCAAGTTCAAGAGTCATCTTTGTTGGAGTGAGGTCGGGTAATGATAGTGTTTTCCAAACACTCAAAGGCATCAAATTAATACTGGCCCCGAGATCAGCAAGGGCAGTAAATTCTTCAGTTTTGTTGAAAACGCAAGGCAACACAAAACGACCGGGATCTCCAAGCTTTTCCGGAAGTTCTTTAAGAATAACTGCAGAGCAATTTTCATTTAAGCGTGTGTTGGCGAGTTCAATAAGCTTCTCCTTCTTGTTAAGCAATTCCTTAAATGCTTTGACAAATTTTGGCATGTGGACAAGTGCCTCAAGAAAGCTAATGTTGAAGTTCATTTGAGAGATCATCTTCACATAGCGTGACACTTCAGCGTCATCCTTGGTTAGCATTTTGGTCTTGCCTAAACGAGAGGGATAAGGGATATTGGGTTTGGGTGGTGAAGGTGTAGAAGGTGTAGCAGGTAAAGGTTGAGATGTTGAAGGGTCCTTCCTAGAGACATCGTCATGACGAGGCGGAGACGGTAACGGTGCACTAATACCAGGTGTAGGAGGAGTAGGGATAAATGGTGGTGGAGGAGGTGTAGATGATGGGGGTGGGATAGGTGGTCCTACGATGGTTACTCCACTACGGGTAGTAATAGCACTCACATTTTCTCGCGGATTGGTGACGGTGTTTGAAGGTAGAGAACTCGAAGAAGAAGGTTGAGATGCGGGCAAGAAACTAGCAAGCATATTCTTCAAATCATTGGTTTGATTACTGAAGGAGGATTGAATGTTATCTCGAAGCTCGGATCTAATCTCATTTCCTTGCTTTGTGATATCTCCTCTCAGATTGATAATTTGGCTCTGCAGATTCTTGATTTGCTCACTGTGGGTTCTCATTATGGCTTCAACATCGGGGTTAATGGGTGGAGCTTGTTGGGTGGGTGGTTGATAAGGATTAGAAGCTCTTGGTGGGATTTGGTTGCTTCTATTGTAGTTGTTGGCGGGGTTTTGGTTTTGAGGAGAAAAACTGGGTGAAAGGTAATTGTTGGATCGGTAACTCAGCAAATTTCTATCCCCTTGAGGTCGAGCTTGGTAATTTTCCGGTGAATAATTACCATAAGCTGCATACACATTTTCTGGATTTCCTTGTGTAGAAGGACAATCGGTGTATGAGTGAGGACCGCCGAATGTTTCACAAGGATTAGCAACTGCTTTAACTTGTTGTTGTTGGTTTGAAGCGAGAAGCGTGATACTTTTGCTCATTTCAGTCATCATACGGGTGAGTTCGGTCATCTCAGGGTTTGCTGAAGTGGAAGAGACATTGACTCTCGGGTTGTTCCTTGAAGAAGCAGAGGAATCCCAGTTTTTGTGGCGAGTAGTCATGTTCTCAATTAGCTCTCTACACTCCTCGGGTCTCCTTTTCATGAATGTGCCACCGGCGGCTGCATTAATCGTATCACGATCTCGAAAAGTCAAACCGTTGTAGAAAGTATCAATTAAGGTCACAGGGAGCATGTTGTGGTTTGGACAACGATCAATCAAGACATTATATCGCTCCCAAGCATCAAAAAGAGATTCATCCGGGTCTTGCATGAAACCGCTGATTTGATTGCGAAGGCTCGTGACCATGGATGGTGGAAAGTAGCGCGACAAAAAGCGTTGAGTCATGTCATCCCAAGTATGAATAGAATTCTTCGGGAGACGATCAAACCATTTCTCGGCATGATGTGATAAAGTATGTGGAAAGAGTTGTAGGCGAAGAACATCCATTGTGGCACCAGGCAACTTCATGCTTTGGGTGATTGTAATGAACTTGTCGAGGTTATTGTTGGCATCATCATCAGGCATTCCGGCGAATGGATTAGTTTGCACTTGCTGAATCATGTGGTGCTTCAACGAAAACTCAGGAGCGTTGATTTGCATCGGCGCAATCGGTCCTCCTCGTCCAAACATAGTAGGTTGACAAAGTTCCTCCATTGTCCGAAGATCGGGCTGTGGAAGAACATTGTTGTTATTATTGTTGAGGTGCGGTGGATGATTATTGTTGTTAACACCTGACATAGCTAAATCTTCTTGAGTCTCGGGCTCTTGATAATTAGAAGATCTAGTACGCATACACCTGAAAATGCAAAAGAAAAAGAAACCAAACACAAAGACAATATAATAAAGATAAAATATTTTTGGATTTTTGAAAATTTTAATTTTTATGGTTTTTTTATCAATTTTTAATTTTTATGATTTTTTTAAATTTTTTATGCAAGAAAAATAACGCTCACGAATGAACGGATCCCAAAAAGCAACGCGTCTTTCACAGAAAACCGTTAATCTTTACGAAAAGAGCCGGTAGCGGCGCCATTTGATACAAGGCTTTTGACACCCCGTATAAAAATTAAAGTTCTTGTTCTCGATATCTTAACGAATTGATCTAGGTTCTATGTGTGACTCTATTGTTTATGGTGAAACAAATATTTTTGGTTGTTTTTAAATAAAATGTGCAAAACAATTAAAGTAAATGGCTTAAAATAAAATGGCGTTGAAATAAAACTAAGTCTAATTAAAATAAATGTGCGATATTTAAAAACTTTGAAAAGTAAAATAATTAAATGACTAAAAATAAAGCGTGACGAAAATTAAAATTAGACAAAATATAAAAACATAAACTAAAAAATTAAACAAGACAAAATAGTAAAATATGAATCCAATCAGAATGTATTCCGATCAGCACCCCAATCGGAATACTCTTACCACTCTGGTCGGAATGAGGATCGGAAAATGCCAATTGGAAAGCTGTCACCTTACCTTGATCGGAATACCAACTTCTCCTCAGATCGGAATGATAAAATCCTACCTGGTCGGAATGCTTCGATCGGAAAGTGGGAAAGAAGAGGCTATCGGAATCCTTCTCGTCGGAATGTAGTTAGAACTCAAATCGGAAAGCTATCACTCTTACTGATCGGAATACCCAAACTAGATCTCTGATCGGAATACCACTTTACCCTCCAATCGGAATGTGTTAGAAGAGTCCAGATCGGAATGTTTGTCACTCACCTCGATCGGAATATAGCTAAACACCACCAATCGGAATGTTGTAACCCTTTTCTGACCAAGCCAAAGAGCTATGGTCGGAATGTAAAACCCTTTTCTGATTTACCAGATCGAAATACGGAAGAAAAAATACAAAATAAGCTAAACAAATAAGCTATAACTCTAATAAGCACAAGACGAAAAACCTAAGTCAAACCGTATAAAAATAAGCTACTAAACTGAAATTTAAAGACTTTTAACACACGAAATGATTAAGCTTTACGAAAAACAACTTTTATACGAAAATAACTTTTATAAAAACTTTAAAAACTTAAAGATAACACAAATAAGCTATATAAATCAATGATCTAAAAAAATCACAAGCATAAAAACACAATCTTCAATCAAATAAGCAATATAATAAACATGTAATAATAAAGATCAAGCAAGAAAGAAAGGTAGAATGAGAGATTTTAACAAGAAAAGTAAAGGTGCAATTAAAATAAAAGTAACTTACTTTGAAAATTAAAGTGCAAGACAAGATAATTAAATGTGCAATAAAGTAAATGTGCAAGTAAATAAAGGTGGAAGACTAATTGTCTCCTTAGCCAACAAAACTAATGAAATGAAAATGAGAGGTATTTATAGGTGATTAGGGAGATGTTTAGAGGAAGCTTCCTCCCCTCCTTCCTTTCTTCTTAATTGCACCATTAAGTCCTTCCTTCTTAATCTTTTGTTAATCTTGGACTTTAAGGACTTTTGGCTCGGGATTTCTTTAAACTCGTCTTTTAATTCTTCAATAAATAAGACTCGAGTTCTTCGGCTTTTGGTAAACTTCCGTCTTTTGACTTTTTCTTCGATAAATCTTCAGAATTTGTCTTGGACTTCCGTTCTTTTTGCACTCTTGACTTCTCGACTTCATATTTCGTCTTTTTCTTCAATATTAGCCCGTGAATGCCGTGTTTTCTCCACTTTTCACCTTTTCGTCCTAAATCACAACAAAAACACAAACCACGCATAATTCCGACATAAAAGACATAAAATACACGTTTTGGCTCGGTTATTATTGTAATTAAGTGGTAAAAAGGATGGGTGTTTACACACCTATCAACAGTAAAACCTGTTAGTGCTAAAACTCACATTAGAAAACGCAGGAAATCTAAGGGTCACAAACCTGTTAGCAATTCTGATAATATTTTGACTGTATCTGCTAACACTCAGGAACCAATAGTTTCCAATGCATTGTCTACTGTTGTTATTGAAAACAGGTGGTCCAAATTGTTCTCTGGTATTTGGACTCTGGTTGCTCCAAGCATATGACCGGAGATCGCTCTCAGCTCAGAAATTTCGTCAGCAAGTTTCTTGGTACGGTTAGATTTAGAAATGATCATATTGCAAAGATAATGGGTTACGGTGAATATCATATTGGGAATGTTATTATTTCAAGAGTGTATTATGTGGAAGGTCTCGGTCACAACTTATTTTCTGTGGGACAATTTTGTGATGCAAACCTAGAAGTTGCTTTTCGAGAGCATACCTGCTTCATTCGTAGTTTGGAAGGGGTTGATTTATTGAAAGGTACTCGAGGGAATAATTTGTATACTTTGTCTCTACAAGATATGATGTCCGCTTCTCTCGTATGTCTTCTCTCCAAAGCATCAAAGACTAAGTCATGGTTATGGCATCGACGGTTATCTCATCTTAACTTTGACGCTATTAATCACTTGGCGAAAAACGAACTTGTTCGTGGTCTTCCTAAACTATCATTTCACAAGGATCATTTGTGTTCCGCGTGTACAATGGGGAAAAACACTAAGAAATCATACAAACCCAAGACGGAAGACACCAACCAAGAGAAACTTTATCTGTTGCATATGGATCTTTGTGGACCAATGCGTGTTGAAAGTCTTGGTGGTAAAAAGTACATCCTCGTCATTGTCGATGATTACTCTCGGTTTACATGGGTGAAATTTCTTAAAAAAAAATGAGGCACCTAAATTCATCATCGGATTTCTCAAGATGATTCAAGTGCGTCTCAACACTACTGTCTGACGCATTCGTACAGATAATGGAACCGAATTTGTGAATCAAATCTTGCGTGATTATTATGAAGAAGTTGGCATATCTCATGAAACATCCGTTGCACGCACTCTACAACAAAACGGTGTCGTTGAAAGGCGAAATCGCACACTTATGGAAGCTACTCGAACGATGTTAATTTACGCAAAGGCTCCATTGTTTTTATTGGCAGAAGCAGTATCTACCGCAGTGTACACCCAAAACCGGTCACTAATTCGTAAACGCCATGGTAAAACACCTTATGAGCTTCTCCATGGAAAAGTACCAGATTTATCATATCTTCATGTATTTGGTTCTCTTTGCTATCCAAATAATGATGGTGACAATTTGGGAAAACTTCAACCAAAGGCTGATATTGGTATTTTCATTAGTTACGCCCCCGCAAAGAAGGCATACCGAATCTACAACCGTAACTCTCGCAAGATCCTCGAAACTATGAATGTTGATTTTGATGAGCTGGCAGCAATGGCTTCTGAGCAAAGCAGCTCTAAACCCGCACTTCATGAAATGGGACCCAGTAACATTAGTTCTGGTCTTGTCCTAAACAACCCTACTTCATCATCATTTACACCACCTTCTAGGACTGAATGGGATACATTGTTTCAACCGTTCTTTGATGAATTCTTTACTCCTCCAAGTATTGTTGCTCCAGAACCTGAGGTAATAGCTCTGATAACCGAAGTTGTCGCTCCAGCAACCGAAGCACAATCAGACACATCTGCACCTACAATTGGTCAAGATATACCTTCAACGAGTAATTCTCAAACAACACATGTTTCAACTACCCATGTCATGCCTATTGATGATGAAGAGGATGATGATGATCACGATTTGGAATTCGCTCAAATGCGTGAAATTCCATTCTTTTGTGTACCTATTCCCGACCCTAATCAAGCCGGGTCATCCACCTCAGAGGAAGCTCCTACTATAGTTTACTCCAATCCACGGATTCGTGAACATGACAGCAAGTGGACAAAGGATCATCCTATAGATTCTATTATTGGTGACCCTAATCGTCCGGTATCCACACAAAGTCAGCTACAAGAAAATGCAATGTTTTGTCATTTTGATGCTTTTCTCACTGAAGTTGAACCTAAGACATGGCAACAAGCTTTTACTCAATCTTGTTGGATAGAAGCTATGCAAGAAGAACTTAACGAATTCATACGTCTTGAAGTTTGGGAACTTGTCCCATGCCCGGATCAAGTGCAGTTACTCACTTTGAAATGGGTTTACAAGGTGAAACTCGACGAGTTAGGGGGAATACTGAAGAACAAAGCTAGACTAGTAGCTCGTGGATACAAGCAATTATTGGGCATCGACTTTATGGAATCCTTTGCGCCTGTTGCCCGTTTGGAAGCTATTAGACTATTCCTCGCTTATGCAGCCCATATGAATATGATTGTCTATCAGATGGATGTGAAGACGGCATTTCTTAATGGTGAAATCAAGGAAGAGGTCTATGTTCAATAGCTGGATGGTTTTGTGAATCCTAAATATCCTAATCATGTGTACAAGCTTAAGAAGGCTCTCTATGGGTTGAAGCAAGCTCCTCGCGCATGGTATGATCTATTGTCACAATTCCTTATCACGCAAGGCTTCGCTAAAGGAAAGGTGGATCCCACGCTGTTCATTCAAAAACGAGGTAAAGATATGATTATGGTACAAATATATGTTGATGATATTATATTTGCAGCCTCGACCCAAACCTTATCCGACGAGTTCGGGACACTCATGTCTTCCAAGTTTAAGATGTCAATGATGGGCAAGGTATCATTCTTCTTAGGTCTTCAGATATCTCAGAGTCCCAGAGGCATCTTTATCAATCAATCCAAGTATGCCCTTGAATCGCTTAAGAAATATAAGATGGAATCTTGTGATCCCGTGGATACTCCAATGGTGGAAAAAACTAAGCTTGATGCAGATCCACATGGAGTTGCCGTTGATCCGACACTTTATCGTGGAATGATCGGTACTCTTCTGTATATCACAGCTAGTCGACCTGATCTTCAGTTTGCTATATGTATGTGTGCTCGGTATCAAACTCGACCTACTGAGTTACACTTGGCCACTGTGAAACGTATCTTTCGATATCTTAAAGGAACCATTAATCGGGGACTTTGGTATTCAAAGGACTCTTCTATTGCACTAATGGCATATGCAGATGCGGATCACGCGGGTTGTCAAGATACAAGGCGTAGCACGAGTGGAACTCTGCAACTCCTAGGAGATCGACTAATCAGTTGGGCATCGAAAAGGCAGAAAAGCGCTGCAATTTCAAGTACGGAAGCAAAATACATAGCTATGTCCGGTTGCTGTGCTCAAATTCTTTGGATGAGATCACAATTAACCGACTATGGTCTAGGTTTCAACAAAATTTCGATGTATTGCGACAACAAGAGTGCAATTGCCTTATGCTGCAACAACAATGTTCAATTCTCCCGGTCGAAGCATATTGACATTCACTACCACTTCATCAAGGAGCAAGTGGAAAATGGAGTAATCGAGCTTTACTTTGTCCGATCAGAGTATCAATTGGCGGATATTTTCACGAAGGCTTTAGATCGCGCTCGAATTGAATTTTTGGCCGACAAGCTAGGGATGAGAACCTTCTCGCCTAAGACTCTAAAGGAACTGGCAGATGAAGCGAAAGAATAGTGATGGTAAACTATTCTCCGTATCCTTGGTGATCATCTGTATATATTGTTTATATTTTTATCCACAAAAGCAAAATACAAAAATATAAAAACATATAAAAACCATAAAAATTGGAAAATTCATAAAAATCCAAAAATATTTTTACTTTATTTTTCAAAGGCATGTCTTTTGGTACGATAATCTTAACAGCCTTAGAAATGTCGATTAATATTGACACGGCGTCATAAATAGAGTTCGTACAAAAGTTGTATATATTTCATAAAACATGCCTAAATGGCTTGTAGTTATTTCTGACTGCAACCCGATTTTCACATTAAAGTCAAGTATTTCTTATGAAAGCTTTGGCTCACAACGGGAATTAATTTTCTCGGGCAAGGTTTACTTTAAAACCTTGTAAAGGATCAAGTTTACTTTATAACTTGGTCTAACACAAATCAATGTACGTTTCAGTGCATTTATTTGTTAAAACAAGAGAAGTCTTGTTTTTATGAAGCTATCATCTCTACAACCATATCAATCTACAATTGGTATCTACATACTCGACGATGCGACTACTCAACCGACGACTACAACTCTTTCAATAGAACACGGGTCAACAATTGAGGGGAGCAATTGTCAAGCATTCAGAATCTTCGACGCCGAACTTGCCAAGTTCACAAATTGGTGTCAAGACAACAATACCAATCGTACACGTGGTGTCAAGAGATGACTTCAGACATGACGAGGCGACCAATATATGCTGACAAGAACCATTTGATCTTATCATATGATGTTCTCATCTATCAGGTCCAACGTTGTCAATTCTTTTCTAATATGTTGAATATGTGATCATGTTACAAATCGGTATCATATCTCATACGTTTGATATCATGAAGATAAAATGGACTTGCATTTTTCTTCCCAAAACCTTTGTTAAAACTTCATTAAATCAATTGATATTAAAAACATCGATTGGGTTAATATTTTTAATATGGGGGAGAAAATGTGATTTAATATGGGATATTATCACAAATGGTTTGACTTAATGTGCTGGCTCATCCCGACATATGCGAAATGTTTTCGAATATCGTGGCATATGTTAAGGGGGAGCAAAACGGATTTGCATATCAAAATGGATTTTCATGGTGACATATACTTACCCAATACCCATTTATTTCATGACAATGAAGATTGTGGTGACATAAGGATGGTAGGATAGGTTAAGTCCAATGATTCTTCTAGAACCGGAGGAATCTTCCCAAGGACATTCCATAGCTAGAAATAGTAGTCCTTAGGAAAGATGGAGAAAGATTGTGAACGTAGCTGAATGCCGACCAAGTACTTAAGTTAGCACTGGAACAATCACAACAAGGTGCTAGTTATGACGTATTGGTAAGCATTGAAGGGGTTGAAGAATGAAAAAGAATTGTAAAGATAAAGGGTGTAAAGAAAGAAGCCCTCCTTACAACCTTAGGCAGAAACCGGGTCAATACATATGCTATTGAGATCATTTTTAATGATGCTTGTTATTGAAGACAGACATCATGGACCCAGTGATGCAATGCACAACCCATCCCAGCTAACTCAGATATCTCTCAAAAGATATTTGTTTTAATCACACGGAGACAACACGTTATCTATCGATTTATTCACTCCGAATAAATTGGTATTGAAATGGTGGCACTCCTCTCCAGCCTTCGATCACTAAAATCCAAAGTGCACGATCGAGTCTAGAGCCATTTGAGATCATCAAATATCTCATTAGGACACACTTCCATATTTCCTTGCTTCTTCACACACTGTGAAGAGTAAGAAAGATTTTAAGAGTCCTACGCAAAATCTTCATGATCTTGCTTGAACATCCGAGTAATACGAAAGTATATACAATGAAGTTGGAAATCCTTCTTGAGCGAACATTAAAAAGCTCATGGTAGGTGACTTGTGCGATTCTTTATGAATCAAACTTGTGATAACTGGAAAGCAACAGTGGTTTAATTCTTAACTGAATTTAAAAACGTTCCAGGCCTCTACGCAATATCTTAGTGATCTTGCCAGAACACTCAGAGTGATACCTTAGTGTTCACGGTGATGAGTGTAAATCCTTCTAGTGTTAACCTCAAACAACACTTGGTAGGTAACTTGCAAGATTCAATATGAATCAAGCTCGTGACAACTGGAAAGCAACGATGGTGCGATTCTTTAATGAATCAAACTTGTTCCAGGAATCAGAATTGACGGCTTCAATCATGCGGATAACTTTATCCAAATGATTCACTCTTTACGTTCGCAGTCAGCTTTGGACGGTCGAGTAAAGAGAACGGGTTTACCCGCGAAATCTTGTCAAGGAGATTTTTAATTAAATCTACCTGCCACAAGTACGATATTTTATATCGTCCAACGGTCTTCACCGACCGGAGGTAAAATGCTACCGAATTAGAATGAAATGTTCAAAGCCATTTCGTTCGTGTCTACTTATGTTGCGGTATTTGAAGACGGTGGCGTTGCGGGATCCAAGAAGAAGTCGTCTCCGCATGCTTATACTTTATTTACTTAATATCTCATCTAATTCAAGAAAGCCTAAAAGTTAAGTCTTCCGCTGTATTGAACTCTGAAGCTTTCAAGAATTACTAAGGTATAAGTATGTGGGACGTGAGGTCACGAAGAGGCGAAGATCACAAGTGATGGATGCACAAGATCAAGGCAAGAGATTAATGCTCAAGATTGATATCAAAGATCACATCAGCATGTTCACCAGAAAAGAAAAAGAAAAGAAAGACGAAGACTACGAGCTCAAGACAAGCATAGTATGCTAGGTTTATTTTATTATTTTAACTTGGGTAACGCCCTTGTTTGGAGTGACCTCCCTTAGGGGGAGATTGTTGGAAATACGTTTTTACGTATTTAGGAAGATTCGGTCACTCCGACAATATATTAAGTTGTAGCTCGTAGTCCAGATATCTTTTAATTAACTAAACAAGGAAAAGCCCGGTCCATGCTTGTATGGCCGGCCCGAATGTAAGCCCAAGCCCATCTTATGGGCTTGGTATATAAACCCTCTCCATTGATGGAGAGGGTGGTGATTTCATTTGAATAACACATAGTTCTCTTAAACTTTCTCTCTCTAGAAGTGTGAAATCCACCATCTTTCTATCTCTTTCTCTCTCTAAAACATAAGCATAGATTTACATATCTTACAGATACATATGTTGTTATTCTATACAGATGCCAACACCTTTTGCAATAGAATCATTGAACCAAGGCAACGGTGAAGCATTGTACAGTCGGCATTGAACTAAGAATTACTTCTAAAAGGATCATACTTCTTGATAATCGGGTTTTCCTTTTTTATTTATCGAGTCTCTTTTGATGGACTTTGAAAAAACCTTTCTTATTTTTATTCGCTCATTCTTATTAATGCAGCATGTATACAACCCATCTTTATTGGCTGACATGATTAGATCTGACGGTTCATCCACGATATCCGTTTTGGGTGGTGGTGAGTCCTTACCTGTTGAGTTGGCACATGCCCTGGTGAGTATATAAGTGTGTAGATTGTCATCAGTCACCAACCAAACACCACATTCAATCCTTTGACCGAATAGAGTGAAGACCCTTTTGACCTGTTGTGTTGAAAGACCGCACACACTGGCCAAATTATAGTAAACTGGTCAAAATAATTCACGTAACTCCTTGACAATCTATGTGAATCGCTCATTAAGAAGTGTTGAATCTCTTTTCTTTTTGCTTTTTGCAGACTATCATTATTGCCTTAAATCCAAAATCTGTAACAAAGTGTACGACAAATCTTTTAGTTAATAAAATTCAGAAGTTAAGTTTTGTTGCAATTTATAGCCACTTATTTGGTGTCTTTACTTTAATAGGAAACCTTAAGTACGTATATGGGATCTGACCAAGTTGGTAGCAGTTACTAAAGTCATTTAACTCCCAGCACTATGTGTACATTTATGGGAATATAACCACTGGTGGAATCACAGGTGCAAAAAGAAAGCAAAGAGAATTGTTGTCAGTTTATGGTTCTTTCATATAGTTATGCGTGAATAGTATTTTTTCATAACATAGTTACTTTATATCATTTTTTGGGTTCCACTTCACAATGACAAAAAGTGGTCGTAGATGAGAGGGTGTTTTTCTGAATTCTGATATACTATGAAATGGCAGGCATGAGATTTTTATAGGGAGGATGCATTAAGAGCATGCTACCAAAACATGTCTCGACATGAAAATGAGCAGTTTCCGTTTTTTTTGTGAACCTGGTTAAAATTTGATCTCACAATAACTCTGAATCCATTTTTTTTCTTTAAATGACAATTCATTCAAGAACCATCTAATCCTCTTGCACCAAAACCCATCTGCATCTTTTACTGATCCTCTCACCAAAACCCACTAAATCCTACCGCACCACCAATGATGACAAAAAAACACACTCAATTGACAAGGTTCATATCTATGACGACCACCAATGATGAGGATAACGAGTTGCACCTAAATCGTTGTAAGTTTATGAACCTTACCTTATCAAATTTTTTATCTTTAGTGTTTTTTTTTTTAATTTTTAGTTTCAGTTTTGATTTTTGATTACAGGTTTTAGGTGAGGATGTTAGGACTCCTAATGAAAATGAGTAGTGCTATTAATCGGGTAAGACTAAGCGACCACTTTTTTATCCATGTTTATGTGATTTGTAGAGTTAACGTATCAAATCATGTAGGTTTCTATGTTGTTGACCATAGAAACAATTTATTTTGCATGCTTGGTTTCCATGTTTTCTAGAACGAGGGTAAAGTTTTTGATTTTCAATGTGTTTGTGTTTGGTGCTTGCTAGGATGATAGGTTAAGTATTATTTATTTATTTTTCAACCCTTGAAGGGCTGTTTCAGGACATGTTTCATTTGTAGTAACATGACATTATTTGAGTTTGGAAAAGACAAGAGCTCAGTTTTAATAAGCCGGACAAATAAGCTAACACTACACCCCCGTATATCGGAAATGTTTGTTGCTACCATATGGACTGAAATGCATGTGAATTTATAGTATTGCATAAAATTTTTTATAAATTTTATCTTAAGTTTGTTATAAATTTTGTTTAGGTATCATCGTTTAGTTCTTCACTACTCCCACAGAAAGGACTCTTTCTGTCTGTAAAGTTTGTGTAATTTTGTAACGAGTTTGTGTATTTTATATGTAGTTAGTAAAGTTTGTGCATATATATTTTAAACAACCAGGTAAATGTAAAAGTTTTAACATTTTGAAGTTTGGAATACTCGGTATTTTTTGGTCACTTTGCGTCTTGGTTCTGTTAGTGTAGTGTTCTTTTGCTACGTACATGAGTTAGTTTGGGTTAGTGTGTGTTAATCTAATATTGTTTCGTCTATGTTTGTTAGACTTGTGGATTTTGTGCGGATATGATTCCTAAAGTGAGCTTTTTGGACAATACTCGAGTCATGTAGTTTTGGTTAGATTTCATTAACTACGTATTGGCCTTTTTGAGATCATTATGAATGTGGCATATGTTCTTTTTTATATGTGAACGGGTTTAATATGCAAAAAATAACGAAAGAAAACGTGACAATTAACTTGTGGGACGTTGGAGGACAACCACGATTTCACAACATTCATGTGGGAGAGATATAGCCATGGAGCTTCTGCAATAGTGTATGTTACGAAAACCTTAATATGTTGGCTTTTAAGATTTTAGAAATATTTTGACTTTTAAGTGTTGGTGCAACGATGTTGTTGACCTGTAGATCATGAGAATATCAATACGTCAAGGACAGAACTCTTTGATCTACTGAGCAAACCATCCCTCACGGGGTTCGTTTAATGGTTCTTCGAAACAGAATCGATGAGGATGGTGCTCTCTCCGTTGATCAGTTAATGAATCAAATGTAAGACTCCTTCGTTAAGATGACCGAGACATATTTTTATTTTATATTTAATGAACCCCATCTTGATATATTTGCGTGTAATGGTTAATAGATTGGTCCTTATGAGGAGTTTAAATTATTCAACGAAATTTAATTTGTAAAACCGCAAGGAGAACATACTTATCGCAAGAGACTTTGTTTTTGTAGTTTTCTTTCATCTGTTGGTGATGACAGTTAGTTTGTGCAAGGAGTTGAGATCTCTTACAGAGGGGTAAGTGTGTTGCTCCATGATCTCGTGCAACGAACATTGACATTGTGTCCAGCCCTGTTATTAACCAATCATTATAATAAAACTAGACCAAATAACTTCTTACACATACACCGATTAATGCTGACTATAAAACCAAACTTTATTTTTGGTTTTTATATGTATACAAACAGAACGAGTTAATGTGACAGTTAAGTGAATAGTAGTAGTTATTATCATACACAGTTGTCTTATCTGTCAGGTGTTGCTCATGTGTGCCATGTGTTTTGATATAGAATTATGGAATGTATAAGATTATAAACTTTAGTAACTGTTGTTCCTCAAATGATGGGTAATGGTATACTAACATTCAGCTAAAAGTCAAAAGTATGGGTTATCACAGTGGATTGAACTTTACTCATCTTTTTTGTTAAGAAAAAATCAAATTAATTCTCATGATCGATAAAGCTCAAGCGCTAACAGTTTCAAATGCTGATGTCTATTTGCTCGACTATTTTCTTGCATGGCCAAATTTATGTTGCGTTATCTACAAAAAATATCACGTACAGTACAACTACCAAAGTATTCGTGAACTCAGTTAAGGACTTAAGGAGTTTGATGATGGAGGAGTCTACAAGTCATATGTCGTGTATCAAGAAGTTTTATGCGACGAGTAACGCGCGTTCTTAGATTGCACAATATCTCATAATTGATATAGTATTTCATTTTTCACTAGATGTCTTTATATGTTTTTTTTAATACATATTAAGAGTTATTGCATGTTATGACCGTTTCCACTTTCATGTTAACAAATTCACTTTTGGTTTCAAAAATCACTTACCACGAAATTGCGCTTCGTTAATTATATGTGGCTAAGCATTTCCGCCGCTATGCGCGGGTACTCGCCTAGTTTATTTTAAATTCAATCGGTCTATCGATACGTGTTTTAGTCTTCACTTTAATTCACTTTTAACTCTGTTGTATTACGATTAAAAAATTAATGTAGCCAATCATATTTAATCTTAGGTTCGTACTTCCTTGATCCCGTATGTACTATTTGTATTGATATAGTATGACATTCACTTGAAATAATATACAAATTTGTTTTTAACATTATAAAACAAGTTTTTATCAAAGTTTTTTAACATCACCAAAACGTGTGTTTATATAAATGTTTTCACTCCGTGATTTAATTTATGAGACCAACTCGTCATAAGCCAGTTGGCTATGAACTTTTGCAAGTGTCCGTTTTTATAATAACCCTCGATAATGAGGTAACCCATACATACCATTGCATTGTGCATATTGCCTGGTGAAATTGAAATGAAGATGTCGACATGCACACTGACATAATAATCAACAGCCGCTAATAATGACACTTTTCCTTCAGCTTCTGCTGGTTGTTTGTCAGATGTAAGGTTTTTTTGTTCATCCATAACTCTGTAAGTGGAAACCGTTTTCGCAGTGCAGAAATTCATCATGTCTAATCGGGTAAAAAGTCGTTAAATCAGATATGGCTGACCCTCGTATAATAATTACCCATTTCGACCTGCTATAGCCTATAGTTAACGTGGTGAAATGAGCTATAATGAACCAGACAAGTTTCATACACAACTTTTTGTCCCATTCTTTTATTTTTAGTTACTACTTGTTTGGCAAACACAATACAAAACAATCTACTTATAAGAATAATTAGTAAAAACTGGAATAGTTCATTGCGGAAAGAAGAACAAGATCCACATGTTAAGGAATTAACCAGAAACATTTTAGACTTCCAAAGGTTCTATTTCATATACTTATGCAGAAA
The DNA here is from genome assembly GCA_025667525.1 of Glebionis coronaria. NCBI lineage: Eukaryota > Viridiplantae > Streptophyta > Magnoliopsida > Asterales > Asteraceae > Glebionis > Glebionis coronaria. The sequence continues at coordinate 46,906,588 of CM046879.1, read as the reverse complement.
CTTCCTATGGAAATCGCTTCGGAGCCTTGGCTTTCCCACGAGCCTGGTTCTTGAAAACCACATCATCATCCCACCTGAAATATTAAAGTGAGATATCAACAACACTTGCTATAGGGATTCAATTAACATATAGATTACACATAGGTGGGGGTTGCAAAACAGGTCTGGCAAGTGTGAGAGACAAGTCAAAACGGATTAATTAGGCCGGGTTGTTTAGTTGTTTACCCAACCCACCTGTCCCCAACATTGAAATTTATAAATAATACTGTAATAACGTATATGAAACTATTCAGCTTTTTCTATATCTGGTACTCAGCGGTTGAAACAAATTTGAAGGCACCCACGTACATAATATCCAGTTTCGTTTATTATACCAAATCTGATTTTAAAAAAATGTAGTATGACAAAAATTCTCTTCAATTATTATAATCATTATTTTAATGCAACTAATTGAGAATACTGGAGAAATTTGACCAATCACCAATAAATCTAGGATTTTTATTTCACTGAGCTGTTTAGATAAAACATAGCCCGAATCGGCCATTCATACGTAGATGGGTCCAAATTGACACCTTTACATGCTGATAGAGATAGAGCAACTAACCTTCGTTTCAAACCAAAGGCTAATCCATTATTAAGGAAAGGGTTTCCCCGTATTATTACTACTTCTTTCGCGTTCCTGCACAAAACAGGTTTATGTGATAAACAAAAAAACCAATATTCTCCCAACAAATTACCCTAGAAATCTAGTTCAAAGGTAATTATTTTAACCCCATGCGACCCAAAGGATGTCAAAATGACTGTAGGTGACAAAGGGTCTGAACATGCAGGCTGAGTATGACCCTAAATATCTATGTCTAAAAAAAATTATATACACAAATTTTACTAGTACGAATTTGAATTTATTTTTTGGATAATATGATTTTAGTAGTTTTTTGTAATAAAGATACACAATGAACGATGTGTGACCAGTTAAACCCAGCTAACCCACTTCCTTAAAGCTAATCTGTTTTATTCGCCTATCTGGTCCGTCATTATACATATATACAAAACCCATTCACAAGAAAATGGGTCGAACTAGCCACCTTTAGACCAGTTCAACAAAATTTAAGCAGCACGAAAATTTATGCACCAAATAAAGCATAGTGAGAAAACTTACTTTCCGCAGTTTCTCTTCTATTTCCTTCCTTATTAGTTCAAGCTTTGCCATAAGAGCTTCTGTGTCATCCTCGTCATCATCATCATCATCATCTTCGTCACTAGCAACAGAAAAAATATGTCAGGCGTATGGAAAATATCAGGGTAGTTAAGATGACTAAAAAACTCAGTTGGCTTTTGATATATGGCACTGATGTAACAAAGGAGGGTTTGGGCTTGCAACTATGAACTGATCAGACAACCATTTTAAAAGCAGATCTCAGCAAAATATGCAAAACCAGCGTCGTTATAGCAAAATTAGTACCATACCAATGCTACCCCCAAAATTACATATATTAACCAAGATGAAAGACTCCAAATGTATTATAAAGTGAGTAAAGCTGGATCAAGTACGCAAATGACAGAAACGGCAGATAAGAAAAGATGTTCCAAAAAAATTGATTCAGGGTATGTTTCTCTCGAACAGTTCAGCTATAAAGGAAGCATGCCAGATGTGCTGAAAGTGGCCAAAACTGTACTTTCAATGCATTGAACTTCCTAAATCATGTTATTATCCTACAAATACAATTCTCATAGCTATATATGAGACGCTAACTAACAATATATCATCCTAAAAATGCAATTCATATCATCACAAATACATTCTCGTGGCTATATATGTGACGCTAACTAATTGAGGACAAAAATTGTCTAACGTCCACCAACCCACCCAATTTTCCACCTCGGTCGACCCGCTAGCAAACAAACAAGGCACCGTGCCTTTCAGTCATTCCTAATAGATCCAAATGATACTACAGAAGCAGAAAGAGACCTTAGCATGTTAAACGTAGCAGCCGTTGTCTCGTTTCCACCTTCGGCAGGTAGGAATGTTGGTCTAGCAGCCATTGTCATGTTTTCAAATGATACTACAGAAGCAGAAAGAGACATTAGCATGTTAAACGTAGCAGCCGTTGTCTCGTTTCCACCTTCTGCAGGTAGGAATGTTGGTCTAGCAGCCATTGTCTCGTTTCCACCTTCTGCAGGTACCAATGTTGGTCTAGCAGCCGTTGTCTCGTTTCCACCTTCTGCAAGTACCAATGTTGGTCTAGCAGCCGTTGTCATACTTAATCGCAGATTCCTTCAAAAACCTAACAAAACAAATCCAGAAATTCATCAATAATCCTAACAATAATTAAAATATCGAATCGAGACTATTATAAGGGGGTGTTTGTTTAAGCCTATTTCCGGGCTTACTCGGATTCGAATTATGTTTCATAAACTCAGCTTTTTACGGCTTATTTTGAAAATTATCAAATAAGTTTATTGTAAAATAATAATGCTTGTATAAAGCTCGTAAATATCAAAATAAGCTGTTTGAGTTTCGGAAACATAAATCAAATCCGAGTAAGCCCGCAAATAGGCTTAAACAAACATAACCGTATTAATATTAAATATTATTTTTAAGGGGTGTTTTTTAACCTAATTTTTCAGCTTAAGCAGTTTCGTTTTATGTTTTCATAAACTCAAACTTTTACGGCTTATTTTGAAACTTATAAAAATAAGCTTATTATGTCATAAGTTTCGAAATAAGTGGTAAAAAATTGAGTTTATAAAACAAACACCCACTTAACCCTAACAATAAATCTAATATGAAAGAACGAATAAAAATTTTAGGGTTAGGGTTTTACCGTTTTGATCGATTGTGTGTTTTTAATTTATCGGAATTATGTATTTACAAAAGGTCGATCTTATTGGTTTTATAAGCTAAATTGGGCCCTTATTCTTGGCGGTGGCTTTTAAATATTTTTTTTTAAAGCAAAACTTAGAGTATAATTTTTTTTAAAAGATTTTTTCCTTAGTAAATAATCATTTTATTTATTACTTTAAAAAGTGTAATTGTTCCTTAATTTAGAAATAATTGTTTAATTTTCGTACTTGTTTTTATTGAAAATTAATATTCGGGTTAAAAATATACAACTTTAAGAAAAAAACTTACAAAAAAGCGGGTTAAAAATTATAAAGGTTTAGGGTTAAGTTATTGTTTATAAAACTTTAGGGGTTGTCGCCTTTTTTAATCTTTTACCCTAAAAAAGGAGCAAAGTCATCAAATCACCACCCTCTGAACTTAAACCACCATCGTCTGAATATAAATTTGGAGCTCATCGAAACCACCTGATATAACAACACAAATGAGCTCATCCAAACCAGCAGAACATATGATAGCCCCGTCACCGTCACAAAGGAGGCCAGTTTAATTATTCAATTACAAACCCTAATTAAGATTAATTAAAATTTAGTTTTGGTTGAGGGTTTTTATTACAAATATTAGGGTCATTGATCGATGTGCCAATTTAATTTCAAAGGTGGTGTTAATTTAGTAGTTTTTTTTATTTATTTGTGTTAATTAGTGAATTGTAAACCTTAATTACAAGAGAATCCACAGTATGCTCAATGACCCGTTATGTTATGCCATTCTTCATTTTCTTATGCGCGTTTGAGTGCATTTAGGGTGGTCTAGATGTTAGAAGAGAAAAAACAAAAAGCTGAACATAGTAAGAAGAAAAGATAACTCTACTCTAACCGACTGAACAAGCACTATCCCACCCTATATTTACCAGAGGTTCAAGCAAGAAGGTAATAAGTATAGTTTCTTACGCCTAAAAAGTGGACATAACCAAATACTGTCTTGATAATCACAAGTTTGTTTACCATGTTTCAATTTTAAGGAATGATGGTAGGTATCATTGAAGAGTTGGAAGCTATCGAATGCCAAACACACCCTCAAAATTGGGACGTTTAATGTAGTATTGGTGATACATCTGTTGTTATTCTATACAGATGCCAACACCTTTTGCAATAGAATCATTGAACCAAGCAACGGTGAAGCATTGTACAGTCGGCATTGAACTAAGAATTACTTCTGAAAGGATCATACTTCTTGATAATCGGGTTTTCCTTTTTTATTTATCGAGTCTCTTTTGATGGACTTTGAAAAAACCTTTCTTATTTTTATTTGCTCATTCTTATTAATGCAACATGTATACAACCCATCTTTATTGGCTGACATGATTAGATCTGACGGTTCATCCACGATATCCATTTTGAGTGGTGGTGAGTCCTTACCTGTTGAGTTGGCACATGCCCTGGTGAGTATATAAGTGTGTAGATTGTCATCAGTCACCAACCAAACACCACATTCAATCCTTTGACCGAATAGAGTGAAGACTCTTTTGACCTGCTGTGTTGAAAGACCGCACACACTGGCCAAATTATAGTAAACTGGTCAAAATAATTCGCGTAACTCCTTGACAATCTATGTGAATCGCTCATTAAGAAGTGTTGAATCTCTTTTCTTTTTGCTTTTTGCAAACTATCATTATTGCCTTAAATCCAAAATCTATAACAAAGTGTACGACAAATCTTTTAGTCAATAAAATTCAGAAGTTAAGTTTTGTTGCAATTTATAGCCACTTATTTGGTGTCTTTACTTTAATAGGAAACCTTAAGTACGTATATGGGATCTGACCAAGTTGGTAGCAGTTACTAAAGTCATTTAACTCCCAACACTATGTGTACATTTTATGGGAATATAACCACTGGTGGAATCACAGGTGCAAAAAGAAAGCAAAGAGAATTGTTTTCAGTTTATGGTTCTTTCATATAGTTATGCGTGAATAGTATTTTTTTTCATAACATAGTAACTTTATATCATTTTTTGGGTTCCACTTCACAATGACAAAAAGTGGTCGTAGATGTGAGAGTGTTTTTCTGAATTCTGATATACTATGAAATGGCAGGCACGAGATTTTTATAGGGAGGATGCATTAAGAGTATGCTACCAAAACATGTCTCGACATGAAAATGAGCAGTTTCCGTTTTTTTGTGAACGTGGTTAAAATTTGATCTCACAGTAACTGTGAATCCATTTTATTTTTTTTCTTTAAACGATCATTCATTCAAGAACCATCTAATCCTCTTGCACCAAAACCCATCTGCATCTTTTACTGATCCTCTCACCAAAACCCACTAAATCCTACCGCGCCACCAATGATGACAAAAAACACACTTAATTGACAAGGTTCATATCTATGACGACCACCAATAATGAGGATAACGAGTTGCACCTAAATCGTTGTAAGTTTATGAACCTTACCTTATCAAATTTTTTATCTTTTGTGTTTTTTTTTAATTTTTAGTTTTAGTTTTGATTTTTGATTACAGGTTTTAGGTGAGGATGTTAGGACTCCTAATGAAAATGAGTAGTGCTATTAATCGGGTAAGACTAAGCGACCACTTTTTTTATCCTTGTTTATGTGATTTGTAGAGTTAACGTATCAAATCATGTATGTTTACTTTATGTTTAACTATGTCAAAATCACTATATTTAGTTTATACTGTCTCATTTTCTTAGATTAACATCAACATTAAACTTTATATAAAGAAAGCTATAGGGTTTAGGTATTGAATAAAAATAAACCTGAAATAGTGGTTATGTTTTTAGAATTCGCTTATTAAGCTTTGAATGCGGTCTTTGTTAGTAACATAAATTTATGGGGCTAATGAAAATCCACCGAAGCTTATGTTTTGTTTCTCTTGATCACACTTGCTTTGGTTATCCCATGGAAGCATATTTGTTATTGATCAGTGTGGATGGAAACAAGAGCTTGGTGTTTACAGCAATAGCGGGTTCACTAGCCGTAGTTAGGTTGTGTTGCAGCCAAAGCAGTTATTTGCTATTGTTCCCCAATTGTCAGACCAGAGCTAAAATGTGCTACCTACTAATGTTACACTCTCATTTTACTATTTGATGTTTTTATGTGGGTATTCACCAGGCGATGAGGATAGTATTGCTTTGTGTTCCTGGAACATGATGGGTGAAAGCATCATGCATCCTTGGCGGGGCACCACCAATTACCCCTTTATCCGGTTAGTCACTTGCAAATCTGAGCCAAACATTTTCACATTGGGACACAATTGCTTATGAAGTTATTTTTAAGACATAATGAAAAGTCTTTTTTTTCACATGTCCAACATGGTTTAGGTGCATATTTATCAACAAAAAATCCTGATTTTAGGCCTAATGTATGTCATGTTTTTTCGAAATTTATTATAGGCTTTTGTTCAAGGTTTCCTTCTATGAACTTTTTTTTTGCAGTAACTGAAAGTCTAATTTCAGGTGGTGTCTTTTGATATATAAGGTGAAAGAGGTTGGCATATCTATGAATGGGTCAAGAACGGATCCAAGGTGAAAGGAATGGGTCGAGAACGGATCCAAGGTGAAAGGATGGGTCAAGAACAAATTCAGAGGTCAATCTTTATTATGGCTGAAACATAAACACTTCTTTGTCCAAATTTCTATAGATGATTAATTTGTCAATTATGATTACTGGATAATTCTAATAAATACTATTTTCATTTAATTGGCAGGCCAACTCGACCCATTCTCCTTTAAGCTAAATTCACTGATTTTACGTAATTGAAAGTCTAATAAGTGTACATGTTACTTATTTTGAACAAATTTTGCTAGTTGCCTTTTCTTATGACTAAATGTTTGAATGAGCATGTTATTGTGTAGGAGGAAACTAAATAATAAATATCACATGCGCCATTGGAAGAGAATAGGTATATCTGAATATTAGTGCGTCTGCAAAACACAAATATCAGCAACATAGTGTCCACGCACCATTTGAACAAAAGACAATTCTTTGCGATTTTAAAACATCAAGTTGAAGCTTGCTTTAACAAAACTGTTCTAATTTCGAAGTACTATCATGTATGTTTTAGTTTTCAACTTCTGCACCATATATTAATCAGGTTACTTTAATAAAATTCACTAAAACGCCTTTCTACCTAAGCCTTATGTTTCAGTTCAACAATGCACACATGTTTATGTTAAAATTATTCAGATTTATGGGGTTTTTTCTTTTTGTGTATAGAGGCTTCACGTCAACAGCAAAGAGCACAAGAAGCCACCAACATCAAGGAAGATCATCAATTGATAACTTCCCCACTGACACTGGCCCATAAAAATCAAGAAAATTGAAACATGATGATAGGGCAAATTTGTAGTTCGGTTCGGTTCGAATATGACCCACAACCCGAATTCTATTTTCGGTTCGGTTCTAATTCGGGTTCGATTCGGTTCGGTTTTTGGTTTTCGTGGGTCAAACCCAAACAATGGACACCCCTACATGAGGATGATGAAGAAAATGATGTTGAATGGAGAAAATAGACTCCTGTCCAGGTAGATGTTAATAATTCTTAGCGGCCACTGATATGTTATCTTACCATGTTCTACTTATTTTAAAAGCCGATAATCAGTATAGGAATTTTGTTTACAGGTTTAGATTGTCGTTAGTTATAGGGCTTAATTACTTATGTCCATTATCATGGAACCAAAGTATACATGGACACATGGTGAATGCCTTTCATAAGGTTACAAGTTTACAACTTACAAGTAGTTGTGACTTGTGAAGATATAAATCTGATGTGTTTTTTTTGTGTATTTTACTTTGGTTCATGCATAAACATTAGCATTCATTTATCTGTCTATTTATGGTACTTAGTATATGGTATAACATGGTTGCCTAAATTTCTGTTTCTAACTAAGTTTTATCGCAAGACTTCGGTATATGCTACCCCACGACTTAAAATGTGATTGGTAATTCTACTTAGCCGTAGTTGGGTTGCGTTGCAACCAAAGCAGTTGTTTGCTATTGTTCCCCAGTTGTCAGACCTGAGCTAAAATGTGCTACCTGCAAATGTTACTTTCATTTTACAAATGTGCTACCGATCAAGACGACTGCCTTTTTGGATAGCTTGGAATAACTATGCAGCTACATAGTGATTAATTTTCTCCCTATTTGATAATGGGTTGGATTATATTCCCTTGGAAACTTTATCTTCTTATTCTCAATTTTAAACATAAGCTAATTAAAATTTTCAGTTGTTGCATACACTACGACGAAAAGCTTTGATAAAACTCTCAAATTAATATATATGTACATTTAAAAACCATTATATTTTAAACAAGCAGTTAATCATAAATAGTTTTCCAAATCAAAAATTTCGACTTCAATCTTACTACATCATAAGCAACATGCAATGGTTGAATGACTTTAATCATACACAAACATCACAAATCGGCGATCATTATAAATATTGGCATAATCAAACGCATACAAATACACAGATAATATAAGTAAAAATATCACATATAATGTGCCAAATCATGATTAAAAGATTGAATAAACACAATCATAAACTATTACTCCTTTCGTCTCAACATTATTGTTTTGTAACAAAAAACACACAGTTTAAGAAAAATATCATAATTACAGTTTTCTCTCTTTTACTTTTTGCATAAATACAGTTTTATTTTTAACCAATTAATTCAAAAGTTTTTAAAATTTTGTAATTATAACTTAAAGTACGGGTAATATTGTAATCTCGATCTAAATTTTCTACCTATTTCTAAAAATGGACAATTTTAATTTGGTACAATTCAAAAAGGAAAAATGGATTCTAATTTTAAGACGATGGTAGTATGTAAGAATCAATACATGTGATTCTCGAATAGATAACAGAGACAAGAATAAATTGCATTAGACAAGAGTAAATTGCATAAATCGCCTTCAAATTAGTGAATTAGTAAATGTATCCGTATAAAATCTCTTATCTCTTAATTAGTAAATTTGATTAGGATGTAAAATAACACCCTAAATGTTTTAAAAAACAAGTGAGCAACTTTGGGGATTCTTTATATAAATAAAAAAAAAAGACAAAAATATGTTTCACGTAAAAAAACTGGATGCAAATAGCCAAAAAAGATTATTGAAACTTTTAGAAAAAAACCTGTGCATGCTCGACCCACTAACCACTAACCCGCCCGTCGTTCCTGTAAAAAATGTTGCTATATTTCAATTTAAACATCTATGCTTTCTAAATCCTTACTATCCCTACTACTTATAAAGAATTTACAACTTTTTTTAAGTACACTTATATAGGGAAACATAGAAATTTAGTAAGGAAGTATAGGATTTTTTTTCTACATTTCCATCTTTAAGTTCTGACTTTTTTTTAAACTTAATTATGAATGATACTCCATACTTCTCAAATGAAAACACGCACACATGTCGTAGCCTCCATCTTTTTCTCTCTCTAAAACCTAAAAATGAAATATACAGCCTCCATCTTTCTCTCTCTAAAAGTGGCAGCCACCACCACATCTGCCACCACAGATCATCACGCGTTGGTTTATGATATCTCAGCTCTCATCTCATGATTTAGTTATTCATTCTATGTGGTTCATACCACATACCCACAGTCCACAACCTACTTCGTTGTCGTCGGCTTCTTCGTTGCCACCGTTCATGGTGTGCGGCGTTGATGGTCGGCAGGCGACGTCAACGAGGTTAGGTGGCTGTTTTCTTTGTAGGTGATCTGAATATGTGTATTTGAAGTTGTATGATGTTTGTGATCTGTGGTGATTTGATTGATCAGTATGTTTGCTTTTACTCCTCTTTTTAACCTAATACACACAGCCTAATCGCCTCCACCCTTATTTTAGGAGATTTGATTGATTTTATTTTCGATTATATATCTCTAACCCTAGTCTCACAAACCCACTCCCCATTATCTGCTCTTTGTGTCGTCATTTCATGGTGGAATGTGACGATGCTGGGGAGTTTGTTTGATGGTGCTATGATGATAGAAGTTGGTTTGGTGATGTCTTTGATTTGTAAACTCAACCCCAAAAAGAAGCCATCATTTTCATGGCTCCTCCCAACGGGTAATCTTTTCCAATTAATTTATTTCTTTTTAAGTCTTTTAGGTTTACTCTTTTCGTCTTAAAGATGTGGTTTGTATTAAAGGCCACGATCCCCTGTTCTCTTGCTCTCGCTCTTTGTAAAAGAAAATTTTGAAATTGCATGTCAGCATAACGTGAGTTTTTGAATTCTATTTATAGCTTTTAGGATGTTTATATACATATTACTCGTGATTACATTGTTTTGGTTTCCATTATTATGAGCTGGGATGGTTACTTCTAAGGGATCATTTTAGGTGAAAATACTATATGGCTGTTAGTTATAGTCATTAAGCTGATGAAATATATACGCCAAAGCAAATAGGCTCATACCTACGAAAATACGTTGAAACAAATACCCTTAATCTTTTTGGTTTTTGATGTTTTGTATGAGGTTTTAAACTGAATTCTGAGTCACCAAAGCAACTATAACGATGGGCAAACACGAGCGACGACAATGTATGAAGCGGAATGTGCAAAATGTATGACAAGTTTACTTTTTATTTTTCAATATTTTTTTACCAAATTTACATCTGCTCATAGGTGGTAATATTCCATTTTATTTAATGATATTGCAGGTCTCTTGAAGTTTATTTCTATAAAAAAGGCGAAACTATAAGGATGTTTCCCATAAAATGATTAAAGATCTGCATAGCCCTCCTATTTGAGGTGCCAATAGGTGGTTAGTCCAGGAGGTAAAAAATGAGCACTTCGTAAGGAGGTGATGAAAAAGTTACTCTAAAAATGTTGTGCTCATAATAAGTATTATCTAAGGGTATAAATCAGCGGGTCGTTAATATGTTGGCTACAGATGCCAATGTACCATTATGTGCATTCCACTACACGCACCGCTTTAACAAACGTCCTCAAAGGCTAAAGAAATTTCCTACACCGCCATTTATGGTCAGCCTATTTCTAATGTTGCCCAAAAAAGTCCGCCTGTATGTAAGTACATTACTCTTTGGGTCTATTGCTTTTGAATATCAGAATCACTACTTTAGTTCTTAATTATCGTCTTATGTGAACGTAGGTAAACGTAGGTAAATATGGTAGTTATTGTAATCCATTGGGCAAAAGTTAAATGAAAGAAAGTGGACTGAACAATTGACGTTGCTCCGATTCTGATAGGAGCTAGCATAGTACTAGAGCCAAAGAAAATGTGCCGAGGGATATGATGCTTTCCAAAATAAGATATGAACAAGTACATTCATTTATATATTCATTCGTCTATATTATTTTACTAAGTATTTATGTGTAGTTTTATTTGGGGAATTTTGCTAGATGATACTGCAGTTAGTATTTAAACAGTAACTTTGCATCCTAGGCCATCTTTAAGATAATGGTGCATTCAGATCTGTTAAGCAATACTTGGCTATTCTTCGGCAAAGATTGCATAATTTAAAACTAAGTTAACACATAAAAACTAATAACCAATACATGTGGGTGTTCAGAAACAATTAGATAGAGAATTGTAACAATGACTTGGTTTCTATGTTGTTGACCATAGAAACAATTTCTTTTGCATGCTTGGTTTCTATGTTTTCTAGAACGAGGGTAAAGTTTTTGATTTTCAATGTGTTTGTGTTTCGTGCTTGCTAGGATGATAGGTTAAGTATTATTTATTTATTTTCAACCCTTGAAGGGCTGTTTCAGGACATGTTTCATTTGCAGTAACATGACATTATTTGAGTTTGGAAAAGACAATGAGCTCAGTTTTAATAAGCCGGACAAATAAGCTAACACTACAGCCCCGTATATCAGAAATGTTTGTTGCTACCATATGAACTGAAATGCATGTGAAGTTATAGTATTGCATAAAATTTTTTATAAATTTTATCTTAAGTTTGTTATAAATTTGTTTAGGTATCCTCGTCTAGTTCTTCACTACTCCCACAGAAAGGACCCTTTTTGTCTGGGGTTATAAAGTTTGTGTAATTTTGTAACGAGTTTGTGTATTTTATATGTAGTTAGTAAAGTTTGTGCATATATATTTTAAACAACCAGGTAAATGTAAAAGTTTTAACATTTTGAAGTTTGTAGTACTCGGTATTTTTTGGTCACTTTGCGTCTTGGTTCTGTTAGTGTAGTGTTCTTTTGTTACGTACATGAGTTTGTTTGGGTTAGTGTGTGTTAATCTAATATTGTTTCGTCTATTTTTGTTAGACTTGTGGATTTTGTGCGGATATGATTCCTAAAGTGAGCTTTTTGGACAATACTCGAGTCATGTAGTTTTGGTTAGATTTCATTAACTACGTATTGGCCTTTTTGAGATCATTATGAATGTGGCATATGTTTTTTTTGTATGTGAACGGGTTCAATATGCAAAAAATAACGAAAGAAAACGTGACAATTAACTTGTGGGACGTTGGAGGACAACCACGATTTCACAACATTCATGTGGGAGACATATAGCCATGGAGCTTCTACAATAGTGTATGTTACGAAAACCTTAATATGTTGGCTTTTAAGATTTTAGAAATATTTTGACTTTTAAGTGTTGGTGCAACGATGTTGTTGACCTGTAGATCATGAGAATATCAATACGTCAAAGACAGAACTCTTTGATCTACTGAGCAAACCATCCCTCACGGGGTTCGTTTAATGGTTCTTCGAAACAGAATCGATGAGGATGGTGCTCTCTCCGTTGATCAGTTAATGAATCAAATGTAAGACTCCTTCGATAAGCTGACCGAGACATATTTTTATTTTATATTTAATGAACCCCATCTTGATATATTTGCTTGTAATGGTTAATAGATTGGTCCTTATGAGGAGTTTAAATTATTCAACGAAATTTATTTTGTACAACCGCAAGGAGAACATACTTATCACAAGAGACTTTGTTTTTGTAGTTTTCTTTCATCTGTTGGTGATGACAGTTAGTTTGTGCAAGGAGTTGAGATCTCTTACAGAGGTAAGTGTGTTGCTCCATGATCTCGTGCAACGAACATTGACCTTGTGTCCAGCCCTGTTATTAGGGCGCTCGGAGTGGTCGCGTCGTGGGGTGCCAAACCCACGGCGTGGGCCTAGGTTGACCAAAACCGCGGCGCGGGAACCCTACGTGGGTATACCCACGTCGCGTGGTTACTTTTTTAAAAAAAATCATTTTACCCCTCCCCCCCAACGGTTAGTTTTTGAAAAAAAATTCATTTCAGCCCCCCCCCCCCCCCCAAACGGCTAGTTTTCGAAAAATTTTCATTTCACCCCCCCAACGGCTAGTTTTTAGAAATTTGAATTATAACGTCTATAATTTTCGATCCGTCTATAAATATAACTCAAAATCAACCATTTCTTACACACCAAAACACAAACACTCTCTACAAACAAATATGAATCCCGATCACGTTTCGTCAGTTTTTGAAATCGATGAGGAATTCGATGCTTACTTCTTGCCACTAGCACACGATCATTATCAACGGTTGCTTGAAGAAGAGAATCGTCCAAGACTATCTCGGACCCAGTCAACCGTGACCGAGAAGGTGATGAGGAACGGCTCATGAACGATTATTTCGTTGAGAATTACAGGTATCCTTTGGTTAAGTTTCGTGAAAAATTTCGAATGAGCCGAAGACTATTTTTAAAAATAGTTAACGGCATATAAAATTATCAGCCCGATCCTCTTCCTGCGCATTTTAATTATTTTACTTCTCGACTCGATGCTACGGGTCGAATGAGTATTAGTGCTATTATGAAGTGCACAATGGCTATACGTCAATTGGCATACGGCAACACGCCGGATGCATTTGATGAATATTTACAAATTGTTGATCAAACCGGATGTGAGTGTCTAATGTATTTAATATGTGTGTTATTGACTTGTATATGGCCAAGTATCTAATAAAACCAACTCCGGCCGATGTTGATCAAATATATGATCTACATCTTACGAAACATGGTTTTCCGGGGATGCTTGGCAGCATTGATTGTATGCACTGGGAATGGAAAAATTGTCCAGTTGCGTGGCATGGACAATACGCTGGTGGTTATAAAAGATACCCTACTTTGATGCTTGAAGCTGTTGCTTCGCAAGATCTATGGATTTGGCATGCGTTTTTTGGGATGGCAGGTGCGAATAACGATATTAATGTTTTAGATAATTCTCCGTTATTTGATGACCTTCTGAATGACGAAGCACCGGTAAAACCGTATACGGTTAATGGAGTTCAATATCCAAATGGGTATTACTTAGTGGATGGTATTTACCCACAATGGGCGAGTTTCGTGAAGTCTTTCATGGTTGCAACTGACGCCAAACATGCTCACTTCAAAAGGCGTCAAGAAGGTGCACGGAAAGACGTTGAACGTGCATTTGGTGTTCTCCAAGGACGTTGGGGAATACTACGTCAGCGCGCGTATGAAGTAAACACCTTACGGCGACTCATGTATACGTGCATCATACTTCATAACATGATTTTGAAAGATCAAGGTATGCAGGTTTTAGATTGGAACCAAAATTACGTTAACCCGTCAAAAAATATGCAACGAACATGGGTCGAACAGTGTGAAGTTTACCGCCGAAAAAACAAAGAACTACGTGACCGACAAACCCATCAAAGTCTTCAACAAAACCTTATGGATCATATCTGGAATCAAATTGACCACGGAGATGAAGATGCATATGAAGATGAAGAAAACTAAACAGCGGGTCGTATGATTTTTTAATTTTCGTATGTTTTTTTAATTTTCGTATGTTTTTTTAATTTCCGTATGTCTTTTTAATTATGTTCATTTTATTTTAAAAGTACTATAATGTTGGTTATGTTTATTGAAATATTTAAGTTTGTTTAGGGGGTGTTTTGTAAAATTCTAAAAAACTGGAAATCACTTGGAGTGATGACTCCCCTGTTTTTTCATGTGAGTGAGTGAGTGAGTGAGTTTTGCTGACGTGGCACCCCAAAATACACTCACTTGGAGTGATGACTCCTTGTGCTCTTAACCAATCCTTATAATAAAACTAGACCAGATAACTTCTTTCACACTTCATACACCGATTAATGCTGACTATAAAGCCAAACTTTATTTTTGGTTTTTATATGTATACAAACAGAACGAGTTAATGTGACAGTTAAGTGAATATTAGTAGTTATTATCATACACAGTTGTCTTATCTGTCAGTGTTGCTCATGTGTGCCATGTGTTTTGATATAGAATTATGGAATGTATAAGATTATAAACTTTAGTAACTGTTGTTCCTCAAATGATGGGTAATGGTATACTAACATTTAGCTAAAAGTAAAAAGTATGGGTTATCACAGTGGATTGAACTTTACTCATCTTTTTTGTTAAGAAAGAATCAAATTAATTCTCATGATCGATAAAGCTCAAGCGCTAACAGTTTCAAATGTTGATGTCTATTTGCTCGACTATTTTCTTGCATGGCCAAATTTATGTTGCGTTATCTACAAAAAATATCACGTACAGTACAACTACCAAAGTATTCGTGAACTCAGTTAAGGACTTAAGGAGTTTGATGATGGAGGAGTCTACAAGTCATATGTCGTGTATCAAGAAGTTTTACGCGACGAGTAACGCGCGTTTTTAGATTGCACAATATCTCATAATTGGTGTAGTATTTCATTTTTCACTAGATGTCTTTATATGTTTTTAATACATATTAAGAGTTATTGCATGTTATGACCGTTTCCACTTTCATGTTAACAAATTCACTTTTGGTTTCAAAAATCACTTACCACAAAATTGCGCTTCGTTAATTATATGTGGCTAAGCATTTCCGCCGCTATACGCGGGTACTCGCCTAGTTTATTTTAAATTCAATCGGTCTATCAAAACGTGTTTTAGTCTTCACTTTAATTCACTTTTAACTCTGTTGTATTACGATTAAAAAATTTATGTAGCCAATCATATTTAATCTTAGGTTCGTCCTTCCTTGATCCCGTATGTACTATTTGTATTGATATAGTATGACATTCACTTGAAATAATATACAAATTTGTTTTTAACATTATAAAACAAGTTTTTATCAAAGTTTTTTAACATCACCAAAACGTGTGTTTATATAAACTAGGTCTTGTGCCCGCGCTTCGCCGCGGCGGTTAGTTTACTGGACGGTTTGCGTACTTTTCATCTTCGGCATGGTCTAGAATAACAGCATGCTAATTTTTCTGGTGCACTGTAGACATGTGGACGGAACTGAGTTTGTCACCCCCTGCATGAAAGATATTATTAAGAAGTAAAAAAAGCTGTAATTGAAGCAACTTACTTAATCTAATAAAGTGGTTAGAAGTCATGAAGGCGTCGCAAATGGTTTCTGTTGGGCTAAAAATACGATTAATTTTACTGATCTGTCTAATTTCAAATAAAGCTATTGTAGTCGAACAATAGAATGTTGTACACATTTCTTATTGTTTTAGCTGGTATCAGTAAACTATCTTTTTTACCTTGCCTCTTATTGTAATGCTCATGTTGAATTTCACCTATTGGGATCAGATGGCTATGAACATTAGAAAAATATTCAACATGGAGCAATAAACACACTTTCAAGTAATGGGGAAACCGAAACGTCTAAAGGTCCTTTCGCTTCCACACTAAAGTTATGAAAACGCACCCTTACAATATCTATATTCTCTTATTTGAAACCGTATGGTTTGTAACTGTCAAGTAATTGCATAATCTCCTTATTTGTTTATGACATTATACCACATCAGGAAGAAAAAGACCAAGGGGCGTTTGGTTGAAGCCTTTAGAAACAAACGTTCTTATTAGCTTATAATAATTTGTGCTTCGTAACCTACTTTGGGTAAGCAAATTGACCTTATTACGACATCAGTTGTGTTTTGACTAATTATAAAAGTCTTCTAAGGAAATATATTAAAATCATACAATGTATATTAAATTCTAGTTTTAATAAATCACTTACCCGATCCAACAACAGATTCTTCAAGTAATCAAAAAGCAAAATTCAAGATGCAGCGAAGACCCTTGATACAAAACTTGCACCTGCCAAAGAAGTAACGGTGTGAATAATACGACTCCAAATTTACCCATAAAAACTAAATGCAAACCCACATTATTAGATGAACTAAAAGTGAAAGTAAGCACATGCTTATGTTACTGCTGGGTGATCATTGATAGTCTAAGCATTGGCTGTTTTAGATTACTCTATGAAAAGTGATCGACCGCTAGCATCAGCACCGGCAGAATCTGCGGCAGCAGTAGAATCATAGAACTTTACACGGACAGTTGTTCCCTGTTAAAAAACCCAAAGCAGATAACTAATATAAAGTGTTCGATAATGGCGGAACTCATACAAAAAACCATCATATTTTACTATTTATGCAAGAAATTTAGAATGGTGAAACTGTCACACGCTTGTAAAGTTGATGTAGGTGCAAAGAGTGGTTCGTTAGCCGGTTCGATTTCATTTAACAGTTCATGTCAGGTATGACTTGTGGTTCATTTGCTAGTTCGTTTTCATGCACCATTTGAGGCATAAATTTTGCAGGCAAGTGTAAGCATTAAAATTCCACCTTAGAGCCTATTCTATCACTAAAGTTCAATAGAAAACTAACCCACCATATGTACAACACTTGACGCAACACGGGGAAAAGAGAGTGCATCCAAAATCACTTGCTTTAATGTGCATCCAGTTTATTATTGAAGAGTCCATATTATTAATAGCCTAAAATAAGAACGTAAACACGGCATAAGCTGATTAAGCTAGTCGGAACTCTATATAATGCATTGTGATTTAAAGAAATAAGCGAATAAAGCATAGAAACAAACCGTTGTGAATCTCACGTTACACCATACCACGGTTTCTCATATCCAATATGCATATAAACCTTTCCAAACAGCATCCTTCCCCAGCCAAATGCTATTTCCTATATCACCAAAAAAAGCATAAAAAAACATCGTATATAACTAAGGAAGAGCTCGTGTGACATGAGTTTACCTCCATTGTATTGAGTTCCACAACCACAACACAAAACTTAATCTCAGTCATAATGAATATCAAGAATTTTTCTAACCTATTATCTGAGGGAAAAAAATAGAAATTGCAATAAATTTTTACACTCTTTACATTCTCCAATTACCAAAACCGAAAATCAAGAAAACTGAAAAATTAGGTCCGTAGAAAAAAAACAGAAATTGCAATAATGTTTTACACTTTATACATTCTCCAATATACCAAAACCAAAAATCAAGAAAACTAAAAAATTAGGTCCGTATTTTTTTTATTCCCGACTGATTTTGAAAGCTAGAGTTATAGTAAAATTTTCAGCAAGATTGTTATGCATACCTGCAAATTCTATCAGAAACATAAATGGACTCGACTCATACTGAAGCCATATACAAGCATATATGGTAGTAGGCAACAAATTAATAAGCAACAATACTAACAAGTAAGCATAGACATTGAAGAAGCAGGTATCCAGAGAGTGTTTATGATTGCATATACGTTACCACCAAGTTCTTTACCATTCTTATATTGCAACTTTCAAAACGCCTCCTCGAGCAATGTTTTATTCTCCCACGGCACTCTAGACGTATTCATGCCATCCGGGTTCTCCTAAAACACTCATTTAATTTTCAACCCCCCCCCCCCCCCTCCAAAAATTTAGAACTTCCAGATAAACACATCCACAAAATAACAAATTTCTTTCGCTTTACAATACATCTATAAACCAATACATAATCCTAAGCGTAAAAAACAAAAATGTATCTAAAAAATCTTGAAATGAATAAAAAAAAGCAGAAAGCTTACTTTTTGAAAGATCCCATCATCATCTTCAATCTAGCGAACCTTGCAATCTACAACACCCATATCCCCCATTCATCACTCTCCTCGTCTTCATCATGTTACAAAAAAACTATCAACACAAAAAGAAACAAAATTTACATTAACCGAAGCCATATTAAAATAAACAAAACGAAGAAAACTTCCCAAATTTCGTGTTAAATTAAGCCAGGCCATATCAACACAAACCACACAATATAATCAAAATAAAAAAAATAAATAGAACCAAAAAACATGATCAAAATAAATAAAATTGAATAGAGTTATTTAACTTTTAATATATAACAATTTAACAGTTCATGTCAGGTATGACTTGTGGTTCATTTGCTAGTTCGTTTTCATGCACCATTTGAGGCATAAATTTTGCAGGCAAGTGTAAGCATTAAAATTCCACCTTAGAGCCTATTCTATCACTAAAGTTCAATAGAAAACTAACCCACCATATGTACAACACTTGACGCAACACGGGGAAAAGAGAGTGCATCCAAAATCACTTGCTTTAATGTGCATCCAGTTTATTATGGAAGAGTCCATATTATTAATAGCCTAAAATAAGAACGTAAACACGCCATAAGCTGATTAAGCTAGTCGGAACTCTATATAATGCATTGTGATTTAAAGAAATAAGCGAATAAAGCATAGAAACAAACCGTTGTGAATCTCACGTTACACCATACCACGATTTCTCAGATCCAATATGCATATAAACCTTTCCAAACAGCATCCTTCCCAGCCAAATGCTATTCCCTATATCACCAAAAAAAACATAAAAAAAACATCGTATATAACTATGGAAGAGCTCGTGTGACATGAGTTTACCTCCATTGTATTGAGTTCCACAACCACAACACAAAACTTAATCTCAGTCATAATGAATATCAAGAATTTTTCTAACCTATTATCTGAGGAAAAAAAATAGAAATTGCAATAAATTTTTACACTCTTTACATTCTCCAATTACCAAAACCGAAAATCAAGAAAACTGAAAAATTAGGTCCGTAGAAAAAAACATAAATTGCAATAATGTTTTACACTTTATACATTCTCCAATAGACCAAAACCAAAAATCAAGAAAACTAAAAAATTAGGTCCGTATTTTTTTTTATTCCCGACTGATTTTGAAAGCTAGAGTTATAGTAAAATTTTCAGCAAGATTGTTATGCATACCTGCAAATTCTATCAGAAACATAAATGGAATCGACTCATACTGAATCCATATACAAGCATATATGGTAGTAGGCAACAAATTAATAAGCAACAATACTAAAAAGTAAGCATATAGACATTGAAAGCAGGTATCCAGAGAGTGTTTATGATTGCATATACATTACCACCAAGTTCTTTACCATTCTTATATTGCAACTTTCAAAACGCCTCCTCGAGCAATGTTTTATACTCCCACGGCACTCTAGACGTATTCATGCCATCCGGGTTCTCCTAAAACACTCATTTAATTTTCACCCCCCCTCCAAAAATTTAGAACTTCCACATAAACACATCCACAAAATAACAAATTTCTTTCGCTTTACAATACATCTATAAAACAATACATAATCCTAAGCGTAAAAAACAAAAATGTATCTAAAAAATCTTGAAATGAATAAAAGAAAGCAGAAAGCTTACTTTTTGAAAGATCCCATTAATAGGTGTGAAAACACCCATCCTTTTACCACTTATTTCTTACTAAAACAAGACCAAAAAGCGTGTTTAATATCATTTGTTTGGAATTATGCGTGGTTTTTGTGTTTATTGTGTTTTCAGAGTCAACCGGATGATTATTGAAGAAAACATGGGATTGCACGGGTTTTATCAAGGAAAAAGACTAAAGACGAAGTCTATCGTCCAAGAGATGCAAAAGATTTGAAGTCAATGGGCCTATTTGAAGATTTATCGAAGAAAAGGACCAAAGATGGAAGATTTGCATATGTCGAAGAAACTCAAGTCTATTAAACGAAGAAATTAAAAGACGAGTTGAATTTAATCGACGACAAATCCCGAATCAGAATCGAAAACGTCAACTTTTCTGAAAAGACGAGAAGACAAGAAGAAAGGGAGAAAGCCCACTCACCAACCAACCACTCAGCCTATATAAAGGGATCACCCTCACAAAATTTGGTATCTAGTTTTTTTCTTTCAGTTTCATTTCTCCTAGTTCGTAGGAAACCATCTCCCTTAAGGAGTGGTTTTCATCTCTTTGATTTTCTTCTTTTTAATCTTGTAAGCTTGATCCTTTCCTTTTGTTTGACTGAATCTTAATCATCAATACAAGTGCTCCTTTAATCTTTTCATTCCTCTTGTTCATCATCATCTTTTATTCAAAGTTCTTAAGTTTTTATTTAGTTCAAGTTTGATCTTAAAAAGTTGTTGAATTTGTGTTTTTATGATTGGGATTTGATCCTTGTAGTTAGAAGATGATTTGTGGTTAATTTGGTAAAACCTTCTTGTTTATTTGGCTTGATTTAGTTCAAATTCGTATTACCCTGTTCTTGAAGTTTCTGCTACTGTTCTTCGTTCCCAGCAACTTTCCGAATAGTTCATCTCCTCTTTCCCTTATTCGGAATATTCATATATTCCGAATAGCTTACTTTCTCTTCTCTTACTCGGAATATTTCTAATATTCCGCATAGCTTATATATTCCGAGTAGCTTACCTGTTATGTTCCTTATTCGGAACATTTAAAATTCCGCATAGAGCCCCATTATTCCGAATTGCCAATTCCTTTTTCTCTTGTTCGGAATATAATTTATTCCGAATAGCTTTCCTAGATTTTTCCTTTATTCGGAATTTTCCAGTTATTCTGTATAATATTATTATTCCGAGTAGTCTCAATTATTCCGCATAAGGATAGCATTCCGAGTAAGCTTAATTTTTCCGCATGGTCGTACATTTAATATTCCGAATAGAGCACATTTTCAGCAAGTTTATTTGATTGTTTTATCATTTATCTGTTTAATTTAACTTCAAGTTCTAGTTAAGTAAGTGGTTAATTTTAATGTTTATTTTCTTAGAATAGAAAACCTAAACCACTGTTTGTCACCAAGAACAAATCATTCCACTTAGAGCTGTAATCAATTCGAGGAGATACCGAGAATTTATTCCGAACCATAGCAAAACCAATGTATCAAATGGCGCCGCTGCCGGCTCTTCTCGTTAAGATCAACAGTTTTTTGTGAGAACTTGGATTTTGGGATCCGTTCACCGTGAACGTTACTTTTTCATAAAAATTTTCAAAAACCCTAAAAAATAATAAAATTTTTAAAAAAATCCTAAAAATTAAAAAAACATAAAAACCAAAAATATTTTTGCTTTGTTTTTGCCTTGTTAGTTCTTTTGCAGGTGTATGCGCACTCGATCAACGTCTTATCAAGAGCCCGAGCCTCTCGAAGACTTAGACATGGCCGGTGTACAAAACAACAACAATAACCCACCTCAAAACAATAATAATAACAATAACAATCCACCTTTCAACAACAATAATAACAACAACAATGAGCCTCTACCGGATAATCGCCCGATGATTGAACTGCTGCAAGCCCATGTAGATGGCAACACTGATCCAATTGTTATACCCGCTATTGCAGCCAACAATTTTGAGCTCAAATCCGGCTTTATCCAGATGGTCTCTGCTCAACCATTCTTGGGGCGTACCATTGATGATCCACATGACCACATCAAGAGATTTCTACAACTCACCAATACGGTCAAATTCAATGGTGTTCCACAAGAGGTAATCCGTTTACAACTTTTTCCCTTTTCTTTAGAGGGACAAGCCCGACATTGGCTTGCTAAGGAACCGCCACAGAGTATTCTTTCGTGGACGGATTTGGAGACCAAGTGTATCAACTACTTTTTTCCACCCTCTCGTACTACCGCTTTGCGGAATGAAATCATCAATTTTGAACAAAAGTACGATGAGTCGTTTAGTGAATCTTGGGATCGTTTTAAAGATCTTTTAAGAAAATGCCCACAACATGGTTTTACCAAAGTGCACTAAATTAACACTTTTTATAATGGTTTAAGCATGAATGACCAAGATTCACTAAACAGTGCCTCGGGGGGTAATCTTTTGGCTAAGACTTCCAATGCTGCTTGGGATATCATTGAGAATAAGTCTCGTGTGCAAACCAAGAGTGTTCGGACCAATGTTGCTAGTGCTAGTACTAGTGACAGCGATAAGCGACTTGACAAAATCACTGCGCTTCTTGAATCGCTTGCTACCCAAACCGCCAGCAACACCAACAACATCAACGCTAGAAACGCTAAAGACGCTCAAGTCAATGCTGTTAGCCAACCATGCGAGATATGCGGGGGTCCTCACTCTTATACCACTTGTACTGCCACACAAGACTACCCTTCTGAAAATGTGAATGCAGCTTATGGCACCTATCCTCAACACGCTTATCAAGCTCGTCCTCAAGGTGATCGCAACTTGCTTAGCTACCGCTCTAACAACTATCTTTCCCCACCCGGTTTTCCTCCTAGCAACCCGAACCAACAACAAAAACTCAATCGCCCTCCTCAACAACAACAACAACCTCGTACACCATACATACCACCTCACAAACAACAACAACCACCTCAAAGAAACAACCAAGTTTACCAGCAACCTGCTTATCAACCACCCGCATACAATGCTCCTCCCAACCAACCCACCGTTTTACACCAAGAAGTGGAAACCTATATGAGGACTAACGATGTGATCGTGGGAAATCTTCAGCGCTAAGTGCTCAACTTGAAAGCAGACCTGGTGAAACAAGGGAACGATCTGAGAGCCGACATGAGAAACACTTTGGATAGTCAAACGAATGACTTAAAAAACATGATGGCTAGTTTCTTCCAAGGTAATCAACCCTTTTCTTCGGGTACTCTTCCGAGTAACACCGTTGCGAATCCAAGAGGGGAGATGAAAGCAATCACCACTCGCAGTGGCAAAGGTACCAAGGAACCCGAGCTTCCTATACCTCCACCGGTGGTTGTGACTAAGGAGAACGAGTCACCTGCTCCTATTCCTCATCCTCCTCCTTCCCCAATTTCCCCACCTCTTACTTCTACCCCTCCTCCACCCAAGGATGTGAGTGATCCTATTCTTCCAAAGCCTTCCTCTTCTTCCAATATATATTATCCATCTAGGTTGAGGAAAGAGAAGCTCAAAAGCAAGGACGATATTCAGGTTTCAAACTTTCTTAAAATGTTTAGACAACTGAATTACAATATCTCCTTCGCTGAGGCTCTCGCTCAAATGCCTAAGTACGCAAAAATGTTTAAAGATCTTTTGAGTGACAAGGAAAAGCTTCTTGATATTGCCAACATCCAACTTAATGAGAATTGCTCTGCAGTGCTCTTAAGGAAATTGCCAACCAAGCTTGGTGATCCGGGTCGTTTCTTAATCCCTTGCAATTTCCCAGGAGTAGAGAATTGCATGGCCCTAGCCGATCTAGGTGCCAGTATTAATCTAATGCCTCTAAGCGTTTGGAAGCAATTATCTCTCCCCGAGCTAGTCCCCACCAAAATGACTTTGGAATTAGCTAGCCGTACGGTTGCTTATCCAGTGGGGATAGCCGAAGACGTCTTCGTAGGAGTCGACAAATTCACTTTTCCTGCCGATTTCGTCGTCGTCGACTACGAGATGGACCCTCGTGTGCCATTAATTGTTGGTCGTCCATTCTTGAGGACCGGTCGCACTCTCATCGATGTTGAAGCCGGTGAGCTTATCATGAGAGTGGGTGACGATAAAATCGTCTTCAACATGGGAAAGTTGTCTAAACAACCTTATTCATACGAGAGTGTTAATTGTATTGACGTTCTGGATGAGGCTTGTGAAGAACACTTTATTGATGCTTGTAAAAATATTCCTACCTCTCTTCCCAATGTTGAGACCATTTCCTCTACTGATTCATCATTGTCTCTATTTGGAGAAAGTGATTTCTTTTGGAAAGATCTTGAAGCCACCATGGGAGATGTGAACTTAGCAAATAACGATTCTACCACCAATTGGAATGAAGACATGCATTTCTTTGAAAACCTTCTCAACGAAGACAATCTTTCTCCACCATCTCCTAAGGTTATTGCTATCGATACTCCGACTTTGAAAACGCCTCCCATCGAAAATCCTCTGGATTTAGAACTTAAGGAGTTTCCGCCCCATCTCGAGTACGTGTTCCTTGAAGAAGAGAAGAAGTCGCCCGTCATTATCGCAAAGGACTTGAAAGATGAAGAGAAAACTCGCCTCATCGCCGTGCTTAAAGATCATAAGAAGGCAATTGCTTGGAAAATTTCTGATATTCGCGGAATTGATCCTCACTTATGCACACACAAAATTCTCATGGAGGACGACTTTAAGGCCACAATTCAAAGACAACGAAGGGTGAATCCAAAAATCCATGAAGTCATCAAAACAGAGGTTATCAAACTTCTTGATGCGGGTATGATTTACCCTATTTCTGATTCACCATGGGTTAGTCCAGTCCATTGTGTGCCTAAGAAAGGCGGCATCACCGTTGTGCCCAATGCAAACAACGAGCTGATTCCTACCCGTCTCGTTACTGGGTGGAGAGTTTGTATAGACTACCGCAAACTCAATGATGCCACGAGAAAGGATCATTTCCCTCTACCTTTTATGGACCAAATGCTTGAACGTTTAGCAGGTAATGAATATTACTTCTTTCTTGATGGTTTCTCGGGTTATTTCCAAATACCCATCGATCCCCAAGATCAAGAGAAGACAACATTCACTTGTCCCTATGGCACATTTGCTTACAAACGAATGCCTTTTGGCTTATGCAATGCCCCCGGGACTTTCCAAAGGTGCATGTTAGCTATCTTCCATGACATGGTTGAACAAACCATGGAAGTCTTCATGGATGATTTCTCGGTCTTCGGGGATTCCTTCTCTTCTTGCCTTGCCAATTTGGAACGTATGCTTAAGCGGTGCGAAGACACTCGCCTTGTTCTGAATTGGGAAAAATGCCATTTCATGGCAAAAGAGGGCATCGTGCTAGGACACAAGATCTCCAAAGCCGGTCTTGAAGTAGACCGTGCTAAAGTCGATGTTATCGCTAAGTTGCCTCCACCTTCAACCGTGAAGGGTGTGAGAAGTTTTCTGGGTCATGCGGGCTTCTACCGTCGATTCATCAAAGATTTTTCTCAAATCGCTCGCCCGATGACCCACCTCTTGGAAAAAGATACTCCTTCTATCTTTTCCAACGAGTGCCTTGAAGCCTTCAACTCGCTTAAGGATAAGCTAACTAAGGCACCCGTCTTGGTTACCCCTAATTGGGAGCTGCCTTTCGAGTTGATGTGCGATGCTAGTGACTTTGCTATTGGAGCGGTTCTGGGCCAAAGAGTGAACAAACACTTCCAACCAATCCATTACGCTAGCAAGACAATGACTGGGGCTCAATTGCATTACACGACAACCGAAAAAGAGCTTTTAGCTGGTGTCTATGCCTTTAAAAAGTTCCGCCCCTATCTTGTCCTTTCCACCACAATCGTTTACACCGATCATTCCGCGCTGAAGTACTTGTTGACTAAGCAAGATTCCAAACCAAGACTTCTTCGCTGGGTTTTGCTACTCCAAGAATTTAAAATCGAAATTCGCGATAAAAAGGAGCTGAAAACCTAGCCGCGGATCATCTCAGTAGACTTGAGGATCCTTACCAAGGGGATTATCCGAACAAAGAAATCAATGATTCTTTTCCCTTGGAGACCTTAATGTCTATCAACTCGACTGCTGATGAAACCCCGTGGTTTGCGGACAATTCAAACTACTTGGCGGGTGGAATTCTCGTTGACGGGTTAACATCCCAGAAAAAGAAGAAGTTCTTTAACGACATTAAGACTTACTTTTGGGATGACCCGTATCTATTCAAGCAATGTGCTGACTTGATTATTCGCCGATGTGTTGATGGACCGACAGCTTTAGAAATCCTTGACGCTTGCCACAAAGGACCCACCGGTGGTCACTTTGGTCCCAACTACACCGCCAAAAAAGTGTTTGAATCGGGATTTTATTGGCCCACCGTCTACCGTGATGCTCACGAAATGGTTAAACATTGTGATGCTTGCCAAAAACACGGCAAGATCACACATAAAGACGAGATGCCTCAGCATTTCATACAAGAATGTGAAATCTTTGATGTTTGGGGTATCGACTTTATGGGGCCATTCCCTTCTTCTAAAGGAAACAAATACATCCTTGTAGCCGTTGACTACGTCTCCAAATGGGTTGAAGCCAAAGCTTTACCCACTAATGACGCAAGGGTGGTTTGTAACTTTTTGAAATCTCTATTCGCTAGATTCGGTGTGCCTCGTGCCATTATTAGTGATCGCGGGACTCATTTTTGCAATGACCAATTCGCAAGAGTCATGGCTAAGTACGGTGTAAATCATCGTCTTTCCACCGCCTACCACCCACAAACTAATGGCCAGGCTGAAATATCCAACCGAGGATTAAAGCGAATTCTGGAAAGAACCGTGGGAGAGCATCGTGCCTCATGGGCTGATAAACTTGATGATGCTTTGTGGGCGTTTCGTACCGCATACAAGACTCCGATTGGTTGTACACCATATCGTCTCGTGTACGGGAAAGCGTGCCACCTCCCCATTGAGTTGGAGCACAAGGCTTACTGGGCCTTGAAGTGGGCTAATTTTGATATCAACAAAGCCGGTAACCTACGCAAGATCCAACTCAATGAGCTGAATGAACTTCGGAATGAGGCTTATGAAAATTCTTTGATCTATAAGGAGAAGACTAAGCTCATTCACGACTCCAAGATTAAGAACCGAGAGTTCCAAGTTGGAGACAAAGTTTTACTCTTTAACTCTCGGTTGAAAATCTTTTCGGGCAAGCTGAAATCTCGTTGGTCCGGCCCATTCACCATTGCCCAAATTTTTCCATATGGTACTCTCGAGCTCGCTCAACCTAATGGACCAAATTTTAAGGTGATTGGCCAACGATTGAAGTTGTACTTTGGTGAGGACATCTCTCAGGAGATGATTCCATCCCTCACCATGTTCCCCATGAACTAATTTTGGGTCGAGTCAGGCTCGTGACTCGATTATAAAAAACAAGCGCTCCTCGGGAGGCAGCCCGAGTATCTATCCTTTTATGTTTTAACCTCCTAAGTGTAGGGGGACCTGTATAGGTTCTTTGTCTTTGTGTGGTGATGTGATTACAGGGATGAATGCACTCTTGGAATCTTTGAAGAACCGTGCTCCCGTGTTATCCGAAATCCGGTTCTATCTCTCAACTATCGTGATTCAATTTACTTCATACTCACATTTGAAATTGATCACGTTAGTCGTCTCTTCCTTAACTTGAGTTAACCAACGTGCACAATGTCATAAGTGTAGGGGAGACTTTTCCCACATGCTTAAACATTGAGAGCAATGTTTATCTTAAGTGTAGGGGGGACTTCTATCGAAGTTTTAAGTGGACTTTTCCATGAAAATGCCTTCATTTAACCAGAAAATCATATTTTTCAACATTTTTCAAATTTTTAATTAACTTTGGCCATTTTGTCGTAATTTTTAAATTTTTATCGTTGCTTTCATATGTATATATCCCGCAATAAAGTCAAAAATATTAATAAAGTGGTGTAGCTAGTTTTGAAATCTTTGACATATTAGGCCCGTTGCGATTATTTTGACTCAACCCGAATAGACTTATCCAAGTTTATTCTAGCTAGTATCCTTAACCATGTAGACCTTAATTGGTTTATTAGGCTAAGCATCCACGAGTCTCATTACTTGAGATTTTAAATTGTGGAGAACGAGAAATGATAGAGTCAATTATAAGTCGGTATTCTTGCACAACCTCACTTGGTGTAATTATTTGCCTATTCTCCCATCACTTGCTAATAATTTATCTGCAATAAGTAATGTCGTACGATTTGAAAAGTTACTTAGCTTCTAGCCCAAGATCGTTTAAAAGTTGCTCGGTAATGATAAGAGTTCATAGCCAAGGCATAACTTATGAAGCGGGGCGCGAAGATTGGCGAGTCCGAAAAGGCCCTAACAAGGCATGAGGATTCCATTTTATTGCTAAAGATCCAAAGTGATGTGAAGAGCATTATTCCTAAAATCAATATGAAGGATCAAGACTCACGACGAAAAGCAATCAACTCCCATAAAGATCATGGAGAAATCTATCCGAAAAGACCCTAACAAGGTATGCGGATAAATAGATCCAAGTCCGAAAAGGAGGCGGATCGTTGTATCTCAAAATCCCAATTAGAGATTGAAGAAATAATCATGAAGTCGTGGTCAACAAAGTTGGAGTACCCCTCAAAAGTCTCCAAGTGAAGAAACTCTATTACGATGAGAAGACCATTATCTCAAGAACGTCTCTCAAGATATGAAGTATGAAGTACATGCCAAATATCGGCCTGAGAAAGGTCTCAAATCGTGAACCGAGTTATGCCAAGATATAAACTTTTTGATATCCCGAGAAGCAGTTTTAAGAGATTTTGTCCTTTAGCTAACTATTGATCAAATCGTCCTACTTTGCTTTCAGCCTAAATAAACTATCAAAATAAGTCCAAAAATGCATCTTCATGATCATTCTAAGACAAAAATAAAATATAAGAGATACACCTAGGAATAAGGGAGTTTAAGCATTTAATTAAGCCATGTGTGTAAGTGTTTGAAATGCTAACTTATAATAACAATGATCTCGTTTTTAAGCTTAGTTTGGGGAACGTGAAACTTGAGGATGATAAATCTTCGCAGCACCAAAGCCCAAATGTAAGTCCTTGATCTCTTTGCAAGTTATTTCCTTCCTTTTATTTACTTCAAAGTTTTGATTTATGTTAGTATTTAAATTTTTGTTTAGTAGTATGTTAATAAGGCCAAGGTTGATTGATTATGAGAAAAATGTAAATTTGCTTTATCACTAAGCATTGCATGAGGGCATGGCAATGGTTAAGTGTAGGGGATTTGATAGGTGTGAAAACACCCATCCTTTTACCACTTATTTCTTACTAAAACAAGACCAAAAAGCGTGTTTAATATCATTTGTTTGGAATTATGCGTGGTTTTTGTGTTTATTGTGTTTTCAGAGTCAACCGGATGATTATTGAAGAAAACATGGGATTGCACGGGTTTTATCAAGGAAAAAGACTAAAGACGAAGTCTATCGTCCAAGAGATGCAAAAGATTTGAAGTCAATGGGCCTATTTGAAGATTTATCGAAGAAAAGGACCAAAGATGGAAGATTTGCATATGTCGAAGAAACTCAAGTCTATTAAACGAAGAAATTAAAAGACGAGTTGAATTTAATCGACGACAAATCCCGAATCAGAATCGAAAACGTCAACTTTTCTGAAAAGACGAGAAGACAAGAAGAAAGGGAGAAAGCCCACTCACCAACAAACCACTCAGCCTATATAAAGGGATCACCCTCACAAAATTTGGCATCTAGTTTTTTTCTTTCAGTTTCATTTCTCCTAGTTCGTAGGAAACCATCTCCCTTAAGGAGTGGTTTTCATCTCTTTGATTTTCTTCTTTTTAATCTTGTAAGCTTGATCCTTTCCTTTTGTTTTACTGAATCTTAATCATCAATACAAGTGCTCCTTTAATCTTTTCATTCCTCTTGTTCATCATCATCTTTTATTCAAAGTTCTTAAGTTTTTATTTAGTTCAAGTTTGATCTTAAAAAGTTGTTGAATTTGTGTTTTTATGATTGGGATTTGATCCTTGTAGTTAGAAGATGATTTGTGGTTAATTTTGTAAAACCTTCTTGTTTATTTGGCTTGATTTAGTTCAAATTCGTATTACCCTGTTCTTGAAGTTTCTGCTACTGTTCTTCGTTCCCAGCAACTTTCCGAATAGTTCATCTGCTCTTTCCCTTATTCGGAATATTCATATATTCCGAATAGCTTACTTTCTCTTCTCTTACTCGCAATATTTCTAATATTCCGCATAGCTTATATATTCCGAGTAGCTTACCTGTTATGTTCCTTATTCGGAACATTTAAAATTCCGCATAGAGCCCCATTATTCCGAATTGCCAATTCCTTTTTCTCTTGTTCGGAATATAATTTATTCCGAATAGCTTTCCTAGATTTTTCCTTTATTCGGAATTTTCCAGTTATTCCGTATAATATTATTATTCCGAGTAGTCTCAATTATTCCGCATAAGGATAGCATTCCGAGTAAGCTTAATTTTTCCGCATGGTCGTACATTTAATATTCCGAATAGAGCACATTTTCAGTAAGTTTATTTGATTGTTTTATCATTTATCTGTTTAATTTAACTTCAAGTTCTAGTTAAGTAAGTGGTTAATTTTAATGTTTATTTTCTTAGAATAGAAAACCTAAACCACTGTTTGTCACCAAGAACAAATCATTCCACTTAGAGTTGTAATCAATTCGAGGAGATACCGAGAATTTATTCCGAACCATAGCAAAACCAATGTATCACCCATCATCATCTTCAATCTAGCGAACCTTGCAATCTACTACACCCATATCCCCCATTCATAACTCTCCTCGTCTTCATCATGTTACAAAAAAACTATCAACACAAAAAGAAACAAAATTTACATTAACCGAAGCCATATTAAAATAAACAAAACGAAGAAAACTTCCCAAATTTCGTGTTAAATTAAGCCAGGCCATATCAACACAAACCACACAATATAATCAAAATAAAAAATTAAATAGAACCAAAAAACATGATCAAAATAAATAAAATTGAATAGAGTTATTGTAACACCCCCAAATTTATACAACTCAATACAGCGGAAGACTAGTTGGTGTTACGGGATAACACATTACTCACATCATAGACAACGCTTAAAAGTCGCGTCGTTTTAATAATAAAGCATTTCCATTCATAAATATCAAAGTTACATCGGTCCCAAGTCATATTATTTCATACAAAGTTTTACAAGTATTTGAATGGAAATAAGTATTTAGGTGCGGGCCATGAATTCTTGTTGTCTTCCCGAGAATTACCTTCAAGTACCTGAGATAAAACATGTTAAAGAAAAGGGTCAGGGATAACGCCGAGTGAATTCATAGAGTTTAATAAAATCCATCAATATAACATTGGTATAAAATTATTACCAAAAATCATTTTGTACAAATCATTGTAATAGGCCATAAAATAGCCAAAGTCATTTTATACAAATCCTTATCGAAAATCATAATATAGGCATTTGCCTTAAAATCATTATACGAGCCAATGTCGTAAAAACATCATACAATACGTCTTATGACGTTGTATAAAAATAAAAACCGTTATATGAATATGGTTATGAAAACCAAAACATAAACATAATATCAATAGTATGACCCTGTATTGCTAGTCAGGCAATACATCGTAATTCAGAGTGTCTAGTAGTATTTCGTTAATTTGGATTATTATAAGCCGCATGACATTGTTACCTTACTAAACCAACAACGGGTAGCTAACCCGATACTCAATTTGCCCATCTAAAGTAGCGTGTCGTCACAAAGGTCACGCTATGGAAAGCTTCTCATACATAAATTCGCTTACCAATCAATGTGGCACGACGGGGATCAACCGTCAAGGCGCGAACTGGGGTGATCGTCCCCAAATAGTACTATTAAATGCATAAGCGTCTACCAAATCCCGTTAGTTCACAATTCATGCTAATGGGACTTTTAGTGACATAACCTAACTTTAATAATCCATTTAATTCATCTATCGGGTCCTTTAATCATTTATCGGGTCATACAATCGGGTCATACAATCATTCGGGTCCAATTCAATAAACAAACAATCGGGACAAATGGTGTCCTATTTTATAAAAACTAACATGTTATCTCCCTCGCGGGTTTATAAAACATTTCATAAAAACATTTAAAAGAGTGCGAGGCTATGAACTCACTTTGATGCGGGAAGGCGGGTTATCGGCAATTCGGACGTACGGTACGTGCTTCAATCACGGAAACCTAGACAAATAATACTCGTCTTAGACTCATGTCCAATGACTTTATAAAAATAACAATTATGTATACATATGATGATTATATATATATGATGATCAAGTGGGTTTACATATTCTCATTTACTCATTTTTGTGTTATGTGTCGATAACTTTTATACTAGTTTTCTAGTTTTACCTATTTACGTGTTTTAGGTCTAATAAGCCTATTATAAGTTTATTAACTTGTATTAATCCATGTTATACTTATATTATCAGTATCTACACTTTACAAGTTGGGCCTAAATGGGTTAAGCCCAATAAATAAGTTTATAAGTGTTTTAGTCCATTTTGTTGTATTATTAGTCCAATAACGTTAATTTAGTCCGTTAATGTCCGTATGTTATATACTTCGGGTTTTATCGGTTTTTACTTGTATTAGTTACTTATATATCAGTATATGAGTTTTATAAAGTTTACATTAGACGGGTTTGATCGTCTAAGTTTTATTTGGCGAAAAACGCTAATTTTACGGCAATAGCCGAAAAAGTCGTAAAAATCAAGTTTATAGTTTTTATTACTTATAAGTATTATTCCACTACCATTTTTATAATTTATCCATTTATTTAACCTTTTACATATTTATATAAATAAAATTCATAAGTTAGTGGGTTTTAATTTTACATTTTATACAATATAATTTTGAGTGCTTATATAATAGTAATAAACATTAATTCTCAAAATCTGATTTTTATTTTCATCTTCACCATTTTTATCATATCTAGAGTTCTATAATGAATTAGAAGCTCATTTTTGGGTGGCATGATCTTCATATTATGTGCTACATTTAACTTAGTTATAGAAACTGCTCATTATAAGTTTATCTATGCTTAACAGTCCCTACAAAACAGCTTATTCATATTAGCACACTCATCTTGTTTTGATCATATCTCACTCATTATAATGATTCCATTGCATGGCCAAATCTCACATGTGTATAACATCTTGTACTTACTGTAAATGGATTATACCATGCAAGTTTATCAGTTCATGTTTTAGTTACATACTGTTTTTATACAGCCAACTAAATAAGCATGATTTTAGCCTTGTTTCTTATAGTTATTAACCTTTTTAAGCATATTTATCAACACTTGATCCCCACACAATATTTTTATCATCATATATTCATCATATACATATACAATAAGAAAGAAAATACATTTTTTCTTTACAAAAATAACAAGAGAAAATAGAGAGGATGATATTCTTTACCAACCAAGTGTATTTCTTGTTTTTGGAAGACAAGAACTTGATGAACACCACAAGTAACTCCAAGATCATCAAACACCAACAAAAATAGTTGAGAAATAAGCCCTAGGACACAAGCAAATCACATCCTTTGTTGTTAATATGGCCACCAAATGATCAAGGCTTCAAGATAACTCCATGATAGAGCTAGATAACATGTATTTCATGGCTAGAAAAGATCAAATAGGGGTGTTTGTTCTTCAAAATGGGACGGCAAGGGTGGAGTTTTTGAGAGAGTTTGAGGTAGTTTGCATGTATGAAAATGGTTTGTGTGAGTAGCTAGTGGTTTTAGTTAAATGGAAAGCTTAAAGTGTAAGCTTAGTCTTACACTTGTTACAACTTAGCTAACATGATGCCACATCCTTAGATGTGGTGTCATGTGCCGTCCCATGTTTATTAGTGGGGTGGGATAATGTATTTTGTCCCACCTCATTAATTTACGGGTATCCCTCGATTCTAGTTTTCTCGATTTGCGTGCCCTCGGGTCGTTTCACAAAAAACGTTTTTATAAATTATGAATCAACGTCACAAAACGAATCCAATAAAAATTGTCTCATTAAAAACGGAGTTCAAAAACGTAAATACGTAATCCTAAGGTTTCCGGTTTAGTCTTAAAGGACGTTAAAATAAAATCGTAAGTCCTAATCTCTTCTCGTAAATTTGTGAGTTTATGAACTAACTCAAATTTAAAACTCCAAAATAATATTCATGGACAAATTTATTTTCTGAAATGTCGGACTGTCACCAAAGACGGTGTATGTAAACGTAAGCACGTAACGGAGAATCCTCCGGTTTAAACGTAGTCGATGCTACTTCAAGACGTAAATCCAAATTACTTCCCAAAAATAAGTGAGTTCACATTGTAACATTGAAATAATATTTTCAAATAAATATTGAGAATAAAATATCAACCATAAATTGACGGATTGTCACAGCATTTACCCCTAAACAGGATCTTTGTCCTCAAAGATCATCTTACTACTCGCTTCTTATAGAGTTAAATCCATGTGGGTATTTCCTCCACATTCGGTCTTTTCTCATAAGTGTAATTCATTACAATACGCGAGTTTCATCTAACATAACTACGGGAATATGATCAGGCTAAATGTTGACTTACTTTCTCTATCCATGATGTTCACGGGTTTTTGATGAATGCAACTTTTCGCCGATCTAAGCTTTATTAAGAAGAATTCAGATTTTTACTTGATAGATATTCCATCAAGTTCGATATACGAAACTTAATTCACGCATCTCTTGAAGTCCTTGGGTAGATCCAGCTTATATGCCTTTCAAACCAAATCTTTTACATCACCTCAATGGTCCCATACAACGGGGACTTATATCCCATGATTTGTCAGATCATTAATTCATTTTTCCAAGATTAAATTTTTTTGGCATAACTTCGCTACCCATTTGGCACTTCAAGATCTACATTTCATATTCACATAACCTCTTGCCCACTACTGGCGATCAAGAATCAGATCCTAATTTCAACAATCAATTCAGGTCTTGCGGGTCGAGTATTTTGTAAGTTTAGGTTCGCCATCATAGGAAACCTTAAACCTAAATGATATGTCCAACTCACAGTGGGTGTATGTCGGATGTCTTCATCTCAACTCCTGCTTACAGATGCTCTAAGATTTAGATCCTAACAAAATTCGATCTCGATCCTAATACGATAATTATCAATGATAATCTCTCCAAAGGAAAACGATTATACGGTTCATTACCAAAGGTCATTCATTCAAACATAAAACAACACTTATATTACTTTGTATCGTTACTTTACCTCGTCCCGTCGATTGGGGTGGTACATAGTACTCTCATCAAGGTTCGTTCTCAATGATTTCTGAGCAAATCTCTAGAAATTCGATGCGAAGCGAGGATCTTGATAAAGATGTTCGATACAGGCACACTATGTTTACATAACTCTTTTTCATTTATCATTAACGGGAATGATATTAGCAGATTTGGTTAGTCTATCGACGGTGACCCAAATCGAATCAAATTCAGATGATGACCTTTGCAATAACTAGACGTTAACTAATGTATGAGGCGATGTCTGCCTTCATAATTTGCCATCAGTACAACTTCTTCAGACAAAGATACTTTTAGTCAAAAAAATGACATACATAGAATACTTATACTTACAAATTCCAACATAACTATATCTCACAATCTCCATATTTAGGCAACCACAAGTGGCCTTTAAAACATTTAACGCTATCGGCTTCTCAATTTTAATGGTTCACATTAGCCGTGAAACCTTTCACTATTTATATTATCCTTTTTACAATCATTGTTTATTTTTATATCGTTCAGCAATTTATTCTGCACCTTCATTATTAAGGAACACATCCTAATTGGTTCTTCATATTTTCTACATAATGTGTCAGTAATTACGTTCACTTTCTCCTGATGAAATAAATATCATAACCGTATTTATTCAAAATTCTTTCTTCATATCTTCTATGTTTCAGTTTCGTCTCATCTATCATTTTTATCAGTTTTTCTCAATCCGGCGTTTAAAGCGTCGATAATTATTATAATTAATTAAATAATAATTATTAAATTTTTATGAAACGTAAACGTAAAAATTTTAAATTTCTTAGTTCGACCAATTATATAAAATGTTCAAAATAAATTTGAATTTAGTTAACAAAATTTTTGTTGATTTATTGAAAATAATTAATAAGATTTGTAAATGTTCGAAAAATCTTTGGCTATACTTCGGTCAAAATTTTCTTAGTTGAAAAGCAAAAATTGTCGTTTCAAATTTTAAGTCATGGTTTATATAGTTTCCTCAATTCTTCTTAAGTTGTCTAGAAGTATACACAAACATTTACCCCTAAACAGAAGTTTAGTTAAATGGTTTGTGTATAAGGGAATAATCCCTAAAAATCCTTTGTTAAAACATTTGTCAAAATATATTTGCACTTTCTTTTTGTTATAACCCTAAGCCTTAATGGCTCTAATCTTTGAAAAGTCAATATAGATTCCATTATCTATTAATCACATAGTCAAATAATGTAAAGGTTTAAGTCTTTAATCACATGTTAATTATTCGAGGTACATGTTTTTATCGTTCGGCTAATTCAGGGAAATATATAATTAATTATTAACTCATTCTTATTCTTATAAACAAACATATAGTCCTTAATGATCACGAGCATGAATTTATCAAATTACAGCCTACACACGTGATTCACCAAATTTATGAATGCTACTTGTGTATTAGTCAATCCAAACGACATCACGTGAAACTCATAATGTTCATTACAAGTACCGGATGTAGTGATTGGAATACATAATCTTTTCCGCAGATGCGAAGTTGATGATAACCATGCCGTGGATCAAAAACCTTGTAAATGATCGAACAAATCTTCCATTTCGAGTTATGGATATCGTTTTCGATTGTCAATTTACTCAGTTCACAGTAATCTATAAATATAAGGAATGATAACACCATAGCTCTTCATGATGACGAGTTTGGTAGAATAAAATCTTTCTCCGACAACTCTCTCAGTTGTACGGTAATTCCTTTAATTTAGATGGTGCTGACATACAGTGCACAAGCCATAGGTGCAGCACCGGGAATATAATCAATACCAATTTCAACTTTCCTTAATGGCGAAAGTCTAGGTAATTCATCAACAAATACTTACTAAAGTTTCAGATAACAGAAACATCTTTTAATAAATTCATATTAGGTTCTTTCTAGATTATAATATCTATGACTAGTTCACAATCATTCATGGTATGATTTTAAGTCTAAATACAGGATATGGTCATCCATCAAGAATTATTTTGATCACTTTTGATAATCAACATCTTATCATTTAGGGGAATTCAATTCGAGTTTCCATCGATTAAGACAATGTCGTCATGTCATAATCAATCAATCCATTCTACTGGCACTATCAACTTTTCAGTTTTATTGCTGTCGATAAGATGTGAACTTCTCAAAAGACTAATAATAACGCATAATCCTTCACAAGTTCAAGGATATCTGGAGACATAACTATCATCTAAAGAGTAAGGTCAACGCATAATCTACGCGATAGAATTTCAAATCAGATACAGACGAAAACATTTAACGAACATGAAATATCCCATGTTTTCATAGTTTGAGTACGCATTCGAAAGCTC
Organism: Glebionis coronaria; assembly: GCA_025667525.1. NCBI lineage: Eukaryota > Viridiplantae > Streptophyta > Magnoliopsida > Asterales > Asteraceae > Glebionis > Glebionis coronaria. The sequence continues at coordinate 46,868,538 of CM046879.1, read as the reverse complement.
CTCGGATCGTTACCCAGGTCATTCAAATGAAATCAAATCATAAGAAATGATAAGAACGTCAATACATCCAGTCGGGTATCAACACTCGGTAATCTGATACTTTTCCTAAGAATCTTACTACGGGAGAATTGGACAAGAAAGAATTGTCAATTGTCAAATAAGACAACTTCCACAGATGAGTAAATTCGACTCAGAAGAATAGATGCTACATGCACATATGTAGGTGTCCCTACCACTATGCCCTTATTTTTCACTTCTTGCAGATCTCATAAAATTTATTCTTTTCACAATCTTCAAAGAGAATGTAATGTTTATTAACAATTTTATGGTGACTACTAATCAGCCTTGCATGGCCCCTTCCAAATTGTATGTAGGCGCTCAACTATATACAATTTCAAGATTAACGATGCAATACTCAGTTCGTCAAAATTTTATCATCATGTTTATAATAAAAACATTTTCATGCTTAATTCTTAAATAAGAATCAAAAATAAATTTACAAAGATTTTCTTTGTTATGAAAACAGTTAAGTTTTCCAAGATACTTTATAAACAACTTCATTCGATAATGATTACTTATAAATCTCATTTTGAATAATCCTTTTAGTGATGAGAACTCAATTTTTCTCAAAGGATACTGTTTTATCTTTATAAAAACAATGAATGATCTGCAAAAGAGTGATGAAAGCTTGTTCACCAAGAACTAACTACAATATGATAGGAAATGAGCTTAGCCAAATAATCATGAGGTTCATGATCTCGATGGCACTCAAAAGAATAATCCACAACGTAACTCGATTCAAGATGAGTACTTGTTCAATGGTTGCATCACAAATACGAGCATTAGAGACAAGCAAGAAAAGATAGATAACATCGATACATGTAGAATTTAGCAATCAAAGGTAGTCTTTTCATTAATCATAAACAAGTCAAAATTGTACCGTAACACATAACGTGTCATTATGTCATACAATTCTCAGAGCTCATCCTACCAACTGATATCTCAGTTAAGTTAGGGATTTTCAAAAGATACCACAATGAATACTAATCTACAAGAGTCATTAGGTGTTCCATATGTCCCGGAAGATCCATTGGTCCCAATTCAGAAGAAGATTTCTTCAATTTATTTCTTGGACACTGGGCATCCTCGTTAGTGGACAATGGCCTAGGAACAACACTTAACACGAATCAACAATCAATTAAAACCTTAAAATTCAATCACAGAACTTAACGACTTCCTCTTAACAATTTCATATTCCATACAGGTTAAATTTTACTTTATTCAAGTTTTAACCAATTCATACTCAATGCGATATCCTACCTTATTTTCCAATACTTTCAACCTTATTCTTAGGCCTTAGTAGGGTAATAAAAGCTCGATATGATCAACACTTAACTTCCAATCCTATATCTCCTTCATCAATAGTTATCAAATAAGTCACTAGTATGAGATGACTCGATCAGTCAATTAGACTTCTCGGAAAGGTATTAGTGGCATGAGGCTTTTATGTAATGGTTCCAATTACAACCTCAAGTGCAACATTCACCCTTTCGATTTCAAATTTAAGAATTGGAAGACAACGAATCAGATGACATCTTTCCAGGTGATAACGTTTTGTCAAACTCCACTCTATAAGGAAAGATCGTCATGACATCGATATCAGATTTAATCTCGCCAATTCTTCTTCAATATCACAATCAACTAATATCTACATTTCTACGAATATCAACCATTTTGTTGGGATCATAAATATCCACAACTTGGTTTAGATCTAGGATAGCTAGAATTCCTACGAGAATAGCTTCGATTAATTTACTAGGGGATTTAGGGTTTCTTGTGACAATCTACGTCGTATAAATACCTCGTATAAATATCAAAATAATCATTAAACAATCATGTAATCAAATTACATCATATATATATATATAATCCAAGTTATATATATATATATTAAAATAACACTTCTCAGTCTGGCCTTGTCGGTAACTCGGGAATTCTTCGGCACCGTTATAGTCAAAAGATTTTTAGACATTTTAGAAAAATGTTTATTGTTAAAAGATTTTGAAATGTTTTATTCAAAACCTTGGTTTTAAAAATCTTTCGTTCTCTATAACGAGAGCTCTGGTACCAAACTGTAACACCCCCAAATTTATACAACTCAATACAGCGGAAGACTAGTTGGTGTTACGGGATAGCACATTACTCACATCATAGACAACGCTTAAAAGTCGCGTCGTTTTAATAATAAAGCATTTTCATTCATAAATATCAAAGTTACATCGGTCCCAAGTCATATTATTTCATACAAAGTTATACAAGTATTTTAATGGAAATAAGTATTTAGGTGCGGGCCATGAATTCTTGTTGTCTTCCCGAGAATTACCTTCAAGTACCTGAGATAAAACATGTTAAAGAAAAGGGTCAGCGATAACGCCGAGTGAATTCATAGAGTTTAATAAAATCCATCAATATAACATTGGTATAAAATTATTACCAAAAATCATTTTGTACAAATCATTGTAATAGGCCATAAAATAGCCAAAGTCATTTTATACAAATCCTTATCGAAAATCATAATATAAGCATTTGTCTTAAAATCATTATACGAGCCAATGTCGTAAAAACATCATACAATACGTCTTATGACGTTGTATAAAAATAAAAACCGTTATATGAATATGGTTATGAAAACCAAAACACAAACATAATATCAATAGTATGACCCTGTATTGCTAGTCAGACAATACATCGTAATTCGGAGCGTCTAGTAGTATTTCGTTAATTTGGATTATTATAAGCCGCATGACATTGTTACCTTACTAAACCAACAACAGGTAGCTAACCCGATACTCAATTTGCCCATCTAAAGTAGCGTGTCGTCACAAAGGTTACGCTATGGAAATCTTCTTATACATAAATTCGCTTACCAATCAATGTGGCACGACGGGGATCAACCGTCAAGGCGCGAACTGGGGTGATCGTCCCCAAATAGTACTATTAAATGCATAAGCGTCTACCAAATCCCGGTAGTTCACAATTCATGCTAATGGGACTTTTAGTGACATAACCTAACTTTAATAATCCATTTAATTTCATCTATCAGGTCCTTTAATCATTTATCAGGTCATACAATCGGGTCATACAATCATTCGGGTCCAATTCAATAAACAAACAATCGGGACAAATGGTGTCCTATTTTATAAGAACTAACATGTTATCTCCCTCGCGGGTTTATAAAACATTTCATAAAAACATTTAAAAGAGTGCGAGGCTATGAACTCACGTTGATGCGGGAAGGCGGGTTATCGGCAATTCGGACGTACGGTACGTGCTTCAATCACGGAAACCTAGACAAATAATACTCGTCTTAGACTCATGTCCAATGACTTTATAAAAATAACAATTATGTATACATATGATGATTATATATATATGATGATCAAGTGGGTTTACATATTCTCATTTACTCATTTTTGTGTTATGTGTCGATAACTTTTATACTAGTTTTCTAGTTTTACCTATTTACGTGTTTTAGGTCTAATAAGCCTATTATAAGTTTATTAACTTGTATTAATCCATGTTATACTTATATTATCAGTATCTACACTTTACAAGTTGGGCTTAAATGAGTTAAGCCCAATAAATAAGTTTATAAGTGTTTTAGTCCATTTTGTTGTATTATTAGTCTAATAACGTTAATTTAGTCCGTTAATGTCCGTATGTTATATAGTTCGGGTTTTATCGGTTTTTACTTGTATTAGTTACTTATATATCAGTATATGAGTTTTATAAAGTTTACATTAGACGGGTTTGATCGTCTAAGTTTTATTTGGCGAAAAACGTTAATTTTACGACAATAGCCGAAAAAGTCGTAAAAATCAAGTTTATAGTTTTTATTACTTATAAGTATTATTCCACTACCATTTTTATAATTTATCCATTTATTTAACCTTTTTACATATTTATATAAATAAAATTCATAAGTTAGTGGGTTTTAATTTTACATTTTATACAATATAATTTTGAGTGCTTATATAATAGTAATAAACATTATTTCTCAAAATCTGATTTTTATTTTCATCTTCACCATTTTTATAATATCTAGAGTTCTATAATGAATTAGAAGCTCATTTTTGGGTGGCATGATCTTCATATTATGTGCTACATTTAACTTAGTTATAGCTACTGCTCATTATAAGTTTATCTATGCTTAACAGTCCCTACAAAACAGCTTATTCAGATTAGCACACTCATCTTGTTTTGATCATATCTCACTCATTATAATGATTCCATTGCATGGCCAACTCTCACATGTGTATAACATCTTGTACTTACTGTAAATGGATTATACCATGCAAGTTTATCAGTTCATGTTTTAGTTACATACTGTTTTTATACAGCCAACTAAATAAGCATGATTTTAGCCTTGTTTCTTATAGTTATTAACCTTTTTAAGCATATTTATCAACACTTGATCCCCACACAACATTTTTATCATCATATATTCATCATATACATATACAATAAGAAAGAAAATACATTTTTTCTTTACAAAAATAACAAGAGAAAATGGAGAGGATGATCTTCTTTACCAACCAAGTGTATTTCTTGTTTTTGGAAGACAGGAACTTGATGAACACCACAAGTAACTTCAAGATCATCAAACACCAAGAACAATAGTTGAGAAATAAGCCCTAGGACACAAGAAAATCACCTCCTTTGTTGTTAATATGGCCACCAAATGATCAAGGCTTCAAGATAACTCCATGATAGAGCTAGATAACATGTATTTCATGGCTAGAAAAGATCAAATAGGGGTGTTTGTTCTTCAAAATGGGACGGCAAGGGTGGAGTTTTTGAGAGAGTTTGAGGTAGTTTGCATGTATGAAAATGGTTTGTGTGAGTAGCTAGTTGTTTTAGTTAAATGGAAAGCTTAAAGTGTAAGCTTAGTCTTACACTTGTTACAACTTAGCTAACATGATGCCGCATCCTTAGATGTGGTGTCATGTGCCGTCCCATGTTTATTAGTGGGGTGGGATAATGTGTTTTGTCCCACCTCACTAATTTATGGGTATCCCTCGATTCTAGTTTTCTCGGTTTGCGTGCCCTCGGGTCGTTTCACGAAAAACGTTTTTATAAATTATGAATCAACGTCACAAAACGAATCCAATAAAAATTGTCTCATCAAAAACGGAGTTCAAAAACGTAAATACGTAATCCTAAGGTTTCCGGTTTAGTCGTAAAGGACGTTAAAATAAAATCGTAAGTCCTAATCTCTTCTCGTAAATTTGTGAGTTTATGAACTAACTCAAATTTAAAACTCCAAAATAATATTCATGGACAAATTTATTTTCTGAAATGTCGGACTGTCACCAAAGACGGTGTATGTAAACGTAAGCACGTAACGTAGAATCCTCCGGTTTGAACGTAGTCGATGCTACTTCAAGACGTAAATCCAAATTACTTCCCAAAAATAAGTGAGTTCATATTGTAACATTGAAATAATGTTTTCAAATAAATATTGAGAATAAAATATCAACCATAAATTGACGGATTGTCACAGTTATTTAACGTTTAATATATAACTGTGATATGTTGGTGATGATCTTATTAGAGGCTGTATAAATTTATAAGAGATATGGAGATGACCTATGTGTTTTTGTTTTAGAAGATAGATGGAAACTGAGGGTGTGGGTGATGAGATTATTGTGGAAGTATCTGGACGGTGTGTGTAGGAATTTTTTTAAAGATATGTGGTTGAGACTTGAGAGACTATATTTCTTTTGTGCCAAAAACACTGTTGATTGGAACAGTTACGTGTGAGAGAGAAGGGTAACTGTTCTTTGGAAACAGTTACGTGTGAGAGAGAAGGGTAATTGTTCTTTGGAACAGTATTTTCCTTTTTAATATAAGTTATAATGTTTTCACTCCGTGATTTAATTTATGAGACCAACTTGTCATAAGCCAGTTGGCTATGAACTTTTGCAACATAGTGTCCGTTTTTATAATAACCCTCGATTTATCGTAAATGCGTATAATTATGTATAACAGGTACCCACGCGTTGCTGCGAACTTACGGAGTATTTCAGTTTTGATGGCAAGATTTCAAAACGCTGTTTTCTGAACTTAAATAACACTAATGAAAGTAGTCAACTTTGCCCATTCTCAGTTTACTGATTGCCAAAGATACTCACCGATAAAAGTCAACCGGACTTTATCCTTTTTTATTTAAAAGGGTCGAAATAGCAGCCTCATCATGCTAATGAGGTAACCCATACATACCATTGCATTGTGCATATTGCCTGGTGAAATTGAAATGAAGATGTCGACATGCACACTGACATAATAATCCACAGCCGCTAATAATGACACCTTTCCTTCAGCTTCTGCTGGTTGTTTGTCAGATGTAAGGTTTTTTTGTTCATCCATAACTCTGTAAGTGGAAACCGTTTTCGCAGTGCAGAAATTCATCATGTCTAATCGGGTAAAAAGTCGTTAAATCAGATCTGGCTGACCCTCGTATAATAATTACCCATTTCGACCTGCTATAGCCTATAGTTAACGTGGTGAAATGAGCTATAATGAACCAGACAAGTTTCATACACAACTTTTTGTCCCATTCTTTTATTTTTAGTTACTACTTGTTTGGCAAACACAATACAGAACAATCTACTTATAAGAATAATTAGTAAAAACTGGAATAGTTCATTGCGGAAAGAAGAACAAGATCCACATGTTAAGGAACCAGAAACATTTTAGACTTCCAAAGGTTCTATTTCATATACTTATGCAGAAACTTCCTATGGAAATCGCTTCGAATAGTGTCATTGATGAAATGCTTCTCCCACGAGCCTGGTTCTTGAAAACCACATCATCATCCCACCTGAAATATTAAAGTGAGATATCAACAACACTTGCTATAGGGATTCAATTAACATATAGATTACACATAGGTGGGGGTTGCAAAACAGGTCTGGCAAGTGTGAGAGACAAGTCAAAACGGATTAATTAGGCCGGGTTGTTTAGTTGTTTACCCAACCCACCTGTCCCCAACATTGAAATTTATAAATAATACTGTAATAACGTATATGAAACTATTCAGCTTTTTCTATATCTGGTACTCAGCGGTTGAAACAAATTTGAAGGCACCCACGTACATAATATCCAGTTTCGTTTATTATACCAAATCTGATTTTAAAAAAATGTAGTATGACAAAAATTCTCTTCAATTATTATAATCATTATTTTAATGCAACTAATTGAGAATACTGGAGAAATTTGACCAATCACCAATAAATCTAGGATTTTTATTTCACTGAGCTGTTTAGATAAAACATAGCCCGAATCGGCCATTCATACGTAGATGGGTCCAAATTGACACCTTTACATGCTGATAGAGATAGAGCAACTAACCTTCGTTTCAAACCAAAGGCTAATCCATTATTAAGGAAAGGGTTTCCCCGTATTATTACTACTTCTTTCGCGTTCCTGCACAAAACAGGTTTATGTGATAAACAAAAAAACCAATATTCTCCCAACAAATTACCCTAGAAATCTAGTTCAAAGGTAATTATTTTAACCCCATGCGACCCAAAGGATGTCAAAATGACTGTAGGTGACAAAGGGTCTGAACATGCAGGCTGAGTATGACCCTAAATATCTATGTCTAAAAAAAATTATATACACAAATTTTACTAGTACGAATTTGAATTTATTTTTTGGATAATATGATTTTAGTAGTTTTTTGTAATAAAGATACACAATGAACGATGTGTGACCAGTTAAACCCAGCTAACCCACTTCCTTAAAGCTAATCTGTTTTATTCGCCTATCTGGTCCGTCATTATACATATATACAAAACCCATTCACAAGAAAATGGGTCGAACTAGCCACCTTTAGACCAGTTCAACAAAATTTAAGCAGCACGAAAATTTATGCACCAAATAAAGCATAGTGAGAAAACTTACTTTCCGCAGTTTCTCTTCTATTTCCTTCCTTATTAGTTCAAGCTTTGCCATAAGAGCTTCTGTGTCATCCTCGTCATCATCATCATCATCATCTTCGTCACTAGCAACAGAAAAAATATGTCAGGCGTATGGAAAATATCAGGGTAGTTAAGATGACTAAAAAACTCAGTTGGCTTTTGATATATGGCACTGATGTAACAAAGGAGGGTTTGGGCTTGCAACTATGAACTGATCAGACAACCATTTTAAAAGCAGATCTCAGCAAAATATGCAAAACCAGCGTCGTTATAGCAAAATTAGTACCATACCAATGCTACCCCCAAAATTACATATATTAACCAAGATGAAAGACTCCAAATGTATTATAAAGTGAGTAAAGCTGGATCAAGTACGCAAATGACAGAAACGGCAGATAAGAAAAGATGTTCCAAAAAAATTGATTCAGGGTATGTTTCTCTCGAACAGTTCAGCTATAAAGGAAGCATGCCAGATGTGCTGAAAGTGGCCAAAACTGTACTTTCAATGCATTGAACTTCCTAAATCATGTTATTATCCTACAAATACAATTCTCATAGCTATATATGAGACGCTAACTAACAATATATCATCCTAAAAATGCAATTCATATCATCACAAATACATTCTCGTGGCTATATATGTGACGCTAACTAATTGAGGACAAAAATTGTCTAACGTCCACCAACCCACCCAATTTTCCACCTCGGTCGACCCGCTAGCAAACAAACAAGGCACCGTGCCTTTCAGTCATTCCTAATAGATCCAAATGATACTACAGAAGCAGAAAGAGACCTTAGCATGTTAAACGTAGCAGCCGTTGTCTCGTTTCCACCTTCGGCAGGTAGGAATGTTGGTCTAGCAGCCATTGTCATGTTTTCAAATGATACTACAGAAGCAGAAAGAGACATTAGCATGTTAAACGTAGCAGCCGTTGTCTCGTTTCCACCTTCTGCAGGTAGGAATGTTGGTCTAGCAGCCATTGTCTCGTTTCCACCTTCTGCAGGTACCAATGTTGGTCTAGCAGCCGTTGTCTCGTTTCCACCTTCTGCAAGTACCAATGTTGGTCTAGCAGCCGTTGTCATACTTAATCGCAGATTCCTTCAAAAACCTAACAAAACAAATCCAGAAATTCATCAATAATCCTAACAATAATTAAAATATCGAATCGAGACTATTATAAGGGGGTGTTTGTTTAAGCCTATTTCCGGGCTTACTCGGATTCGAATTATGTTTCATAAACTCAGCTTTTTACGGCTTATTTTGAAAATTATCAAATAAGTTTATTGTAAAATAATAATGCTTGTATAAAGCTCGTAAATATCAAAATAAGCTGTTTGAGTTTCGGAAACATAAATCAAATCCGAGTAAGCCCGCAAATAGGCTTAAACAAACATAACCGTATTAATATTAAATATTATTTTTAAGGGGTGTTTTTTAACCTAATTTTTCAGCTTAAGCAGTTTCGTTTTATGTTTTCATAAACTCAAACTTTTACGGCTTATTTTGAAACTTATAAAAATAAGCTTATTATGTCATAAGTTTCGAAATAAGTGGTAAAAAATTGAGTTTATAAAACAAACACCCACTTAACCCTAACAATAAATCTAATATGAAAGAACGAATAAAAATTTTAGGGTTAGGGTTTTACCGTTTTGATCGATTGTGTGTTTTTAATTTATCGGAATTATGTATTTACAAAAGGTCGATCTTATTGGTTTTATAAGCTAAATTGGGCCCTTATTCTTGGCGGTGGCTTTTAAATATTTTTTTTTAAAGCAAAACTTAGAGTATAATTTTTTTTAAAAGATTTTTTCCTTAGTAAATAATCATTTTATTTATTACTTTAAAAAGTGTAATTGTTCCTTAATTTAGAAATAATTGTTTAATTTTCGTACTTGTTTTTATTGAAAATTAATATTCGGGTTAAAAATATACAACTTTAAGAAAAAAACTTACAAAAAAGCGGGTTAAAAATTATAAAGGTTTAGGGTTAAGTTATTGTTTATAAAACTTTAGGGGTTGTCGCCTTTTTTAATCTTTTACCCTAAAAAAGGAGCAAAGTCATCAAATCACCACCCTCTGAACTTAAACCACCATCGTCTGAATATAAATTTGGAGCTCATCGAAACCACCTGATATAACAACACAAATGAGCTCATCCAAACCAGCAGAACATATGATAGCCCCGTCACCGTCACAAAGGAGGCCAGTTTAATTATTCAATTACAAACCCTAATTAAGATTAATTAAAATTTAGTTTTGGTTGAGGGTTTTTATTACAAATATTAGGGTCATTGATCGATGTGCCAATTTAATTTCAAAGGTGGTGTTAATTTAGTAGTTTTTTTTATTTATTTGTGTTAATTAGTGAATTGTAAACCTTAATTACAAGAGAATCCACAGTATGCTCAATGACCCGTTATGTTATGCCATTCTTCATTTTCTTATGCGCGTTTGAGTGCATTTAGGGTGGTCTAGATGTTAGAAGAGAAAAAACAAAAAGCTGAACATAGTAAGAAGAAAAGATAACTCTACTCTAACCGACTGAACAAGCACTATCCCACCCTATATTTACCAGAGGTTCAAGCAAGAAGGTAATAAGTATAGTTTCTTACGCCTAAAAAGTGGACATAACCAAATACTGTCTTGATAATCACAAGTTTGTTTACCATGTTTCAATTTTAAGGAATGATGGTAGGTATCATTGAAGAGTTGGAAGCTATCGAATGCCAAACACACCCTCAAAATTGGGACGTTTAATGTAGTATTGGTGATACATCTGTTGTTATTCTATACAGATGCCAACACCTTTTGCAATAGAATCATTGAACCAAGCAACGGTGAAGCATTGTACAGTCGGCATTGAACTAAGAATTACTTCTGAAAGGATCATACTTCTTGATAATCGGGTTTTCCTTTTTTATTTATCGAGTCTCTTTTGATGGACTTTGAAAAAACCTTTCTTATTTTTATTTGCTCATTCTTATTAATGCAACATGTATACAACCCATCTTTATTGGCTGACATGATTAGATCTGACGGTTCATCCACGATATCCATTTTGAGTGGTGGTGAGTCCTTACCTGTTGAGTTGGCACATGCCCTGGTGAGTATATAAGTGTGTAGATTGTCATCAGTCACCAACCAAACACCACATTCAATCCTTTGACCGAATAGAGTGAAGACTCTTTTGACCTGCTGTGTTGAAAGACCGCACACACTGGCCAAATTATAGTAAACTGGTCAAAATAATTCGCGTAACTCCTTGACAATCTATGTGAATCGCTCATTAAGAAGTGTTGAATCTCTTTTCTTTTTGCTTTTTGCAAACTATCATTATTGCCTTAAATCCAAAATCTATAACAAAGTGTACGACAAATCTTTTAGTCAATAAAATTCAGAAGTTAAGTTTTGTTGCAATTTATAGCCACTTATTTGGTGTCTTTACTTTAATAGGAAACCTTAAGTACGTATATGGGATCTGACCAAGTTGGTAGCAGTTACTAAAGTCATTTAACTCCCAACACTATGTGTACATTTTATGGGAATATAACCACTGGTGGAATCACAGGTGCAAAAAGAAAGCAAAGAGAATTGTTTTCAGTTTATGGTTCTTTCATATAGTTATGCGTGAATAGTATTTTTTTTCATAACATAGTAACTTTATATCATTTTTTGGGTTCCACTTCACAATGACAAAAAGTGGTCGTAGATGTGAGAGTGTTTTTCTGAATTCTGATATACTATGAAATGGCAGGCACGAGATTTTTATAGGGAGGATGCATTAAGAGTATGCTACCAAAACATGTCTCGACATGAAAATGAGCAGTTTCCGTTTTTTTGTGAACGTGGTTAAAATTTGATCTCACAGTAACTGTGAATCCATTTTATTTTTTTTCTTTAAACGATCATTCATTCAAGAACCATCTAATCCTCTTGCACCAAAACCCATCTGCATCTTTTACTGATCCTCTCACCAAAACCCACTAAATCCTACCGCGCCACCAATGATGACAAAAAACACACTTAATTGACAAGGTTCATATCTATGACGACCACCAATAATGAGGATAACGAGTTGCACCTAAATCGTTGTAAGTTTATGAACCTTACCTTATCAAATTTTTTATCTTTTGTGTTTTTTTTTAATTTTTAGTTTTAGTTTTGATTTTTGATTACAGGTTTTAGGTGAGGATGTTAGGACTCCTAATGAAAATGAGTAGTGCTATTAATCGGGTAAGACTAAGCGACCACTTTTTTTATCCTTGTTTATGTGATTTGTAGAGTTAACGTATCAAATCATGTATGTTTACTTTATGTTTAACTATGTCAAAATCACTATATTTAGTTTATACTGTCTCATTTTCTTAGATTAACATCAACATTAAACTTTATATAAAGAAAGCTATAGGGTTTAGGTATTGAATAAAAATAAACCTGAAATAGTGGTTATGTTTTTAGAATTCGCTTATTAAGCTTTGAATGCGGTCTTTGTTAGTAACATAAATTTATGGGGCTAATGAAAATCCACCGAAGCTTATGTTTTGTTTCTCTTGATCACACTTGCTTTGGTTATCCCATGGAAGCATATTTGTTATTGATCAGTGTGGATGGAAACAAGAGCTTGGTGTTTACAGCAATAGCGGGTTCACTAGCCGTAGTTAGGTTGTGTTGCAGCCAAAGCAGTTATTTGCTATTGTTCCCCAATTGTCAGACCAGAGCTAAAATGTGCTACCTACTAATGTTACACTCTCATTTTACTATTTGATGTTTTTATGTGGGTATTCACCAGGCGATGAGGATAGTATTGCTTTGTGTTCCTGGAACATGATGGGTGAAAGCATCATGCATCCTTGGCGGGGCACCACCAATTACCCCTTTATCCGGTTAGTCACTTGCAAATCTGAGCCAAACATTTTCACATTGGGACACAATTGCTTATGAAGTTATTTTTAAGACATAATGAAAAGTCTTTTTTTTCACATGTCCAACATGGTTTAGGTGCATATTTATCAACAAAAAATCCTGATTTTAGGCCTAATGTATGTCATGTTTTTTCGAAATTTATTATAGGCTTTTGTTCAAGGTTTCCTTCTATGAACTTTTTTTTTGCAGTAACTGAAAGTCTAATTTCAGGTGGTGTCTTTTGATATATAAGGTGAAAGAGGTTGGCATATCTATGAATGGGTCAAGAACGGATCCAAGGTGAAAGGAATGGGTCGAGAACGGATCCAAGGTGAAAGGATGGGTCAAGAACAAATTCAGAGGTCAATCTTTATTATGGCTGAAACATAAACACTTCTTTGTCCAAATTTCTATAGATGATTAATTTGTCAATTATGATTACTGGATAATTCTAATAAATACTATTTTCATTTAATTGGCAGGCCAACTCGACCCATTCTCCTTTAAGCTAAATTCACTGATTTTACGTAATTGAAAGTCTAATAAGTGTACATGTTACTTATTTTGAACAAATTTTGCTAGTTGCCTTTTCTTATGACTAAATGTTTGAATGAGCATGTTATTGTGTAGGAGGAAACTAAATAATAAATATCACATGCGCCATTGGAAGAGAATAGGTATATCTGAATATTAGTGCGTCTGCAAAACACAAATATCAGCAACATAGTGTCCACGCACCATTTGAACAAAAGACAATTCTTTGCGATTTTAAAACATCAAGTTGAAGCTTGCTTTAACAAAACTGTTCTAATTTCGAAGTACTATCATGTATGTTTTAGTTTTCAACTTCTGCACCATATATTAATCAGGTTACTTTAATAAAATTCACTAAAACGCCTTTCTACCTAAGCCTTATGTTTCAGTTCAACAATGCACACATGTTTATGTTAAAATTATTCAGATTTATGGGGTTTTTTCTTTTTGTGTATAGAGGCTTCACGTCAACAGCAAAGAGCACAAGAAGCCACCAACATCAAGGAAGATCATCAATTGATAACTTCCCCACTGACACTGGCCCATAAAAATCAAGAAAATTGAAACATGATGATAGGGCAAATTTGTAGTTCGGTTCGGTTCGAATATGACCCACAACCCGAATTCTATTTTCGGTTCGGTTCTAATTCGGGTTCGATTCGGTTCGGTTTTTGGTTTTCGTGGGTCAAACCCAAACAATGGACACCCCTACATGAGGATGATGAAGAAAATGATGTTGAATGGAGAAAATAGACTCCTGTCCAGGTAGATGTTAATAATTCTTAGCGGCCACTGATATGTTATCTTACCATGTTCTACTTATTTTAAAAGCCGATAATCAGTATAGGAATTTTGTTTACAGGTTTAGATTGTCGTTAGTTATAGGGCTTAATTACTTATGTCCATTATCATGGAACCAAAGTATACATGGACACATGGTGAATGCCTTTCATAAGGTTACAAGTTTACAACTTACAAGTAGTTGTGACTTGTGAAGATATAAATCTGATGTGTTTTTTTTGTGTATTTTACTTTGGTTCATGCATAAACATTAGCATTCATTTATCTGTCTATTTATGGTACTTAGTATATGGTATAACATGGTTGCCTAAATTTCTGTTTCTAACTAAGTTTTATCGCAAGACTTCGGTATATGCTACCCCACGACTTAAAATGTGATTGGTAATTCTACTTAGCCGTAGTTGGGTTGCGTTGCAACCAAAGCAGTTGTTTGCTATTGTTCCCCAGTTGTCAGACCTGAGCTAAAATGTGCTACCTGCAAATGTTACTTTCATTTTACAAATGTGCTACCGATCAAGACGACTGCCTTTTTGGATAGCTTGGAATAACTATGCAGCTACATAGTGATTAATTTTCTCCCTATTTGATAATGGGTTGGATTATATTCCCTTGGAAACTTTATCTTCTTATTCTCAATTTTAAACATAAGCTAATTAAAATTTTCAGTTGTTGCATACACTACGACGAAAAGCTTTGATAAAACTCTCAAATTAATATATATGTACATTTAAAAACCATTATATTTTAAACAAGCAGTTAATCATAAATAGTTTTCCAAATCAAAAATTTCGACTTCAATCTTACTACATCATAAGCAACATGCAATGGTTGAATGACTTTAATCATACACAAACATCACAAATCGGCGATCATTATAAATATTGGCATAATCAAACGCATACAAATACACAGATAATATAAGTAAAAATATCACATATAATGTGCCAAATCATGATTAAAAGATTGAATAAACACAATCATAAACTATTACTCCTTTCGTCTCAACATTATTGTTTTGTAACAAAAAACACACAGTTTAAGAAAAATATCATAATTACAGTTTTCTCTCTTTTACTTTTTGCATAAATACAGTTTTATTTTTAACCAATTAATTCAAAAGTTTTTAAAATTTTGTAATTATAACTTAAAGTACGGGTAATATTGTAATCTCGATCTAAATTTTCTACCTATTTCTAAAAATGGACAATTTTAATTTGGTACAATTCAAAAAGGAAAAATGGATTCTAATTTTAAGACGATGGTAGTATGTAAGAATCAATACATGTGATTCTCGAATAGATAACAGAGACAAGAATAAATTGCATTAGACAAGAGTAAATTGCATAAATCGCCTTCAAATTAGTGAATTAGTAAATGTATCCGTATAAAATCTCTTATCTCTTAATTAGTAAATTTGATTAGGATGTAAAATAACACCCTAAATGTTTTAAAAAACAAGTGAGCAACTTTGGGGATTCTTTATATAAATAAAAAAAAAAGACAAAAATATGTTTCACGTAAAAAAACTGGATGCAAATAGCCAAAAAAGATTATTGAAACTTTTAGAAAAAAACCTGTGCATGCTCGACCCACTAACCACTAACCCGCCCGTCGTTCCTGTAAAAAATGTTGCTATATTTCAATTTAAACATCTATGCTTTCTAAATCCTTACTATCCCTACTACTTATAAAGAATTTACAACTTTTTTTAAGTACACTTATATAGGGAAACATAGAAATTTAGTAAGGAAGTATAGGATTTTTTTTCTACATTTCCATCTTTAAGTTCTGACTTTTTTTTAAACTTAATTATGAATGATACTCCATACTTCTCAAATGAAAACACGCACACATGTCGTAGCCTCCATCTTTTTCTCTCTCTAAAACCTAAAAATGAAATATACAGCCTCCATCTTTCTCTCTCTAAAAGTGGCAGCCACCACCACATCTGCCACCACAGATCATCACGCGTTGGTTTATGATATCTCAGCTCTCATCTCATGATTTAGTTATTCATTCTATGTGGTTCATACCACATACCCACAGTCCACAACCTACTTCGTTGTCGTCGGCTTCTTCGTTGCCACCGTTCATGGTGTGCGGCGTTGATGGTCGGCAGGCGACGTCAACGAGGTTAGGTGGCTGTTTTCTTTGTAGGTGATCTGAATATGTGTATTTGAAGTTGTATGATGTTTGTGATCTGTGGTGATTTGATTGATCAGTATGTTTGCTTTTACTCCTCTTTTTAACCTAATACACACAGCCTAATCGCCTCCACCCTTATTTTAGGAGATTTGATTGATTTTATTTTCGATTATATATCTCTAACCCTAGTCTCACAAACCCACTCCCCATTATCTGCTCTTTGTGTCGTCATTTCATGGTGGAATGTGACGATGCTGGGGAGTTTGTTTGATGGTGCTATGATGATAGAAGTTGGTTTGGTGATGTCTTTGATTTGTAAACTCAACCCCAAAAAGAAGCCATCATTTTCATGGCTCCTCCCAACGGGTAATCTTTTCCAATTAATTTATTTCTTTTTAAGTCTTTTAGGTTTACTCTTTTCGTCTTAAAGATGTGGTTTGTATTAAAGGCCACGATCCCCTGTTCTCTTGCTCTCGCTCTTTGTAAAAGAAAATTTTGAAATTGCATGTCAGCATAACGTGAGTTTTTGAATTCTATTTATAGCTTTTAGGATGTTTATATACATATTACTCGTGATTACATTGTTTTGGTTTCCATTATTATGAGCTGGGATGGTTACTTCTAAGGGATCATTTTAGGTGAAAATACTATATGGCTGTTAGTTATAGTCATTAAGCTGATGAAATATATACGCCAAAGCAAATAGGCTCATACCTACGAAAATACGTTGAAACAAATACCCTTAATCTTTTTGGTTTTTGATGTTTTGTATGAGGTTTTAAACTGAATTCTGAGTCACCAAAGCAACTATAACGATGGGCAAACACGAGCGACGACAATGTATGAAGCGGAATGTGCAAAATGTATGACAAGTTTACTTTTTATTTTTCAATATTTTTTTACCAAATTTACATCTGCTCATAGGTGGTAATATTCCATTTTATTTAATGATATTGCAGGTCTCTTGAAGTTTATTTCTATAAAAAAGGCGAAACTATAAGGATGTTTCCCATAAAATGATTAAAGATCTGCATAGCCCTCCTATTTGAGGTGCCAATAGGTGGTTAGTCCAGGAGGTAAAAAATGAGCACTTCGTAAGGAGGTGATGAAAAAGTTACTCTAAAAATGTTGTGCTCATAATAAGTATTATCTAAGGGTATAAATCAGCGGGTCGTTAATATGTTGGCTACAGATGCCAATGTACCATTATGTGCATTCCACTACACGCACCGCTTTAACAAACGTCCTCAAAGGCTAAAGAAATTTCCTACACCGCCATTTATGGTCAGCCTATTTCTAATGTTGCCCAAAAAAGTCCGCCTGTATGTAAGTACATTACTCTTTGGGTCTATTGCTTTTGAATATCAGAATCACTACTTTAGTTCTTAATTATCGTCTTATGTGAACGTAGGTAAACGTAGGTAAATATGGTAGTTATTGTAATCCATTGGGCAAAAGTTAAATGAAAGAAAGTGGACTGAACAATTGACGTTGCTCCGATTCTGATAGGAGCTAGCATAGTACTAGAGCCAAAGAAAATGTGCCGAGGGATATGATGCTTTCCAAAATAAGATATGAACAAGTACATTCATTTATATATTCATTCGTCTATATTATTTTACTAAGTATTTATGTGTAGTTTTATTTGGGGAATTTTGCTAGATGATACTGCAGTTAGTATTTAAACAGTAACTTTGCATCCTAGGCCATCTTTAAGATAATGGTGCATTCAGATCTGTTAAGCAATACTTGGCTATTCTTCGGCAAAGATTGCATAATTTAAAACTAAGTTAACACATAAAAACTAATAACCAATACATGTGGGTGTTCAGAAACAATTAGATAGAGAATTGTAACAATGACTTGGTTTCTATGTTGTTGACCATAGAAACAATTTCTTTTGCATGCTTGGTTTCTATGTTTTCTAGAACGAGGGTAAAGTTTTTGATTTTCAATGTGTTTGTGTTTCGTGCTTGCTAGGATGATAGGTTAAGTATTATTTATTTATTTTCAACCCTTGAAGGGCTGTTTCAGGACATGTTTCATTTGCAGTAACATGACATTATTTGAGTTTGGAAAAGACAATGAGCTCAGTTTTAATAAGCCGGACAAATAAGCTAACACTACAGCCCCGTATATCAGAAATGTTTGTTGCTACCATATGAACTGAAATGCATGTGAAGTTATAGTATTGCATAAAATTTTTTATAAATTTTATCTTAAGTTTGTTATAAATTTGTTTAGGTATCCTCGTCTAGTTCTTCACTACTCCCACAGAAAGGACCCTTTTTGTCTGGGGTTATAAAGTTTGTGTAATTTTGTAACGAGTTTGTGTATTTTATATGTAGTTAGTAAAGTTTGTGCATATATATTTTAAACAACCAGGTAAATGTAAAAGTTTTAACATTTTGAAGTTTGTAGTACTCGGTATTTTTTGGTCACTTTGCGTCTTGGTTCTGTTAGTGTAGTGTTCTTTTGTTACGTACATGAGTTTGTTTGGGTTAGTGTGTGTTAATCTAATATTGTTTCGTCTATTTTTGTTAGACTTGTGGATTTTGTGCGGATATGATTCCTAAAGTGAGCTTTTTGGACAATACTCGAGTCATGTAGTTTTGGTTAGATTTCATTAACTACGTATTGGCCTTTTTGAGATCATTATGAATGTGGCATATGTTTTTTTTGTATGTGAACGGGTTCAATATGCAAAAAATAACGAAAGAAAACGTGACAATTAACTTGTGGGACGTTGGAGGACAACCACGATTTCACAACATTCATGTGGGAGACATATAGCCATGGAGCTTCTACAATAGTGTATGTTACGAAAACCTTAATATGTTGGCTTTTAAGATTTTAGAAATATTTTGACTTTTAAGTGTTGGTGCAACGATGTTGTTGACCTGTAGATCATGAGAATATCAATACGTCAAAGACAGAACTCTTTGATCTACTGAGCAAACCATCCCTCACGGGGTTCGTTTAATGGTTCTTCGAAACAGAATCGATGAGGATGGTGCTCTCTCCGTTGATCAGTTAATGAATCAAATGTAAGACTCCTTCGATAAGCTGACCGAGACATATTTTTATTTTATATTTAATGAACCCCATCTTGATATATTTGCTTGTAATGGTTAATAGATTGGTCCTTATGAGGAGTTTAAATTATTCAACGAAATTTATTTTGTACAACCGCAAGGAGAACATACTTATCACAAGAGACTTTGTTTTTGTAGTTTTCTTTCATCTGTTGGTGATGACAGTTAGTTTGTGCAAGGAGTTGAGATCTCTTACAGAGGTAAGTGTGTTGCTCCATGATCTCGTGCAACGAACATTGACCTTGTGTCCAGCCCTGTTATTAGGGCGCTCGGAGTGGTCGCGTCGTGGGGTGCCAAACCCACGGCGTGGGCCTAGGTTGACCAAAACCGCGGCGCGGGAACCCTACGTGGGTATACCCACGTCGCGTGGTTACTTTTTTAAAAAAAATCATTTTACCCCTCCCCCCCAACGGTTAGTTTTTGAAAAAAATTCATTTCAGCCCCCCCCCCCCCCCCAAACGGCTAGTTTTCGAAAAATTTTCATTTCACCCCCCCAACGGCTAGTTTTTAGAAATTTGAATTATAACGTCTATAATTTTCGATCCGTCTATAAATATAACTCAAAATCAACCATTTCTTACACACCAAAACACAAACACTCTCTACAAACAAATATGAATCCCGATCACGTTTCGTCAGTTTTTGAAATCGATGAGGAATTCGATGCTTACTTCTTGCCACTAGCACACGATCATTATCAACGGTTGCTTGAAGAAGAGAATCGTCCAAGACTATCTCGGACCCAGTCAACCGTGACCGAGAAGGTGATGAGGAACGGCTCATGAACGATTATTTCGTTGAGAATTACAGGTATCCTTTGGTTAAGTTTCGTGAAAAATTTCGAATGAGCCGAAGACTATTTTTAAAAATAGTTAACGGCATATAAAATTATCAGCCCGATCCTCTTCCTGCGCATTTTAATTATTTTACTTCTCGACTCGATGCTACGGGTCGAATGAGTATTAGTGCTATTATGAAGTGCACAATGGCTATACGTCAATTGGCATACGGCAACACGCCGGATGCATTTGATGAATATTTACAAATTGTTGATCAAACCGGATGTGAGTGTCTAATGTATTTAATATGTGTGTTATTGACTTGTATATGGCCAAGTATCTAATAAAACCAACTCCGGCCGATGTTGATCAAATATATGATCTACATCTTACGAAACATGGTTTTCCGGGGATGCTTGGCAGCATTGATTGTATGCACTGGGAATGGAAAAATTGTCCAGTTGCGTGGCATGGACAATACGCTGGTGGTTATAAAAGATACCCTACTTTGATGCTTGAAGCTGTTGCTTCGCAAGATCTATGGATTTGGCATGCGTTTTTTGGGATGGCAGGTGCGAATAACGATATTAATGTTTTAGATAATTCTCCGTTATTTGATGACCTTCTGAATGACGAAGCACCGGTAAAACCGTATACGGTTAATGGAGTTCAATATCCAAATGGGTATTACTTAGTGGATGGTATTTACCCACAATGGGCGAGTTTCGTGAAGTCTTTCATGGTTGCAACTGACGCCAAACATGCTCACTTCAAAAGGCGTCAAGAAGGTGCACGGAAAGACGTTGAACGTGCATTTGGTGTTCTCCAAGGACGTTGGGGAATACTACGTCAGCGCGCGTATGAAGTAAACACCTTACGGCGACTCATGTATACGTGCATCATACTTCATAACATGATTTTGAAAGATCAAGGTATGCAGGTTTTAGATTGGAACCAAAATTACGTTAACCCGTCAAAAAATATGCAACGAACATGGGTCGAACAGTGTGAAGTTTACCGCCGAAAAAACAAAGAACTACGTGACCGACAAACCCATCAAAGTCTTCAACAAAACCTTATGGATCATATCTGGAATCAAATTGACCACGGAGATGAAGATGCATATGAAGATGAAGAAAACTAAACAGCGGGTCGTATGATTTTTTAATTTTCGTATGTTTTTTTAATTTTCGTATGTTTTTTTAATTTCCGTATGTCTTTTTAATTATGTTCATTTTATTTTAAAAGTACTATAATGTTGGTTATGTTTATTGAAATATTTAAGTTTGTTTAGGGGGTGTTTTGTAAAATTCTAAAAAACTGGAAATCACTTGGAGTGATGACTCCCCTGTTTTTTCATGTGAGTGAGTGAGTGAGTGAGTTTTGCTGACGTGGCACCCCAAAATACACTCACTTGGAGTGATGACTCCTTGTGCTCTTAACCAATCCTTATAATAAAACTAGACCAGATAACTTCTTTCACACTTCATACACCGATTAATGCTGACTATAAAGCCAAACTTTATTTTTGGTTTTTATATGTATACAAACAGAACGAGTTAATGTGACAGTTAAGTGAATATTAGTAGTTATTATCATACACAGTTGTCTTATCTGTCAGTGTTGCTCATGTGTGCCATGTGTTTTGATATAGAATTATGGAATGTATAAGATTATAAACTTTAGTAACTGTTGTTCCTCAAATGATGGGTAATGGTATACTAACATTTAGCTAAAAGTAAAAAGTATGGGTTATCACAGTGGATTGAACTTTACTCATCTTTTTTGTTAAGAAAGAATCAAATTAATTCTCATGATCGATAAAGCTCAAGCGCTAACAGTTTCAAATGTTGATGTCTATTTGCTCGACTATTTTCTTGCATGGCCAAATTTATGTTGCGTTATCTACAAAAAATATCACGTACAGTACAACTACCAAAGTATTCGTGAACTCAGTTAAGGACTTAAGGAGTTTGATGATGGAGGAGTCTACAAGTCATATGTCGTGTATCAAGAAGTTTTACGCGACGAGTAACGCGCGTTTTTAGATTGCACAATATCTCATAATTGGTGTAGTATTTCATTTTTCACTAGATGTCTTTATATGTTTTTAATACATATTAAGAGTTATTGCATGTTATGACCGTTTCCACTTTCATGTTAACAAATTCACTTTTGGTTTCAAAAATCACTTACCACAAAATTGCGCTTCGTTAATTATATGTGGCTAAGCATTTCCGCCGCTATACGCGGGTACTCGCCTAGTTTATTTTAAATTCAATCGGTCTATCAAAACGTGTTTTAGTCTTCACTTTAATTCACTTTTAACTCTGTTGTATTACGATTAAAAAATTTATGTAGCCAATCATATTTAATCTTAGGTTCGTCCTTCCTTGATCCCGTATGTACTATTTGTATTGATATAGTATGACATTCACTTGAAATAATATACAAATTTGTTTTTAACATTATAAAACAAGTTTTTATCAAAGTTTTTTAACATCACCAAAACGTGTGTTTATATAAACTAGGTCTTGTGCCCGCGCTTCGCCGCGGCGGTTAGTTTACTGGACGGTTTGCGTACTTTTCGTCTTCGGCATGGTCTAGAATAACAGCATGCTAATTTTTCTGGTGCACTGTAGACATGTGGACGGAACTGAGTTTGTCACCCCCTGCATGAAAGATATTATTAAGAAGTAAAAAAAGCTGTAATTGAAGCAACTTACTTAATCTAATAAAGTGGTTAGAAGTCATGAAGGCGTCGCAAATGGTTTCTGTTGGGCTAAAAATACGATTAATTTTACTGATCTGTCTAATTTCAAATAAAGCTATTGTAGTCGAACAATAGAATGTTGTACACATTTCTTATTGTTTTAGCTGGTATCAGTAAACTATCTTTTTTACCTTGCCTCTTATTGTAATGCTCATGTTGAATTTCACCTATTGGGATCAGATGGCTATGAACATTAGAAAAATATTCAACATGGAGCAATAAACACACTTTCAAGTAATGGGGAAACCGAAACGTCTAAAGGTCCTTTCGCTTCCACACTAAAGTTATGAAAACGCACCCTTACAATATCTATATTCTCTTATTTGAAACCGTATGGTTTGTAACTGTCAAGTAATTGCATAATCTCCTTATTTGTTTATGACATTATACCACATCAGGAAGAAAAAGACCAAGGGGCGTTTGGTTGAAGCCTTTAGAAACAAACGTTCTTATTAGCTTATAATAATTTGTGCTTCGTAACCTACTTTGGGTAAGCAAATTGACCTTATTACGACATCAGTTGTGTTTTGACTAATTATAAAAGTCTTCTAAGGAAATATATTAAAATCATACAATGTATATTAAATTCTAGTTTTAATAAATCACTTACCCGATCCAACAACAGATTCTTCAAGTAATCAAAAAGCAAAATTCAAGATGCAGCGAAGACCCTTGATACAAAACTTGCACCTGCCAAAGAAGTAACGGTGTGAATAATACGACTCCAAATTTACCCATAAAAACTAAATGCAAACCCACATTATTAGATGAACTAAAAGTGAAAGTAAGCACATGCTTATGTTACTGCTGGGTGATCATTGATAGTCTAAGCATTGGCTGTTTTAGATTACTCTATGAAAAGTGATCGACCGCTAGCATCAGCACCGGCAGAATCTGCGGCAGCAGTAGAATCATAGAACTTTACACGGACAGTTGTTCCCTGTTAAAAAACCCAAAGCAGATAACTAATATAAAGTGTTCGATAATGGCGGAACTCATACAAAAAACCATCATATTTTACTATTTATGCAAGAAATTTAGAATGGTGAAACTGTCACACGCTTGTAAAGTTGATGTAGGTGCAAAGAGTGGTTCGTTAGCCGGTTCGATTTCATTTAACAGTTCATGTCAGGTATGACTTGTGGTTCATTTGCTAGTTCGTTTTCATGCACCATTTGAGGCATAAATTTTGCAGGCAAGTGTAAGCATTAAAATTCCACCTTAGAGCCTATTCTATCACTAAAGTTCAATAGAAAACTAACCCACCATATGTACAACACTTGACGCAACACGGGGAAAAGAGAGTGCATCCAAAATCACTTGCTTTAATGTGCATCCAGTTTATTATTGAAGAGTCCATATTATTAATAGCCTAAAATAAGAACGTAAACACGGCATAAGCTGATTAAGCTAGTCGGAACTCTATATAATGCATTGTGATTTAAAGAAATAAGCGAATAAAGCATAGAAACAAACCGTTGTGAATCTCACGTTACACCATACCACGGTTTCTCATATCCAATATGCATATAAACCTTTCCAAACAGCATCCTTCCCCAGCCAAATGCTATTTCCTATATCACCAAAAAAAGCATAAAAAAACATCGTATATAACTAAGGAAGAGCTCGTGTGACATGAGTTTACCTCCATTGTATTGAGTTCCACAACCACAACACAAAACTTAATCTCAGTCATAATGAATATCAAGAATTTTTCTAACCTATTATCTGAGGGAAAAAAATAGAAATTGCAATAAATTTTTACACTCTTTACATTCTCCAATTACCAAAACCGAAAATCAAGAAAACTGAAAAATTAGGTCCGTAGAAAAAAAACAGAAATTGCAATAATGTTTTACACTTTATACATTCTCCAATATACCAAAACCAAAAATCAAGAAAACTAAAAAATTAGGTCCGTATTTTTTTTATTCCCGACTGATTTTGAAAGCTAGAGTTATAGTAAAATTTTCAGCAAGATTGTTATGCATACCTGCAAATTCTATCAGAAACATAAATGGACTCGACTCATACTGAAGCCATATACAAGCATATATGGTAGTAGGCAACAAATTAATAAGCAACAATACTAACAAGTAAGCATAGACATTGAAGAAGCAGGTATCCAGAGAGTGTTTATGATTGCATATACGTTACCACCAAGTTCTTTACCATTCTTATATTGCAACTTTCAAAACGCCTCCTCGAGCAATGTTTTATTCTCCCACGGCACTCTAGACGTATTCATGCCATCCGGGTTCTCCTAAAACACTCATTTAATTTTCAACCCCCCCCCCCCCCCCCCCCCCTCCAAAAATTTAGAACTTCCAGATAAACACATCCACAAAATAACAAATTTCTTTCGCTTTACAATACATCTATAAACCAATACATAATCCTAAGCGTAAAAAACAAAAATGTATCTAAAAAATCTTGAAATGAATAAAAAAAAGCAGAAAGCTTACTTTTTGAAAGATCCCATCATCATCTTCAATCTAGCGAACCTTGCAATCTACAACACCCATATCCCCCATTCATCACTCTCCTCGTCTTCATCATGTTACAAAAAAACTATCAACACAAAAAGAAACAAAATTTACATTAACCGAAGCCATATTAAAATAAACAAAACGAAGAAAACTTCCCAAATTTCGTGTTAAATTAAGCCAGGCCATATCAACACAAACCACACAATATAATCAAAATAAAAAAAATAAATAGAACCAAAAAACATGATCAAAATAAATAAAATTGAATAGAGTTATTTAACTTTTAATATATAACAATTTAACAGTTCATGTCAGGTATGACTTGTGGTTCATTTGCTAGTTCGTTTTCATGCACCATTTGAGGCATAAATTTTGCAGGCAAGTGTAAGCATTAAAATTCCACCTTAGAGCCTATTCTATCACTAAAGTTCAATAGAAAACTAACCCACCATATGTACAACACTTGACGCAACACGGGGAAAAGAGAGTGCATCCAAAATCACTTGCTTTAATGTGCATCCAGTTTATTATGGAAGAGTCCATATTATTAATAGCCTAAAATAAGAACGTAAACACGCCATAAGCTGATTAAGCTAGTCGGAACTCTATATAATGCATTGTGATTTAAAGAAATAAGCGAATAAAGCATAGAAACAAACCGTTGTGAATCTCACGTTACACCATACCACGATTTCTCAGATCCAATATGCATATAAACCTTTCCAAACAGCATCCTTCCCAGCCAAATGCTATTCCCTATATCACCAAAAAAAACATAAAAAAAACATCGTATATAACTATGGAAGAGCTCGTGTGACATGAGTTTACCTCCATTGTATTGAGTTCCACAACCACAACACAAAACTTAATCTCAGTCATAATGAATATCAAGAATTTTTCTAACCTATTATCTGAGGAAAAAAAATAGAAATTGCAATAAATTTTTACACTCTTTACATTCTCCAATTACCAAAACCGAAAATCAAGAAAACTGAAAAATTAGGTCCGTAGAAAAAAACATAAATTGCAATAATGTTTTACACTTTATACATTCTCCAATAGACCAAAACCAAAAATCAAGAAAACTAAAAAATTAGGTCCGTATTTTTTTTTATTCCCGACTGATTTTGAAAGCTAGAGTTATAGTAAAATTTTCAGCAAGATTGTTATGCATACCTGCAAATTCTATCAGAAACATAAATGGAATCGACTCATACTGAATCCATATACAAGCATATATGGTAGTAGGCAACAAATTAATAAGCAACAATACTAAAAAGTAAGCATATAGACATTGAAAGCAGGTATCCAGAGAGTGTTTATGATTGCATATACATTACCACCAAGTTCTTTACCATTCTTATATTGCAACTTTCAAAACGCCTCCTCGAGCAATGTTTTATACTCCCACGGCACTCTAGACGTATTCATGCCATCCGGGTTCTCCTAAAACACTCATTTAATTTTCACCCCCCCTCCAAAAATTTAGAACTTCCACATAAACACATCCACAAAATAACAAATTTCTTTCGCTTTACAATACATCTATAAACCAATACATAATCCTAAGCGTAAAAAACAAAAATGTATCTAAAAAATCTTGAAATGAATAAAAGAAAGCAGAAAGCTTACTTTTTGAAAGATCCCATTAATAGGTGTGAAAACACCCATCCTTTTACCACTTATTTCTTACTAAAACAAGACCAAAAAGCGTGTTTAATATCATTTGTTTGGAATTATGCGTGGTTTTTGTGTTTATTGTGTTTTCAGAGTCAACCGGATGATTATTGAAGAAAACATGGGATTGCACGGGTTTTATCAAGGAAAAAGACTAAAGACGAAGTCTATCGTCCAAGAGATGCAAAAGATTTGAAGTCAATGGGCCTATTTGAAGATTTATCGAAGAAAAGGACCAAAGATGGAAGATTTGCATATGTCGAAGAAACTCAAGTCTATTAAACGAAGAAATTAAAAGACGAGTTGAATTTAATCGACGACAAATCCCGAATCAGAATCGAAAACGTCAACTTTTCTGAAAAGACGAGAAGACAAGAAGAAAGGGAGAAAGCCCACTCACCAACCAACCACTCAGCCTATATAAAGGGATCACCCTCACAAAATTTGGTATCTAGTTTTTTTCTTTCAGTTTCATTTCTCCTAGTTCGTAGGAAACCATCTCCCTTAAGGAGTGGTTTTCATCTCTTTGATTTTCTTCTTTTTAATCTTGTAAGCTTGATCCTTTCCTTTTGTTTGACTGAATCTTAATCATCAATACAAGTGCTCCTTTAATCTTTTCATTCCTCTTGTTCATCATCATCTTTTATTCAAAGTTCTTAAGTTTTTATTTAGTTCAAGTTTGATCTTAAAAAGTTGTTGAATTTGTGTTTTTATGATTGGGATTTGATCCTTGTAGTTAGAAGATGATTTGTGGTTAATTTGGTAAAACCTTCTTGTTTATTTGGCTTGATTTAGTTCAAATTCGTATTACCCTGTTCTTGAAGTTTCTGCTACTGTTCTTCGTTCCCAGCAACTTTCCGAATAGTTCATCTCCTCTTTCCCTTATTCGGAATATTCATATATTCCGAATAGCTTACTTTCTCTTCTCTTACTCGGAATATTTCTAATATTCCGCATAGCTTATATATTCCGAGTAGCTTACCTGTTATGTTCCTTATTCGGAACATTTAAAATTCCGCATAGAGCCCCATTATTCCGAATTGCCAATTCCTTTTTCTCTTGTTCGGAATATAATTTATTCCGAATAGCTTTCCTAGATTTTTCCTTTATTCGGAATTTTCCAGTTATTCTGTATAATATTATTATTCCGAGTAGTCTCAATTATTCCGCATAAGGATAGCATTCCGAGTAAGCTTAATTTTTCCGCATGGTCGTACATTTAATATTCCGAATAGAGCACATTTTCAGCAAGTTTATTTGATTGTTTTATCATTTATCTGTTTAATTTAACTTCAAGTTCTAGTTAAGTAAGTGGTTAATTTTAATGTTTATTTTCTTAGAATAGAAAACCTAAACCACTGTTTGTCACCAAGAACAAATCATTCCACTTAGAGCTGTAATCAATTCGAGGAGATACCGAGAATTTATTCCGAACCATAGCAAAACCAATGTATCAAATGGCGCCGCTGCCGGCTCTTCTCGTTAAGATCAACAGTTTTTTGTGAGAACTTGGATTTTGGGATCCGTTCACCGTGAACGTTACTTTTTCATAAAAATTTTCAAAAACCCTAAAAAATAATAAAATTTTTAAAAAAATCCTAAAAATTAAAAAAACATAAAAACCAAAAATATTTTTGCTTTGTTTTTGCCTTGTTAGTTCTTTTGCAGGTGTATGCGCACTCGATCAACGTCTTATCAAGAGCCCGAGCCTCTCGAAGACTTAGACATGGCCGGTGTACAAAACAACAACAATAACCCACCTCAAAACAATAATAATAACAATAACAATCCACCTTTCAACAACAATAATAACAACAACAATGAGCCTCTACCGGATAATCGCCCGATGATTGAACTGCTGCAAGCCCATGTAGATGGCAACACTGATCCAATTGTTATACCCGCTATTGCAGCCAACAATTTTGAGCTCAAATCCGGCTTTATCCAGATGGTCTCTGCTCAACCATTCTTGGGGCGTACCATTGATGATCCACATGACCACATCAAGAGATTTCTACAACTCACCAATACGGTCAAATTCAATGGTGTTCCACAAGAGGTAATCCGTTTACAACTTTTTCCCTTTTCTTTAGAGGGACAAGCCCGACATTGGCTTGCTAAGGAACCGCCACAGAGTATTCTTTCGTGGACGGATTTGGAGACCAAGTGTATCAACTACTTTTTTCCACCCTCTCGTACTACCGCTTTGCGGAATGAAATCATCAATTTTGAACAAAAGTACGATGAGTCGTTTAGTGAATCTTGGGATCGTTTTAAAGATCTTTTAAGAAAATGCCCACAACATGGTTTTACCAAAGTGCACTAAATTAACACTTTTTATAATGGTTTAAGCATGAATGACCAAGATTCACTAAACAGTGCCTCGGGGGGTAATCTTTTGGCTAAGACTTCCAATGCTGCTTGGGATATCATTGAGAATAAGTCTCGTGTGCAAACCAAGAGTGTTCGGACCAATGTTGCTAGTGCTAGTACTAGTGACAGCGATAAGCGACTTGACAAAATCACTGCGCTTCTTGAATCGCTTGCTACCCAAACCGCCAGCAACACCAACAACATCAACGCTAGAAACGCTAAAGACGCTCAAGTCAATGCTGTTAGCCAACCATGCGAGATATGCGGGGGTCCTCACTCTTATACCACTTGTACTGCCACACAAGACTACCCTTCTGAAAATGTGAATGCAGCTTATGGCACCTATCCTCAACACGCTTATCAAGCTCGTCCTCAAGGTGATCGCAACTTGCTTAGCTACCGCTCTAACAACTATCTTTCCCCACCCGGTTTTCCTCCTAGCAACCCGAACCAACAACAAAAACTCAATCGCCCTCCTCAACAACAACAACAACCTCGTACACCATACATACCACCTCACAAACAACAACAACCACCTCAAAGAAACAACCAAGTTTACCAGCAACCTGCTTATCAACCACCCGCATACAATGCTCCTCCCAACCAACCCACCGTTTTACACCAAGAAGTGGAAACCTATATGAGGACTAACGATGTGATCGTGGGAAATCTTCAGCGCTAAGTGCTCAACTTGAAAGCAGACCTGGTGAAACAAGGGAACGATCTGAGAGCCGACATGAGAAACACTTTGGATAGTCAAACGAATGACTTAAAAAACATGATGGCTAGTTTCTTCCAAGGTAATCAACCCTTTTCTTCGGGTACTCTTCCGAGTAACACCGTTGCGAATCCAAGAGGGGAGATGAAAGCAATCACCACTCGCAGTGGCAAAGGTACCAAGGAACCCGAGCTTCCTATACCTCCACCGGTGGTTGTGACTAAGGAGAACGAGTCACCTGCTCCTATTCCTCATCCTCCTCCTTCCCCAATTTCCCCACCTCTTACTTCTACCCCTCCTCCACCCAAGGATGTGAGTGATCCTATTCTTCCAAAGCCTTCCTCTTCTTCCAATATATATTATCCATCTAGGTTGAGGAAAGAGAAGCTCAAAAGCAAGGACGATATTCAGGTTTCAAACTTTCTTAAAATGTTTAGACAACTGAATTACAATATCTCCTTCGCTGAGGCTCTCGCTCAAATGCCTAAGTACGCAAAAATGTTTAAAGATCTTTTGAGTGACAAGGAAAAGCTTCTTGATATTGCCAACATCCAACTTAATGAGAATTGCTCTGCAGTGCTCTTAAGGAAATTGCCAACCAAGCTTGGTGATCCGGGTCGTTTCTTAATCCCTTGCAATTTCCCAGGAGTAGAGAATTGCATGGCCCTAGCCGATCTAGGTGCCAGTATTAATCTAATGCCTCTAAGCGTTTGGAAGCAATTATCTCTCCCCGAGCTAGTCCCCACCAAAATGACTTTGGAATTAGCTAGCCGTACGGTTGCTTATCCAGTGGGGATAGCCGAAGACGTCTTCGTAGGAGTCGACAAATTCACTTTTCCTGCCGATTTCGTCGTCGTCGACTACGAGATGGACCCTCGTGTGCCATTAATTGTTGGTCGTCCATTCTTGAGGACCGGTCGCACTCTCATCGATGTTGAAGCCGGTGAGCTTATCATGAGAGTGGGTGACGATAAAATCGTCTTCAACATGGGAAAGTTGTCTAAACAACCTTATTCATACGAGAGTGTTAATTGTATTGACGTTCTGGATGAGGCTTGTGAAGAACACTTTATTGATGCTTGTAAAAATATTCCTACCTCTCTTCCCAATGTTGAGACCATTTCCTCTACTGATTCATCATTGTCTCTATTTGGAGAAAGTGATTTCTTTTGGAAAGATCTTGAAGCCACCATGGGAGATGTGAACTTAGCAAATAACGATTCTACCACCAATTGGAATGAAGACATGCATTTCTTTGAAAACCTTCTCAACGAAGACAATCTTTCTCCACCATCTCCTAAGGTTATTGCTATCGATACTCCGACTTTGAAAACGCCTCCCATCGAAAATCCTCTGGATTTAGAACTTAAGGAGTTTCCGCCCCATCTCGAGTACGTGTTCCTTGAAGAAGAGAAGAAGTCGCCCGTCATTATCGCAAAGGACTTGAAAGATGAAGAGAAAACTCGCCTCATCGCCGTGCTTAAAGATCATAAGAAGGCAATTGCTTGGAAAATTTCTGATATTCGCGGAATTGATCCTCACTTATGCACACACAAAATTCTCATGGAGGACGACTTTAAGGCCACAATTCAAAGACAACGAAGGGTGAATCCAAAAATCCATGAAGTCATCAAAACAGAGGTTATCAAACTTCTTGATGCGGGTATGATTTACCCTATTTCTGATTCACCATGGGTTAGTCCAGTCCATTGTGTGCCTAAGAAAGGCGGCATCACCGTTGTGCCCAATGCAAACAACGAGCTGATTCCTACCCGTCTCGTTACTGGGTGGAGAGTTTGTATAGACTACCGCAAACTCAATGATGCCACGAGAAAGGATCATTTCCCTCTACCTTTTATGGACCAAATGCTTGAACGTTTAGCAGGTAATGAATATTACTTCTTTCTTGATGGTTTCTCGGGTTATTTCCAAATACCCATCGATCCCCAAGATCAAGAGAAGACAACATTCACTTGTCCCTATGGCACATTTGCTTACAAACGAATGCCTTTTGGCTTATGCAATGCCCCCGGGACTTTCCAAAGGTGCATGTTAGCTATCTTCCATGACATGGTTGAACAAACCATGGAAGTCTTCATGGATGATTTCTCGGTCTTCGGGGATTCCTTCTCTTCTTGCCTTGCCAATTTGGAACGTATGCTTAAGCGGTGCGAAGACACTCGCCTTGTTCTGAATTGGGAAAAATGCCATTTCATGGCAAAAGAGGGCATCGTGCTAGGACACAAGATCTCCAAAGCCGGTCTTGAAGTAGACCGTGCTAAAGTCGATGTTATCGCTAAGTTGCCTCCACCTTCAACCGTGAAGGGTGTGAGAAGTTTTCTGGGTCATGCGGGCTTCTACCGTCGATTCATCAAAGATTTTTCTCAAATCGCTCGCCCGATGACCCACCTCTTGGAAAAAGATACTCCTTCTATCTTTTCCAACGAGTGCCTTGAAGCCTTCAACTCGCTTAAGGATAAGCTAACTAAGGCACCCGTCTTGGTTACCCCTAATTGGGAGCTGCCTTTCGAGTTGATGTGCGATGCTAGTGACTTTGCTATTGGAGCGGTTCTGGGCCAAAGAGTGAACAAACACTTCCAACCAATCCATTACGCTAGCAAGACAATGACTGGGGCTCAATTGCATTACACGACAACCGAAAAAGAGCTTTTAGCTGGTGTCTATGCCTTTAAAAAGTTCCGCCCCTATCTTGTCCTTTCCACCACAATCGTTTACACCGATCATTCCGCGCTGAAGTACTTGTTGACTAAGCAAGATTCCAAACCAAGACTTCTTCGCTGGGTTTTGCTACTCCAAGAATTTAAAATCGAAATTCGCGATAAAAAGGAGCTGAAAACCTAGCCGCGGATCATCTCAGTAGACTTGAGGATCCTTACCAAGGGGATTATCCGAACAAAGAAATCAATGATTCTTTTCCCTTGGAGACCTTAATGTCTATCAACTCGACTGCTGATGAAACCCCGTGGTTTGCGGACAATTCAAACTACTTGGCGGGTGGAATTCTCGTTGACGGGTTAACATCCCAGAAAAAGAAGAAGTTCTTTAACGACATTAAGACTTACTTTTGGGATGACCCGTATCTATTCAAGCAATGTGCTGACTTGATTATTCGCCGATGTGTTGATGGACCGACAGCTTTAGAAATCCTTGACGCTTGCCACAAAGGACCCACCGGTGGTCACTTTGGTCCCAACTACACCGCCAAAAAAGTGTTTGAATCGGGATTTTATTGGCCCACCGTCTACCGTGATGCTCACGAAATGGTTAAACATTGTGATGCTTGCCAAAAACACGGCAAGATCACACATAAAGACGAGATGCCTCAGCATTTCATACAAGAATGTGAAATCTTTGATGTTTGGGGTATCGACTTTATGGGGCCATTCCCTTCTTCTAAAGGAAACAAATACATCCTTGTAGCCGTTGACTACGTCTCCAAATGGGTTGAAGCCAAAGCTTTACCCACTAATGACGCAAGGGTGGTTTGTAACTTTTTGAAATCTCTATTCGCTAGATTCGGTGTGCCTCGTGTCATTATTAGTGATCGCGGGACTCATTTTTGCAATGACCAATTCGCAAGAGTCATGGCTAAGTACGGTGTAAATCATCGTCTTTCCACCGCCTACCACCCACAAACTAATGGCCAGGCTGAAATATCCAACCGAGGATTAAAGCGAATTCTGGAAAGAACCGTGGGAGAGCATCGTGCCTCATGGGCTGATAAACTTGATGATGCTTTGTGGGCGTTTCGTACCGCATACAAGACTCCGATTGGTTGTACACCATATCGTCTCGTGTACGGGAAAGCGTGCCACCTCCCCATTGAGTTGGAGCACAAGGCTTACTGGGCCTTGAAGTGGGCTAATTTTGATATCAACAAAGCCGGTAACCTACGCAAGATCCAACTCAATGAGCTGAATGAACTTCGGAATGAGGCTTATGAAAATTCTTTGATCTATAAGGAGAAGACTAAGCTCATTCACGACTCCAAGATTAAGAACCGAGAGTTCCAAGTTGGAGACAAAGTTTTACTCTTTAACTCTCGGTTGAAAATCTTTTCGGGCAAGCTGAAATCTCGTTGGTCCGGCCCATTCACCATTGCCCAAATTTTTCCATATGGTACTCTCGAGCTCGCTCAACCTAATGGACCAAATTTTAAGGTGATTGGCCAACGATTGAAGTTGTACTTTGGTGAGGACATCTCTCAGGAGATGATTCCATCCCTCACCATGTTCCCCATGAACTAATTTTGGGTCGAGTCAGGCTCGTGACTCGATTATAAAAAACAAGCGCTCCTCGGGAGGCAGCCCGAGTATCTATCCTTTTATGTTTTAACCTCCTAAGTGTAGGGGGACCTGTATAGGTTCTTTGTCTTTGTGTGGTGATGTGATTACAGGGATGAATGCACTCTTGGAATCTTTGAAGAACCGTGCTCCCGTGTTATCCGAAATCCGGTTCTATCTCTCAACTATCGTGATTCAATTTACTTCATACTCACATTTGAAATTGATCACGTTAGTCGTCTCTTCCTTAACTTGAGTTAACCAACGTGCACAATGTCATAAGTGTAGGGGAGACTTTTCCCACATGCTTAAACATTGAGAGCAATGTTTATCTTAAGTGTAGGGGGGACTTCTATCGAAGTTTTAAGTGGACTTTTCCATGAAAATGCCTTCATTTAACCAGAAAATCATATTTTTCAACATTTTTCAAATTTTTAATTAACTTTGGCCATTTTGTCGTAATTTTTAAATTTTTATCGTTGCTTTCATATGTATATATCCCGCAATAAAGTCAAAAATATTAATAAAGTGGTGTAGCTAGTTTTGAAATCTTTGACATATTAGGCCCGTTGCGATTATTTTGACTCAACCCGAATAGACTTATCCAAGTTTATTCTAGCTAGTATCCTTAACCATGTAGACCTTAATTGGTTTATTAGGCTAAGCATCCACGAGTCTCATTACTTGAGATTTTAAATTGTGGAGAACGAGAAATGATAGAGTCAATTATAAGTCGGTATTCTTGCACAACCTCACTTGGTGTAATTATTTGCCTATTCTCCCATCACTTGCTAATAATTTATCTGCAATAAGTAATGTCGTACGATTTGAAAAGTTACTTAGCTTCTAGCCCAAGATCGTTTAAAAGTTGCTCGGTAATGATAAGAGTTCATAGCCAAGGCATAACTTATGAAGCGGGGCGCGAAGATTGGCGAGTCCGAAAAGGCCCTAACAAGGCATGAGGATTCCATTTTATTGCTAAAGATCCAAAGTGATGTGAAGAGCATTATTCCTAAAATCAATATGAAGGATCAAGACTCACGACGAAAAGCAATCAACTCCCATAAAGATCATGGAGAAATCTATCCGAAAAGACCCTAACAAGGTATGCGGATAAATAGATCCAAGTCCGAAAAGGAGGCGGATCGTTGTATCTCAAAATCCCAATTAGAGATTGAAGAAATAATCATGAAGTCGTGGTCAACAAAGTTGGAGTACCCCTCAAAAGTCTCCAAGTGAAGAAACTCTATTACGATGAGAAGACCATTATCTCAAGAACGTCTCTCAAGATATGAAGTATGAAGTACATGCCAAATATCGGCCTGAGAAAGGTCTCAAATCGTGAACCGAGTTATGCCAAGATATAAACTTTTTGATATCCCGAGAAGCAGTTTTAAGAGATTTTGTCCTTTAGCTAACTATTGATCAAATCGTCCTACTTTGCTTTCAGCCTAAATAAACTATCGAAATAAGTCCAAAAATGCATCTTCATGATCATTCTAAGACAAAAATAAAATATAAGAGATACACCTAGGAATAAGGGAGTTTAAGCATTTAATTAAGCCATGTGTGTAAGTGTTTGAAATGCTAACTTATAATAACAATGATCTCGTTTTTAAGCTTAGTTTGGGGAACGTGAAACTTGAGGATGATAAATCTTCGCAGCACCAAAGCCCAAATGTAAGTCCTTGATCTCTTTGCAAGTTATTTCCTTCCTTTTATTTACTTCAAAGTTTTGATTTATGTTAGTATTTAAATTTTTGTTTAGTAGTATGTTAATAAGGCCAAGGTTGATTGATTATGAGAAAAATGTAAATTTGCTTTATCACTAAGCATTGCATGAGGGCATGGCAATGGTTAAGTGTAGGGGATTTGATAGGTGTGAAAACACCCATCCTTTTACCACTTATTTCTTACTAAAACAAGACCAAAAAGCGTGTTTAATATCATTTGTTTGGAATTATGCGTGGTTTTTGTGTTTATTGTGTTTTCAGAGTCAACCGGATGATTATTGAAGAAAACATGGGATTGCACGGGTTTTATCAAGGAAAAAGACTAAAGACGAAGTCTATCGTCCAAGAGATGCAAAAGATTTGAAGTCAATGGGCCTATTTGAAGATTTATCGAAGAAAAGGACCAAAGATGGAAGATTTGCATATGTCGAAGAAACTCAAGTCTATTAAACGAAGAAATTAAAAGACGAGTTGAATTTAATCGACGACAAATCCCGAATCAGAATCGAAAACGTCAACTTTTCTGAAAAGACGAGAAGACAAGAAGAAAGGGAGAAAGCCCACTCACCAACAAACCACTCAGCCTATATAAAGGGATCACCCTCACAAAATTTGGCATCTAGTTTTTTTCTTTCAGTTTCATTTCTCCTAGTTCGTAGGAAACCATCTCCCTTAAGGAGTGGTTTTCATCTCTTTGATTTTCTTCTTTTTAATCTTGTAAGCTTGATCCTTTCCTTTTGTTTTACTGAATCTTAATCATCAATACAAGTGCTCCTTTAATCTTTTCATTCCTCTTGTTCATCATCATCTTTTATTCAAAGTTCTTAAGTTTTTATTTAGTTCAAGTTTGATCTTAAAAAGTTGTTGAATTTGTGTTTTTATGATTGGGATTTGATCCTTGTAGTTAGAAGATGATTTGTGGTTAATTTTGTAAAACCTTCTTGTTTATTTGGCTTGATTTAGTTCAAATTCGTATTACCCTGTTCTTGAAGTTTCTGCTACTGTTCTTCGTTCCCAGCAACTTTCCGAATAGTTCATCTGCTCTTTCCCTTATTCGGAATATTCATATATTCCGAATAGCTTACTTTCTCTTCTCTTACTCGCAATATTTCTAATATTCCGCATAGCTTATATATTCCGAGTAGCTTACCTGTTATGTTCCTTATTCGGAACATTTAAAATTCCGCATAGAGCCCCATTATTCCGAATTGCCAATTCCTTTTTCTCTTGTTCGGAATATAATTTATTCCGAATAGCTTTCCTAGATTTTTCCTTTATTCGGAATTTTCCAGTTATTCCGTATAATATTATTATTCCGAGTAGTCTCAATTATTCCGCATAAGGATAGCATTCCGAGTAAGCTTAATTTTTCCGCATGGTCGTACATTTAATATTCCGAATAGAGCACATTTTCAGTAAGTTTATTTGATTGTTTTATCATTTATCTGTTTAATTTAACTTCAAGTTCTAGTTAAGTAAGTGGTTAATTTTAATGTTTATTTTCTTAGAATAGAAAACCTAAACCACTGTTTGTCACCAAGAACAAATCATTCCACTTAGAGTTGTAATCAATTCGAGGAGATACCGAGAATTTATTCCGAACCATAGCAAAACCAATGTATCACCCATCATCATCTTCAATCTAGCGAACCTTGCAATCTACTACACCCATATCCCCCATTCATAACTCTCCTCGTCTTCATCATGTTACAAAAAAACTATCAACACAAAAAGAAACAAAATTTACATTAACCGAAGCCATATTAAAATAAACAAAACGAAGAAAACTTCCCAAATTTCGTGTTAAATTAAGCCAGGCCATATCAACACAAACCACACAATATAATCAAAATAAAAAATTAAATAGAACCAAAAAACATGATCAAAATAAATAAAATTGAATAGAGTTATTGTAACACCCCCAAATTTATACAACTCAATACAGCGGAAGACTAGTTGGTGTTACGGGATAACACATTACTCACATCATAGACAACGCTTAAAAGTCGCGTCGTTTTAATAATAAAGCATTTCCATTCATAAATATCAAAGTTACATCGGTCCCAAGTCATATTATTTCATACAAAGTTTTACAAGTATTTGAATGGAAATAAGTATTTAGGTGCGGGCCATGAATTCTTGTTGTCTTCCCGAGAATTACCTTCAAGTACCTGAGATAAAACATGTTAAAGAAAAGGGTCAGGGATAACGCCGAGTGAATTCATAGAGTTTAATAAAATCCATCAATATAACATTGGTATAAAATTATTACCAAAAATCATTTTGTACAAATCATTGTAATAGGCCATAAAATAGCCAAAGTCATTTTATACAAATCCTTATCGAAAATCATAATATAGGCATTTGCCTTAAAATCATTATACGAGCCAATGTCGTAAAAACATCATACAATACGTCTTATGACGTTGTATAAAAATAAAAACCGTTATATGAATATGGTTATGAAAACCAAAACATAAACATAATATCAATAGTATGACCCTGTATTGCTAGTCAGGCAATACATCGTAATTCAGAGTGTCTAGTAGTATTTCGTTAATTTGGATTATTATAAGCCGCATGACATTGTTACCTTACTAAACCAACAACGGGTAGCTAACCCGATACTCAATTTGCCCATCTAAAGTAGCGTGTCGTCACAAAGGTCACGCTATGGAAAGCTTCTCATACATAAATTCGCTTACCAATCAATGTGGCACGACGGGGATCAACCGTCAAGGCGCGAACTGGGGTGATCGTCCCCAAATAGTACTATTAAATGCATAAGCGTCTACCAAATCCCGTTAGTTCACAATTCATGCTAATGGGACTTTTAGTGACATAACCTAACTTTAATAATCCATTTAATTCATCTATCGGGTCCTTTAATCATTTATCGGGTCATACAATCGGGTCATACAATCATTCGGGTCCAATTCAATAAACAAACAATCGGGACAAATGGTGTCCTATTTTATAAAAACTAACATGTTATCTCCCTCGCGGGTTTATAAAACATTTCATAAAAACATTTAAAAGAGTGCGAGGCTATGAACTCACTTTGATGCGGGAAGGCGGGTTATCGGCAATTCGGACGTACGGTACGTGCTTCAATCACGGAAACCTAGACAAATAATACTCGTCTTAGACTCATGTCCAATGACTTTATAAAAATAACAATTATGTATACATATGATGATTATATATATATGATGATCAAGTGGGTTTACATATTCTCATTTACTCATTTTTGTGTTATGTGTCGATAACTTTTATACTAGTTTTCTAGTTTTACCTATTTACGTGTTTTAGGTCTAATAAGCCTATTATAAGTTTATTAACTTGTATTAATCCATGTTATACTTATATTATCAGTATCTACACTTTACAAGTTGGGCCTAAATGGGTTAAGCCCAATAAATAAGTTTATAAGTGTTTTAGTCCATTTTGTTGTATTATTAGTCCAATAACGTTAATTTAGTCCGTTAATGTCCGTATGTTATATACTTCGGGTTTTATCGGTTTTTACTTGTATTAGTTACTTATATATCAGTATATGAGTTTTATAAAGTTTACATTAGACGGGTTTGATCGTCTAAGTTTTATTTGGCGAAAAACGCTAATTTTACGGCAATAGCCGAAAAAGTCGTAAAAATCAAGTTTATAGTTTTTATTACTTATAAGTATTATTCCACTACCATTTTTATAATTTATCCATTTATTTAACCTTTTACATATTTATATAAATAAAATTCATAAGTTAGTGGGTTTTAATTTTACATTTTATACAATATAATTTTGAGTGCTTATATAATAGTAATAAACATTAATTCTCAAAATCTGATTTTTATTTTCATCTTCACCATTTTTATCATATCTAGAGTTCTATAATGAATTAGAAGCTCATTTTTGGGTGGCATGATCTTCATATTATGTGCTACATTTAACTTAGTTATAGAAACTGCTCATTATAAGTTTATCTATGCTTAACAGTCCCTACAAAACAGCTTATTCATATTAGCACACTCATCTTGTTTTGATCATATCTCACTCATTATAATGATTCCATTGCATGGCCAAATCTCACATGTGTATAACATCTTGTACTTACTGTAAATGGATTATACCATGCAAGTTTATCAGTTCATGTTTTAGTTACATACTGTTTTTATACAGCCAACTAAATAAGCATGATTTTAGCCTTGTTTCTTATAGTTATTAACCTTTTTAAGCATATTTATCAACACTTGATCCCCACACAATATTTTTATCATCATATATTCATCATATACATATACAATAAGAAAGAAAATACATTTTTTCTTTACAAAAATAACAAGAGAAAATAGAGAGGATGATATTCTTTACCAACCAAGTGTATTTCTTGTTTTTGGAAGACAAGAACTTGATGAACACCACAAGTAACTCCAAGATCATCAAACACCAACAAAAATAGTTGAGAAATAAGCCCTAGGACACAAGCAAATCACATCCTTTGTTGTTAATATGGCCACCAAATGATCAAGGCTTCAAGATAACTCCATGATAGAGCTAGATAACATGTATTTCATGGCTAGAAAAGATCAAATAGGGGTGTTTGTTCTTCAAAATGGGACGGCAAGGGTGGAGTTTTTGAGAGAGTTTGAGGTAGTTTGCATGTATGAAAATGGTTTGTGTGAGTAGCTAGTGGTTTTAGTTAAATGGAAAGCTTAAAGTGTAAGCTTAGTCTTACACTTGTTACAACTTAGCTAACATGATGCCACATCCTTAGATGTGGTGTCATGTGCCGTCCCATGTTTATTAGTGGGGTGGGATAATGTATTTTGTCCCACCTCATTAATTTACGGGTATCCCTCGATTCTAGTTTTCTCGATTTGCGTGCCCTCGGGTCGTTTCACAAAAAACGTTTTTATAAATTATGAATCAACGTCACAAAACGAATCCAATAAAAATTGTATCATTAAAAACGGAGTTCAAAAACGTAAATACGTAATCCTAAGGTTTCCGGTTTAGTCTTAAAGGACGTTAAAATAAAATCGTAAGTCCTAATCTCTTCTCGTAAATTTGTGAGTTTATGA
The DNA here is from genome assembly GCA_025667525.1 of Glebionis coronaria. Taxonomy (NCBI): domain Eukaryota; kingdom Viridiplantae; phylum Streptophyta; class Magnoliopsida; order Asterales; family Asteraceae; genus Glebionis; species Glebionis coronaria. The sequence goes on along the minus strand of CM046879.1, from coordinate 46,827,148 downwards.
ACTAACTCAAATTTAAAACTCCAAAATAATATTCATGGACAAATTTATTTTCTGAAATGTCGGACTGTCACCAAAGACGGTGTATGTAAACGTAAGCACGTAACGGAGAATCCTCCGGTTTAAACGTAGTCGATGCTACTTCAAGACGTAAATCCAAATTACTTCCCAAAAATAAGTGAGTTCACATTGTAACATTGAAATAATATTTTCAAATAAATATTGAGAATAAAATATCAACCATAAATTGACGGATTGTCACAGCATTTACCCCTAAACAGGATCTTTGTCCTCAAAGATCATCTTACTACTCGCTTCTTATAGAGTTAAATCCATGTGGGTATTTCCTCCACATTCGGTCTTTTCTCATAAGTGTAATTCATTACAATACGCGAGTTTCATCTAACATAACTACGGGAATATGATCAGGCTAAATGTTGACTTACTTTCTCTATCCATGATGTTCACGGGTTTTTGATGAATGCAACTTTTCGCCGATCTAAGCTTTATTAAGAAGAATTCAGATTTTTACTTGATAGATATTCCATCAAGTTCGATATACGAAACTTAATTCACGCATCTCTTGAAGTCCTTGGGTAGATCCAGCTTATATGCCTTTCAAACCAAATCTTTTACATCACCTCAATGGTCCCATACAACGGGGACTTATATCCCATGATTTGTCAGATCATTAATTCATTTTTCCAAGATTAAATTTTTTTGGCATAACTTCGCTACCCATTTGGCACTTCAAGATCTACATTTCATATTCACATAACCTCTTGCCCACTACTGGCGATCAAGAATCAGATCCTAATTTCAACAATCAATTCAGGTCTTGCGGGTCGAGTATTTTGTAAGTTTAGGTTCGCCATCATAGGAAACCTTAAACCTAAATGATATGTCCAACTCACAGTGGGTGTATGTCGGATGTCTTCATCTCAACTCCTGCTTACAGATGCTCTAAGATTTAGATCCTAACAAAATTCGATCTCGATCCTAATACGATAATTATCAATGATAATCTCTCCAAAGGAAAACGATTATACGGTTCATTACCAAAGGTCATTCATTCAAACATAAAACAACACTTATATTACTTTGTATCGTTACTTTACCTCGTCCCGTCGATTGGGGTGGTACATAGTACTCTCATCAAGGTTCGTTCTCAATGATTTCTGAGCAAATCTCTAGAAATTCGATGCGAAGCGAGGATCTTGATAAAGATGTTCGATACAGGCACACTATGTTTACATAACTCTTTTTCATTTATCATTAACGGGAATGATATTAGCAGATTTGGTTAGTCTATCGACGGTGACCCAAATCGAATCAAATTCAGATGATGACCTTTGCAATAACTAGACGTTAACTAATGTATGAGGCGATGTCTGCCTTCATAATTTGCCATCAGTACAACTTCTTCAGACAAAGATACTTTTAGTCAAAAAAATGACATACATAGAATACTTATACTTACAAATTCCAACATAACTATATCTCACAATCTCCATATTTAGGCAACCACAAGTGGCCTTTAAAACATTTAACGCTATCGGCTTCTCAATTTTAATGGTTCACATTAGCCGTGAAACCTTTCACTATTTATATTATCCTTTTTACAATCATTGTTTATTTTTATATCGTTCAGCAATTTATTCTGCACCTTCATTATTAAGGAACACATCCTAATTGGTTCTTCATATTTTCTACATAATGTGTCAGTAATTACGTTCACTTTCTCCTGATGAAATAAATATCATAACCGTATTTATTCAAAATTCTTTCTTCATATCTTCTATGTTTCAGTTTCGTCTCATCTATCATTTTTATCAGTTTTTCTCAATCCGGCGTTTAAAGCGTCGATAATTATTATAATTAATTAAATAATAATTATTAAATTTTTATGAAACGTAAACGTAAAAATTTTAAATTTCTTAGTTCGACCAATTATATAAAATGTTCAAAATAAATTTGAATTTAGTTAACAAAATTTTTGTTGATTTATTGAAAATAATTAATAAGATTTGTAAATGTTCGAAAAATCTTTGGCTATACTTCGGTCAAAATTTTCTTAGTTGAAAAGCAAAAATTGTCGTTTCAAATTTTAAGTCATGGTTTATATAGTTTCCTCAATTCTTCTTAAGTTGTCTAGAAGTATACACAAACATTTACCCCTAAACAGAAGTTTAGTTAAATGGTTTGTGTATAAGGGAATAATCCCTAAAAATCCTTTGTTAAAACATTTGTCAAAATATATTTGCACTTTCTTTTTGTTATAACCCTAAGCCTTAATGGCTCTAATCTTTGAAAAGTCAATATAGATTCCATTATCTATTAATCACATAGTCAAATAATGTAAAGGTTTAAGTCTTTAATCACATGTTAATTATTCGAGGTACATGTTTTTATCGTTCGGCTAATTCAGGGAAATATATAATTAATTATTAACTCATTCTTATTCTTATAAACAAACATATAGTCCTTAATGATCACGAGCATGAATTTATCAAATTACAGCCTACACACGTGATTCACCAAATTTATGAATGCTACTTGTGTATTAGTCAATCCAAACGACATCACGTGAAACTCATAATGTTCATTACAAGTACCGGATGTAGTGATTGGAATACATAATCTTTTCCGCAGATGCGAAGTTGATGATAACCATGCCGTGGATCAAAAACCTTGTAAATGATCGAACAAATCTTCCATTTCGAGTTATGGATATCGTTTTCGATTGTCAATTTACTCAGTTCACAGTAATCTATAAATATAAGGAATGATAACACCATAGCTCTTCATGATGACGAGTTTGGTAGAATAAAATCTTTCTCCGACAACTCTCTCAGTTGTACGGTAATTCCTTTAATTTAGATGGTGCTGACATACAGTGCACAAGCCATAGGTGCAGCACCGGGAATATAATCAATACCAATTTCAACTTTCCTTAATGGCGAAAGTCTAGGTAATTCATCAACAAATACTTACTAAAGTTTCAGATAACAGAAACATCTTTTAATAAATTCATATTAGGTTCTTTCTAGATTATAATATCTATGACTAGTTCACAATCATTCATGGTATGATTTTAAGTCTAAATACAGGATATGGTCATCCATCAAGAATTATTTTGATCACTTTTGATAATCAACATCTTATCATTTAGGGGAATTCAATTCGAGTTTCCATCGATTAAGACAATGTCGTCATGTCATAATCAATCAATCCATTCTACTGGCACTATCAACTTTTCAGTTTTATTGCTGTCGATAAGATGTGAACTTCTCAAAAGACTAATAATAACGCATAATCCTTCACAAGTTCAAGGATATCTGGAGACATAACTATCATCTAAAGAGTAAGGTCAACGCATAATCTACGCGATAGAATTTCAAATCAGATACAGACGAAAACATTTAACGAACATGAAATATCCCATGTTTTCATAGTTTGAGTACGCATTCGAAAGCTCCTCGGATCGTTACCCAGGTCATTCAAATGAAATCAAATCATAAGAAATGATAAGAACGTCAATACATCCAGTCGGGTATCAACACTCGGTAATCTGATACTTTTCCTAAGAATCTTACTACGGGAGAATTGGACAAGAAAGAATTGTCAATTGTCAAATAAGACAACTTCCACAGATGAGTAAATTCGACTCAGAAGAATAGATGCTACATGCACATATGTAGGTGTCCCTACCACTATGCCCTTATTTTTCACTTCTTGCAGATCTCATAAAATTTATTCTTTTCACAATCTTCAAAGAGAATGTAATGTTTATTAACAATTTTATGGTGACTACTAATCAGCCTTGCATGGCCCCTTCCAAATTGTATGTAGGCGCTCAACTATATACAATTTCAAGATTAACGATGCAATACTCAGTTCGTCAAAATTTTATCATCATGTTTATAATAAAAACATTTTCATGCTTAATTCTTAAATAAGAATCAAAAATAAATTTACAAAGATTTTCTTTGTTATGAAAACAGTTAAGTTTTCCAAGATACTTTATAAACAACTTCATTCGATAATGATTACTTATAAATCTCATTTTGAATAATCCTTTTAGTGATGAGAACTCAATTTTTCTCAAAGGATACTGTTTTATCTTTATAAAAACAATGAATGATCTGCAAAAGAGTGATGAAAGCTTGTTCACCAAGAACTAACTACAATATGATAGGAAATGAGCTTAGCCAAATAATCATGAGGTTCATGATCTCGATGGCACTCAAAAGAATAATCCACAACGTAACTCGATTCAAGATGAGTACTTGTTCAATGGTTGCATCACAAATACGAGCATTAGAGACAAGCAAGAAAAGATAGATAACATCGATACATGTAGAATTTAGCAATCAAAGGTAGTCTTTTCATTAATCATAAACAAGTCAAAATTGTACCGTAACACATAACGTGTCATTATGTCATACAATTCTCAGAGCTCATCCTACCAACTGATATCTCAGTTAAGTTAGGGATTTTCAAAAGATACCACAATGAATACTAATCTACAAGAGTCATTAGGTGTTCCATATGTCCCGGAAGATCCATTGGTCCCAATTCAGAAGAAGATTTCTTCAATTTATTTCTTGGACACTGGGCATCCTCGTTAGTGGACAATGGCCTAGGAACAACACTTAACACGAATCAACAATCAATTAAAACCTTAAAATTCAATCACAGAACTTAACGACTTCCTCTTAACAATTTCATATTCCATACAGGTTAAATTTTACTTTATTCAAGTTTTAACCAATTCATACTCAATGCGATATCCTACCTTATTTTCCAATACTTTCAACCTTATTCTTAGGCCTTAGTAGGGTAATAAAAGCTCGATATGATCAACACTTAACTTCCAATCCTATATCTCCTTCATCAATAGTTATCAAATAAGTCACTAGTATGAGATGACTCGATCAGTCAATTAGACTTCTCGGAAAGGTATTAGTGGCATGAGGCTTTTATGTAATGGTTCCAATTACAACCTCAAGTGCAACATTCACCCTTTCGATTTCAAATTTAAGAATTGGAAGACAACGAATCAGATGACATCTTTCCAGGTGATAACGTTTTGTCAAACTCCACTCTATAAGGAAAGATCGTCATGACATCGATATCAGATTTAATCTCGCCAATTCTTCTTCAATATCACAATCAACTAATATCTACATTTCTACGAATATCAACCATTTTGTTGGGATCATAAATATCCACAACTTGGTTTAGATCTAGGATAGCTAGAATTCCTACGAGAATAGCTTCGATTAATTTACTAGGGGATTTAGGGTTTCTTGTGACAATCTACGTCGTATAAATACCTCGTATAAATATCAAAATAATCATTAAACAATCATGTAATCAAATTACATCATATATATATATATAATCCAAGTTATATATATATATATTAAAATAACACTTCTCAGTCTGGCCTTGTCGGTAACTCGGGAATTCTTCGGCACCGTTATAGTCAAAAGATTTTTAGACATTTTAGAAAAATGTTTATTGTTAAAAGATTTTGAAATGTTTTATTCAAAACCTTGGTTTTAAAAATCTTTCGTTCTCTATAACGAGAGCTCTGGTACCAAACTGTAACACCCCCAAATTTATACAACTCAATACAGCGGAAGACTAGTTGGTGTTACGGGATAGCACATTACTCACATCATAGACAACGCTTAAAAGTCGCGTCGTTTTAATAATAAAGCATTTTCATTCATAAATATCAAAGTTACATCGGTCCCAAGTCATATTATTTCATACAAAGTTATACAAGTATTTTAATGGAAATAAGTATTTAGGTGCGGGCCATGAATTCTTGTTGTCTTCCCGAGAATTACCTTCAAGTACCTGAGATAAAACATGTTAAAGAAAAGGGTCAGCGATAACGCCGAGTGAATTCATAGAGTTTAATAAAATCCATCAATATAACATTGGTATAAAATTATTACCAAAAATCATTTTGTACAAATCATTGTAATAGGCCATAAAATAGCCAAAGTCATTTTATACAAATCCTTATCGAAAATCATAATATAAGCATTTGTCTTAAAATCATTATACGAGCCAATGTCGTAAAAACATCATACAATACGTCTTATGACGTTGTATAAAAATAAAAACCGTTATATGAATATGGTTATGAAAACCAAAACACAAACATAATATCAATAGTATGACCCTGTATTGCTAGTCAGACAATACATCGTAATTCGGAGCGTCTAGTAGTATTTCGTTAATTTGGATTATTATAAGCCGCATGACATTGTTACCTTACTAAACCAACAACAGGTAGCTAACCCGATACTCAATTTGCCCATCTAAAGTAGCGTGTCGTCACAAAGGTTACGCTATGGAAATCTTCTTATACATAAATTCGCTTACCAATCAATGTGGCACGACGGGGATCAACCGTCAAGGCGCGAACTGGGGTGATCGTCCCCAAATAGTACTATTAAATGCATAAGCGTCTACCAAATCCCGGTAGTTCACAATTCATGCTAATGGGACTTTTAGTGACATAACCTAACTTTAATAATCCATTTAATTTCATCTATCAGGTCCTTTAATCATTTATCAGGTCATACAATCGGGTCATACAATCATTCGGGTCCAATTCAATAAACAAACAATCGGGACAAATGGTGTCCTATTTTATAAGAACTAACATGTTATCTCCCTCGCGGGTTTATAAAACATTTCATAAAAACATTTAAAAGAGTGCGAGGCTATGAACTCACGTTGATGCGGGAAGGCGGGTTATCGGCAATTCGGACGTACGGTACGTGCTTCAATCACGGAAACCTAGACAAATAATACTCGTCTTAGACTCATGTCCAATGACTTTATAAAAATAACAATTATGTATACATATGATGATTATATATATATGATGATCAAGTGGGTTTACATATTCTCATTTACTCATTTTTGTGTTATGTGTCGATAACTTTTATACTAGTTTTCTAGTTTTACCTATTTACGTGTTTTAGGTCTAATAAGCCTATTATAAGTTTATTAACTTGTATTAATCCATGTTATACTTATATTATCAGTATCTACACTTTACAAGTTGGGCTTAAATGAGTTAAGCCCAATAAATAAGTTTATAAGTGTTTTAGTCCATTTTGTTGTATTATTAGTCTAATAACGTTAATTTAGTCCGTTAATGTCCGTATGTTATATAGTTCGGGTTTTATCGGTTTTTACTTGTATTAGTTACTTATATATCAGTATATGAGTTTTATAAAGTTTACATTAGACGGGTTTGATCGTCTAAGTTTTATTTGGCGAAAAACGTTAATTTTACGACAATAGCCGAAAAAGTCGTAAAAATCAAGTTTATAGTTTTTATTACTTATAAGTATTATTCCACTACCATTTTTATAATTTATCCATTTATTTAACCTTTTTACATATTTATATAAATAAAATTCATAAGTTAGTGGGTTTTAATTTTACATTTTATACAATATAATTTTGAGTGCTTATATAATAGTAATAAACATTATTTCTCAAAATCTGATTTTTATTTTCATCTTCACCATTTTTATAATATCTAGAGTTCTATAATGAATTAGAAGCTCATTTTTGGGTGGCATGATCTTCATATTATGTGCTACATTTAACTTAGTTATAGCTACTGCTCATTATAAGTTTATCTATGCTTAACAGTCCCTACAAAACAGCTTATTCAGATTAGCACACTCATCTTGTTTTGATCATATCTCACTCATTATAATGATTCCATTGCATGGCCAACTCTCACATGTGTATAACATCTTGTACTTACTGTAAATGGATTATACCATGCAAGTTTATCAGTTCATGTTTTAGTTACATACTGTTTTTATACAGCCAACTAAATAAGCATGATTTTAGCCTTGTTTCTTATAGTTATTAACCTTTTTAAGCATATTTATCAACACTTGATCCCCACACAACATTTTTATCATCATATATTCATCATATACATATACAATAAGAAAGAAAATACATTTTTTCTTTACAAAAATAACAAGAGAAAATGGAGAGGATGATCTTCTTTACCAACCAAGTGTATTTCTTGTTTTTGGAAGACAGGAACTTGATGAACACCACAAGTAACTTCAAGATCATCAAACACCAAGAACAATAGTTGAGAAATAAGCCCTAGGACACAAGAAAATCACCTCCTTTGTTGTTAATATGGCCACCAAATGATCAAGGCTTCAAGATAACTCCATGATAGAGCTAGATAACATGTATTTCATGGCTAGAAAAGATCAAATAGGGGTGTTTGTTCTTCAAAATGGGACGGCAAGGGTGGAGTTTTTGAGAGAGTTTGAGGTAGTTTGCATGTATGAAAATGGTTTGTGTGAGTAGCTAGTTGTTTTAGTTAAATGGAAAGCTTAAAGTGTAAGCTTAGTCTTACACTTGTTACAACTTAGCTAACATGATGCCGCATCCTTAGATGTGGTGTCATGTGCCGTCCCATGTTTATTAGTGGGGTGGGATAATGTGTTTTGTCCCACCTCACTAATTTATGGGTATCCCTCGATTCTAGTTTTCTCGGTTTGCGTGCCCTCGGGTCGTTTCACGAAAAACGTTTTTATAAATTATGAATCAACGTCACAAAACGAATCCAATAAAAATTGTCTCATCAAAAACGGAGTTCAAAAACGTAAATACGTAATCCTAAGGTTTCCGGTTTAGTCGTAAAGGACGTTAAAATAAAATCGTAAGTCCTAATCTCTTCTCGTAAATTTGTGAGTTTATGAACTAACTCAAATTTAAAACTCCAAAATAATATTCATGGACAAATTTATTTTCTGAAATGTCGGACTGTCACCAAAGACGGTGTATGTAAACGTAAGCACGTAACGTAGAATCCTCCGGTTTGAACGTAGTCGATGCTACTTCAAGACGTAAATCCAAATTACTTCCCAAAAATAAGTGAGTTCATATTGTAACATTGAAATAATGTTTTCAAATAAATATTGAGAATAAAATATCAACCATAAATTGACGGATTGTCACAGTTATTTAACGTTTAATATATAACTGTGATATGTTGGTGATGATCTTATTAGAGGCTGTATAAATTTATAAGAGATATGGAGATGACCTATGTGTTTTTGTTTTAGAAGATAGATGGAAACTGAGGGTGTGGGTGATGAGATTATTGTGGAAGTATCTGGACGGTGTGTGTAGGAATTTTTTTAAAGATATGTGGTTGAGACTTGAGAGACTATATTTCTTTTGTGCCAAAAACACTGTTGATTGGAACAGTTACGTGTGAGAGAGAAGGGTAACTGTTCTTTGGAAACAGTTACGTGTGAGAGAGAAGGGTAATTGTTCTTTGGAACAGTATTTTCCTTTTTAATATAAGTTATAATGTTTTCACTCCGTGATTTAATTTATGAGACCAACTTGTCATAAGCCAGTTGGCTATGAACTTTTGCAACATAGTGTCCGTTTTTATAATAACCCTCGATTTATCGTAAATGCGTATAATTATGTATAACAGGTACCCACGCGTTGCTGCGAACTTACGGAGTATTTCAGTTTTGATGGCAAGATTTCAAAACGCTGTTTTCTGAACTTAAATAACACTAATGAAAGTAGTCAACTTTGCCCATTCTCAGTTTACTGATTGCCAAAGATACTCACCGATAAAAGTCAACCGGACTTTATCCTTTTTTATTTAAAAGGGTCGAAATAGCAGCCTCATCATGCTAATGAGGTAACCCATACATACCATTGCATTGTGCATATTGCCTGGTGAAATTGAAATGAAGATGTCGACATGCACACTGACATAATAATCCACAGCCGCTAATAATGACACCTTTCCTTCAGCTTCTGCTGGTTGTTTGTCAGATGTAAGGTTTTTTTGTTCATCCATAACTCTGTAAGTGGAAACCGTTTTCGCAGTGCAGAAATTCATCATGTCTAATCGGGTAAAAAGTCGTTAAATCAGATCTGGCTGACCCTCGTATAATAATTACCCATTTCGACCTGCTATAGCCTATAGTTAACGTGGTGAAATGAGCTATAATGAACCAGACAAGTTTCATACACAACTTTTTGTCCCATTCTTTTATTTTTAGTTACTACTTGTTTGGCAAACACAATACAGAACAATCTACTTATAAGAATAATTAGTAAAAACTGGAATAGTTCATTGCGGAAAGAAGAACAAGATCCACATGTTAAGGAACCAGAAACATTTTAGACTTCCAAAGGTTCTATTTCATATACTTATGCAGAAACTTCCTATGGAAATCGCTTCGAATAGTGTCATTGATGAAATGCTTCTCCCACGAGCCTGGTTCTTGAAAACCACATCATCATCCCACCTGAAATATTAAAGTGAGATATCAACAACACTTGCAATAGGGATTCAATTAACATATAGATTACACATAGGTGGGGGTTGCAAAACAGGTCTGGCAAGTGTGAGAGACAAGTCAAAACGGATTAATTAGGCCAGGTTGTTTAGTTGTTTACCCAACCCACCTGTCCCATTACACATTGAAATTTATAAATAATACTGTAATAACGTATATGAAACTATTCAGCTTTTTCTATATCTGGTACTCAGCGGTTGAAACAAATTTGAAGGCACCCACGTACATAATATCCAGTTTCGTTTATTATACCAAATCTGATTTTAAAAAAAATGTAGTATGACAAAAATTCTCTTCAATTATTATAATCATTATTTTAATGCAACTAATTGATACTGGAGAAATTTGACCAATCACCAATAAATCTAGGATTTTTATTTCACTGAGCTGTTTAGATAAAACATAGCCCGAATCGGCCATTCATACGTAGATGGGTCCAAATTGACACCTTTACATGCTGATAGAGATAGAGCAACTAACCTTCGTTTCAAACCAAAGGCTAATCCATTATTAAGGAAAGGGTTTCCCCGTATTATTACTACTTCTTTCGCGTTCCTGCACAAAACAGGTTTATGTGATAAACAAAAAAACCAATATTCTCCCAACAAATTACCCTAGAAATCTAGTTCAAAGGTAATTATTTTAACCCCATGCGACCCAAAGGATGTCAAAATGACTGTAGGTGACAAAGGGTCTGAACATGCAGGCTGAGTATGACCCTAAATATCTATGTCTAAAAAAAATTATATACACAAATTTTACTAGTACGAATTTGAATTTATTTTTTGGATAATATGATTTTAGTAGTTTTTTGTAATAAAGATACACAATGAACGATGTGTGACCAGTTAAACCACCCACTTCCTTAAAGCTAATCTGTTTTATTCGCCTATCTGGTCCGTCATTATACATATATACAAAACCCATTCACAAGAAAATGGGTCGAACTAGCCACCTTTAGCCCAGTTCAACAAAATTTAAGCAGCACGAAAATTTATGCACCAAATAAAGCATAGTGAGAAAACTTACTTTCCGCAGTTTCTCTTCTATTTCCTTCCTTATTAGTTCAAGCTTTGCCATAAGATCTTCTGTGTCATCCTCGTCATCATCATCATCATCATCTTCGTCACTAGCAACAGAAAAAATATGTCAGGCGTATGGAAAATATCAGGGTAGTTAAGATGACTAAAAAACTCAGTTGGCTTTTGATATATGGCACTGATGTAACAAAGGAGGGTTTGGGCTTGCAACTATGAACTGATCAGACAACCATTTTAAAAGCAGATCTCAGCAAAATATGCAAAACCAGCGTCGTTATAGCAAAATTAGTACCATACCAATGCTACCCCCAAAATTACATATATTAACCAAGATGAAAGACTCCAAATGTATTATAAAGTGAGTAAAGCTGGATCAAGTACGCAAATGACAGAAACGGCAGATAAGAAAAGATGTTCCAAAAAAATTGATTCAGGGTATGTTTCTCTCGAACAGTTCAGCTATAAAGGAAGCATGCCAGATGTGCTGAAAGTGGCCAAAACTGTACTTTCAATGCATTGAACTTCCTAAATCATGTTATTATCCTACAAATACAATTCTCATAGCTATATATGAGACGCTAACTAACAATATATCATCCTAAAAATGCAATTCATATCATCACAAATACATTCTCGTGGCTATATATGTGACGCTAACTAATTGAGGACAAAAATTGTCTAACGTCCACCAACCCACCCAATTTTCCACCTCGGTCGACCCGCTAGCAAACAAACAAGGCACCGTGCCTTTCAGTCATTCCTAATAGATCCAAATGATACTACAGAAGCAGAAAGAGACCTTAGCATGTTAAACGTAGCAGCCGTTGTCTCGTTTCCACCTTCGGCAGGTAGGAATGTTGGTCTAGCAGCCATTGTCATGTTTTCAAATGATACTACAGAAGCAGAAAGAGACATTAGCATGTTAAACGTAGCAGCCGTTGTCTCGTTTCCACCTTCTGCAGGTAGGAATGTTGGTCTAGCAGCCATTGTCTCGTTTCCACCTTCTGCAGGTACCAATGTTGGTCTAGCAGCCGTTGTCTCGTTTCCACCTTCTGCAAGTACCAATGTTGGTCTAGCAGCCGTTGTCATACTTAATCACAGATTCCTTCAAAAACCTAACAAAACAAATCCAGAAATTCATCAATAACCCTAACAATAATTAAAATATCGAATCGACACTATTATAAGGGGGTGTTTCTTTAAGCCTATTTCCGGGCTTACTCGGATTCGAATTATGTTTTTCAAAATAAGCTGTAAAAAACTTAGTTTCGGAAACATAAATCGAATCCTGAGTAAGCCCACAAATAGGCTTAAACAAACATAACCGTATTAATATTAAATATTATTTTTAAGGGGTGTTTTTTTAACCTAATTTTTCACCTTAAGCAGTTTCGTTTTATGTTTTCATAAACTCAAACTTTTACGGCTTATTTAATAAGCTTATTATGTCATAAGTTTCGAAATAAGCCGTAAAAAATTGAGTTTATAAAACAAACACCCACTTAACCCTAACAATAAATCTAATATGAAAGAACGAACTAAAATTTTAGGGTTAGGGTTTTACCGTTTTGATTGATTGTGTGTTTTTATCGGAATTATGTATTTACAAAAGGTCGATCTTATTGGTTTTATAAGCTAAATTGGGCCCTTATTCTTGGCGGTGGCTTTTAAATTTTTTTTTAAAGCAAAATCTAAAGTATGAACTTTTTTAAAAGATTCTTTCTTTAGTAGGAAATAATCATTTTATTTATTCTTTTAAAAAGTGTAATTGTTCCTTAATTTAAAAATAATTGTTTAATTTTCGTACTTGTTTTTATTGAAAATTAATATTCGGGTTAAAAATATACGTGTAAAATCTTAAAGAAAATAACTTACAAAAAGCGGGTTAAAATTTATAAAGTTGTAGGGTTAAATTTATCGTTTATAAAACTTTAGGGGTTGTATCTCACCTTTTTTAATCTTTTATCCCACAAAACGAGCAAAGTCAACCAATCACCACCCTCTGAACTTAAACCACCATCGTCTCAATATAAATGTGGAGCTCATCGAAACCAACAACACAAATGAGCTCATCCAAACCAGCAGAACATATGATGGCCCCGTCACCGTCACAAAGGAGGTCAGTTTAATTATTCAATTACAAACCCTAATTAAGATTAATTAAAATTTAGTTTTGGTTGAGGGTTTTTATTACAAATATTAGGGTCATTGATCGATGTGCCAGTTTAATTTCAAAGGTTTTGTTAATTTAGTAGCTTTTTATTTATTAGTGTTAATTAGTGAATTGTAAACCTTAATTACAAGAGATTCCACAGTATGCTCAATGACCCGTTATGTTCTGCCATTCTTTATTTTCTTATGCGCGTTTGAGTGCATTTAGAGTGGTCAAGATGTTAGAAGAGAAAACACACAAAGCTAAACATTGTAAGAAGAGAAGATAACTCTACTCTAACCGATTGAGCAAGCACTATCCCACCCTATATTTACCAGAGGTTCAAGCAAGAAGGTAATAAGTATAGTTTCTTACGACTAAAAAGTGGACATAACCAAATACTGTGTTGATAATCACAAGTTTGTTTACCATGATTCAATTTTAAGGGATGATGGTAGGTATCTTGAAGATGGAAGCTATCGAATGCCAAACACACCCTCAAAATTGGGAAGTTTAATGTAGTATTGGTGATATATCTATTGTTATTCTATACAGATGCCGACACCTTTTGCAATAGAATCATTGAACCAAGGCAACGGTGAAGCATTGTACAGTCGGCATTGAACTAAGAATTACTTCGGAAAGGATCATACTTTTTGATAATCGGGTTTTCCTTTTTTATTTATCGAGTCTCTTTTGATGGACTTTGAAAAAACCTTTCTTATTTTTATTCGCTCATTCTTATTAATGCAGCATGTATACAACCCATCTTTATTGGCTGACATGATTAGATCTGACGGTTCATCCACGATATCCGTTTTGGGTGGTGGTGAGTCCTTACCTGTTGAGTTGGCACATGCCCTGGTGAGTATATAAGTGTGCAGATTGTCATCAGTCACCAACCAAACACCACATTAAATCCTTTGACCGGATAGAGTGAAGACCCTTTTGACCTGCTGTGTTGAAAGACCACACACACTGACCAAATAATAGTAAACTGGTCAAAATAATTCACGTAACTCCTTGACAATCTATGTGAATCGCTCATTAAGAAGTGTTGAGTCTCTTTTCTTTTTGCTTTTTTTAGGCTATCATTATTGCCTTTAATCCAAATTCTGTAACAAAGTGTACGACAAATCTTTTAGTCAATAAAATTCAGAAGTTAAGTTTTGTTGTAATTTATAGCCACTTATTTGGTGTCTTTACTTTAATAGGAAACCATAAGTACGTATATGGGATCTGACCAAGTTGATAGCAGTTGCTAAAGTCATTTAACTCCCAGCACTATGTGTGCATTTTATGGGAATATAACCACTGGCGGAATCACAGGTGCAAAAAGAAAGCAAAGAGAATTGTTGTCAGTTTATGGTTCTTTCATATAGTTATGCGTGAATAGTGTTTTTTTCATAACATAGTTCTTTATATCATTTTTGGGTTCCACTTCACAATGACAAAAAGTGGCCGTAGATGAGAGAGTGTTTTTCTGAATTCCGATATACTATGAAATGGCAGGCACGAGATTTTTATAGGGAGGATGCATTAAGAGCATGCTACCAAAACATGTCTCGACATGAAAATGAGCAGTTTTCGTTTTTTGGTGAACCTGGTTAAAATTTGATGTCAAAGAAACTATGAATCCATTGTGTTAATGCAAAGCAATTCCTAAAAACATTGTTAGTATTAATTAATCTTTCTTAGTTTTAATCACGACAAATTACAAAGACATTTATTGTCAAACACAATCATAAAACGAATTATCTAACAAACACTATCATCAAGGTAATAATCATTACACTAACATATCTTAATCATGTTTAGTGATCATAAAAGTGATTAGCTTTAAAACTCACTTTTGTCAAACATAACAAAATATTTTTAATAAACTTTATTTTTAAGAAAATGTTTTATTAAAATGAAAATACAAATTTGAATATGGCATATTCCAAATGCCATAAGAATATCCTTTGAAGGTTTAAACAACCTCAGATATTTCAAATTTACTAAAAGAC
This sequence comes from Glebionis coronaria, assembly GCA_025667525.1. NCBI lineage: Eukaryota > Viridiplantae > Streptophyta > Magnoliopsida > Asterales > Asteraceae > Glebionis > Glebionis coronaria. Next base: position 46,811,538 of record CM046879.1, on the reverse strand, counting down.
AAAAAGGAGAAGACTCTAAGCCGGCGGTACCTTAGCACCTACGGCGGTTCCTTATCGATAAGGAATCGCGGGCTCCAATAAGGAACCGCGGGCAGATATAATCGTTGGATGTTTTGTCCTATAAATAGTGGATCAAATCTGCATTCTCATCAACCCTTTTTAGACATCTTCTTCAGCCTTCTGTCTCCTACCTAATCCTAGTCATTTGTAAATGATCACTTAATGTATTAAGTATGTTTACTCATGATTATCCTCTTTAGCTCATTCTTTACATTGTCCAAAGAGAAGATCAGTCACACACTTGTGATGTGATTAAAGATGTAGCATTGATGAAGATCACCTTCTCCTAAAGATCTAGTCATGTTCATCATCTGTTTATTTGTGTCTTGTGTAGATCCAATGTATTTGTGAATACTTGGACTAGTTGTGTTCATCCAAGCTATTTGTGAATACTTGGATTAGAGTTGTGTACATCCATTGCACATGTGTGTGCTTAGATTTATGTTGTATAGATCCAAGCTACATGTGTGTACTTGGATATGATTAGTTGAGTTGTAATTAGTTGTGTTAGTTCTCACTAAACTATAAAGTGATGTGGTTGTGTCTTGTGAGTTCTCACTAAACTATAAAGTGATATGTAGTTGTGTTGTGTGAAGTTCTCACTTAGCTTCAAAGTGAAGAGTCGTGAAGATTTGTTCTTGCTTTGGATTAGAACTCGACATCTAGCCTTGTGTCAGAAAATGGTGAAGTAGGCAACATTGTGAAGATGGTTCTACCTTTGGATTAGAACTCGACATCTAGCCTTATGTCGTAAAAGAGTGAAGTGGGCGACGTTGTGTAGATTGGTCCTAGCTAATATTAGGTCTCAACATTTAGCTTAGTGTCGGAAAATAATGTAAGCGACGTTGTAAGGTTTTCTCCACCAAGAAGGGAGCTTGTGGATATAGTGGAAATCTCGAGTAAGGTGTACTCGAGGAGTGGAGTAGGAACGAGGATAGAGCCTCGTTGCCGAACCACTATAAATCTTGGTGTCTTCCTACTAGGTTGTTTCTTTCCTTACTCTTTACTTACATTCATTATCACTACACTTACTATACATTTTTAATGCATTAGAATTGAACCTAATCATTATGCAACTAGCTTTCAAGTAAAAGATAGTTTTGTGCACTCACCTAATTGAAAGGAATTTTAATTTGGAGATAAACCGATGAGAAACTATTCAACCCCCCCCCCCCTTCTAGTTTCGACAATTGGTATCAGAGAAATGGTGACACAAGATCTTTGAAGTATATTGTACTTTAAAACTTGGATCGATCCATTGTCTCCTCAAATTAGAAGGTTATGTTGTACTAAAGTTTTTCTTTGGTCAAAACTATTTTTTGTTGAAAATAAGCCTTTTAAAATGTTAATATTGCATATTTCTTAAATTAGTAGTATTAATTCATTTTAGATTTACTCTTGAAATGTATCTACTATTTGCATCTTGGTATGTGTAGGTACTCATGAAGATAAGTCATTCTATTGATTGTGGATTGAGTTACTTACACTTGTGGAGAAGACTCGTCTTCTTTGATTTCCAACATCATTGAATGATGATATCAAAGATGGGTAGAAGTGATACTAGTCTTTGAAGACTTAGTAGTCACTATTAGTCATAGTTGTGCTTTGCATCGGTTCCTTGAAAGCTCGGAATGCAATTTGTGGCCAAGGTACATTTTCGTTCTTCCACACGCCCTATTGATCATTCTTTTGATCATTAATTGACTATATGCTTGCTCTTGGCATCCTTGCCTTGACATTTATTTGTGGTTTGTGATTCTTTTCTTTTTCCCTCTCAAACCTTCATTGCTTAGATACTTGACTCACTATGGAGATGTAGAGTGAATTAGTAGAAGCTTAAAGTATCAAGCATGATTTCCATGGTTTGCACCCTTACGGTTAGTAGGCCCTATATCATGTGTAACTTGTGCAATTAATCTCATCTCTAGGATGATTAGTGAATCCCTTGAGATACCAAACTACTTCATTAAGTTGTAGGTGGATTTTACACATTTAGAATTGAAATATTCCAAGGATATTGTTATTGTTAATTCTAGCAATAATTATCTGATCATGTAGGAGAGAAAGTGAATCTATACTTTGCTCATGTTTTGAAATAGAATAAGACTACTCTTAAAAATGATCTTATTCTATGCATCAAAATTGCTTGGTTTAATTAATTACCAAAGCGGATTAGACTATCGCAAGAAAGGCACGTCTTAAACCACTATATATGACACAAGCTCTTCACCTCCTCAATCTGAAGAATGTCATTTGTCTCTTGAGCAATGTTCTCGGTCTTGATTCACTTCTCTTGACTCCTCTCCCTTTGCCTTTTTGCTACGAGTAGTCGTTTGTTCGTTTCGGTCTTTTCCTATCTCGATTCAACTCGTAATCCTTCAACAAGGCATTATTACCTAGTTTTTTTGTAAAACCCGTATTTTTTTAGATACGGAAATTTGAATAAAGTATGATATTTGAACATTTTATAAAATTGAGAATTTTATGTAAATTAAATAGTAGAGATTTTATTTCAATTTGTTTAAATTAATTTAAAGTATAGTTTAATTATTTCATAACTAATTAATAAATAAGACTTAGACTATGAAACCTTTTTATTAAATTATGATATAACATATGGTTTTCAATTAGAGACAAAAATAAAAAATAAACTTTCTTAAACTTAGGTTATACTAATTAAAAAGGTACACACTTTTGTAACATGTACATTTAAGTGTAAGCCTTTGATTAAATGGGAAGAAAAGTAAGTAATTAGTGTGTTATTATATCATTATTATCAAAATTGAAACATTTCCTTTTGGTGGACCAAAATCACGACCATAGCATGAGTTTTAAGAAGATTTTTAATGTTTTGAATGTCATTAAGCATAGGTTATGGTTTGATTTTAAATGTGTTTGAATGCTTTAAGTTATGGTGTTAAAAACCTAGTTAATTGTGTAAGTTATGAAAAAAAACTAGAAGACCTATATAATCCACCCTTAGTACAGCCATAACACACACACAAAACATAATTTACTTTGCCAAAACTATACAAAAGTCTCCTCTCATCTCTATTGTTAAGAAAACCTTAAAACCTTAAGGTTGTTCTTGATCATTCACCCCTTTGATCATCCATTCTTGTTATTTTGTATGTATAGTGATTATCATATCATTATACACATCTCATGTAAGTCCTTATAATCCTCATGTCACCCTTATGGCTTTCTTATATTTTGATTTAATGCATAAACATGATTTCTAGGGTTTTGAAACCCTAAAAATGTGTTTTGGTGATTCAATACCTTAAAAAAGTTTTTGTATGTTAGATCTTGTTTTAGACCAGCCTAAATATGTTCTAATATGGTTTTATAAAGTTTTTATAAAGATCTATCTAACCTATGGTGGTCTAGATGATTAAACCGGCTCATACGTAATAATAATTAAGGGCTGTCTGGATTTTGGGTGATCTTGTACTGTAAAACGGGTTTTATAACATCTTTTTAAGAGTTTCAAAATCCTAAAACCATCTGCAATGAATCTAGTTTTCATAACAGGTCTTAAAACGTTTTGAAGTGGTCGGGAACTATGGTTACCGTGTCGATCTTTAAAAACAGTCCTTAAAAATCAGAATATGAGTCATCTTGTAAGAGTCATATCTTGAGCCTCGGGATAGATTTTTGAGTGAATCCGGGGTCTAAAACTATCTAATTTGAATATATTTTTAAAATTTGGACTTTAATCAGTGAGTATGGTTTTGTAAAATGGTTTTACAGTCAGATCTTCTAAAACAGTCGATAAATGACGGGTTTTGGGAAAGTGTATAATTAGGGTTTTGAATCACCGAATCATGAAACCTTATAGTCTTTTGTGCTAGAACAGTATGTAAGACATATTTTTATGTATCTTTTTGCCTTGGTTACATGGTAATAGGATTTGTTTCTTTGTATACGATTACGTGACTTGTTTGTGCTTTTAAGGTACGAATATTCGGTTCTTTATTAAAGAACACCCTTTTACTCTTTCTTACACAACTCCATTTTATAAATCCCTATGCCATTGCTATGTTCCCACATCCTTAGTTGCTGTTTTGATATGATCCCTAAATTCCTTTGCCTTGTTATGATCCCGTTATTGTTATGCCTTTATATGTTCCCCATTTGAATACTTATATTTCCCTAGTTATTATGCCTTTGAAATGAGCCCTTAAGCCCGATCCATAATTTGTATCTAGTCATGGGGGTACTATGACCATGTCATACGATGAACCAGTGACATGACACTAACTGGGGCGGTGTGATTAGATCCCCGGCGTTCCCTTTTGGTGCACATAATTATTATATTATTGTGAGCGCGGGTGCTAGTCATGAGCTAGTGCACGTGCTATTGACATTTGTTTTGCAGGGAGCGTATGGATGCATCCTAGGTATTTGTTTGATATGATATGATGTTTTTTTTAATGTGATAGGTTTGTGTGTGCAATACACGCCGTCACTTTGGTACATAGGAGTCTCAATCCTAGTACACATATATGATTATTTGGTTGATTTGGATATGTGATTTGTTATGAGTGCTCGTGGACTATTCTTGTCTTTCATTAACCATTTTTATTCATCCACTTAATCAACCTTATGTTCATACCTTGTGATATCTTCACTATTGTTATCTCCTTTGCCTTAAATCATATTTGTTACATCCGTTCACTGGGCGTTTTGCTCAGCCGTTTCTTTTTCATGCGGCATGTATTAAGCGGGAGACGGGGCATTGAGAGAGTTTTGGACTTACCTAGATTCACCCATGTTTTTAATAAATCTTAAGACATTTTATGATTTGATACTTTTCATTTTGGACCCTGTTGTTTTGGGGATTTATGTTTATTAAGTGTAAAACCCGCATGCTTTTACCATGCATATTACCTTAAGTTTGTACGTACTAGTTAAAAACTTTCCTAATATAGCATGATTATGATTACGTATTAGGAGTTTATGTATTACGTACGTGTTAGAACACGATAAGTATTTTATTTGCACGATCACGTAATAATTATTTAGCAATAATTAATCACGAACATACGATCACGAGCGTAATTAAAACACGAGATATTATTAATTACGTATATATATTTAATACGAGCGTAATTAAATATATAAGGGTAGGATATTTACGTAACGTGAACTTTTGAAACACGAACTAAATTAAACGTAAACGTGTATAAAATTTCAAAACACGAAACGAGGTACGGGACCCCCACAAGGGAGTCCCTACCCGCGGCCAAACAAGAAACAATGGGCCAAGCCCATTGTTAATTTTACTTAAGGTGTAAAACCCGCATGCTTTTACCATGAATAGTGCCCTTAAGATCGTACGTCCTAGATTAAAACTTACCTCATTTAGTATTGATCACATTCATGTGCTAATAATCAAGCAAGTGCATACGTGTATGACATGACAAGTATCGATTACGTACGAACTCATGATAAACAGTTAATAAATATGTCACGTGAACATAATTAAATCATGATCACCATTTAAAATACGAACTAGAATAATTACGTAAATACATATAATATAATTACGAACGTTAAGATTACGATAAACGACATGATAAAATAAACAGAAACACTTTAAACACGAGCACGTTTAACCACGAACGAACACGAAACATCGGGACACGAGAAAGGTACGGGTACCCCATGTGGGGCCCCCATACCCACGGCACATATACCAAGGTAGGCTTAGCCCATGGACTTTTACAAGTAAAGGGGGGTAAAGAGTAAAACTAGTTTTCATTTTTCACTTTCAAGAAATAAACACAAAAACCCTAAAAGAGTTTTCTCTCCTCCTCCTTGTTCTCTCTTTGTGCCGCCACCTTAACATCACCATAGGAGGGTGATTGGTTGATTTTGATCTTAAAAACTATTGCTATAATCAGTGTTTGTTCATCCTTTTCCAAGCTACATAGTGGTATACCTTTTTAAACCCTTCTTTTTAATTCTTTTGAATCTTTGTTTATGTTCATGAATATGTTATTGTTTTCTTATTTAAACATGATAATTAAACATTGATCTAACATGTTTTGGTATTAATTAAAATCAAAGAATGATTTATAAGGGTGTTTGTTTTTAGCCGCCTAGCAAAACAAACCCGAGGGGGGTTTGGTTTGCTTATTGCCGCCACCACCAAGACCATTTTAGGTCTTGGTTGGTGCTTGTGGGACCCACGGCAGCAGGGAGACACATGTGCCCCGGGTTTGGCTCAGGGTACGGTGTCGAATTCATGCCCGATTCATGGTTCGTTGGTTAAATCATGATCTATGTTACATGTTAATTTTTATGAATCATGAACTTAGGATATAAATTAATTAATAACATGAGATATTAACTAAACCATGACTTAGGTTATTCTAATTATTAATTTAGCATGATATTAATTTAACCTAAGTATTTTATGTTATAAGTTATGATTAATTAATTATTTAAACATGCCTATAATTAATTAATTTAGACATGACTTAGGTTATATTATTAATAATAATAATACACATTTTAACCTAAGTATTTTCATTTCATTTTAATTAAAACATGTTATACTTTAATTAAAATGCTTAACCTATAGTTTAATTAAAATACATGAAATAATAATTAAACTATATACTATATCATATGACTTAAGAAACAAGCTTATAAACACTTAGACTTATATGTTAGCTTATGTAACCAGCTTAATTCTAAATATGGAAACTTCTATTTATAGAAACTTAATTAAATAAGGCAACTAATCTATTAATGGAAACCTTCTATATATGGAAATCTATCTATTTCAGGCAGCTAATCTAATCATGGAAACCTTCTATATATGGAAACTTATTTAATTAAGGCAGCTGATCTATTTTTGGAAACTTTCTATTTTTAGAAACTAATATATTTTAAGCAGTAAATTCTATTTTTGGAAACTTTCTATTTTTGGAAACTTTCTATTTTTGGAAACTTTCTATTTTTGGTAGCTTTCTATTTTTGGAAACTTTCTATTTTTGGAAACTTTCTATTTTTGGAAACTTTCTATTTTTGGAAACCTGCTATTTTTGGAAAGTTACTTATTATTACACAGTAAGTATAATAATACATGAAATACCAGTAATACTTAAACGGATTAATCAGAATACAAGATAAACACAGTTTAAGGCTTTAAACAGTGAACCATGACCTAAAACATACCAAGTCAGCTAAAATGAGACATAAAACCCAGTACGTAATCAATAAATCGATACTTATACACGTGTGTATTCATGTAGCGTTAGTGATCCAGAAGTAGGAGTCTTTCTTCCGTTCATTCACTGGACTTGAGGTACGGATTCCCGTCCTTTCAGTATGGACATTCTTTCCTTATTAGGATTTCCCCGTATGCAGCCAACTGTTTTCCCCAGCATTTGTTTTATTGTTTTGAACTGCTTATGTTTAATTAGCATAATCTATAGCCATATACAAGCATGACCAGTTTCACCTAGTTATGGAGGTACCATAACCATAACATTGGAGGCACCAATGTTATGACTTCCCCACGGCGGAGTGATTGCTCGTGGCGTCCCTTTTCAGTTTTAGCCATATTATTATATCAGGTGGGGCGTATGGGTGCATCCTAGTTACATGTTTTATTCAGTTTATCATGGTGAATGTGATGTGTGCCTTGCATCCTTCACAAGGAGTTGATCCCTCCTACCCAAACCAGTATATTAATTAGAGGTATCCCCTCTAATCAGCATGATGAGGTCACCCCTCCAAGTATTCATGCACGTAACCTTTTCATGACCTATATGGGCTATGATATATATATGTTAAAACAGTTTTCACAAGATAAACATAAGGCTTTTCAAACTATAAAACCAGTTTTCTTAATACTTAACCAGTTTACTCAGAACTTAGTCTTCCGCTGTTATATGTTACATGTTTATCCTATTTCATGCTATATTGTACATCCGTGCACTGAGCGTCTTGCTCAGCCGTTTTCCTTTTCATGTTCCCAAAACGGCAGGTACTCAAGGACGCTCGTAGATCTCAAACGTACGTGCATATGGATTGGAAGCTTTACTGTCTTTCTTTACTTTATGCATTTCCTTTACTTTGATACAGTTGCTATGGACATTGTTTCGTCCTTTCCTTTTACAGTATTTATGTTTGTGTGTGATGAGCTTTACTTTGGGGTTACCGATGTTTGATTCCGGTATTTCCCTTTTATGGTCGAATAATGCTTAGACATTTATCCTTGTATGCTTTGATGACACGCCATGATTATGCGTAATATTCCATTTCCAAAATGGGGTGTTACAATTATGGTATCAGAGCCCAAGGTTTCGACCTGTAGGCTCTCAAATATGACCTGTGATTAGTGGGTAGTCACTACGGTCTTCCTAGAACTGACAGTTGTTTTCATGCATTCATCATTTTTAAGCATACATATACATGTCATTGTTACAGGGTTTTTGACTAAGTAATGGTTGGTACAGGACTGGCCCTATTTAGTCGTATGTGTTTTATCGAAACTTTTAGATTTGGGACCGACCCATAGGCGTCCCCTCGATATGTCTTTTATTTTGAGTGAACTGACCTGGGGCGTTCACTCTCGAGCATCAAAAGTTTTCATAAAACTGCATCATGCATTCATACAAAGATTTTTTTTTTCTTGCATAAAATTTTTCTCATGAAATTTTTGGTATAAATTTTTTTTTATATTTTATGTTGGAACTGTTAATCATATGTTTATGTTATACTGTCAGATGGTTCTCACACGCGAGCAAGAGCAGCTCAATGCTGCAATTCAGGCTGCCATGCAAGCCTTACTTCCTCAACTGAGGAATGACATTCGTGCTGAAGTCCAAGCTGCCAACACTCAGCAGCAGCAGAATCAGGCACCTCCTCCTCCTCCTCCCCCAGTGACACTAGCGGTATGGTTGGAAAGATTTAACAAGCTCCGTCCTAGAGCTTTTGAAAAGACTGATAGCCTCAGCGATGCTGAAAGCTGGTTGACTCACATTGAGAAAATCTTCAATGCTATGGGATGTGACCCCGCCTTTAAGGCAAGATTGGCATGCTACCGGTTTGAAGGCGATGTACTCAACTGGTGGCTAGCTTTGACGCAGTCAGAAGGAGGTGATGAATGGGTCGCTGGTTTGACATGGGCCCAATTCAAGGAGAGAGTGATGGAGCAGTTCTTTCCTAAGGCAGAGCAGGACAAACTCAAGCGAGAATACCATGGGATACGTCAGAGAGCGGGCGAGAATAGCAACGAATTCATGCAGCACTTTCTTCGCTTGGCTGGTTTTCTGGGAGCAGCGGCTGGTACTCCTGAGGAGCAGGCACACCATTTTAGGTAGGCACTTCGCACCTCGGTCGCGAACAATCTGGTATGTGCTACGTTCAATACAGTAGCACAAGTGGCCGACGCAGCAAGGAAGCTTGAGATGTTGCAGGAACGCGATGAGTTCGGGGAAGCTGAAAGACCCGACAAGAGGTAAAACATTTCGTGTTCTATCGATAACCAGATCGCATCCTATCATTATATGTTCTATAATCATCTCTTAAACTGTATCTTCCAGGCAGAAAACTGGGGACCGGTCTCAGCCGGCTACCCAGCAGCAGCCTCAGCAGCCCAAAGGAAACGGTCACTCTAACGACCGTTCTGTTGTGGAAAGGCGCAACGGTAATGATAATTACCGTAACAATGCGGGACACTCCAACAACAGCAGGTCCTACTATTTACGCATCTTATTATGATTTCATGTTATATCTCTCATGCTGACACTATATTAACCTCTACCAGGAACCACGGTAACGGGAAGGACCAGAACCACAGGGGTTCTCAGCCTAACCGTTCAGCTAACACTGGTAAACATCTTATGACGCTTACGTCCTATACTCGTGCATATACTTTATTCTTAACACGTTTTGTCATCAGCAGGCCCTCAGCAAGCAAGGACTCCTGCTGGAGGATTCACTCATCCTCTTTGCAATACTTGCCATCGCAGACACCCTGGCCCATGTCGTCGTGATTCCGACGCGTGCTACAAGTGCGGCCTCCCTGGCCATCGTATGAGAGATTGCCGTAAGGGTGAAATGGAGGGTACTTCGGGTCATGCTGATACTAAACCGCCTCCTACCACTGGGCGTGTCTACACGACATCGCGCGATCAGGCAAACAAATCTATAGGTACCATTACTGGAATTTTGTATATGTACGGCCAGGCTGCATGTGTTCTTTTCGACACGGGTGCCACTCATTCAGTTATTTCCACTACTTATGCTAAGAACATCAGGACACTTCCCTTGCCATTAGAAAATAAGCTTACCATTTCCACGCCTCTGAGGGACTCTGTATTAATAACTCATGTATACAAGAGTCTTCCTCTAGAGTTTGACGATAAAGTTCGTGCAGTAGATGCACTTCCCCTAGACATGATTGAGTTCGATATGATTCTTGGCATGGACTGGCTATCCAGGCACCATGCTACCATAGACTGCCACTCATATCGGGTGATCTTCGGCGACATCAATGCACCAGAATACATCCATAACGGGTTCATACCCGGACGGTCTGTACAGGTCATATCTACCTTGCAAGCACGTGCATTACTGTCACATGGCTGCGAAGGTTATCTAGCTACGGTTCATGACATGCATGCTGAATCCCCATCGATTCAGGATCAACCAGTAGTTTCGGAATTTCAAGACGTCTTCCCAGATGAACTTCCAGGCATACCACCTGCAAGAGAAGTGGAGTTCAACATCGACCTTGTTCCAGGAGCTGAGCCAATCTTTAAGGCTCCGTATCGTATGGCTCCCATAGAGCTAAAAGAACTGAAGGACCAACTGCAGGAACTTCTTGAACGAGGGTTCATTAGACCAAGCGCATCTCCATGGGGCGCACCGGTCTTGTTCGTTAAGAAGAAGGACGGCAGCATGCGACTTTGCATTGACTACCGTGAACTTAATAAGATTACCATCCGCAATAGATATCCACTGCCACGTATAGACGATCTGTTTGACCAACTTCAAGGAGCCAAACACTTCTCAAAGATCGATCTAAGGTCAGGCTACCATCAGTTGAGGGTTAAAGAGCAGGACATTGCTAAGACTACTTTTCGTACCCGCTATGGCCATTATGAGTTTGTGGTCATGCCATTCGGCCTGACTAACGCTCCAGCAGTATTCATGGATCTGATGAACAGAATCTTCCATGAATTCCTTGATAAATTTGTCATTGTATTCATCGATGACATCCTGATTTTCTCAAAGTCCACGGAGGAACACGAAGACCATCTTCGTACGGTACTACAGATTCTTCGTCAGAAACAGCTGTATGCGAAATTCTCCAAGTGTGAGTTCTGGTTAAACAAGGTGCATTCTTAGGTCACATTGTATCAGCAGAAGGGATCACTATGGACCCAGCGAAGGTTGAGGCTATCACTAAATGGCCAAGACCAACGTCGGCGACAGAAGTCCGCAGTTTCTTAGGCTTAGCTGGATATTATCGCAGATTCGTGGAGAACTTTTCCCGCTTGGCACTACCTCTCACCAAACTGATGCGAAAAGGAGAGAAATTCGTCTGGACGGAAGATCGAGAGAAGAGTTTCGAAGACCTAAATCAGAAGTTAGTATCTGCACCTATTCTTACTCTCCCATCTGGTACAGGTGGATTTCAGATCTATAGCGATGCATCGGGGAAGGGACTGGGCTGTGTTCTCATGCAACATGGGAAAGTGATCGCGTATGCTTCACGGCAGCTTAAGCCCTATGAAGAAAACTACCCTACGCATGACCTGGAACTTGCTGCAGTGGTGTTCGCATTGAAGATATGGAGGCATTACTTATACGGAGAATCATGCGACATTTTCACGGATCACAAGAGCTTGAAGTATATCTTCACACAGCGAGAATTGAACATGAGACAAAGGAGATGGTTGGAACTGTTGAAGGATTATGATATTAACCTACAGTATCATCCCGGGAAAGCTAATGTAGTAACAGATGCACTCAGCAGAAAGTCCGGAATGATCAACGGTATTGAGATCAAGGAACAAAACATAAGAGACTTGGAGCGGCTAGACATCGAAATCATGGTACGTGGGCAGCACGGATACTGGGCGAATCTTAGAGTAGAACCTGAGTTACTGACTAGGATCAAGGAAGCGCAGAAGGATGATGGAGAGATTTGGGCGATAATTCAGAATTTAGAGAAGCAGACGGAATTCAGAATGGACGCAGACGGTATCGTTTGGCAGGGCACGAGACTTTGTGTTCCTGACAATCAAGAACTCCGGGAAGCATTGTTAGCTGAAGCTCACAGCTCCCCATTTTCTATACATCCTGGGTCGACAAAAATGTACCATGACATCAGACAACACTTTTGGTGGAGTGGCATGAAACAGGATGTAGCCACTTATGTCTCCAAATGTCTTACCTGCCAGCAGGTTAAGATTGAACATCAACGATCAGGCGGTCTCCTTCAACCGTTAGATATTCCAGAGTGGAAGTGGGACAAAATCACCATGGATTTTGTTACCGGTCTTCCGCCTACCAAGAAGAAGCACGATGCTATTTGGGTCATTGTTGATCGACTCACCAAATCAGCTCATTTCTTACCGATACGCAAGGAAGATCCGGTAAGTAAACTCGCAGATACTTACAGAAGGGAGATCATGAGACTCCACGGCACTCCCTCCAGCATCGTCTCAGACAGAGATCCTCGTTTCACGTCGCGATTCTGGAAAGGTCTGCAAAAAGCTTGGGGTACACAACTTAAGCTGAGCACGGCCTTTCATCCTCAAACGGACGGACAATCGGAGCGAACAATTCAGACATTGGAAGATATGTTAAGGTCGTGTGCGTTGGAATGGACAGGTGATTGGGACGATTACATCTGTTTAGTCGAGTTTGCATACAACAACAGCTGGCACGCAAGTATCAAATGTGCTCCTTTTGAAATGTTGTATGGCAGAAAGTGTCGCGCTCCAACTTGCTGGGATCAAGTGGGAGAGCGAACACTCGAAGGACCAGAGATTATAGAAATGACCAATGAGAAGATTGAGGTAGCTAAACAGAAGTTGCAAGAAGCACGGTCACGTCAGAAGAGTTACGCCGATAAGCATCGTAGGGACATACATTTTAATGTGGGAGATCACGTCTTCCTCAAGGTTTCGCCGGCACGTGGTGTTAAACGCTTCGGGATCAAAGGAAAACTCAGTCCTCGTTTCATCGGACCTTTTGATATCATTGAACAAATCTTCTAGAACTCAATTGACTACTACCGCAGAAATTGTCGATAGTTTTCACTAAAAATGTTTTATGACTATTCAACCAGATTTCCACCAGAACGTTCCATACTCCCAGGCAAAACTTTAATAGAATCCGCATCACACATTAATGCAGCTATGTTCATATCTAGATGCCTGACCTACTGCAGGTTCAAGATAGAACGCCGTCATGTTAGTGAGTTACTACAACCCTTAGGGTCTGAAACAGAAATGAGACGAAATTCCATGAAATTGTTATCAGCTACCACAAGCTCAGAGAACGTATGATACTATCTAAGTTATCATCAACCATGTAATCAGCCTGCACGTTTCTTTCATCCGAAAGGACCACGCAGTAGCAGATCTGCAGAAAATTTTGAAATTCAGCAGTAAATCGTACGAATTCAAGGCATTCCATTGACCATCTTATCAGACAGAGTTCATGTTCACGATCAAGTGTATGGTTACACCACTTTAAATTCAGGTTTATTTTCACTTTCATGTTTGCGTCTCATTCGCGGTATGATGCCGTTTCAGTTCATCTTTTATGCTATCTCATAATTAACGTTGTTCATGTTCAAGATCGTGTGCCGTTTCACGATACACGTTTCTCAGTTTATTACCGAATACGGTTACAGAAAGTTTGGGAAATCAGACTCAAGTTTAGCACAACTATTCCATAACCAGTCAGACGTTTCACATCTCAAGCCGTAACGTTTGGCGTTCATTCCTCAGTCAGCATACGTTCATGATATGTTCTAGTATCACGTTCACAGTATGATTCACGTATTACATTCATGATATATTTCATCCCAAAGCTCCTCATATAATTATGAACCACGTTCACAATTGCTCACTCAGCACGTTCACAATTGTTCACGTAGTTCGTCCCTATGTTTCAGAAGCTTTCTCAGAGATATAAATATTATCTTTTCAGGATAATTATACGTGCTGTTCATGTATCGTACATGCTATAGTGATTCAGTCTATCAAATTCAGAAAATCTATCTTAAGTATAGAACCGGAAACTATTCAGCATCATCAGGACAGGGTTATCAGGACCAAGATTTTTATTGTGTTTAGACCTTTGAAGGAATCATTTCGAGCAGGAGGCCACTCGAAACAGAGGAGTCCATCCGGACCTCTCATTCCCTTTCCTTCAATAAATCCAGATAGGTTCTTTCAGTCATGTCACGTTCCATGTTCTCTTCAGCCATGTCACATTACATGATCATTTCAGTCATGACAAGTTTATACCTATCAGCAGCATTATGTCTTAACTAGAAGACAATTTATTCTTCAGCTTAATTGTCTTTTCAGTCTACGTGTTCTTTCAGTACTTATAACTTCATCAGCTTATCATCGTTAATTCGAGGACGAATTTCTCCTTTTTAGAGGGGAAGAATTGTAAAACCCAGTATAGTCGTATCTTTAATTCGGGGACGAATTATTATTTTTAGAGGGGAAGAATTGTAAAACCCGTATTTTAAAAATCAGAATATTTAAATACGCAGTTTAATTTTAATAAACTATGTGGTATTAATTATTAGACAGAGATAAAACGCAGAAATTAAATACGACAGTAAAATAATTATTTAGAAAATAATTATTGAGTTAAGAAATATTACATATGTATTATTTATTTTATAGAAATAATTAAACGTTAACAAGAATCACGCAGTCTCAGTTTTAATTAATGACGCAACTTAATAAAGATTACAAGTGTTTTAAGGGGGCTGTTTTGACAAAAATAAAACATGTAGGATTTGGGCTCAAGGCCCAAGAGCCTTGTTTTTGGCCGTGTGATTAAAACAGACGGGGGGTGTTCTTTTGCTTTCTTTATGCCGACACATTTACAAATCCAAGAAACCCTAATCTATTACAATGCAGCCGCCTCCTTCTCCTCCTCCTTGCTTCCTTGCTGCCGTCGATCATCACAAGAAGGGAGAAAGAATCACGGTTTTTAATCCCAGAAAACTAATGGGATTCGTGTTTCATTTTAAAAAAAAAAAACCCTAAAACATAGAACAAAGGTAAACCCTAATTCGATCTACTTTCTTTTCTTTTAATCCGAATACTTGGGGCTTTTAAAACATATTAAACGGGTTGTAATAAAGAGGGATTATGTTTGATGTGTTGATGTGTTGTTTGGCACACAAACCGAGAGTCAAAAGACTCTCAGTGATGGATTATTACACCAGCCGCAACCAATTAGGGTTTTGGGCTGGGTTTGTGCTAACGGGGGAAACAGAAAAACAAGCAGGGGTAAAACCTGGTGCTAACAGTGGGAACCGAGACATCTAGGTCTCGGTGGGATGTTATAACCAGCAGGGGAAACAAACCACTGGCGGGGGTATCACCACCACTGTCGATGGGATTTGGGCAGAAAAGGGTGTGTTTGGCAATCCATTTTAGAACAGGCTAAGGGTGTGTTTGGCTACCAGTTTTAAAAGACTTTAAGGGGGCTGTTTGGCTCGGCTTATTTTAATACATAACACGAGTCTTCCAGTTTAAATTAATAAGGCACGGGTTCGGTTTTCGATGCGTTTTAAAATAAAGAATACAAGAGTACGTGTTGTTACTCTACGGGGTTATTTTTCTTTACATTACTTTTTAACTTTACAAGGTATATAAAATTTAATAAAACCCGACTTATTATTACGAGTGCATTATATCTTTATTTAATTTAATCACATTATATTTAATTAAATGCCTTTAACCTATAGTTTATTTAAATGACACGTAATAATTAATAAACTATACATTATATCATTATGACTTAGAATGTTAATCAGTAAACACTTAAGCTTATTCATTAGCCTATTTAGCCAGTTTATAACTATTTAGGTAAACTTCCTATTTTTTTTAAACTATTTAATCAAGGCAGCTAATCTATTTTGGTGACTTTCTATTTTTGGAAACTTTCTATTTTAGGAAACCTGCTATTTTTGGTAAGTTACTTAATATTGTTCAGTAAGCATAATAATACATGAAATACCAGAGATACTTAATCAGATTTATCAGAATAGAAGATAAACACAGATTAAAGCTTAAAACAGTAATCAGACGACTTATTTTCCGTCCATTACTTATGTAGTATCCATGAAGTCAGAGTCGATCGTTCAGCTTTCATTCTTGTTTCATTACTGGACACGAGGTACGGACTTCCCGTCCTTTCAGTAAGGATTTCCTTCCTATGCATGATTAGGATTTCCCGTCTGCAGCCAAATGTTTTCCCCAGTATATGTTTAAGCTTATCAGTAATCATGTTAATAACTAAATAAATTGCCTGAGCATTATATACAAGCACGACCAGTTTATGTACTAGTTACGGAGGTACCGTAACCACGGCACTAGAGGCACCGGTGTCGTGACTCACATGCAGGAGAGTGATATCCTGCATCGTCCCACTCAGCTCAGCTTGGCCATTTTATCAGTATTTTTAGTGGGGCGTATGGATGCATCCTAGGCTTATATGTGTTACAAGTTATCAGGGTGAATGTGGTGTGTGCTCTACATCCTTCACATTGGAGCTGATCCCTCCACCCAGCACAGTTATTTAGAGGTCACCCCTCTACAGCATGACGAGGTCACCCCTCCAGTTATTCATGCACGGTTGTTACAGCACGTGACCTATATAAGCTCTGGCAAATAAAATACAGTAAATGCATGTTTTCAGAATTAATAGTTATATTTCAGTATCAGTATATATGAACCAGGTTTCTCAGATTTTATGCAGAGTTCTACCACATGTTACATATCAGTCTTACAGCTTCAGTATTCTATCGCATGTTTCCTTCAGTATATTCTTATCATGCTTTATATCCGTTCACTGAGCGTTATGCTCAGCCGTAGTTCCTTTCATGTTCTAACGGCAGGTACACCAGGACACTCTTAGGATTCTGAGAGCATGTGCATTTGGATGGAAGCTATCCAGACTTCTTACATTATGCATTTCTTACATTATTCTGCTTATTTGGACATTGTTTAGTCCTTTCTCTTTCAGTATTTTATTTTCCATGTTTTGAGCTTAGGTTGGATTACCGATGTTTGATTCCGGTATTTCCGTTATGGTCATTTAATGTTTTAGTACATTTACCTTATGCTTTGATGACGCGCCATAAATACACGTAACGGTCCACTATCCAAGTGGGGTGTTACAATTATGGTATCAGAGCCTGGTTCGACCTGTAGGCTCTAAAACTTGACCTGTGACTAGTGGGTAGTCACCAGGAACTTTCCAGATTTTGGCGTTGTTATCTTTCATGTTTCACATGGATTATTCAGTCAGTTTTCTTCGTTTATCAGTTAGTTTTCTTAAAGTTTTGACTAAGTAAAAGGGTTGGTACATAATTAGCCTTATTTAGTCGCATGTGCTTTTAGCGAATTTTCGTTTTGGTGAGCTGACCATAGGCGCTCACCCTTGCCGTTCAGATTTTGTATTGGTGAACTGACCATAGGCGTTTACCCTTACTCATGACAGATTTATGTTTTCAGTCAAATATCACTTGGTGAACCAGCCATAAACGTGCACCATTTCTCAAGTCAAATTTCATGCTTTTCAGTCGAATGATGTTTTGTGAACCGATCCACAGTTGTTCACCTTTGTCATATCAGGACATTTCAAAAATTTTGACCAGTATGGATCGAATCAGAATAGCCCATACTTAGTCTCATGTTTTCTCCTTTAAATTCTGTGGATTGAACCATAGCCGACCACATCAGTTGATATTACACCTCAGTTGATTTGATTTTTTATGTTCCTTGAAACAGTCAAATTTCCATACCCTCACGTTGATGTCATCTACATGATGATTCAGTTTCATGTCTCCTTACGAGGAATATGTTGCAGCAAAGTAATGATGTTCATGTTAAGATACACAAGAACTTCAGTAAAGCCGTTTTCATGATAAATCATGATTGACCTTCATTAATCATGCTTCATGCAGACCACTGTTGGGACTTCGATTATATCATACTTTCAGCCTCGAAACAACCAGCAGTAAGTCGACACAGGAATTGTCAGCCTATCATGTTATTTATTTCAGATCAGTTTACTACCGTTTAAATCAAATTGTTTCCCTAATCATGTCAGACAAGCGACACCAGTATCGATCATCCCATAAAATTCCACCAGCTTCATGTACAATATTCCATATATACCCAATGTACAGTGTCTCAGTTATACTCCATGTATAGTATTTCATGTGTACCCCACGTACAGTGTCCCAAATATGCTCCATGTGCAGTATTCATTTTGTACATCATGTACAGTAGTCCAGGTGTACTCCAGGTACCCTACTCTATGGATATTGCTAATCGATCCTCAATCATCTCAGGCTTTTCCACTTGTCGATATTCTACCAGGTGCTGATGCTGCTCGTGAGTTGAAGATTTTACCAGATACTGATGCTGCTACCTTTTGAAGACCTCACAAATGCGGATGCTGCTGAACTTTGGAGATTTCTCAAGCTGCTGATGCCGTTTATACTATGAAGACTGCGGAACGAGGACGAAAACTATAAATTTGAAATTTCTGACAAGAA
Organism: Glebionis coronaria; assembly: GCA_025667525.1. Classification (NCBI taxonomy): domain Eukaryota; kingdom Viridiplantae; phylum Streptophyta; class Magnoliopsida; order Asterales; family Asteraceae; genus Glebionis; species Glebionis coronaria. The sequence continues at coordinate 46,792,673 of CM046879.1, read as the reverse complement.
TAAATTTCAACCTTCAGACACTATCATTCCATTCCATGCTTTTACCTTCTCAGTTAGATGTCACACTTCGCTCAGCCAACCGTTCATTCAGAAGAGTGGGAACCGGAAACCCAGCCGGCCACTCAGCAGAATAGTCACATGAATCACGGTCATGATAATGACCGTCATAAATTGACAGACAAAGCAGTAGTGACAATCACCGTGCTTATAGTTAATCAGTCAGTAATCATCGGAACTCCGGAACAGACGCGACCAGAAATACAGAGGTCAGTAGTCCAACCGGTCCGCCACTCCTAGCAGTTACCAAAATTTTCCAGCCTTGTTCATATTCATCTATTAAAACACGTGCCAAGACATCAGTCAAGACATAGTTCTCGGGTAGCATTTCGAAAGACTCATATCAGGGCACCAGTCATGGTACACGTCGTACGAATATCTTCTCATAGTACGAGTCCGAGCTCTTAGTCCCAGTATGTTCCAAGCAAGACCCTCAGTACTTCAGGGTATCTTTCAGAAAGGGGTATACACATTCTATTATGCCACACATATATCAGATCATTAAAATTCAGTCACCACACTAGTTTATTATTCAGATTAAACACACGGTAATCATTATGTGAGGTTACAGACGAACACATTTAATGAAAAGTCGCCATGTTTACTTCATGTATTCATATGTCAGCTTTATCTTAAATCATGTAGTACCTACCTCTCAGCCAGAAAGACTCCACCATACCACCCAGATTTATTAAGTTTCCCTTTCAGTTAACGATGACATCCGTCTTACTAGATCCCAAATATTGTCATATCAGTTCTGCCAGAAATCAGTACAAGTTATATTTTACAGCAAGTGAATTATTATTCTGAAGCTACGAAGAACTTTCAACTACCAGTTATAAATTCACTTTGGAAATTCCTCAAACTCATGATCAGCAGATTATTCCCGAGTTCCGGATATAAATTCAGAAAGTTTTCAAGAAATTCCTTCCTAACCACGAGACAGAAATTTAAACATCGAGCTAGTCTCAAGATCAGAACCTGTTTTCAAAATTCTTGATCACAGGGCTTCAACTAAGTTAAAAGAGTTGCAGCAATTGCTGCAAGAATTACCGGAACGAGGCTTTATTCGCCCTAGCGCACCATCGGAAAAATTTATCAGATCACCATTCTTAACCTATATTCATTCCACGAATAGAAAGTAATTAACCTACTACAGGGTGTTTTAAACATTCTCCCAGAAAAATTCAAGGTCCTGCCACCATCAGTGGTGAGGGAAGAACATGATGTCCTTCAGACCGCTGTTGCACATATTATAGTCTCTCTAAAGATTTCGATTTTATACTTCTGAACTCCCCAATGCTCCCGCAATAGTGTGGAATTTATGAATAAAATTTTTCTACGATTCTTAGACAAAATAATCAGCGTATTCATTGATCACATTATGGGCTGTAAAATTTTAAAGAAGAACACGAGAATCATCTTCTCACAGTTGTACAGAATCTTCGATAGGAGTAATTTTTTATACACAACTTTTCAGATATAAAATTCGCTTGAACTGAGTGGCATTTCTGAGCCACCCTATTTTAGCAGAAAGAAATTGCAGACAATCCTGCGAAGGTGAAGGCCATCACCTGATGGTCCCGACTGACGCCCGTGAACGAAGTACAAATCTTCTAGAACTCAATTGACTACTACCGCAGAAATTGTCGATAGTTTTCACTAAAAATGTTTTATGACTATTCAACCAGATTTCCACCAGAACGTTCCATACTCCCAGGCAAAACTTTAATAGAATCCGCATCACACATTAATGCAGCTATGTTCATATCTAGATGCCTGACCTACTGCAGGTTCAAGATAGAACGCCGTCATGTTAGTGAGTTACTACAACCCTTAGGGTCTGAAACAGAAATGAGACGAAATTCCATGAAATTGTTATCAGCTACCACAAGCTCAGAGAACGTATGATACTATCTAAGTTATCATCAACCATGTAATCAGCCTGCACGTTTCTTTCATCCAAAAGGACCACGCAGTAGCAGATCTGCAGAAAATTTTGAAATTCAGCAGTAAATCGTACGAATTCAAGGCATTCCATTGACCATCTTATCAGACAGAGTTCATGTTCACGATCAAGTGTATGGTTACACCACTTTAAATTCAGGTTTATTTTCACTTTCATGTTTGCGTCTCATTCGCGGTATGATGCCGTTTCAGTTCATCTTTTATGCTATCTCATAATTTAAGCTCACGTTAGCGTTCATAACGTTGTTCATGTTCAAGATCGTGTGCCGTTTCACGATACACGTTTCTCAGTTTATTACCGAATACGGTTACAGAAAGTTTGGGAAATCAGACTCAAGTTTAGCACAACTATTCCATAACCAGTCAGACGTTTCACATCTCAAGTCGTAACGTTTGGCGTTCATTCCTCAGTCAGCATACGTTCATGATATGTTCTAGTATCACGTTCACAGTATGATTCACGTATTACATTCATGATATATTTCATCCCAAAGCTCCTCATATAATTATGAACCACGTTCACAATTGCTCACTCAGCACGTTCACAATTGTTCACGTAGTTCGTCCCTATGTTTCAGAAGCTTTCTCAGAGATATAAATATTATCTTTTCAGGATAATTGTACGTGCTGTTCATGTATCGTACATGCTATAGTGATTCAGTCTATCAAATTCAGAAAATCTATCTTAAGTATAGAACCGGAAACTATTCAGCATCATCAGGACAGGGTTATCAGGACCAAGATTTTTATTGTGTTTAGACCTTTGAAGGAATCATTTCGAGCGGGAGGCCACTCGAAACAGAGGAGTCCATCCGGACCTCTCATTCCCTTTCCTTCAATAAATCCAGATAGGTTCTTTCAGTCATGTCACGTTCCATGTTCTCTTCAGCCATGTCACATTACATGATCATTTCAGTCATGACAAGTTTATACCTATCAGCAGCATTATGTCTTAACTAGAAGACAATTTATTCTTCAGCTTAATTGTCTTTTCAGTCTACGTGTTCTTTCAGTACTTATAACTTCATCAGCTTATCATCGTTAATTCGAGGATGAATTTCTCCTTTTTAGAGGGGAAGAATTGTAAAACCCAGTATAGTCGTATCTTTAATTCGGGGACGAATTATTATTTTTAGAGGGGAAGAATTGTAAAACCCGTATTTTAAAAATCAGAATATTTAAATACGCAGTTTAATTTTAATAAACTATGTGGTATTAATTATTAGACAGAGATAAAACGCAGAAATTAAATACGACAGTAAAATAATTATTTAGAAAATAATTATTGAGTTAAGAAATATTACATATGTATTATTTATTTTATAGAAATAATTAAACGTTAACAAGAATCACGCAGTCTCAGTTTTAATTAATGACGCAACTTAATAAAGATTACAAGTGTTTTAAGGGGGCTGTTTTGACAAAAATAAAACATGTAGGATTTGGGCTCAAGGCCCAAGAGCCTTGTTTTTGGCCGTGTGATTAAAACAGACGGTGGGTGTTCTTTTGCTTTCTTTATGCCGACACATTTACAAATCCAAGAAACCCTAATCTATTACAATGCAGCCGCCTCCTTCTCCTCCTCCTTGCTTCCTTGCTGCCGTCGATCATCACAAGAAGGGAGAAAGAATCACGGTTTTTAATCCCAGAAAACTAATTGGATTCGTGTTTCATTTTAAAAAAAAAAAAAACCCTAAAACGTAGAACAAAGGTAAACCCTAATTTGATCTACTTTCTTTTCTTTTAATCCGAATACTTGGGGCTTTTAAAACATATTAAACGGGTTGTAATAAAGAGGGATTATGTTTGATGTGTTGCTGTGTTGTTTGGCACACAAACCGAGAGTCAAAAGACTCTCGGTGATGTATTATTACACCAGCCGCAACCAATTAGGGTTTCGGGCTGGGTTTGTGCTAACGGGGGAAACAGAAAAACAAGCAGGGGTAAAACCTGGTGCTAACAGTGGGAACCGAGACATCTAGGTCTCGGTGGGATGTTATAACCAGCAGGGGAAACAAACCACTGGCGGGGGTATCACCACCACTGTCGGTGGGATTTGGGCAGAAAAGGGTGTGTTTGGCAATCCATTTTAGAACAGGCTAAGGGTGTGTTTGGCTACCAGTTTTAAAAGACTTTAAGGGGGCTGTTTGGCTCGGCTTATTTTAATACATAACACGAGTCTTCCAGTTTAAATTAATAAGGCACGGGTTCGGTTTTCGATGCGTTTTAAAATAAAGAATACAAGAGTACGTGTTGTTACTCTACGGGATTATTTTTCTTTACATTACTTTTTAACTTTACAAGGTATATAAAATTTAATAAAACCCGACTTATTATTACGAGTGCATTATATCTTTATTTAATTTAATCACATTATATTTAATTAAATGCCTTTAACCTATAGTTTATTTAAATGACACGTAATAATTAATAAACTATACATTATATCATTATGACTTAGAATGTTAATCAGTAAACACTTAAGCTTATTCATTAGCCTATTTAGCCAGTTTATAACTATTTAGGTAAACTTCCTATTTTTTTTAAACTATTTAATCAAGGCAGCTAATCTATTTTGGTGACTTTCTATTTTTGGAAACTTTCTATTTTAGGAAACCTGCTATTTTTGGTAAGTTACTTAATATTGTTCAGTAAGCATAATAATACATGAAATACCAGAGATACTTAATCAGATTTATCAGAATAGAAGATAAACACAGATTAAAGCTTAAAACAGTAATCAGACGACTTATTTTCCGTCCATTACTTATGTAGTATCCATGAAGTCAGAGTCGATCGTTCAGCTTTCATTCTTGTTTCATTACTGGACACGAGGTACGGACTTCCCGTCCTTTCAGTAAGGATTTCCTTTCCTATGCATGATTAGGATTTCCCGTCTGCAGCCAAATGTTTTCCCCAGTATATGTTTAAGCTTATCAGTAATCATGTTAATAACTAAATAAATTGCCTGAGCATTATATACAAGCACGACCAGTTTATGTACTAGTTACGGAGGTACCGTAACCACGGCACTAGAGGCACCGGTGTCGTAACTCACATGCAGGAGAGTGATATCCTGCATCGTCCCACTCAGCTCAGCTTGGCCATTTTATCAGTATTTTTAGTGGGGCGTATGGATGCATCCTAGGCTTATATGTGTCACAAGTTATCAGGGTGAATGTGGTGTGTGCTCTACATCCTTCACATTGGAGCTGATCCCTCCACCCAGCACAGTTATTTAGAGGTCACCCCTCTACAGCATGACGAGGTCACCCCTCCAGTTATTCATGCACGGTTGTTACATCACGTGACCTATATAAGCTCTGGCAAATAAAATACAGTAAATGCATGTTTTCAGAATTAATAGTTATATTTCAGTATCAGTATATATGAACCAGGTTTCTCAGATTTTATGCAGAGTTCTACCACATGTTACATATCAGTCTTACAGCTTCAGTATTCTATCGCATGTTTCCTTCAGTATATTCTTATCATGCTTTATATCCGTTCACTGAGCGTTATGCTCAGCCGTAGTTCCTTTCATGTTCTAACGGCAGGTACACCAGGACACTCTTAGGATTCTGAGAGCATGTGCATTTGGATGGAAGCTATCCAGACTTCTTACATTATGCATTTCTTACATTATTCTGCTTATTTGGACATTGTTTAGTCCTTTCTCTTTCAGTATTTTATTTTCCATGTTTTGAGCTTAGGTTGGATTACCGATGTTTGATTCCGGTATTTCCGTTATGGTCATTTAATGTTTTAGTACATTTACCTTATGCTTTGATGACACGCCATAAATACACGTAACGGTCCACTATCCAAGTGGGGTGTTACATCATTTTTCACTTTCAAGAAATAAACACAAAAACCCTAAAAGAGTTTTCTCTCCTCCTCCTTGTTCTCTCTTTGTGCCGCCACCTTAACATCACCATAGGAGGGTGATTGGTTGATTTTGATCTTAAAAACTATTGCTATAATCAGTGTTTGTTCATCCTTTTCCAAGCTACATAGTGGTATACCTTTTTAAACCCTTCTTTTTAATTCTTTTGAATCTTTGTTTATGTTCATGAATATGTTATTGTTTTCTTATTTAAACATGATAATTAAACATTGATCTAACATGTTTTGGTATTAATTAAAATCAAAGAATGATTTATAAGGGTGTTTGTTTTTAGCCGCCTAGCAAAACAAACCCGAGGGGGGTTTGGTTTGCTTATTGCCGCCACCACCAAGACCATTTTAGGTCTTGGTTGGTGCTTGTGGGACCCACGACAGCAGGGAGACACATGTGCCCCGGGTTTGGCTCGGGGTACGGTGTCGAATTCATGCCCGATTCATGGTTCGTTGGTTAAATCATGATCTATGTTACATGTTAATTTTTATGAATCATGAACTTAGGATATAAATTAATTAATAACATGAGATATTAATTAAACCATGACTTAGGTTATTCTAATTATTAATTTAGCATGATATTAATTTAACCTAAGTATTTTATGTTATAAGTTATGATTAATTAATTATTTAAACATGCCTATAATTAATTAATTTAGACATGACTTAGGTTATATTATTAATAATAATAATACACATTTTAACCTAAGTATTTTCATTTCATTTTAATTAAAACATGTTATACTTTAATTAAAATGCTTAACCTATAGTTTAATTAAAATACATGAAATAATAATTAAACTATATACTATATCATATGACTTAAGAAACAAGCTTATAAACACTTAGACTTATATGTTAGCTTATGTAACCAGCTTAATTCTAAATATGGAAACTTCTATTTATAGAAACTTAATTAAATAAGGCAACTAATCTATTAATGGAAACCTTCTATATATGGAAATCTATCTATTTCAGGCAGCTAATCTAATCATGGAAACCTTCTATATATGGAAACTTATTTAATTAAGGCAGTTGATCTATTTTTGGAAACTTTCTATTTTTAGAAACTAATCTATTTTAAGCAGTAAATTCTGTTTTTGGAAACTTTCTATTTTTGGAAACTTTCTATTTTTGGAAACTTTCTATTTTTGGAAACTTTCTATTTTTGGTAGCTTTCTATTTTTGGAAACTTTCTATTTTTGGAAACTTTCTATTTTTGGAAACTTTCTATTTTTGGAAACCTGCTATTTTTGGAAAGTTACTTATTATTACACAGTAAGTATAATAATACATGAAATACCAGTAATACTTAAACGGATTAATCAGAATACAAGATAAACACAGTTTAAGGCTTTAAACAGTGAATCATGACCTAAAACATACCAAGTCAGCTAAAATGAGACATAAAACCCAGTACGTAATCAATAAATCGATACTTATACACGTGTGTATTCATGTAGCGTTAGTGATCCAAAAGTAGGAGTCTTTCTTCCGTTCATTCACTGGACTTGAGGTACGGATTCCCGTCCTTTCAGTATGGACATTCTTTCCTTATTAGGATTTCCCCGTATGCAGCCAACTGTTTTCTCCAGCATTTGTTTTATTGTTTTGAACTGCTTATGTTTAATTAGCATAATCTATAGCCATATACAAGCATGACCAGTTTCACCTAGTTATGGAGGTACCATAACCATAACATTGGAGGCACCAATGTTATGACTTCCCCACGGCGGAGTGATTGCTCGTGGCGTCCCTTTTCAGTTTTGGCCATATTATTATATCAGGTGGGGCGTATGGGTGCATCCTAGTTACATGTTTTATTCAGTTTATGATGGTGAATGTGGTGTGTGCCTTGCATCCTTCACAAGGAGTTGATCCCTCCTACCCAAGCCAGTATATTAATTAGAGGTATCCCCTCTAATCAGCATGATGAGGTCACCCCTCCAAGTATTCATGCACGTGACCTTTTCATGACCTATATGGGCTATGGTATATATATATGTTAAAACAGTTTTCACAAGATAAACATAAGGCTTCTCAAACTATAAAACCAGTTTTCTTAATACTTAACCAGTTTACTTAGAACTTAGTCTTCCGCTGTTATATGTTACATGTTTATCCTATTTCATGCTATATTGTACATCCGTGCACTGAGCGTCTTGCTCAGCCGTTTTCCTTTTCATGTTCCCAAAACGGCAGGTACTCAGGGACGCTCGTAGATCTCAAACGTACGTGCATATGGATTGGAAGCTTTACTGTCTTTCTTTACTTTATGCATTTCCTTTACTTTGATACAATTGCTATGGACATTGTTTCGTCCTTTCCTTTTACAGTATTTATGTTTGTGCGTGATGAGCTTTACTTTGGGGTTACCGATGTTTGATTCCGGTATTTCCCTTTTATGGTCGAATAATGCTTAGACATTTATCCTTGTATGCTTTGATGACACGCCATGATTATGCGTAATATTCCATTTCCAAAATGGGGTGTTACATAAGGAGGGTAATTAATTTTCACTACTTAGATTTACTTTACAGAAGATTTTCAAGAAAACCTAAAAACCCCTTCCTCCTTCTTCCTTGTGTGCCGCCACCTACAACCCACCATAAGGGGGTGATTTTGATCTTGGATCTTGGTGAATTAGTAATTGTTCGTGTTTGTTCTTCACCCTTTTGATCCACGAATACGGTAAAACCTTTTTACTTGTTTCTTTTTAATTAATCTTTTATTAATTAAGAACACATGATGTTTTTCATAAAAACATATTAATTAAACCTAGATCTAACATGTTATGATCATAAATTTATCAATGGGATCGATCTAAGGGGTGTTTGTTTTGGGCCGCAGGAACAACCGACCCCAAAGGGGTTCGGTTTATTCTAACCGACCACCACCAAGACCTTGTTTGGTCTTGGTTGGTGCGTGTGGGTCCCACGGCAGCAAGGGGGTACCCCGAATTGGTTCGGGGTACGGTGTTTGTTAAGATCCGGTGCATGTTTTTAAGCCTAGATCCGGATCATGATTATGTTAAATGTTTATGTTATAAACTTAGGTTAAGAATTAAATTAATAAGATGTAATTAATTTAATAACATTAACTTAGGTTAACTAATTATTATAAACATGAATTATTTTAACCTAAGTATTTTATTATTAAGACTTATAATTAATTAATTATTTTAAAACCATGGATATAATTAATTAATTAAACATGACTTAGGTTATATTATTAGTATTTAATAATACATATTTTAACCTAAGTATTTAATATATTTAATTAAAAAACATGTCATACTTTAATTAAATATTATAACTTATAGTTTAATTAAATTACATGAAATAATTATTAAACTATATAATATATCATATGACTTAGAAAATAATCATGAAAATGCGTAGGCTTATTCACTTAGCTTATTTAACCAGCTTATTTCTAATTATGGAAACTTTCTATTTTTAGAAACTTAATAAAATAAGGCAGCTATTTTAATTATGGAAACCAGCTATTTTTAGAAACTTATTTATTTAAGGCAGCTAAGCTATTTATGGAAACTTATTTAATTAAGGCAGCTAATCTATTTATGGAAACTTTCTATTTTTAGAAACTTATCTATTTTAAGCAGTAAATCTATTTTTGGAAACTTTCTATTTTTGGAAACTTTCTATTTTTGGAAACTTTCTATTTTTAGAAACTTTCTCTTTTTGGAAACTTTCTATTTTTGGAAACTTTCTATTTAAGGAAGCCTGCTATTTTTGGAAAGTTACTTAATATTACACAATAAGTATAATAACACATGAAATATCAGAAATACTTAATCAGAATGAACAGAATATAGGATTTAACACAGTTTAAGGTTTTAAACAGTGTAAATAGTAAGAACACATAAAATAAGCTAAGACAGGATATAAAACCAGCTATGTATGTAGTAAACAGATACTCATTTCATGTACGTATCTATGTAGCGTTAGTGATTCAGAAGTAGGATTCTCGCAGTTCATCGTTCTTGTTCACTGGACATAAGGTACGGATTCCCGTCCTTTCAGTATGGACATTCTTTCCTTATTTAGGATTTCCCCATATGCAGCCAACTGTTTTCCCGTAGTATAAGTATGAGTTTGATTGCTTATGTTTTAAATATGATTACCTATAGCCATATACATGCATGACCAGTTTCACCTAGTTATGGAGGTACCATAACCATAACATTAGAGGCACTGATGTTATGACTTCACCACGGCGGAGATTGCTCGTGGCGTCCCTTCAGCTCTTGGCCATTTATTTATATTTATCATGTGGGGCGTATGGGTGCATCCTAGTTACACGTTTTTATTCAGGATTACATGCTGAATGTGGTGTGTGCCTTGCATCCTTCACAAGGAGCTGATCCCTCCTACCCATAAACCAGTATATTAAATTAGAGACAGCCCCTCTAATTTGCATGATGAGGTCACCCCTCCAATTATTCATGCACGGTGGATATTCATGACCTATATTGGCTAAATGGTAAAATATGACAAACAGTTTTTATAAGATAAACATAAGACTTTCAAACTATAAAACCAGTTTTATTAAGACTTAACCAGGTTACTCGGGACTTAGTTTCTTCCGCTGTTGTTATGTTATATGCTTATCCTATTCATGCTTTATTGTACATCCGTGCACTGAGCGTTTTGCTCAGCCGTTTTCCTTTTCTATGTTCCCAAAACGGCAGGTACTCAGGGACGCTCGTAGACACTAAGAGTACGTGCATATGGACTGGAAGCTGTCTAGCCTTCTTTACATTATGCATTTCCTTTCTTTATGATACTTATGCTTTGGACATTGTTTCGTCCTTTTCCTTTACTATACTATGTTTGTGTGTGATGAGCTTTACTTTTGGACTACCGATGTTTGATTCCGGTATTTTCCTTTATATGGTCAAGTAATGTTTTAGACATTTTACCTTGTATGCTTTGATGACACGCCATAATTAATGTGATATTTCCATTTCCAAAATGGGGTGTTACAGTTATGGTATCAGAGCCAAGGCTTCGACCTGTAGGCTCTCAAATACGACCTGTGATTAGTGGGTAGTCACTACGGTCTTCCTAGAACTGACAGTTGTTTTCATGCATTCATCATTTTTAAGCATACATATATATGTCATTGTTACAGGGTTTTTGACTAAGTAATGGTTGGTACAGGATTGGCCCTATTTAGTCGCATGTGTTTTATCGAAACTTTTAGATTTGGGACCGACCCATAGGCGTCCCCTCGATATATCTTTTGTTTTGGGTGAACTGACCAGAGGCGTTCACTCTCGAGCATCAAAATTTTTCATAAAACTGCATCATGCATTCATACAAAGATTTTCTTGCATAAAATTTTTCTCGTGAAATTTTTAGTATAATTTTTTTTTCAAATCATATGTTTTATGTTATACTCTCAGATGGTTCTCACACGCGAGCAAGAGCAGCTCAATGATGCAATTCAGGCTGCCATGCAAGCCTTGCTTCCTCAACTGAGGAATGACATCCGTGCTGAAGTCCAAGCTGCCAACAATCAGCAGCAGCAGAATCAGACACCTCCTCCTCCTCCTCCAGTGACATTAGCAGTATGGCTGGAGAGATTCAATAAGCTCCGCCATCGAGCTTTTGAGAAGACCGATAGCCCCAGCGATGCTGAAAGCTGGTTGGCTCACATAGAGAAGATCTTCAACGCTTTGGGCTGTGACCCCGCATACAAGGCGAGGTTGGCATGCTATCGGTTCAAAGGCGATGTACTTAACTGGTGGTTAGCTTTGATGCAATCTGAAGGTGGTGACGAGTGGGTTGCTGGTTTGACTTGGGCTCAGTTCAAGGAAAGAGTGATGGAGCAGTTCTTTCCCAAGGATGAACAAGACAAACTCAAGAGAGAGTACCATGGGATCCGTCAGAGAGCTGGGGAGAATAGCAACGAGTTTATGCAGCGCTTTCTTCGCTTGGCTGGTTTCCTTGGTGCGGCAGCAGGTACTCCAGAAGAGCAAGCACACCACTTCAGATGGGCTCTTCGCACATCGGTTGCAAACAATCTGGTGTGTGCTACGTTCAATACTGTAGCACAAGTGGCCGATGCAGCACGAAAACTGGAGATGCTGCAGGAGAGGGATGAGTTCGGGGAAGCTGAAAGACCCGACAAGAGGTAAACCTTCGTATTCGAGCGGTGATCAATCCGTATATCTTTCATATGTCAATTATTCATCTCTTTAAATATATCTTCCAGGCAGAAAACTGGGGACCGGTCTCAGCCGGCTACTCAGCAGCAGCCTCATCAGCCCAAGGGAAATGGTCAGACTAATGACCGATCTGCTACGGATAGGCGTGGCGGTAATGACAATTACCGTAACAACACCGGGCAATCCAGCAACAGCAGGTCCTAATACTTACGAAATTTCCTATGTTTATGTTTTAACTCATATTCTGACACTTTAAGCAAACTTCCACCAGAAACCATGGAAACGGTAGGGACTAGAACCAGAAAGGTTCGCAGCCTAGCCGTCCAGCTATCACTGGTATTCAATCATACGATTATCCGCTTTGTCCTTTGTACCCAACTATTATGTCTCATGTAAAAATGTTTTATCAGGTCCTCAGCCAGCCAGAGCACCTGCTGGAGGATACACTCATCCTCTTTGCTCTACTTGCCACCGTAGGCACCTAGGACCATGTCGCCGTAATACTGATGCGTGCTTCAAGTGTGGTCTTCCTGGCCATATTATGAAGGATTGCCGTAAGGGCGAGATGGAGGGTACATCGGGACATGCTGATACCAAGCCGCCTCCTACTGCCGGGCGTGTCTACACGACATCTCGAGACCAGGCCAACAAGTCTACAGGTACCATCACTAGAATCTTGTATATGTATGGTCGTGCTGCATGTGTTCTTTTCGATACGGGTGCTACTCACTCGGTTATTTCTACTGCTTATGCTAAGAACATTAGGATGCCTGCCTTGCCACTAGAAAATAGGCTTACTATTTCCACGCCTTTGAGGGACTCTGTATTAATCACCCATGTATACAAGAGTCTTCCCCTAGAATTTGATGATAAGGTTCGACCTGTCGACGCACTTCCGCTGGACATGAATGACTTCGACATGATTTTGGGCATGGATTGGCTATCCAAGTATCATGCTACCATAGACTGCCATTCATATCGAGTTATATTCGGTGATGTCAATGCACCAGAGTACATTCATAACGGGTTCATACCCGGACGGTCTGTACAAGTCATATCCACCCTGCAGGCGCATGCACTACTGTCACACGGCTGCGAGGGTTATCTAGCTACAGTTCACGACATGGATGCTGAATCTCCATCGATTCAGGATCAACCTATAGTGTCGGAATTCCAAGACGTGTTTCCAGCAGAACTTCCGGGCATACCACCTGCACGAGAAGTGGAATTCAGTATCGAGCTGGTTCCAGGAGCTGAACCAATCTCCAAGGCTCCTTATCGCATGGCTCCCATAGAGCTGAAGGAGTTGAAGGATCAACTACAAGAACTTCTCGAACGAGGTTTCATTCGATCGAGCGCATCTCCATGGGGCGCACCGGTTTTGTTTGTTAAGAAGAAGGACGGCAGTATGCGTCTTTGCATAGACTATCGCGAGCTCAACAAGATTGCCATTCGAAATAGATATCCACTGCCACGCATTGACGACCTGTTTGACCAACTCCAAGGGGCCAAACACTTCTCTAAGATCGATCTTAGGTTAGGCTATCATCAGTTACGAGTCAAGGAGCAGGATATTGCTAAGACTGCTTTTCGTACTCGTTATGGCCACTACGAGTTTGTAGTTATGCCATTTGGCCTGACAAATGCTCTAGCAGTGTTCATGGATCTGATGAACAGAATCTTCCATGAATTTCTGGACAAATTCGTCATTGTTTTCATCGATGACATCCTGATTTTCTCTAAGTCCAAGGAGGAACACGAAGACCATCTTCGTACAGTACTACAGATTCTTCGCCAGAAGCAGCTGTATGCTAAATTCTCCAAGTGTGAGTTCTGGTTAGACAAGGTGGCATCTTAGGTCACATTGTATCAGCAGAAGGAATCACTATGGATCCAGCGAAGGTTGAGGCCATCACTAAGTGGCCGAGGCTGACATCAGCGACGGAAGTCCGCAGTTTCTTAGGCTTGGCTGGCTATTACCGTAGGTTCGTGGAGAACTTTTCCCGCTTAGCACTACCATTGACCAAACTGATGCGGAAAGGGGAGAAATTCGTCTGGACTGAAGATCGAGAGAAGAGCTTTGAAGACCTGAAGCAGAAGCTAGTATCTGCACCTATTCTTACTCTACCATCTGGTACGGGTGGATTTCAAATCTACAGCGATGCATCGGGGAAGGGACTTGGCTGTGTTCTCATGCAACATGGGAAATTGATCGCGTACGCTTCACGGCAGCTTAAGCCTTATGAAGAGAATTACCCCACGCACGATCTGGAACTTGCTGCAGTCGTGTTTGCATTGAAGATATGGAGACACTACTTATATGGAGAATCATGTGACATTTTCACGGACCACAAGAGCTTGAAGTATATCTTCACTCAACGTGAATTGAACATGAGGCAGAGGAGATGGTTAGAGCTGTTGAAGGATTATGACATTAATCTTCAGTATCATCCCGGAAAGGCAAATGTAGTAGCAGATGCCCTTAGCAGGAAGTCCGGAATGATCAACAGCATTAAAATCAAAGAGGAAATCATAAGAGACTTGGAGCGACTAGACATCGAGATCATGGTACGTGGACAGCACGGTTACTGGGCTAATCTTAGAGTAGAACCCGAGTTACTATCTAAGATCAAGGAAGCTCAGAAGGATGACGGAGAAATATGGGCGATAATACAGAATTTGGAGAAGCAGACAGAATTCAGAGTAGATGCAGATGGTATCGTATGGCAGGGCACTAGACTTTGTGTTCCTGATGACCAAGAACTCCGAGAAGCTTTGCTAGCAGAAGCTCATAGCTCCCCATTCTCGATACATCCTGGTTCAACTAAAATGTACCATGACATCAAGCAGTACTTTTGGTGGAGTGGTATGAAGCAGGATGTGGCCACTTACGTCTCCAAATGTCTTACCTGCCAGCAGGTTAAGATCGAGCATCAGCGATCTGGCGGTCTCCTTCAACCGTTGGACATTCCAGAGTGGAAGTGGGATAAAATCACCATGGATTTTGTTACCGGTCTTCCGCCTACCAAAAGGAAGCACGATGCAATTTGGGTTATCGTTGATCGACTTACCAAATCAGCTCATTTCTTACCGATCCGCAAGGAAGATCCGGTAAGTAAACTCGCAGATACGTACAGACGAGAGATCATGAGACTACACGGTGCACCATCCAGCATCGTCTCAGACAGAGATCCTCGATTCACTTCGCGCTTTTGGAAAAGTCTGCAGAAAAATTGCGGTACACAACTTAAGCTTAGCACGGCCTTTCATCCTCAAACGGACGGACAGTCGGAGCGAACCATTCAGACATTGGAAGATATGTTGCCGTCTTGTGCGTTGGAATGGACGGGTGATTGGGACGAATACATCTGTTTGGTGGAGTTTGCGTACAACAACAGCTGGCACGCGAGCATCAAGTGTGCTCCATTTGAGATGTTGTATGGCAGAAAGTGTCGCGCCCCAATCTGCTGGGATCAGGTTGGCGAGCGAACACTCGAAGGACCGGAAATCATAGAAATGACAAACGAGAAGATCGCAGTAGCTAGGCAGAAGATTCAGGAGGCACGATCACGTCAAAAGAGTTACGCCGACAAGCATCGGAGGGATTTACACTTTAACGTAAGAGATCACGTCTTCCTTAAGGTTTCGCCGGCACGTGGTGTTAGACGCTTCGGGATTAAAGGGAAGCTCAGCCCTCGTTTCATCGGACCGTTTGATATCATTGAACGAGTCGGTGAAGTATCTTACCGATTGGCGTTACCTCCGCAGCTTTCGCATGTGCACAATGTGTTTCATGTGTCCTTACTCAGAGGGTACCAATATCATCCCCTTCACATGGTTCAGTATCCACTGGAACAGATTCGTGAAGATCTCACTTTTATAGAAGAACCCGAACGAGTTCTTGACAGGCAAGAACGAGTCATGAGAAAGAAGACGATTCCATTCGTCAAAATTCTATGGAGGGATCATACCGAGCGGGAAGCCACTTGGGAAACAGAGGAGTCTATCCGGACTTCTTACCCTCATTTCATATTTTGAATTCGGGTATGTCCTTCTATTCCAGTTTACTTTATCTATAATTCGGGGACGAATTATTCTTTTTAAGGGGGAAGAGTTGTAAAACCCGCATGCTTTTATCATGCATATTACCTTAAGTTCGTATGTACTAGTTAAAAACTTTCCTAATATAGCATGATTATGATTACGTATTAGGAGTTTATGTATTACGTACGTGTTAGAACACGATAAGTATTTTATTTGCACGATCACGTAATAATTATTTAGCAATAATTAATCACGAACATACGATCACGAGATGACGAGCGTAATTAAAACACGAGATATTATTGATTACGTATATATATTCAATACGAGCGTAATTAAATATATAAGTGTAGGATATTTACGTAACGAGAACTTTTGAAACACGAACTAAATTAAACGTAAACGTGTATAAAATTTCAAAACACGAAACGAGGTACGGGACCCCCACAAGGGAGTCCCTACCCGCGGCCAAACAAGAAACAATGGGCCAAGCCCATTGTTAATTTTACTTAAGGAGGGTAATTAATTTTCACTACTTAGATTTACTTTACAGAAGATTTTCAAGAAAACAAAAAAACCCCTTCCTCCTTCTTCCTTGTGTGCCGCCACCTACAACCCACCATAAGGGGGTGATTTTGATCTTGGATCTTGGTGAATTAGTAATTGTTCGTGTTTGTTCTTCACCCTTTTGATCCACGAATACGATAAAACCTTTTTACTTGTTTCTTTTTAATTAATCTTTTATTAATTAAGAACACATGATGTTTTTCATAAAACCATATTAATTAAACATAGATCTAACATGTTATGATCATAAATTTATCAATGGGATCGATCTAAGGGGTGTTTGTTTTGGGCCGCAGGAACAACCGACCCCAAAGGGGTTCGGTTTGTTCTAACCGACCACCACCAAGACCTTGTTTGGTCTTGGTTGGTGCGTGTGGGTCCCACGGCAGCAAGGGGGTACCCCGAATTGGTTCGGGGTACGGTGTTTGTTAAGATCCGGTGCATGTTTTTAAGCCTAGATCCGGATCATGATTATGTTAAATGTTTATGTTATAAACTTAGGTTAAGAATTAAATTAATAAGATGTAATTAATTTAATAACATGAACTTAGGTTAACTAATTATTATAAACATGAATTATTTTAACCTAAGTATTTTATTATTAAGACTTATAATTAATTAATTATTTTAAAACCATGGATATAATTAATTAATTAAACATGACTTAGGTTATATTATTAGTATTTAATAATACATATTTTAACCTAAGTATTTAATATATTTAATTAAAAAACATGTCATACTTTAATTAAATATTATAACCTATAGTTTAATTAAATTACATGAAATAATTATTAAACTATATAATATATCATATGACTTAGAAAATAATCATGAAAATGCGTAGGCTTATTCACTTAGCTTATTTAACCAGCTTATTTCTAATTATGGAAACTTTCTATTTTTAGAAACTTAATTAAATAAGGCAGCTATTTTAATTATCGAAACCAGCTATTTTTAGAAACTTATTTATTTAAGGCAGCTAAGCTATTTATGGAAACTTATTTAATTAAGGCAGCTAATCTATTTATGGAAACTTTCTATTTTTAGAAACTTATCTATTTTAAGCAGTAAATCTATTTTTGGAAACTTTCTATTTTTGGAAACTTTCTATTTTTGGAAACTTTTTATTTTTTGTAACTTTCTATTTTTGGAAACTTTCTATTTAAGGAAACCTGCTATTTTTGGAAAGTTACTTATTATTACACAGTAAGTATAATAACACATGAAATATAGAAAAAAAATACTTAATCAGAATGAACAGAATATAGGATTTAACACAGTTTAAGGTTTTAAACAGTGTAAATAGTAAGAACACATAAAATAAGCTAAGACAGGATATAAAACCAGCTATGTATGTAGTAAACAGATACTCATTTCATGTACGTATCTATGTAGCGTTAGTGATTCAGAAGTAGGATTCTTGCAGTTCATCGTTCTCGTTCACTGGACATAAGGTACGGATTCCCGTCCTTTCAGTATGGACATTCTTTCTTATTTAGGATTTCCCCGTATGCAGCCAACTTTTCCCGTAGTATAAGTATGAGTTTGATTGCTTATGTTTTAAATATGATTACATATAGCCATATACATGCATGACCAGTTTCACCTAGTTATGGAGGTACCATAACCATAACATTAGAGGCACTGATGTTATGACTTCACCACGACGGAGTGATTGCTCGTGGCGTCCCTTCAGCTCTTGGCCATTTATTTATATTTATCATGTGGGGCGTATGGGTGCATCCTAGTTACACGTTTTTATTCAGGATTACATGGTGAATGTGGTGTGTGCCTTGCATCCTTCACAAGGAGCTGATCCCTCCTACCCATAAACCAGTATATTAAATTAGAGACAGCCCCACTAATTTGCATGATGAGGTCACCCCTCCAATTATTCATGCACGGTGGATATTTATGACCTATATTGGCTAAATGGTAAAATATGACAAACAGTTTTTATAAGATAAACATAAGACTTTCAAACTATAAAACCAGTTTTATTAAGACTTAACCAGGTTACTCGGGACTTAGTTTCTTCCGCTGTTGTTATGTTATATGCTTATCCTATTCATGCTTTATTGTACATCCGTGCACTGAGCGTTTTGCTCAGCCGTTTTCCTTTTCTATGTTCCCAAAACGGCAGGTACTCAGGGACGCTCGTAGACACTAAGAGTACGTGCATATGGACTGGAAGCTGTCTAGCCTTCTTTACATTATGCATTTCCTTTCTTTATGATACTTATGCTTTGGACATTGTTTCGTCCTTTTCCTTTACTATACTATGTTTGTGTGTGATGAGCTTTACTTTTGGACTACCGATGTTTGATTCCGGTATTTTCCTTTATATGGTCAAGTAATGTTTTAGACATTTTACCTTGTATGCTTTGATGACACGCCATAATTACTGTGATATTTCCATTTCCAAAATGGGGTGTTACATTAAGATAGTACTTTAAGTATTTTGGTTTAATAAAAGTATCATTTTAGCCCTTTCAAAATATGATGTATTTGATGTGACACCATAGTAGTAGCACTTTGTCTCTTTTCGGAGCGGGGTGTTACAATTATGGTATCAGAGAGTCTACGACCTAGGATTGACCTGTGAGGATCAGGTAGATTAGGCTTCCACACGTACTTTGATATTGTTATGATCTTTTTGATACGTATTCGTTTCTACGGAATTTGTTATGTTAGTAGGGAGCTTCGTATTAGGGTGTTCCATCTCGATATTACGTCTTGGCTGAGTGGTTGGGTTTACGATTTAAAGTGCCCTCGCTCCCCAAACGTTTATAGAATGGCTTCCGAATTATAATGGTCCGAACAATGATGTATTCTTCGCACTCTGATATTATCACTTCTTTCATATATGTACATCTTACTAAACTTCACCACTAATTCGTTTATATCTCAGATGGTGAACTCACGTCAGAATTCCCCTAAATATTCCGGTTCTGCGTTTGATAAGGTTGTGCAGCGAGCCGTTGCTGCGCTCATTCCGGGCCTCACTGCTGAAATTACCAACCAGATTCGCTAGAATGACCAAAATCCTACTATGCATACATGGGTGGAAAGGTTTGGCAAGCAAAAACCTCGTTCCTTTAGCATTGCTTCTAATCCAGTCGATACTAAGAACTAGATTGCACACATTGAGAAGTTGTTCGAAGTGTTGGATTGTGGAGATGAGTATAAGGCTAGGTTAGCTAGCTACAAGTTAGAGGGTGACTCTCTGAACTGGTGGAAGGCCAACAAGCAGGCCAAGGGAGGTGATGACTATGTGCTAACTATGTCTTGGGCAAACTTCCGAGATGCCTTTTTCTTGCAATACTTCCCTAAGTCAGAGCAACAAAGATACGAGCGGGAATACCACAATATTAGGCAGAAGGAGGGAGAGCTTACTGGGGACTTTATGAAGCGGTTCTTGAGGCTGGCAAGTTTCTTGGGGACAAAGGCGGGCACACAAGAGGAGCAGGCACAGAGGTTCAAATGGGCTCTTAACGATCAAGTTGGGAACCACCTTGTAAACCTTGATTTCACAGATGTGGCAGCGGTGGCTGATGCCGCAAGAAATTATGAAATTCATCGGGAAAGGTCAGGGGTGAATAAGAGGAACCGCGAGGGGATCACATCCGACCTGTGACTCACAATAGCAACAACCACAACAATAATAACCAGCGAGGTTATGACTCTACGAGGAATGATGGTCGTGGCTATGATAGGCAGTCGGGCTACAACAGCAATTACCAAAGGCCATATCAGCGGAATCGGGTACAACAGTACAACAACAACCGTGTTATGGGATCCTCAAGCCAGAAAAGTCACATGGATCATGCTCCTATTCCTTTATGAAACTCATGTGGGAAGAGCCATCCGGGAAAGCAATGTTACCATGCAACTGGCGCTTGCTTTGAGTGTGGTGAAATTGGGCATCGGGTAAGAGACTGTCCTAAGAAAGGTGGTTATGGAGGTAGTAGTTCTGGTAATGATAAGTCTACACTCACCAAAGGGCGCGTGTTCACTGCTACTAGGGAGCAAGCCTCAAACTCTTCAGGTACCGTTTCAGGAACCATCTTTTTGAATGATCATGCTATATTCGTTTTATTTGATACGGGGGCGACCCATTCTGTGATAGCGGTATCGTTAGCTAAGCATATTAATATTTCTCCTACGCAACTTGATTATACGTTATCATTATCCACTCTTGTGAAAGGCATAGCTATGATTAATCATGAATATTTAAATTGCCCTCTACGTCTTGACGATAAAATTCGTGCTGCAAATTTGTACCCGTTAGATATGACTGATTTTGACGTAATTTTGGGCATGGATTGGCTTTCAGCGCACCATGCTGCTATTGTATGTCCTTCTAAGCGTGTTGTTTTTTGGTATTTTAACCAACCCGGATTCGTTTACAAAGGTTCGGAGCCTAGTAAACCTCTTAAAATAATTTCTGCTTTGAAAGCCCGTTCTTTGATCTCCCATGGTTGTGAAGGCTTCTTAGCTTCCATAAAAGATGTTTCGATGGATGGTCCTCATCCTGAGAATCATCCGGTGGTTCGGGATATTGCGGATGTATTTCCTGAAGTACTACCGGGAATTCCACCGGAGCGTGAAGTCGAATTTGGCATTGAATTAGATCCTGGAACCGAACCCATTTCTAAAGCTCCTTATCGTATGGAACCGATTGAATTGAAGGAATTGAAGGGGCATCTTCAATAACTTCTTGATCTTGGTTTCATTCGTCCTAGTGTTTCGCCGTAGGGTGCTCCGGTGTTGTTTGTCAAGAAGAAGGAGGGATCTATGCGGCTATGTATTGATTATCGGGAGTTAAATCGTGCTACTATTCGTAATCGTTATCCGCTACCCCGCATCGATGATTTATTCGATCAACTAAAAGGTGCAAAATTCTTATCTAAGATCGATTTACGATTTGGTTATCATCAACTACGGGTGAAAGGAGAGGACGTGTAAAACCCGTAAAAATAAGGTCATAATTTAATTCTATTTTCAATTATTTTGAAGTATTTTATAACGTTAAATATTATTATGTTTAACGGTTTAAGTTGAAACTAATATTAAATATTATATTTTAATATTTTGACGAGCAACGAGGACTACTAGTGATCGCGATACCGACGGATGCCAAAATTTTTATATTTTATTATCAATAGTTTCGATATTTAATACTTTCGACGATATCGTTTCAATTACGTATCGAGTCGTTATATTATTATTTTTCGTGTGCGATTAAACTTTTAAAAGTACAATCTAACATTTTCAGGTAGTGAAATATTTTCTCGTATAATATTTTGAAACTTATTTTTGTGTTGGTTGACGAACTCACAATTTACGGATTTAAATTTGGGCTTACGTGCATAATTTAGCGTCCCTTACGACTAAACCGGAAACCTTAGGATTACGTATTTACGTTTTTTAACTCCGTTTTTATGAGACAATTTTTATTGGATTCGTTTTGTGACGTTGATTCATAATTTATAAAAACGTTTTTCGTGAAACGACCCGAGGGCACGCAAATCGAGAAAACCAGAATCGAGGGATACCCGTAAATTAGTGAGGTGGGACAAAATACATTATCCCACCCCACTAGCTAGCATGGGATGGCACAACATGACACCACAACCATATGTGGCATCATGTTAGCTACAAACTTACAAGTGTAAGTAGGGCTGAGCACGGCAGACCCAAAACCGACCCGGACCGGAAAACCGGACCGGACCGGACCAAACCGAACCGGACCGAGCAATTTCGGTCCGGTCCTCGGTCCGGGGTTTTTGAGAAATTCGGTCCTCGGTCCGGTCGGTCCGGTCCGGTCCGGTTCGGTTTTACCAAAATCTCGTCAAAAATGTCTAATAGGACCGGACCGGACCGAGGACCGAACCGGACCGGACCAACCCGGACCGGACCGGACTATTTCGGTCCGGTCTCGGTCCGGGGTTTTGGACCATTTCGGTCCTCGGTCCGGTCCGGTCTTGGCCGGTCCGGTCCGGTCCCGGACCGATGCTCAGCCCTAAGTGTAAGTAAGCTTACAACTTAAGCTTACAACTTTCCACTACCATTCAAAAACCATTAACCACTTCTCATTTCCATCTTTCCATACATGCAAACAACCTCAAACTCTCTCTAAACCTCCACCCCTTGCCATCCACTTTTAAGAACAAACACCCCTATTTGATCTTTTCTAGCCATGAAATACATGTTATCTAGCTCTATCATGGAGTTATCTTGAAGCCTTGATCATTTGGTGGCCATATTAACAACATAGGAGGTGATTTTCTTGTGTCCTAGGGCTGATTTCTCAACTATTGTTCTTGGTGTTTGATGATCTTGGAGTTACTTGTGGTGTTCATCAAGTTCTTGTCTTCCAAAAACAAGAAATACACTTGGTTGGTAAAGAAGATCATCCTCTCCATTTTCTCTTGTTATTTTTGTAAAGAAAAAATGTATTTTCTTTATTTTTGTATATGTATATGATGTATATATGATGATAAAAATATTGTGTGGGGATCAAGTGTTGATAAATATGCTTAAAAATGTTAATAACCATGAGAAATAAGGCTAAAATCATGCTTATTTAGTTGGCTGTATAAAAACAGTATATAACTAAAACTTGAACCGATAAAATTGCATGGTATGATCCATTTACAGTAAGTACAAGATGTTATACACATGTGAGAGTTGGCCATGCAATGGAATCAATATAATGAGTGAGATATGATCAAAACAAGTTGGGTGTTCTAATCTGAATAAGCAGTTTTGTAGGGACTGTTAAGGCAAGATAAACTTAAAATGAGCAGTAGCTATAAGTAAGTTAAATGTAGCACATAATATGAAGATCATGCCACCCAAAAATGAGCTTCTAATTCATTATATAACTCTAGATATGATAAAAATGGTGAACATGAAGATAAAAATCAGATTTTGAGAATTAATGTTTATTATTATTATATAAGCACTCAAATTTTATTGTATAAAATGTAAAATAAAAACCCACTAACTTATGAAACTTATTTATATAAATATGTAAAAGGTTAATTAAATGGATAAATTATATAAATGGTAGTGGAATAATACTTATAAGTAATAAAAACTATAAACTTGATTTTTACGACTTTTTCGGCTATTACCGTAAAATTAACGTTTTTCGCCAAATAAAACTTAGACGATCAAACCCGTCTAATGTAAAGTTTTTAAAAGTCATATACTGATATATAAGTAACTAATACAAGTAAAAACCGATAAAACCCGAACTATAGGACATACGGACATTAACGAGCTAACTAAGCATATTGGACTAATAATTGGACTAAATAAGTTAAACACTTATAAAAAGAACTTATTGGGCTTAACCTATTTGGGCCCAACATGGAAAGTATAGATACTAATAATATAGGTATAAAATGGATTAAAACAAGTTAAAGAACTTATACTAAGCTTATTGGACTCAAAATAGGTAAATAGGTAAAACTAGTAAACTAGTAAAAAGTTACCAATACGTAAACACTAAAATGAGTAAACAAGGATATATAAACCCACTTGATCATCATCATATGTACAAAATCATCATATGTATATTGTTATTTTGATAAAAGTCATTGGACAAGAGTCTAAGACCGATTATTATTTATATAGGTTTCCGTGACCGAAGCACGCCCGTAGCCGATAATCCGCCTTTCATTATCAACGTGAGTCTATAGCCTCGCTTTATACTAGTTATTATATGGTTTTTAAACCCGCGAGGGGGAATACATGTTTTTATAAACTTAGAACACAAGATTTTTATGGTATGCTTTGTCCCTCTATGAATGGACCCGTGGTTTCCTTTAAATTGCATTAAGTGATTGCCTTAGTTAAAGCCTCAATTATGGACCGTTAATTAACCTATGATGGGTTAACCGCTAGTACAATTAATAGATCTATGGGGGAAGCCGCCCCGGTTCAGTTTTTGTGGACTTGTCATAGAAGCTTAGGCCCGACCTCCACACTGTTTGAGCATATTGTATTGAGAAGTCAGGTATACGGCAATGTACCAATAATCTGGAGGTAACCGACAATTAATAAATCTCTCGTCTTATTAGACTGATATGGGAGTGTCTAAGGGCTCGGTTCCATGAGCTTATTGCAATTTATGCTATATACAATTATCATTGTTGATGCAAATTATTATTTGATGCTTATAAGCATGCCACAAACTTATAATCTTTGCTTGTGTTCAAATTGATTTCATAAACCTATAGATTCACTCAGCATTTTTGCTGATTGTTTTACTCACATGTATTTCAGGTAATCAAGAAGTGGAAGCTTGGAGGTCACGGGGAATGAAGTTGTGCACTGCTTTTGTTGTTCAAACTCTTTCATTTATTTATCGTTCCATTTTTAAAACAAACCAATATGTTGTTTTAACTTATCTTTTGGTAACGATTACTTGGGACTACACTACTCTGACAAATGTTTTGGGAACGATAAATCTAAAACGTCTCTTTTCGAGTCGTTCTTTATAAATTATGTGTTGTTGTATCATTGTTTAGCACCCAAAGATGTATTCCGCTGCGTGTAAATTTGAGGGTGTTAAAGATTGGTACCAGAGCCATGAGTTATAGAGAACTAGGTCTTTATTTTAAAAACCTAAACTATAACTGTCGGTTTTATTTTTCAAAGAGTCGGTGCACATGATTTCGCGTGACTTCAGGTTTAAGCTACTTCTGGGATTACAACTTTAGTATACATTATTATGTATGCCTTATTGCTAAGTATT
Organism: Glebionis coronaria; assembly: GCA_025667525.1. Classification (NCBI taxonomy): domain Eukaryota; kingdom Viridiplantae; phylum Streptophyta; class Magnoliopsida; order Asterales; family Asteraceae; genus Glebionis; species Glebionis coronaria. Next base: position 46,767,168 of record CM046879.1, on the reverse strand, counting down.
TCTAAATAAATACTATAATCCTTTATCGATATATATTTATATCGTTAAACTTTTCGATAAGAGTTATCATTTATTAATGATTTACTTAAATAAATTTTTGGAATTTTTCCTGCAATTATTTTGAAGGATTCTCTACATTTATTTAAATTATTGGAAATTATCCTATTTCATTTTGTTATGACCTTACATACCTTCATCTGCGCGCGTTACTTTTATTGCTTAACCCTTTGAGATATCTATATAGATATTCAAATCGTCTTCCGGCTATTTGTGCTTGGAAGTCTTTTAACGTAATCTCCAGACCATTGTGTAGCTCAATGTGTCCTTGGAATAGACTAACCGCTATCGTGTGAGTCATACATTTTGAAATATTTCTTAAAATAGTGTTGAATAATACCATGGTTTTTCATAATATTTTGTTGATTTTTATTATCGTTTTACACGACATGCGAAGATTTAATTCGTTGACATTTATATGTATCGACTCCGAAGTGTATTGTTCACTTATATCTCGGTAACGTCATCGTTATTTTATAAATCATCGTCTAGATTATGGCACTAGAATTGGAATACGATTTTACTTATATAAAATTGTATCATTTGTTTTTCATTAACCTTCTCGCTCCCGGAGTGTAGCATGTTAATGTTCCATTTTTTTTCTTGTTATGTTTTGTGTTTTTGAAAATCGTGGCACCAATGAGATTTGCCTACATTGCATTTTGAAATCTAAATTACGAACGTTTTTCACCGTCTTGCTTCCTAAATTTCGTGTTGAATACCTTGAAGCATTTTTTGTCATTCATCATGCTATATTTTATTTGATGTTCATTACGAGATTTATTTTTTTCGTTGTTATAAAATCCACAAGACATGTGTGTATATATGTATATATTTTGAGCCGTTAAGAAGTGTCGAAAAATGCACTTTATGCAGAAACTGTAGGGGCAGTATAAACAGGTCAAAACTTAAAAGTAAAACCTGCGTTTTTAAAATAAAATAGTCAAACATGCACAGAACTTGCAGGGGTATTTTGGTCATTTTACATTGGTTTTCAGGTCTCGGGTAAAACTTGAAAGTCGTCTGAAACGTCGTTTTGTATCAAAATGCTTTAGACTCCGAGTCTTGGAGATGTCGTTTATCGGGTCAATTAATCGGCTCATATTAAAAGTTAAATCTGATAGAAAAATTCAGAACATGGGTTTTAAACGTTTCTAAGAAGTTTTGAGTTCATTTGAGATCGTAAAATTTTAACGAATATTATTTTACAACTAACTAATACTAGTTGATGTGAAAATGATTAAAAATAGAAACATTACAGGATTAGCAATTACCAGATTAATTGTGTAATTTGAAAACGAATAATATATTTTCTTAAAAGCATGTATGTATCGTGTAGCTTACGATGAGTACACATTTGGATTGTTTTATTCTTTTTATATATATGACTCTTTTGTCATTCGATATTATTTTTATTTTTCTTCTAACCTTCCACTGATTTGAGTTGAGTTTTGAAGTTTTGCCTTCACATTCTTCGTTGACATTCTTATCGCGTATCTCATGACGTTTTCGTCTAAACCTTATAACCCTTTGAAAACTTAACAACTTGTAACCATTTCATTGGTTGTTTTATGAGCTACTATTTGCCACTTTTTGCAAAACTTTGACTAGTTTATACGTTGTCATAATGTCATATTATAAATAAATCTGATATTGTTTTACGATTACTTTCACCAATTATTTCTACTTTGGTCTTATAAAATACTTTTCGTAAGATTAAAAGTTGCTTATTAAGTATCTCACAAATTACTTGTATCCTATAAATTTATACACTATTTTTAAATTCCATTTTACAAATGGCATGGTTTATATATAAACATAAGAAACGTAATACTTTTCGACGAAACTGAGCATTGCATTGCTATTCCTAAATTATACATGGCCTGATCACCTATGTCTAATCTAGAAGGAGCCATGCTAGGCTGAATAGTAGTCACCATAAATTTTTTGATAATAATCAACTTTTTACTTGTATTCATAATAGAATAAAATAAAATGAAAAGAAGTTTTGAAAACCTTTATATTTTATGCAAGTAGCGTAATTTCTATGCATCCGCATATGTTTTCTTACCTTTCGTTAAACGAATTACGTGATTTTAAGTACGTTTTTACTCGATGATTTTTTTCCACTTGTTACTTCATTTTGTCTTATAACTGATTTCTTTTGACTGCTCGTCTAATTATTGACTGTTGATAAAAGACTTGAAAGTCTCGATGTTTTATCCTTCCGTCTCGTCCAATCTTCTTTATGCGACTGGGTAGATCTTTGGAATGTCTCCGCACGTGAATAATGAATTATCGTTAGAGTGATTTCCGTATATCCGGGATGACGTCTGTCACTCTCGTTTGTCTCGAAATCCACTCTTGTGAACCGTGCTTTGACTTCTCTCTTTAAACACTAACATCGTTCATTTGATTTGTTTTAATTACAAGTGATTATTAGGAATTTTCTTTGATTAAAATTTTTGTATGGATCTTATTTCCGATCATGTATCGACCACCGCTAAGTTAACGAGCTGATGTTGGAGAACCACCGACCGCACTAACAAAATTGACAACTTGTTTAATCTATTATTTCTTATCGTCTTACCATCGACGCCTTTATTTTATTATTCTCTTTAAGAATTCATACGACATTTGCTTCGTCCTCTTTTGTACCGCTGGTTTCGTACTAATTGTTGACCATTATTTCCATTCGTATTCGTTTGTTATCTTGTCACATTTTGAAACCCGAATGTATCCCATATTTATTTTGAAATAATAAACACCTTTATGTATTTCTACAAAGTATTATAAAATTTTTATGGAACTTTTATACATTTTCCAATGATTTTCAATTATCGAAATAACCATTACAAGTAAAAGGTCAAATTTATACATCATATTTTGTATAACTAAAACTAATGTCTAACATGAAATTATACTATATCTTTTGAACTAAGTGATTTATCATACTTTAATTTTAATGTAATGAAATTACCAGTTTAATTTATATTCCTAATAATGATTTAATTTAGAAATTATATTTTCTAATTGTAACCATCAATATGAGTTTAAATAATAAATTTATGTCTTTCTTTCAAAGTTTCTTAAGACGACCAAATAAATTTTGAAACTATTTTACTTCTATTTTTGATGTATCATCTTTATCAAGAAAGTAACTCAACTGAGTTTTAAGGTAATACCAAATCCGGGACGGATAATTGTGACAAATGTTATTTTAATGATAATGTATAATTTATTCTTCGCTCTCATTTTTCTAGTATTGTGATTTATTATGTTTTACGGTTACGTGAGTCGAGATCCCTCGTCGATCGTCAACCTTAAATCATTTTACCACACCTTGTCCGTTTATGCGTTTATTGAATTCATTTTTATCTCGTTCTGTTCCTCGTATTGAAGATCACTATTTTATTCTGAGTTTGAAATGAATCTCGGGAAGCAGTGTATAAGAAGAAACGATCAGTGTCACCAGGATTTATGCGTGTGCTTGTGGAATGATTGAGGACCGAATCTCTTAATGAATGGAGTTAATAAATTTGTTACGACCTCGAGGAGTATGTAGAAGCCGACACCGCAAGTGGAAAGACTCTTGAGATCAAGTGGTTATTATCAATGGTTCGTTCAAGGTTTTCTCGATGATTAACGGTGGAGATCTATATTCGATGTTTATGTTCGACCTTTTATTTTATGTACTTATATGGTGTGTGATCTAGTCAAATGATCGTAAGTTGTGAGAACTTGAGGCGGCATCACCCGATGACGTCCGATCATGTAGAACACATATTATGTAATATCTTTTTGACTTTCAACGACGATGTTTATTGAGACTTTAATGCGCGTTGACGAAAGTGAGATGGATATCCTTTAAATTGCAACATTCTTTTTAACTGGACTTACCCGAAAATCCTATCATCTATTCTTGTCGTCGAATGAGCTTCGTGTGATTCATAAAATTTTCATGTGTCGAACTTGACGGGTGACTGGTGGATAAGGATTTATTTATTCCTTTTGGTGAGATACAACCTGACGACAAGTTGCGTTTGGTAAAAGAACCAGTGGAGATCGTGGATCGAGATTCACGTAGGAACGTGAAGACTTCTTTATAAGGAATGTCGTCATCCTTCCGGGTAGTGAACAACTCGTGTATGAGGCGAGTTGAGCGCCGGGACGTCGCTCCCTTAAGGTGGTGAGGATGTAAAACCCGTAAAAATAAGGTCATAATTTAATTCTATTTTCAATTATTTTGAAGTATTTTATAAGGTTAAATATTATTATGTTTAACGGTTTAAGTTGAAACTAATATTAAATATTATATTTTAATATTTTGACGAGCAACGAGGACTACTAGTGATCGCGATACCGACGAATGCCAAAATTTTTATATTTTATTATCAATAGTTTCGATATTTAATACTTTCGACGATATCGTTTCAATTACGTATCGAGTCGTTATATTATTATTTTTCGTGTGCGATTAAACTTTTAAAAGTACAATCTAACATTTTCAGGTAGTGAAATATTTTCTCGTATAATATTTTGAAACTTATTTTTGTGTTGGTTGACGAACTCACAATTTACGGATTTAAATTTGGGCTTACGTGCATAATTTAGCGTCCCTTACGACTAAACCAGAAACCTTAGGATTACGTATTTACGTTTTTTAACTCCGTTTTTGATGAGACAATTTTTATTGGATTCGTTTTGTGACGTTGATTCATAATTTATAAAAACGTTTTTCGTGAAACGACCCGAGGGCACGCAAATCGAGAAAACTAGAATCGAGGGATACCCGTAAATTAGTGAGGTGGGACAAAATACATTATCCCACCCCACTAGCTAGCATGGGATGGCACAACATGACACCACAACCATATGTGGCATCATGTTAGCTACAAACTTACAAGTGTAAGTAAGCTTACAACTTAAGCTTACAACTTTCCACTACCATTCAAAAACCATTAACCACTTCTCATTTCCATCTTTCCATACATGCAAACAACCTCAAACTCTCTCTAAACCTCCACCCCTTGCCATCCACTTTTAAGAACAAACACCCCTATTTGATCTTTTCTAGCCATGAAATACATGTTATCTAGCTCTATCATGGAGTTATCTTGAAGCCTTGATCATTTGGTGGCCATATTAACAACATAGGAGGTGATTTTCTTGTGTCCTAGGGCTGATTTCTCAACTATTGTTCTTGGTGTTTGATGATCTTGGAGTTACTTGTGGTGTTCATCAAGTTCTTGTCTTCCAAAAACAAGAAATACACTTGGTTGGTAAAGAAGATCATCCTCTCCATTTTCTCTTGTTATTTTTGTAAAGAAAAAATGTATTTTCTTTATTTTTGTATATGTATATGATGTATATATGATGATAAAAATGTTGTGTGGGGATCAAGTGTTGATAAATATGCTTAAAAATGTTAATAACCATGAGAAATAAGGCTAAAATCATGCTTATTTAGTTGGCTGTATAAAAACAGTATATAACTAAAACTTGAACCGATAAAATTACATGGTATGATCTATTTACAGTAAGTACAAGATGTTATACACATGTGAGAGTTGGCCATGCAATGGAATCAATATAATGAGTGAGATATGATCAAAACAAGTTGGGTGTTCTAATCTGAATAAGCAGTTTTGTAGGGACTGTTAAGGCAAGATAAACTTAAAATGAGCAGTAGCTATAAGTAAGTTAAATGTAGCACATAATATGAAGATCATGCCACCCAAAAATGAGCTTCTAATTCATTATATAACTCTAGATATGATAAAAATAGTGAACATGAAGATAAAATCAGATTTGGAGAATTAATGTTTATTATTATTATATAAGCACTCAAATTTTATTGTATAAAATGTAAAATAAAAACCCACTAACTTATGAAACTTATTTATATAAATATGTAAAAGGTTAATTAAATGGATAAATTATATAAATGGTAGTGTAATAATACTTATAAGTAATAAAAACTATAAACTTGATTTTTACGACTTTTTCGGCTATTACCGTAAAATTAACGTTTTTCGCCAAATAAAACTTAGACGATCAAACCCGTCTAATGTAAAGTTTTTAAAAGTCATATACTGATATATAAGTAACTAATACAAGTAAAAACCGATAAAACCCGAACTATAGGACATACGGACATTAACGAGCTAACTAAGCATATTGGACTAATAATTGGACTAAATAAGTTAAACACTTATAAAAAGAACTTATTGGGCTTAACCTATTTGGGCCCAACATGGAAAGTATAGATACTAATAATATAGGTATAAAATGGATTAAAACAAGTTAAAGAACTTATACTAAGCTTATTGGACTCAAAATAGGTAAATAGGTAAAACTAGTAAACTAGTAAAAAGTTACCAATACGTAAACACTAAAATGAGTAAACAAGGATATATAAACCCACTTGATCATCATCATATGTACAAAATCATCATATGTATATTGTTATTTTGATAAAAGTCAATGGACAAGAGTCTAAGACCGATTATTATTTATATAGGTTTCCGTGACCGAAGCACGCCCGTAGCCGATAATCCGCCTTTCATTATCAACGTGAGTCTATAGCCTCGCTTTATACTAGTTATTAAATGGTTTTTAAACCCGCGAGGGGGAATACATGTTTTTATAAACTTAGAACACAAGATTTTTATGGTATGCTTTGTCCCTCTATGAATGGACCCGTGGTTGCCTTTAAATTGCATTAAGTGATTGCCTTAGTTAAAGCCTCAATTATGGACCGTTAATTAACCTATGATGGGTTAACCGCTAGTACAATTAATAGATCTATGGGGGAAGCCGCCCCGGTTCAGTTTTTGTGGACTTGTCATAGAAGCTTAGGCCCGACCTCCACACTGTTTGAGCATATTGTATTGAGAAGTCAGGTATACGGCAATGTACCAATAATCTGGAGGTAACCGACAATTAATAAATCTCTCGTCTTATTAGACTGATATGGGAGTGTCTAAGGGCTCGGTTCCATGAGCTTATTGCAATTTATGCTATATACAATTATCATTGTTGATGCAAATTATTATTTGATGCTTATAAGCATGCCACAAACTTATAATCTTTGCTTGTGTTCAAATTGATTTCATAAACCTATAGATTCACTCGGCATTTTTGCTGATTGTTTTACTCACATGTATTTCGGGTAATCAAGAAGTGGAAGCTTGGAGGTCACGGGGAATGAAGTTGTGCACTGCTTTTGTTGTTCAAACTCTTTGATTTATTTATCGTTCCATTTTTAAAACAAACCAATATGTTGTTTTAACTTATCTTTTGGTAACGATTACTTGGGACTACACTACTCTGACAAATGTTTTGGGAACGATAAATCTAAAACGTCTCTTTTCGAGTCGTTCTTTATAAATTATGTGTTGTTGTATCATTGTTTAGCACCCAAAGATGTATTCCGCTGCGTGTAAATTTGAGGGTGTTAAAGGACGTCGCTAAGACCGCTTTCCGTAATCGTTATGGTCATTATTAGTTCCTTGTTATGCCGTTTAGATTGACTAATGCACCGGCTGTATTCATGGATTTAATGAACCGTGTTTTTCACGAATACTTGGATAAATTTGTCATTGTCTTCATCGATGATATTCTGGTCTTTTCGAAGACAAAGAAGGACCATGAGGATCATCTCCACATCGTTTTGGAAACTCTACGTCAGAAAAAGCTATACGCTAAATTTTCAAAGTGTGAATTTTTGTTGGAGAAGGTGGCATTTCTGGGACATGTTGTGTCGGTGGATGGAATTATGATGGATCCCGCGAAGGTTGAGGCTATCACTAAATGGCCAAGACCGAAGACAGTAACGGAGGTTCGCAGCTTTTTGGGTCTTGCAGGTTATTATCGGCGATTAGTAGAAGGGTTCTCACGTTTAGCATTACCGTTGACTAAACTTATGCGAAAAGGTGAGAACTTTGAGTGGGATGAAGAACAGGAGAAGAGTTTTGAGGAGTTGAAGACGAGACTCGTTTCGGCTCCGATACTTACTCTTCCTTCTGGCACCGGCGGTTACCAAGTTTATAGTGATGCTTCGAAGAAAGGTCTAGGGTGTGTACTTATGCAGCACGACAAGGTTATTGCGTATGCATTGCGACAACTAAAACCGTATGAATCTAATTACATGACTTAGAACTAGCGGCGGTTGTGTTTGCCTTGAAAATTTGGAGGCTTATATGTACGGGGAAACTTGTGACATTTTCACCGGTCACAAGAGTCTTAAGTACATTTTAACTCAGAAGGAATTGAATATGAGGCAAAGGCGCTAGTTGGAACTTCTCAAGGATTATGATGCAAACATCCAGTATCATCCCGAAAAGGCTAACGTAGTAGCCGATGCACTTAGCAGAAAGACGGGAATCTTAGCAGGAATCGAAATGGGACGTGAATTCATCACCGATTTGGAGCGTTTAGATGTTAATTTTTGTGTTCGCTGTACTAACGGTTTTTGGGCTAGTATGAAGGTTGAGCCTAATCTTATACTACAAATTAAAGAAGCTCAGAAAGATGATGGCGAATTATGGGTTGTGTTGAAGAAAGCTGATGAGAATGAGCATACGAAGTTTTGGGTGGACGACGAAGGTGTAATCTGGTATGGGTTTAGATTATGCGTTCCAGAGGACCCTACTCTTCGTGAGGCCTTGTTGACGGAAGCACACAGTTCTCCTTTCTCCATTCATCCGGGTTCCACTAAAATGTACGGTGATCTAAAACAACATTTCTTGTGGAATGGCATGAAGCAAGATGTGGCTACGTTTGTATCTCGGTGTATGATTTGTCAGCAGGTAAAAATTGAGCATCAGCGTGCTAGCGGTCTCCTACAACCCTTGGATATTCCCGTTTGGAAATGGGATGATATATCCATGGATTTTGTGACTGGACTCCCTAATACGCAGAAGTAGCATGATTCTATTTGGGGTTATAGTGGACCGATTGACCAAATCGGCTCACTTTCTTCCCATTCGAAAGGATTATTTTGTGAGTAAATTGGCAGATATCTTTCGACAAGATATTATTCGGTTGCATGGTACTCCAGCAGCAATTGTATCCGATAGGGATCCGCGCTTTACATCTCGATTCTGGAAAGGTTTGTAGAAAGCTTGGAGTACTAGACTTAAATTTAGTACGACATTTCATCCACAGACTGATGGTCAGACCGAACGAACCATTCAGACTTTGGAGGACATGTTGAGGTCTTGTGCTTTGGAGTGGACAGGTAATTGGGACGAATATCCATGTCTTGTGGAGTTTGCCTACAACAATATTTGGCATGCTAGCATTAAGGCAGCACCGTTTGAGCTTTTGTATGGACGTAAGTGTCGTGCTCCTATTTGTTGGAATGAGGTAGGTGAACGCATTATCGAGGGTTTGGAACTTAAAGAGGTGACTAACGAAAAGGTTGCCATTTCTAAGGAAAAGCTTAAGGAAGCAAGGTCCCGACAAAAGAGTTTTGTTGGTCGTCATAGGAGAGAGTTATCTTTTAGTCCCGGAGATCGTGTTTTTCTGAAAGTTTCTCCATGTCGAGGTGTTCGTCGTTTCGGTATTAAGGGGAAACTTAGTCCACGTTTTATTGGCCCTTTTGAAATTCCCGATCGTGTTGGGGAGGTTCCTTATCGTTTGGCTCTACCTCCACAATTATCTCACGTGCATAATGTGTTCCATGTATCACTTTTGAGGGGATACAAGTATCACCCTCTGCATGTCGTTTCATATCCTTTGTTAAGATTCTTTGGAAGAATCATCCTGAGCGCGAGGCTACTTGGGAAACCGAGGAATCGATGCGCTCTAGCTATCCTCATTTCTTCGCATGGGTTGGTACGTTTCATTCCGTTTATTTCGTTTCCTTTTTATTATTCTATTCCAATTTCGAGGCCGAAATTTTTCTTTTAGAGAGGAGGAATTATAAAACCCTTAACCACTACTTTAATTTCGAGGACGAAATTTTCTTTTTGGAAGGGAAGAGTTGTAAAACCCGCATTTTTTTTAAAATGGAAATTTGAATAAAGTATGATATTTGAACATTTTATAAAATTGAGAATTTTATGTAAATTAAATAGTAGAGATTTTATTTCAATTTGTTTAAATTAATTTAAAGTATAGTTTAATTATTCACAACTAATTAATAAATAAGACTTAGACTATGAAACCTTTCTATTAAATTATGATATAACATATGGTTTTCAATTAGAGACAAAAATATAAATAAACTTTCTTAAACTTAGGTTATACTAATTAAAAAGGTACACACTTTTGTAACATGTACATTTAAGTGTAAGACTTTGATTAAATGGGAAGAAAAGTAATTAATTAGTGTGTTATTATATCATTATGATCAAAATTGAAACATTTCCTTTTGGTGGACCAAAATCATGACCATAGCATGAGTTTTAAGAAGATTTTTAATGTTTTGAATGTCATTAAGCATAGGTTATGGTTTGATTTTGAATGTGTTTGAATGCTTTAAGTTATGGTGTTAAAAACCTAGTTAATGGTGTAAGTTATGGAAAAAAACTAGAAGACCTATATAATCCACCCTTAGTACAGCCATAACACACACACAAAACATAATTTACTTTGCTAAAACTATACAAAAATCTCCTTCATCTATATTGTTAAGAAAATCTTAAAACCTTAAGGTTGTTCTTGATCATTCACCCCTTTGATCATCCATTCTTGTTATTTTGTGTGTATAGTGATTATCATATCATTATACACATCTCATGTAAGTCCTTATAATCCTCATGTCACCCTTATGGCTTTCTTATATTTTAATTTAATGCATAAACATGATTTCTAGGGTTTTGGAAACCCTAAAAATGTGTTTTGGTGATTCAATACCTTAAAAACGTTTTTGTATGTTAGATATGGTTTTAGACCAGCCTAAATATGTTCTAATAAGGTTTTATAAAGTTTTTATAAAGACTAGCTAACTTATGGTGGTCTAGATCATTAAACCGGCTCATACGTAATAATAATTAAGGGCTGCCCGGATTTTGGGTGATCTTGTAAGGGCTGTAAAACGGGTTTTATAACGTGTTTTTATGAGTTTCAAAAGCCTAAAACCATCTACAATGAATCTAGTTTTCATAACAGGTCTTAAAACGTTTTGAAGTTGTCGGGAACTATGGTTACCGTGTCGATATTTTAAAACAATCCTTAAAAATCAGAATATGAGTCATCTTGTAAGAGTCATATCTTGAGCCTCAGGATAGCTTTTTGAGTAAATCCGGGGTCTAAAACTATCTACTTCGAATGCATTTTTCAAATTTGGACTTTAATCAGTGAGTATTGTTTTGGAAAATGGTTTTACAGTCGGATCTTCTAAAACAGTCCATAAATGACGGGTTTTGGGAAAGTGTATAATTAGGGTTTTGAATCACCGAATCATGAAACCTTATAGTCTTTTGTGCTAAAACAGTATGTAAGACATATTTTTATGTATCTTTTAGTCTTGGTGACACGGGAATAGGACTTGTTGCTGTGTATACGATTCTGTGACTTGTTTGTGCTTTTAAGGTACGAATATTCTGTTCTTTATTAAAGAACACCCTTTTACTCTTTCTTACACAACTCCATTTTATAAATCCCTATGCCATTGCTATGTTCACACATCTTTAGTTTCTGTTTTGATATGATCCTTAAATTCCTTTGCCTTGTTATGATCCTGTTATTGTTATGCCTTTATATGTTCCCCATTTGAATACTTATATTTTCCTAGTTATTATGCCTTTGAAATGAACCCTTAAGCCCGAGCCATATTTTTTATCTAGTCATGGGGGTACCATGACCATGTCATAAGATGCACCGGTGACATGACACTAACTGGGGCGGTGTGATTAGATCCCTGGCGTTCCCTTTTGGTGCACATAATTATTATATTATTGTGAGCGCGGGTGCTAGTCATGAGCTAGTGCACGTGCTATTGACATTTGTTTTGCAGGGAGCGTATGGATGCATCCTAGGTATTTGTTTGATATGATATGATGCTATTTAATGTGATAGGTTTGTGTGTGCAATACACGCCGTCACTTTGGTACATAGGAGTCGCAATTCTAGTACACATATATGACTATTTGGTTGATTTGGATATGTGATTTGTTATGAGTGCTCGTGGACTATTCTTGTCTTTCATTAACCATTTTTATTCATCCACTTAATCAACCTTATGTTCATACCTTGTGATATCTTCACTATTGTTATCTCCTTTGCCTTAAATCATATTTGTTACATCCGTTCACTAGGCGTTTTGCTCAGTCATTTCTTTTTCATGCGGCAGGTATTAAGCGGGAGATGGGGCATTGAGAGAGTTTTGGACTTACCTAGATTTACCCATGTTTTTTAATAAATCTTAACACATTTTATGATTTGATACTTTTCATTTTGGACCCTGTTGTTTTGGGAATGTCTGTTTATTAAGATATTACTTTAAGTATTTTGGTTTAATAAAAGTTTCATTTTAGCCCTTTTAAAATATGATGTATCTGATGTGACACCATAGTAGTAGCACTTTGTCTCTTTTTGGAGCAGGGTGTTACAGTTGTGATGGTCCAATGATATCCTAAAAGGTTTAAGATATATTTTTAAGTATTTTAAAAACTTTAGTTTTCAAAAATTCATTGTCTTTCTTTGATAAAAACCTGCCTCTGTAGGCGGTTCTTTATCTCTAGCGGCTCAGAGGCGCGGTTCCTTATCGATAAGGAACCGCGGGCAGTAGCTTTTGTCAGAGCGCCAGTTTTATTAAAATATCTTTCAAACTAGTCTTTCTTTCTCCTTCACATACAGCCGACGGTTTTCTTTGTTTTTCCACCATTGTAGAAGCTTCTAAAACCTTCAACTACTCAAATTAATTGATTCAAGTTTGTGGGTTTCACTCATCCATCAGCCAAGATCAATTAATTGTAAGTTATTTCTTTCAATTTCATCTAATTTGTTCTAGGGTTCATACATTCATAATTGGGGCTTTTTAAAATTGACATTGAATTAGAATCTTATTAGGAATATGAGTTGACATAGTATTGTTACTATGATTCCTCAGGTTCATATTCATTGAGATTTTACTAAAACCCATTTGTAGAACAAATCCGAATTTTGACTAAATAGTTTGGTTGATTGATGGAATTGATATGAACCCATGAACATGTTGGTAATGACATTGTTAAATGCTTACCTAAAAACCTTGTTTTGAAAAACCAATGTTCTAGTTCATTGTTGATCTTACATAGTTCATATGTTTTGATCAATGGTGAAATGGGTACATTGTGAATATGAGAATGATAAGGATTAAACCTTGATTTATCAAGAGATTGATAAAACACATTCTCACTTTTCCTTGATTTTTGGTTTATATGTAACATATGAGTAATTGGAGAAATATGTTTATATGTTATTTTTAGGTACTATCATCATGACCACAGGATATAAAAATGACCATCTACTCACTAGAAGATACATGCCTAATCCTTCCTTGACAAATCAAACTAGCTCTTTTCAAAACACTTATCATAATCTCGAATCTCGTTGTTTCCATGAAGGACGTATTGTTTCTTCTAACCTTCGTGGACTTGATTTCATTCGATTCATGTTCAATACCATTGGATTTGATTGTTTGCTTGATATTGATGAGCCAATCTTTCCTTCTTTCCTCATGGAATTCTTTAACTCATTCAAGTTAATACACATCAACAATGGTCTATCAATAAGATTTTCCATCAAGGGAAAAACCTTTGTATGTACTCTCGAGGAATTTGGTGAAATTCTCGGAGTTCCATACGAAGGTCAATGTAGGTTCACCGATGCTTGGGGTTTAAACCACTTAGAATCGTCCCCTATTGATGTGCATTACTTGACTGAGATTCCTTCGGCTTCGGCCATCTCTCGTGCCCTTGCTTTACCTCGTGAACATCCTATTCTTGGTAATTTTGAAGGAGAATTTTGTGCTCTCACTCCTTGGGAATTACTAACTAGCGATCTTAGTGATTTTATGGTCCCTTGGGCCGAAATCATTAGGGAAAATGCAATGTGTTTGGTTGGTGATCGCAACCATGTGCCTGCTTGTCTTGCACATATGTTGTATTGTGTTGTTACCACTACTCCATACAACCTTGCATTTTTCATGGCTAAAAGGATAAGATTTGTTCTTAATGGATCTCGGTCTACTCTTCCTTATGCCATGATTCTCTCACGGCTTCTTAAGAGAGTTCTTCTTGATCATCCTCCTCTTAATCCTTATTCTTTTCACTCCGTGGTTCGAGTCATGCTTCCTATTGAAGGAAATGTCCCTTCAATTCTCACGCATGACTCAAATGAAGATGAAAATGTCTTTCAAGACAATTCTCTCATTTCTCGTTATGATTTGTCATCATCTATCTCTCAATTGTCTTCACTAGACATTGATTCAGACTATCAGTATTGTCTCAATCTTCATCTTCAGGATATAATCATAAGTGAATCAAGGCAAGGAGGAAATGCTCATAGATGAATGATATATACCACTCTTGTGAGACTAACATGTGTGTAAATGTAACACCCCCAAATATACATAATTCAATACAACAGAAGACTCGTTGGTGTTACGGGATAGCACATTACTCACATCATAGACAACGCTTAAAAATCACGTCGTTTAATAATAAATCATTTCCATTCATAAATATTAAATTTACATAGGTCCCAAGTCATTGTATTTCATACAGGTTTTACAAAACATTTGAATGGAAATTATTATTCAAGTGCGGGCCATGAATTCTTGTTGTCTTCCCGAGAATTACCTTCAAGTACCTGAGATAAAACATGTTAAAAGAAAAGGTCAGCGAAAACGCCGAGTGAATTCATAGAGTTTAATGAAATCCATCAATATAACATCGATATAAAATTATTACCGAAAATCATTTTGTACAAATCTTTGTAATAGGCCATAAAATAGCCAAAGTCATTTTATACAAATCCTTATCAAAAATCGTAATATAGGCGTTTGCCTTCAAAATCATTATACGAACCATTGTCGTAAAAAAAACATCATACAATACGTATTATAACGTTGTATAGAGTTAAATAAAAACCGTTATATGAATATGGTTATGTAAAACCAAAACACGAATATAACATCAATAATAAGACCCCGTATTGCTAGTCAGGCGATATATCGTAATTCAGTGCGTATAGCAGTATTTCGTTATTTGGATTATAAGCCGCATGACATTGTTACCTTACTACAACAAACAACGGGTAGTTAACCCGAACTCAATTTTCCCATTTAAGTTAGCGTGTCGTTAGAAAAATCACGCTATGGAAATCTTCTCATACATAAATTCACTTACCAATCAATGTGGCACGACGGGGATCAACCGTCAAGGCGCGAACTGGGGTGATCGTCCCCAAATAGTACTATTATATGCACAGGCGTCTACCAAATCCCGGTAGTTCACAATTCATGATAATGGGACTTTTAGTGACATAACCTAACTTTAATAATCTATTTTATTTCATACATCGGGTCATATAATCATTCATCGGGTCATACAATCATTCGGGCCCAAATCAATAAACAAACAATCGGGACATATGGTGTCCTATTTTTATCAAACTAACACGTTATCTCCCTCGCGGGTTTATAAAACATTTCATAAAAACATTTAAAAGAGTGTGAGGCTATGAACTCACGTGGATTGGGAAAGACGGGTTATCGGCGATTCGGATGTACGGTACGTGCTTCAATCACGGAAACCTAGACAAATAATACTCGTCTTAGACTCTTGTCCAATGACTTTATAAAAATCATAACTATGTATACATATGATGATTTCATGGGTATGATGATGATCAAGTGGGATTGTACATTCTCATTTACTCATTTTAGCATTATGTGTTGACAACTTCTATACTTGTTTCACTAGTCCATCTTCTTTACTTGTCAAGGCCCATTAGGCCCATTATAGGTCCATTACCTTATATTGATCCATTTTACACTTTTATTATCAGTATTATACTTACAAGTTAGGCCCAAGTGGGTTAAGCCCAATAAGTAAGTTTACAAGTGTTTAGCCAAATTAGTTGGATTAATAGTCCAATAAGGCTAATTTAGCCCGTTAATGTCTACATGTTATAATGCTCGGGTTTTATCGGTTTTTACTTGTTATATAAGTTTATACATCAGTATGTGAGTTTATAAAAGTTTACATTAGACGGGTCCGACCGTCTAAGTTTTATTTGACAAAAACGTTAATCTTTCGGTTTTAGCCGAAAAGACGTAAAACTTAGGTATATAGTTTTTTTTTTGGTAACCGTGATTTCCGACTCATTGGTCGACTAATCCACGGATTTTGAGCCCACCGCCACACAGACTTAAACCAGGTAAAGCCCTCCCTTTTCAGGAGGTTGGCGTGACCACTTCAAGGTTGTTTGCACCTAGGTATATAGTTTTATAACTTGGAAAAACATTTATACTTGTAATTTATATAACATGTCCCATTTTAATATCAATCTACATATATATATATATATATATATATATATATATATATATCTTTACATTATATATAAGAGGAGGGATTTGCCACGTCATCAATCAGGGCATTAATCCCAGTCAGCACATGGGCTTACGTTTTGGGCTTACAAATTCCCGAAATTAAGCTTTCGTATTGGGCTTAACGATAGTCATACCCGCCCATTAAACCAAAACAAAAAAACATTCGTTCTAAAACAACTCACCCCGAAGAAAAACCCTAGGTAAAAGGTCGAAAATCAGATCCATAACAAAAAAATCGAAGATTGATCAGGTATACTCTCAATTCAAACCAAGAATTATTATTTGAGTCGATTTATGAATCAAATAGCTGGAAGGATATAGTTGATCAATTAATTTTAGCAAGTTTAATGTTAAAAATTAGCGATGATGACAATTTTTGCAATTGTGTTTCTTATGAGCAATGTTTGCGACACCGTATCTTCTTATCGTGAAACATCAAATATCCGTTTAGTGTTTTGCTATTGTAATTGGATGAAGGTTGCAGGAATAAGATGAATTTATTGATGAATTTTTTGATACTTTTAAATTTTTTTCTTCTCAAAACCCTAATTCGGTGAGTAGCTTATGCAGGTTTACCAATAGACTAAAAAAAGTGATCAGTGAAGAAGCAAGGTTAGTTATCTGCCACCATTCTCCATGTCTATTACCTTTCTTTTTTATGTTTCTTAATGTATGATAAATATATATAGTAGCTTTTGTATGTGTTTGATAACTTAAATGCTTGATCTGTTGCGATGATGGTTTACTGGTAAGGAACTCAGAGGAATCTTATTATAATTTTTAGTATTAAGCTACTCGAACTATATGTTAAACTATGGTCTTCTAAAACATGTGATATGCCAGTCCTCACAGTACCATCATCTACATTCTCTTTGTAGCATTCAATAACTGAAATTCCCAACTTAGTAGACTCGATATATGGGGCCACGTCAACGGGACCTAACGCATTAGGGTCATTAACAACATGTGACCCATCAACAGGTTTTATATCTGATTCCTTGCAAGTCCCTGTTGGCATCCCTTGTCTGTTGTTATTCCCATCTCAATAGACTCGACATGTGGTACCATACCAGAGAGAAGTGCTTTTGTGATAATTACTCCCACCACCGATCAAAGTCTTCTTTTCTAAATATATTCTTTTACTATTACTATTTGTGTTCTCTTGGATGTTTTCTCTTCTACGAACAGGTCTCAGTTTGGAAGTTCGGTCCAACTTTGGTGGTTAAAATTGTAAACCCAACTTCTCAAGATCTGGATCACCAAGAACCAAGCCGGGTGAACCCATTTATGAAAGTGTTCGAGACTTAGATATTAGATTATTACTTATTATACATCTAAAAGTTAATGGTATTTCTGTTGACATGTTTCATCCCAATTTAGTCATTAGAGTTTGCCCATTGGACCTGTTGGAGGTCAGATATAACCCTAATCAATTTTGTATTTTGTAAGGTTTGAACGACTAACATGGGCAGTTGATTTTGTATGCATGTAGGAAACCAGTAACATGGTTTGAACCGAACCTTTTATATAAAGGAGTGTTTGGTATTGTGTTTAAAAACTGACATTGGTTTAATCAATAGTCGATGTGTCAATTCTAAACATTACAACTATACGATTAAAGTAACATTTTTAATATTTGTGAGCGTTTGCGCTAAAATTGGCAGGGATTTGACAGAGTAACACTAAAGACAGTGGAAGGGAAAACGGGGAAGCCGCTCCTACATCGGGGTAAAGGTGTATGGACTCAAGGCGCCTAAAATATAGGACCTAAGTTTCCAAACTGAAGTACTTAGAGTTGAAGAGTGATACATGGAATTTAATCCATAACTTTCTTGAAAGCTCTTCAGAGTTGGAACATTTAAGCATTGAAAAGGTACTTGAGTTATTTTGCTACATTTGCTTAGAAGTAAACAATTTTACTGTTGTTGGATGCAACAAGTTTTTTAGTATGATACATACATTTTATGCTTCATTTGTAATCCTTTTAGGGTGTTTGGGATTGGTAATAAAAGTTGGTAGATAAGCAGCTTAATAGTAAGCATTTTAGGAATCTGATATAAGATATGTATATGTGACGTTATGTTCTTCATCCCTGAATCGCTTTGCATATTAACATTTTCAGGTTTGCTTATGCTGTATTGAGGAGATTTCCACCTAAAGAGAAAGTGGAGTCAATTCAAGGTCTTGCATTGACAGCTGATCAAAGAGGTGCTGTCTTTGATGTTGTTGCGATAGACGTGGGCACTCTCCTTGCTGGTATGTTGCATCTAATTTGCAAAGTATCTTACACTTTAGAATGATCTCAAATGGAAGTTATTTTTCAAAAAAATACTAGAGTAATGGCAAGAAAGACACACATGCTCTGGAAGACACTTTTGAGATAGAGTGCAAGTGTACTTCTGATAAATTTGGTAGTACATAGCAGTTAAACATGTCCTCTCTCGACTAATTTTGAACAAATGTATATACATTTTTATGTATTGCTTGAAGTACATGATCGTTAGTTTTATACATTTATTTATTTGGCTGATGTTACATATGAAACATCATAAGTTAGTGGTTGGACTTATGTTGCATCCAGTTTAGTATAGCGGTGGGACGAAAAAGGCTTGAAAAAACATGAGGAAGAACCTTCAGGAAAAAAATAGTACAGCTTCTCTGTCAAACAGAAAAAAAACCAAAAAAATTAGATGTCTTATAGTACAAGTACGATAACCTATGTTAAAGGTTACATGTTAGGAAGACCTTTTAAAGATCTCCAGTGGAATTTTTAGTAATGATACTTATTTGATTTATAATTTGGAGTCATGTGCGGTCCAACAAACACAGGTTTGGCTTTGACTGTCGAAACTGCAGATCGTAACAGATTTAGTCTTCTTTTACCACGTTATCAGATGGTGGCTCTGGGATCAAGAGTCCTTAGACGTTTTTGTTTGATATGCTTCAAATAAAATTATATTAACAAACATCATATTGTTATAATAAAATTGGAAAAGATATATCACTTTCGAAATCTTAATATCATAAACCCTGACATTCATTCTATCATTTTGTTTTGTTTAATCCATCGAATAAGGTTCGCATCCGATCACGATAGGGTTTTCTTCATTGTTTTCTACACTATATTCATTATCATACTTCAAATATTCATCATTCTTTCCTATGATTATCAATCAGACCGACAAGAGCACAAAGGGTCAGATGGAATACTATGAGAATGATTTGGAAACATCATTGCTCAAAGATACAACATCATATTATTCAGGCAAGGCTTCAAACTTCTTGACCTAATGTGTATTGTATTTATTTTTAAACTAATCGATATGTGCCCTTTTCACGGAATCTGAAAATTATGTGTAGATGCTGAACAACAACTAAGTAAGCTTCTGAATGCCTTAAAAAGTTCAAGCTCAATAGTTCTAACAATCAAGTTCTGAAAAAGATGTTTTTAATTCAGGATATGAGTTTCCTTTGCCTATGCTAGGTAATTTGCCATTGTGTTGGATTTGGATTTGTGTTCATGAAATAAGTAAGCTTCTAAATGTCTTAGAAAGTTCAAGCTCATTAGTTTTAAAAACAAGTTCTAAATGCCTTAGTAAGCTTCTAAATGCCTTAATCAGTCCAAGTTTGTTCGATATCTATATACATGTGTTATTCAAATTATATCAGGCATTGTCCAAAGTGATTTTCTTACATTTATATAAGTGGTCAGGAGGAATAGAAATATCTGTGTTAAAGGTTACACATGTGGATTAAACTCACTTCTTTAGCTCTTTCCGGATCACCTTTATTTATACATATCTGTATCAAAGCATATACCTGTCTAACATTAGCTTGAATTTTTCACGATCTTTCTAACTGCACAAAACACACTATGCCATTCTTTTTCCCCCACATAAATGGCTATGTGTGAGTCTGGTGTTGTAACTATACAAAATCCCGTGCTAAAACCATTGATCTTTGCAATAATCTGATGACCAAGGAACCAAAGCTTCGGGTGAGTTACATCTGAGTGTTCGAGTTTCATTTTTTGTGTGTTTCAGGTGCATAGACAGGAAAACAATGTGCAATCATTTGAAAATCTTCGCTAAGTAAGTATTTCCAATACATAACGAACTTTGATCTTAATTTTGGTACTCTTCTGCTTTAGGTACCTTCTTAAATCAGCCTTTCTTGGAAGCCGAGGTATGCGTTTTGATGTTGGTTAGGCAGAAAGATAATATATCAACGAGTCAAATTATTAAAGTTTAAATGTGTCATACTTTGTTGTGGTTCTGAGTTTATCATCGATAAACAGATGAAGATAGCAACACTCCGCTGCCATGCAGCGATGAAAGCAGATTCAAAGGCTGGTTAGTACGTCGTCACCGTAAACATTGTTTGATTCATATACAGTGGATATTAAATAATGTACTAAGACAATATGATATATGTATTTTTAAGGTGTATTAAATAGTTTAGTGTGTTACAGGTGACTTGCATTTTTAAAGGAATAAAGTATATAAAGCTGTATAAACTGAAGGACTTGGGGTTTCTCATCAATAAGACAGTTGAAGATGGAAACACTCTGGTGCATTTGGTAACGATAAAAGCGGATCCAAACGCGGGTTAGTCATTATCGTAAACATTATTACACTTCATAAACAGTGGATGTTAGACACTGTACCAAGACAATTTCGGTAGATGTATATTAAGTATGTATTAAATCGTTTAGATTGTTACAGGGGAGTTACATTTTTATAGGAATAAAGTCATGTAGGCTTTAAAAACGTCTTTGGCTTAGGACTGTATTATGAGCTTTTTGTTAGTCTTACTGAACTAAAGTGGTACTTGATTTTTAAGTTACTTGCATAGTGAGCATTAGGTGTGTTTTCTGGAGCTGAGATTTGTGGTATACCTAAAGACTAAAAGTTGAACATGTATCATTTATCACAGAATGTTCTATCACACTTTCCATGGCCTTCTTGATTTGAAAATTCAGTTAAGTTATCTATAGATGTTAAGCTAATAAATTATGAAACACAATGCTTAACACCGATGTTGTGTCCTCCCCTTATGAACTCATTCTACAATAGAAAATTCCCTTCCTACTTGGTCGATCATGGTGATTGTTGTAATTGGGATAGATTCCGGTGTAAGATAACTCCTGGGCGTGTGACAATGATTCTAATCTCAACGATGTCACAAGTTCTATAGATGATACAAAAGTGTACTGGTCACTGAATGTATCTCTGTTTATGATTTTGAAGATTTAAGAAGCCTAAAGTTGTCACTAAATTATCTGAACAATGGAGTTCTAAATATGAGTATGACATATGACTTTGGTATTTTTCTAATTCATTAAATGTTTGCACAAATTTTCTACAATTAAACCATTGATCCATTTTCTCTTGGTTAACTTTTAAATTATACCCATTCAACCTTTTTGTCAGAAGAATAATACAAAGACTAACCATTTTTACATAAGTAAGATGGATATGGAGCAAGTGGTATCACGTTTCTTAACTTCTAAGTATTCTTTGCACTTTTTGTCATAAAGCTGTCTAAAACCGCCCAACATGTGTTTAATACATAGAGATTTATAAATCTTTTCAGTTCAAAAGGTTGGATATCGATTGAAGCTTTAACAATATTAGATTTTCAAATACATATAAAAGTATTTGACTATTTATATTTGGTGTCAACAAAGCGTATTTTACCCATACAAACTTAGGATTATGTGATGTTTTTTTAGTTATTACCAAAAGGAGATAGCTGAAAACCGAACCGAATCGAACCCGAATTAAAATCGAACCGAAAATAAAATTCGAGTTTGGGTCATAAACGAACCGAACCGAACTATAAATATGGTTTTAGGATTGGATATAAGTTTGACAATCGGACCCAAAACCGAACCGAAAAACGAAATTATATAAATGTATATATATATTTTTTATATTTTTATATATATAATAGTTATTAAAATTTGCTAATATATATAAATTAGTTATTAGAATATAATCTTAATATAAAAAAGTAATTTTTATACTTGACATATTTTTTTTGGCTAAGTATATAATTATATATATATTTTAAATTTTTTTGAAAATTCGGGTCGACCCGAAAATCGAACCGAATTTAAATTCGGTTTTCGGTTCGGTTCGGTTGAAATCTATTTCGGTTCGGTTCGATTTTCGGGTTGACCCAGGGAAAAAATTTAACCATATAACCCGAACCGAATAAAACGAACAACCTGAGAACCGAACCGAAAGGACACCTAGAAGATCCTTTATGAGAGGTTTTTGATCTTGTGAAGGCAACAAATGCTCGCCTCATTTTATTCATTTTGATATGTCATTGCCTCAAAACTCGGGTATGCGGGTCAAAACCAACATGTAGGATCTCAAAACAGGAAAGGATACAAGAAATGTGACACATCATGCACATCCAATTACATACAAGATGACAAGAACATTGGTACCATTTTATGAATCACAAATGAGCACCACACCTGTTTTATTATGTTCATCGCTATCGTTGTTTTTCCAACGCCTTACACTGCACCCAGAGATACCAATCAATAAACATGTTATCCTTCGTGTAACTCAAGACAAAACAAATGAAAATGCGAAGAACAACGAGCCACTTCAAAAACAAATGGACGTGAAAATGAGAAAGGAATTGAAGTGGAGTCGGAGAAGAAGGAAGACTAAGTTTGATTACATGAAAATCCAAATTTCAGATAATTCTATTTATATTATAAAATTTCATACAAATACTACTACGATTTCAAATTTATGCTTTTGATGAATTAATATAATGATTTTTTAAAATAATTGAATCTAGAAATGACATGACATAACTTACGCATGCTATAAATTATTTAAAATTTTTTAATGGTTTCACACAATACATGTTTTATATTGTGAAGATATGTAAGATTTTAGGACATTTTTATGCCATTTTTTTCAAGTTTTTTGACCTATTTTTTTAAACATTTCATAATTCATGCTTTTACAAACTCGGGATGACAAAATATATTCGAAGTCATGCCGACTAATCTGCATTTAAAACAACTATACTAAAACTATACTAAAGAAAGCATTGAATAATCAACATTATGCTTCAAAAACACAAATTAATACTTCCAAATAAAAACATACAAAAATAATTTTTGTAAATAAAAAACATAAACAACAAATACAAGTCATATTAACTAATAATGCATTAAAAAAAATAATACTAAAAAATAAATTTACAAACAAATAATTACCAAATAAAAAAAGCTAAACGACAACCAGAAGTCATACCCGTCTATCAGACGGGTTTTGCCACTAGTATATATATATATATATATATATATATATATATATATATATATATATATATATATATATATATATATATATATATATATATATATATATATATATATATATATATATATATATATATATCTTTATTTATGATTATTATCAACTAGTGGGTTTTATATATGTATATTTTATATAAATTTTTGAGTGCTTATATTATATACTATTTATTTACAAAATCAGTCCTAAATTTTAAGTCCACTAAAATGTCCATATCTAGAGTTCTATAATGAGATAGGACCTCAAATTTTTATGACAGAAACTAGATGATATGTGCTTCATTTAACTCCTTATAGATACTGATGAATCAACCTCTAAGTATTTTAATAAATTCGTCCAAAACAGTGTAGGTAGATTTGCACTCCAATCTTGTTTTGGTCATATCTCACTCATTATAATGATTTCATTGCATGACCAACTCTCACATGTGTATAAGACTTATTACTTACTGTATATCAATTAATCTATGCCATTTTTACAAGTTATCATATGGTCATCTTCTGTTTTATACAGCCTACTTGTTTAAGCTAGATTTTATCATTCTTTAATATAACTTTTAATCATTTTAATCAAATCTATCAACACAAGATTCCCACACAATGTTTTTAATCATCATTCATCATCATATACATATACATAAATAAAGAAAATACAAGATTACATAATCAAAATAACAAGAGGATAGGAAGAACAATCTCTATACCACCATTAGTGATGAAATGATGAGCTTTTTGATGAACAAGACTTGGTTCTTGTTGGAAAAACTTGTGACAAACCAATATCATCTTCAAGTCCACCAATATTTATAAACTTCTTATGGAAATCAGCCCTATGACATAATCAAATCACCTCCTTGGATGTTATATTGATCACTAATCAACAAAGCTTCAAAGGGGCATCATCATATGTGTATATAACACAAAGTTTATGGCTTACATTGATCAAATGAGGGTTGTTGTTGGTGATTTTGGGACGAAAATGAGAGAGAAAGGGAGGAGAGTATGAGTGTTTTTGCATGTGTAAATGAAGAAATGGTTTTTAGGAAATGGTTTTTGTAAACTTTACAAGACAAGTGTATAAGCTTGCTTGTGAAGTTTTGACACCTAAGGGGTGTGGTGTCATATGCTTGCCGTTCCATATAGTGGGGTGGGGCAAAACTTGTTTTGTCTCATCCTACTAATTTACGGGTATTCCTCGATTCTAGTTTCCTCGATTTGCGTGCCCTCGGGTCGTTTTACGAAAAACGTTTTTATAAATTATGAATCAATGACACAAAACGAATCTAATAAAAATTGTCTCATTAAAACGGAGTTCAAAAACGTAAATATGTAATCCTAAGGTTTCCGGTTTAGTCGTAAAGAACGTTAAATTATTCACGTAAGTCCTAATCTCTTCTCGTAAATTTGTGAGTTTATGAACCAACACAAATTTAAAATTCCAAAATAATATTCACGGATAAATTTATTTCCTGAAATGTCGGACTGTCACCAAAGACGGTGTATGTAAACGTAAGCACGTAACGTAGAGTCCTCCGGTTTAGACGTAGTCGATGCCACTTCAAGATGTAAACCCAAATTTCTTCCCAAAAATAAGTGAGTTCATAATATAACATTAAAATAATGTTTTTAAATTATACTTGAGAATAAAATATCAACCATAAATTGACGGATTGTCACAGTAAACATGTATGGATTGTTGATCTTTTTCTCTTCTCTTATCTCTATTCTTAGGATGTTGTGTATTCTTTATCAAACAATTTGTGTTTTGATTACCTAGTATTTTAATCCTAATTATCCATGGTATCGATTTTTCGATGTACATGGCTCTTTGCATCTTATGTTTTAGATAGCCTCCTAGTCTTTGATTATCAGTTCTCTTTGGCTTGATAAACCTTAGTATAAAATCTGGGCTAGCAAAAGTTTAAGGAAGTGTTATTTTCAAACACCTTTTGTCGCGGTTCCATATCAATGTCGTGGTTCTTTAGCGATAAGGAACCGCGGACCTACGTAAGGAACCGCCCAGTACAGTTTCAACAGAATCTTTACTTTACACTGTTTTCTTTAATCTGTGTAAAACTTTGATAAAACTTTTGCAAAAACATGCACTTTCCTAAACTAGGCTACCTAATTTCATTGTTCACATAAAATGATTTTAACCTATTACTAGTTTGGATCATCCCCTTCTCTTCTTAAACCCTCTCTTGTTGATTGTGTCCTTCATCCCTTCAACTCTTCTCTTAACCTCAACATTCAACCATGGTATCCACTAGAACATCCAACTCCTCCAAAACCTCCTTATCCAAAAGAAGCCTTAAGGTGAATCTCAAGTCCTCTAAACTTGGTTCTCCATCTTCTTTCAAACCAAAAAGTGAAGCCTCACCTATTCTCATCTCCTCATCACTTTCACCACCACTTGCTTCATGGAAAACAACCTCAGCCCATGGTACTAACCATTCACGTGGTTCTACCTCCTCTTCATTCCAATCAAGAATGAATGAGTTTTCCTCTCCACTCATTTCTAGCCTTCCCTTAAACGTGAATGCTCAACCACAGCCTCATCAAAGGATTCCCTTTGTTTTTTAGCCTCTTCCCTTCACTCCACCAAATTCACCCATCTCACCTATTTCACCCTTGGATACCATGCCTTCCCCTCATCCTCCTACTGCCAACACTCTTCTCTTGGGTGTTCCCATTTCCCGTCTCTTGGGTGATCCATACTTGTTTGATTTTTTCATGCACAATGGAACTAATTGCCCTTGTTGCTTGAACAACTTTCACCTTATTGATATCCTTAGGTTGGAGATGATTGGGGCTCACATCAAGTTTCAAAGCTTCTTGTTGAACCTATTTGCTAATCCTCCATCTCCTAGGAGATAAATGATGGACTTTAAAATTAACATGCTTTTCAAAAGAAGATCAAGCTAAAAGAGAACTATGAACTCGAGACCTAGTTGTTAGCTATCTTTGTAGTAGTTAATTGTCTTTTTAGTTCTTGTATTTCCTTCCCTTTCCCTCATGATTTTCTCATGTGGATGAGTTATGGATTTAGTTTTTATGTGCTTTAATCTATGTGATCACATTTAACAATTTCAATTTATTTAAAATTGAACCTAAATCTATTACAACCTCTAAAAACTTGACTTAAAATTGGATCAAACTGTTATTTAAATATTTTGTCACCCTTTGTCAAGAAATTCTTTGTGAATGTGTTGCTTTTATGCAACCCTAGCATAATCTAGTGCTAAAAGAGGTAAAAATCCAAGATTTGCAAAATTTTGAAAAAGTCTTATCTTTCTCCAAAACTTTTGAAAAGCAAGTTTTGCAGTCCACTGGACGCGGTTCTTTAGCCTCCAGGCGGATCCATATGGATATGGAACCGCGGGCTATTTTAAAGAAGCGCCCAGTAAAGCCGTTATTGGCTTATTTTTGGTCTTTCTTCTTTGACCACTGTTTTGGTTAAGATTCTTTGTTTACCCAATTTGGCTAAACATTCCCTAAAACCTTTCTTTTTCATTTCAAATCTTTGCCTTGTCTATTTTCTTTAAATTCTTCTCTTTTGGGAGTTCTTTCCTTCATCCCTCATAATGCCTAATTCTTCCTTTCCTAACCTTGACATTTCTTTGTCACAAACTTCTCAACCTAAAGCTTCTTCTTCTAAGCTTTCAAAGAAACCAAAAATCTCGGTTAAACCCATTTGGATCAAAAAGAACAATAATCCTCATGATTCTTCTTCTCCAAAATCCTCCAAGAATTCCTCTTTCTCTCCGATTCAATATTGGAATGAGACTTACTCTATAAATCCAATTACCGGAGAAAAAGAAATTCTTCCACCACCAACTAAACCTTTTAACTCTCCTCAACTCAATGACCTATCTTCTTTCCCTAACCACACTAGGCATTGTGAAAACATCTCTTATCCATTATCTCCCTCTCCACCAACCTCTAATCTTGATGGACCTCCCCCATCTAACGACTTTGTTTTGTATTATGGTTCCTCGTGTGCTTGTTGTCGTTTTTAACAAATTAAACTTGCTCATATCTATGACAAGCTAAATTTTCTTGAATTCCTCCTCACTTGACCTCCTCTCAAAGTTTTCGTTCCCGTGAACAAAACTTCGAATGATGATTCGTCATCTTTCTTTTCCAACTAAGGCACATTTTGTACTTTAGTTGTTTGAGTCAATAAAATTTAAGCAATCTTGGAAAATTATCACTATTAGAGTAGTTTATGCTTTGTGGTCTATTTTCCATATTTTTTGATTTAAATATTCATATTGTGTGTATGAATATTTATCTTGTATGTTATTTCATATTTATGTAATATGAATGTTGTGTGTGTTATCTTTCCCTTTGATTATATTTCACACATTTGTTAAAGAGTTGATCATAGTTAAAACTTAAAATTAATTATGGGTGATTCCATAAATTCTAAATTTTAACCCATTTACATATTAAATCATCTTTGATTGGTTTGGATGTTTCTTTTTTCCTTTATTCCACCAATTGAACTATGCTATTGTCAATACACACCCTTTGGACATACTTAGAAAATGCTTGCTTCTAATTTAAGATTTCTTTTCCTTCTCCCTCTCAAGTTAGTTAGTAAGTAGTGCACATATATACATTGGTGTTTCTTTTCTTTCTTCTAACCTTTTTGTAGCATGTCACCTTAGCTCATTGACTTGGTGCCCCAAGCAAGGGGGAGTAAGCACCAAGGGGGAGTTACTAGCAAAAGTCCGGTTCTTTTCTTCTTCAAAGACTTGTGCTAACCTTTTTGCTTCGACAAAGGGGAAGAAATGATAGTGATAAACTCGTTAATAATTCGAATAAACTTGTATTTTACGTAAATGAGTTTATAGTTTGTCGTAATCAAAAAGGAGAAGATTGTTAATGCAAAGCAATGCCTAAAAACATTGTTAGTATTAATTAATCTTTCTTAGTTTTGATCCCGACAAATTACAAAGACATTTATTGTCAAACACAATCATAAAACGAATTATCTAACAAACGCTAGCATCAAGGTAATAATCATTACACTAACATATCTTAATCATGCTTAGTGAAACTCACTTTTGTCAAACATAACAAAAGATTTTTAATAAACTTTATTTTTAAGAAACTTTTTTATTAAAATGAAAATGCAAATTTGAATATGGCATATTCCAAATGCCATAAGAATATCCTTTGAAGGTTTAAACATACTCATATATTTCAAATTCACTAAAAGACAAAAAGGAGCAGACTCTACGCCGGCGGTACCTTAGCACCTACGGCGGTTCCTTATCGATAAGGAACCGCGGGCTCCAATAAGGAACCGCGGGCAGATATAGCCGTTGGATGTTTTGTCCTATAAATAGTGGATCAAATCTGCATTCTCATCAACCCTTTTTGGACATCTTCTTCAGCCTTCTTTCTCCTATCTAATCCTAGTGATTTGTAAATGATCACTTAATGTATTAAGTATGTTTACTCATGATTATCCTCTTGATCTCCTTCTTTACATTGTCCAAAGAGAAGATCACTCACACACTTGTGATGTGATTAAAGATGTAGCATTGATGAAGATCACCTTCTCCTAAATATCTAGTCATGTTCATCATTTGTTTATTTGTGTCTTGTGTAGATCCAATGTATTTGTGAATACTTGGACTAGTTGTGTTCATCCAATCTATTTGTAAATACTTGGGTTAGAGTTGTGTACATCTATTGCACATGTGTGTGCTTGGATTTATGTTGTGTAGATCCAAGCTACATGTGTGTACTTGGATATGATTAGTTGAGTTGTAATTAGTTGTGTTAGTTCTCACTAAACTATAAAGTGATGTGGTTGTGTCGTGTGAGTTCTCACTAAACTATAAAGTGATATGTATTTGTGTTGTGTGAAGTTATGACTTAGCTTCAAAGTGAAGAGTCGTGAAGATTGGTTCTAGCTTTGGATTAGAACTCGACATCTAACCTTGTGTCGGAAAATGGTGAAGTAGGAAACGTTGTGAAGATTGGTTCTACCTTTGGATTAGAACTCGACATCTAGCCTTGTGTCGTAAAAGAGTGAAGTGGGCGACGTTGTGTAGATTGGTCCTAGCTAAGATTAGGTCTCGACTTTTAGCTTAGTGTCGGAAAATAATGTAAGCGACATTGTAAGGTTTTCTCCGCCAAGAAGGGAGCTTGTGGATATAGTGGAAATCTCGAGTAAGGTGTACTCGAGGAGTGAAGTAGGAACGAGGATAGAGCCTCGTTGCCGAACCACTATGAATCTTGGTGTCTTCCTACTAGGTTGTTTCTTTCCTTACTCTTTACTTACATTCATTATCACTACACTTACTATACATTGTTAATGCATTAACATTGAACATAATCATTATGCAACTAGCTTTCCAGTAAAAGATAGTTTTGTGCACTCACCTAATTGAAAAGAATTTTAATTAGGAGATAAACCGATGAGAAACTATTCTACCCCCCCTTCTAGTTTCTACACATTGTATTTTTTTTCTTTTCTTTAAACGAACATTCATTCAAGAACCATCTAATCCTCTTGCACCAAGACCCATCTGCATCTTTTACTGATCCTCTCACCAAAACCCACTAAATCCTACCACGCCACCAATGATGACAAAAAAACACACTCAATTGACAAGGTTCATACTTGTGACGACCACCAATGATGAGGATAACGAGTTGCACCCAAATCGTTGTAAGTTTATGAACCTTACCTTATCAAATTTTTTATCTTTAGTGTTTTTTTTTTAATTTTAGTTTCAGTTTTGATTTTTGATTACAGGTTTTAGGTGAGGATGCTAGGACTCCTAATGAAAATGAGTAGTGCTATTAATCGGGTAAGACTAAGCGACCACTTTTTTATCCATGTTTATGTGCTTTGTAGAGTTAATGTATCAAATCATGTATGTTTACTTTATGTTTAACTATGTCGAAATCACTATATTTAGTTTATATTGTCTCATTTTCTTAGATTAACATCAAAATTAAACTTTATATAAAGAAAGCTATAGGGTTTAGGTTTGAATAAAATAAACCTGAAATAGTGGTTATGTTTTTAGAATTCACTTATTAAGCTTTGAATCTGCTTTGAATGCCGGTCTTTGTTAATAACATAAATTTATGGGGATAATGAAAATCCACCGAAGCTTATGTTTTGTTTCTCTTGATCACACTTGCGTTGGTTATCCCATGGAAGCTTATTTGTTATTGATCAGCTTGGATGGCAACAAGAGCTTGGTGTTTACAGCAATGGCGGGTTCACTAGCCGTAGTTAGGTTGCGTTATAGCCAAAGCAGTTGTTTGCTATTGTTCCCCAATTGTCAGACCTGAGCTAAAATGTGCTACCTAAAAATGTTACACTCTCATTTTACTATTTGATGTTTTATGTGGGTATTCACTATTTGATGAGGATAGTATTGCTTTTGTGTTCCTGGAACATGATGGGTGAAAGCATCATGCATCCTTGGCGGGGCACCACCAATTACCCCTTTATCCGGTTTGTCACTTGCAAATCTGAGCCAAACATTTTCATATTGGGACACAATTGCTTATGAAGTTATTTATAAGACATAATGAAAAGTCTTTTTTTCACCTGTCCAACATGGTTTAGGTGCATATTTATCAACAAAAAATCCTGATTTTAGGCCTAATGTATGTCATGTTATTTCGAAATTTATTATAGACTTTTGTTCAAGGTTTTCTTCTATGAACTTTTTTTTGCAGTAACTGAAAGTCTAATTTCAGGTGGTGTCTTTTGATATATATGGTGAAAGAGGCTGGCATATCTATGAATGGGTCAAGAACGGATCCAAGGTGAAAGGAATGGGTCGAGAATGGATCCAAGGTGAAATGAATGGGTCAAGAACAAGTTCAGAGGTCATTCTTTATTATGGCTGAGACATAAACACTTTTTTGTCAAAATTTCTATAGATGATTAATTTGTCAATTATGATTATTGGACAATTCTAATAAATACTATTTTCATTTAATTGGCAGGCCAACTCGACCCATTCTCCTTTAAGCTAAATTCACTGATTTTACGTAATTGAAAGTCTAATAAGTGCACATGTTACTTATTTTGAGCAAATTTTGCTAGTTGCCTTTTCTAATGACTAAATGTTTGAATGAGCATGTTATTGTGTAGGAGGACACTAAATAATAAATATCACATGCGCCATTGGAAGAGAATGGGTATATCTGAATATTAGTGCGTCTACAAAACACAAATATCAGCAACATAGTGTCCACACACCATTAGAACAAAAGACAATTCTTTGCGATTTTAAAACTTCAATTTGAAGCTTGCTTTAAAAAATCTGTTCTAATTTTGAAGTACTATCATGTATGTTTTAGTGTTCAGCTTCTAATCAGGTTACTTTAATAAATTTCACTATTCTACTTAAGCCTTATGTTTTAGTACAACAATGCACACATATTTATGTTAAAATTATTGAAATCTATGGGGTTTTTTTCTTTTTGTGTATAGAGGCTTCACTTCAACAGCAAAGAGCACAAGAAGCCACCAACATCAAGGAAGATCATCAATTGATAACTTCCCCACTGACGCTGGCCCATAAAAATAAGAAAATTGAAACATGATGATAGGGAAAATTTGTAGTTCGGTTCAGTTCGGATATGACCCACAACCCGAATTCTATTTTCCGTTCGGTTCTAATTCGGGTTCGATTCGGTTTTGGTTTTCGTGGGTCAAACCCAAACAATGGACACCCCTACATGATGATGATGTAGAAAATGATGTTGAATGGATAAAATAGACTCCTGATCCAGGTAGATGTTAATAATTCTTAGTGGTCACTGATATACCATGATCTACTTATTTTAAAAGTCGATAATCAGTATAGGAATTTTGTTTACAGGTTTAGATTGTCGTTAGTTATAGGGCATAATTACTTGCAATCACCATATGTCCATTATCATGGAACCAAAGTATACATGGACACATGGTGAATGCCTTTCATAAGGTTACAAGTTTACAACTTACAAGTAGTTGTGACTTGTGAAGATATAAATCTGTTGTGTTTTTTCTGGTGTATTTTACTTTGGTTCATGCATAAACATTAGCATTCATTTATCTGTCTATTTATGGTACTTAGTATATGGTATAACATGGTTGCCTAAATTTCTGTTTCTTACTAAGTTTTATCACAAGACTTCGGTATATGCTACCTCGCGACTTAAAATGTGATTGGTAATTCTACTTAGCCGTAGTTGGGTTGCGTTGCAACCAAAGCAGTTGTTTGCTATTGTTCCCCAGTTGTCAGACCTGAGCTAAAATGTGCTACCTGCAAATGTTACTTTCATTTTACAAATGTGCTACCGATCAAGACGACTGCCTTTTTGGATAGCTTGGAATAACTATGCAGCTACACAGTGATTAATTTTCTCCCTATTTGATAATGGGTTGGATTATATTCCCTTGGAAACTTTATCTTCTTATTCTCAATTTTAAACATAAGCTAATTAAAATTTTCAGTTGTTGCATACACTACGACGAAAAGCTTTGATAAAACTCTCAAATTAATATATATGTACATATAAAAACCATTATATTTTAAACAAGCAGTTAATCATAAATAGTTTTCCAAATCAAAAATTTCGGCTTCAATCTTACTACATCATAAGCAACATGCAATGGTTGAATGACTTTAATCATACACAAACATCCAAATCGACGATCATTATAAATATTGATCCAACGCATACAAATACACAGATAATATAAGTAAAAATATCACATATAATGTGCCAAATCAGGATATAAAGATTGAATAAACATGATCATAAACTATTACTCCTTTCGTCTCAAAATTATTGTTTTCTAACAAAAAACACATTGTTTAAGAAAAACATCATAATTACAGTTTTCTCTCATTTACTTTTTGCATAAATACAGTTTTATCTTTAATCAATTAATTCAAAACTTTTTAAAATTTTGTAATTATAACTTAAAGTACGGGTAATATTGTAATCTCGATCTAAATATTCTACCTATTTTTAAAAATGGACAATTTTAATCTGGTACAATTCAAAAAGGAAAAATGGATTCTAATTTTAAGACGATGGTAGTATGTAAGAATAAATACATGTGATTCTTGAATATATAACAGAGACAAGAATAAATTGCATTAGACAAGAGTAAATTGCATAAATCGCCTTCAAATTAGTGAATTAGTAAATGTATCCGTATAAAATCTCTTATCTCTTAATTAGTAAATTTGATTAGGATGTAAAATAACACCCTAAATGTTTTAAAAAACAAGTGAGCAACTTTCGGGATTCTTTATATAAATTCAAAAAAATGACAAAAATAAGTTTCACGTAAAAAATCTGGATGCAAATAGCCAAAAAAGATTATTGAAAATTTTAGAAAAAAACTCGTGCATGCTCGACCCACTAACCACTAACCCGCCCGTTGTTCCTGTAAAAAACGTTGCAATATTTCAATTTAAACATCTATGCTTTCTAAATCCCTACTACTTATAAAGATTTACAACTTTTTTTTAAGTACACTTATATAGGGAAACATAGGAATTTAGAAAGGAAGTATAGGAATCTTTTTTTTATATTTCCATCTTTAAGTTCTGACTTTTTTTTAAACTTGAATTATGAATGATACTTCATACTTCTCAAATAAAAACACACACACATGTCGCAGCCTCCATCTTTTTCTCTCTCTAAAACTTAAAAATGAAATATACTGCCTCCATCTTTCTCTCTCTAAAAGTGGCAGCTGCCACCACATCTGCCACCATAGATCATCACGCGTTGGTTTATGATATCTCATCTCTCATCTCATGTGATTTAGTTATTCATTCTATGTGGTTCATACCACATACCCACAGTTCACAACCTACTTCGTTGCCGTCGGCTTCTTCGTTGCCACCGTTCATGGTGTGCGGCGTTGATGGTCGGCAGGCGACGTCATCGAGGTTAGGTGGCTGTTTTCTTTGCGGGTGATCTTAATATGTGTATTTGAAGTTGTATGATGTTTGTGATCTGTGGTGATTTGATTGATCTGTATGTTTGCATTTACTCCTCTTTTTAACCTAATACACACAGCTTAATCGCTCGCCTACACCCTTATTTTAGGAGATTTGATTGATTTTTATTTTCGATTATATATCTCTAACCCTAATCTCACAAACCCACTCCCCATTATCTGCTCTTTGTGTCGTCATTTCGTGGTGGGAATGTGACGATGCTGGGGAGTTTGTTTGATGGTGCTATGATGATAGAAGTTGGTTTGGTGATGTCTTTGATTTGTAAACTCAACCCTAAAAAGAAGCCATCTTTTTCATGGCTCTTCCCAACGGGTAGTCTTTTCCAATTAATTTATTGCTTTTTAAGTCTTTTAGGTTTACTGTTTTCGTCTTAAAGATGTGGTTTATATTATCAAAGGCCACGATCCCCTGTTCTCTTGCTCTCGCTCTTTGTAAAAGAAAATTTTGAAATTGCATGTCAGCCTGACGTGAGTTTTTGAATTCTATTTATAGCTTTTAGGATGTTTATATACATATTACTCGTATGTGATTACATTGTTTTGGTTTCCATTAATATGAGTTGGTATGGTTACTTCTAAGGGATCATTTTAGGTGAAAATACTATATGGCTGTTCGTTAAGTATCGTCATTGAGCTGATGAAATATATACGCCAAAGCAAATAGGCTCCATACCTATGAAAATACGTTGAAACAAACACCCTTAATCTTTTTGGTTTTTGATGTTTTGTATGAGGTTTTAAACTAAATTCTGAGTCACCAAAGAAACTATAACGATGGGCAAACACGAGCGACGACAGTGTATGAAGCGGAATGTGCAAAATGTATGACAAGTTTAGTTTTTCTTTTCAAATATTTTTTTACCAAACTTACATCTACTCATAGGTGGTAATATTCCATTTTCTTTAATGATATTGCAGGTATGTTAAAGTTTATTTTTATAAATAAGACGAAACTAAAGATGTTGCCCATAAAATGATTAAAGAGCTGCATAACCCTCCTATTTGAGGTGCCAATAGGTGGCTAGACCAGAAGGTGAAAATGAGCGCTTCGTAAGGAGGTGATAAAAAGTTACTCTAAAAATGTTATGCTCATAATAAGTATTCTCTAAGGGTATAAATCAGTGGGTCGTTAATATGTTGGCTATAGATGCTAATGTACC
Source organism: Glebionis coronaria (assembly GCA_025667525.1). NCBI lineage: Eukaryota > Viridiplantae > Streptophyta > Magnoliopsida > Asterales > Asteraceae > Glebionis > Glebionis coronaria. Next base: position 46,731,031 of record CM046879.1, on the reverse strand, counting down.
ATTATGTGCATTCCACTACACGCACCGCTTCAACAAACGTCCTCAAAGGCTAAAGAAATTTCCTACACCGCCATTCATGGTCAGTGATATGAGTGAAATTACTCATATCATTTATATCATAATATGGACTTAAAATGGATAAAACATATGAAATTATCATTTTATATGCTTGTTTTGTTCGTTTCATGTGTGTAGGTACCAAGTTCACAAAACCGACAAAACCGACACAAAGTTTAAAGATTTTATCAAGACCACAAGAAAAGTCATTGTTTATCCAAGGATTTGGATTTATCTAGTACTAATGGGACAAGTGGGTCCCACTTCAGCCTAATGGGCCTAGAAGCCCATTAATAAAGTCTTGAAGTTAAGAAGCCTAATCATTAGTCCAATTACAAACATATACGGACGAATAGAAGTACTTATATACTTCATGGCCCAAAAATTTTGGTCAAGGCCCAATGATGGAATAATGCAACGCATATCTATAGTCAACATTTCAATTGGATCCAAGGCCCAAGAAGAAAAAAATATGTGACGGTGGAGTATATATATACTTGGAGAGGTCAAAGTTTTTAGTCAAAAGAAACAAAACCAAAGAAAGAAAAAATAAACGAGATAAGAGAAAGATATTTGGGGGAAAGATAGCAGCCAAGGAACCCTAGACCAAATTGGGGGTTTCCTTTTCATCAACAATTGAATCACACGCGCCTCAAATATTCCCAAGTTTATAGGAGCTGAAGATGATGGCACTAAAGATCCATCGTGGCACCTACTCTCATCACATCTCGCATCCTATTGGTCAATTACCTGTCAACTAATCAATTGAGCCAATCAAAACCATCCACCTCACCACCAAACTAACACAACTAGCACAAAGGAATGCCACTGTAACACCCCATTTTGGAAATGGAAATATCACAGTAATTATGGCGTGTCATCAAAGCATACAAGGTAAAATGTCTAAAAATTACTTGACCATATAAAGGAAAATACCGGAATCAAACATCGGTAGTCCAAAAGTAAAGCTCATCACACACAAACATAGCATAGTAAAGGAAAAAGGACTAAACAATGTCCAAAGCATAAGTATCATAAAGAAAGAAAATGCATAATGTAAAGAAGGCTAGACAGCTTCCAGTCCATATGAACGTACTCTTAGTATCTACGAGCGTCCCTGAGTACCTGCCGTTTTGGGAACATAGAAAAGGAAAACGGCTGAGCAATACGCTCAGTGCACGGATGTACAATAAAGCATGAATAGGATAAGCATATAACATAATAACAGCGGAAGAAAACTAAGTCCCGAGTAACCTGGTTAAGTCTTAATAAAACTGGTTTTATAGTTTGAAAGTCTTATGTTTATCTTATAAAATCTGTTTGTCATATTTTACCATTAGCCAATATAGGTCATGAAAATCCACCGTGCATGAATAATTGGAGGGGTGACCTCATCATGCAAATTAGAGGGCTTGCCTCTAATTTAATATACTGGTTTTATGGGTAGGAGGGATCAGCTCCTTGTGATGGATGCAAGGCACACACCACATTCACCATGTAATCCTGAATAAAACGTGTAACTAGGATGCACCCATACGGCCCACATGATAAATATAAATAAATGGCCAAAAGCTGAAGGGTCGCCATGAGCAATCACTCCGCCGTGGTGAAGTCATAACATCAGTGCCTCTAATGTTATGGTTATGGTACCTCCATAACTAGGTGAAACTGGTCATGCATGTATATGGCTATAGGTAATCATATTTAAACATAAGCAATCAAACTCCTACTTATACTACGGGAAAACAGTTGGCTGCATACGGGGAATCCTAATAAGGAAAGAATGTCCATACTGAAAGGACGGGAATCCGTACCTTATGTCCAGTGAACGAGAACGATGAACTGCGAGAATCCTACTTCCGAAACACTAGTGCTACATAAATACGTACATGAAATAAGTATCTGCTTACTAAATACATAGCTGGTTTTATGTCATGTCTTAGCTTATTTTATATGTTCTTACTATGTTTTACTGTTTAAAGCCTTAAACTGTATTAAATCTTATACTCTTGCTTAATCTGATTAAGTATTTCTGGTATTTCATGTGTTATTATACTTACTGTGTAATAATAAGTAACTTTCCAAAAATAGCAGGTTTCCTAAAATAGAAAGTTTCCAAAAATAGAAAGTTTCCAAAAATAGAAAGTTTCCAAAAATAGAAAGTTACCAAAAATAGAAAGTTTCCAAAAATAGAAAGTTTCCAAAAATAAAAAGTTTCCAAAAATAGAAAGTTTCCAAAAATAGAAAGTTTCCAAAAATAGATTTACTGCTTAAAGTAGATAAGTTTCTAAAAATAGAAAGTTTCCATAAATAGATATAAGCTGGTTAAATAAGCTAAGTAAATAAGCCTAAGTGTTTTCATGATTATTTCCTAAGTCATATGATATATTGTATAGTTTAATAATTATTTCATGTAATTTAATTAAACTATAGGTTATAATATTTAATTAAAGTATAACATGTTTTTAATTAAATATATTAAATACTTAGGTTAAAATATGTATTATTAAATATTAATAATATAACCTAAGTCGTGTTAATTAATTAATTATATCCATGGTTTTTAAAATAATTAATTAATTATAAGTCTTAAATATAAATACTTAGGTTAAAATAATTTCATGATTATTAATAGTTAAATAACCTAAGTCATGTTATTAAATTAATTACATCTTTATTAATTTAATTTTTAACATAAGTTCATAACATAAAGAAAACTAACATAAACCATGAACCGGATCTAAGCTTAAAACATGAACCGGACATGAACCGACACCGTACCCCGAACCAAATCGAGGTACCCCTTGCTGCCGTGGGACCCACACGCACCAACCAAGACCATATGGTCTTGGTGGTGGTCGGCTAAGCAAACCGAAACCCCCTTGGGGTCGGTTGCAGCCTGCGGCCAAAACAAAACACCCCTTAAATCGACCTTTCGATTTATTTAATCATCAAAACATGTTAGATCTATGATTAATTAATGTGTTTTTATAAAAACATCACATTGATGTAGAGTTTTTGTACCCCTTTAGGAAAAGGATGCACAAAGTAGTGGTAAGCGTTAAGTGTCGGTTTAGGAAAACCGAGCACTAATGACCCTTAGAAAGTTCAAGTTCGTTTCCCAAGGATGCAAGTGTGTTGTGTAATGAATTGATTAATGTTTGTGATTATATTGAGAAAATAAGAAAATAGAAATGGGGTAAGAGGAGAATGACGGTTACGAAGACGGATCGAGCTAAGACGAAAAGGCGTTCACGTAAAACCGTAAAAACTACAAAATTAAAATTTTAAAACCTAAAAATTAATTAAAAGCTAAAACTAAGTCTTAAACAATATAAATAAGAATAAAAATCAAATAAAAATATTTTAAAACCTTTTATTAATTAAATATTCAATTTTAAATGCTAATTAAAGCCCTAAAATTAAATATAATTAATCAAAATGTCCAAAATATTATTTTATTGAACAAATACTTTACTTATATTATCTAAAGACTAAAAAGTATTTTTCCTAATTTTTATAAACTATTTTTCTATTTTTAAATCACTTAAACTATTTTTAAACTAAAATAATTATAAAAATAATAAAATAATGCAAAAAATAATTTAACAATTTTAAAAATCCTAATTTACTCTAATGAACAGAAGAAAAATGAAAAAGTTTGAAAAATATTAAATTTTTCACTAAAAGACAAAAACAGTTTTAAATAAAACCTTAATTAAACTAATTTAATTCTAAAAAATAAATAAAAGGTGAACAGTGAATACTTTTTAAACTAAATATCTTAAAATGTTTTTCTGAATCTAACAAAATTTTTAAAACTCCAAAATAATGATTTTTTCCACTAAATGCCAAAAACAATAATTAAAAAGTTAATTAAAATAGCTATAAATCCTAAAAATACCAAATGAACAGTAATAAAAATTCTAATAAACTAAAAAATCACAAATAAAATTAGAAAAATATTGAAACAAGTTTGAAACCCTAATTCTAATTTTAACCCACAAAAGACAAAAAATTAAGAAAGCTTATAGTGACACCTTGCTTGGTTTGTCTGCTAGTGAAGCAGGGTTAACTTTTGTGCTACCAGTGGGAAGTTTGTTCCCACTGCTAGTGTAAAAAGGTGTTCAGTTGACCAATTGAGCTTAGGAAAGCTTGTGCTTGGTTTTTGATTGGACAAATGGGCACTCCCACAACCAGTTGGGTTGTGGGAAGTCAGTTGAACAAGAAAAACAACAAGTTCCACACAAGATCAAACCAAATAAGCACAAAAATGTGACTGAGAGTTAATAAAGTTTCTGATGAATAGTAACCTTAGCTTACTTGCACAAAAACGAATTTTAAACCCTAAGATCTGGCACACAAATCAATAACATGGCATATAACTGATTACAATCCCTGCATAAACCTTAACCCTAACAGATACCAAGATTTGATGCACCAATTCTTCACAAAATTAGGCAGACAAGCACTTTGCTGATTTTGACTGTTTTCCAAAACTTTGAGCATGCAAATGTGTTCTATATTCTACCAATCTGAAAACTAAGCACTTATATCACCTACAAACTACTTAGTGAGTGATTCTAAACAGGTTTCAAGCCAAATATTTCGTCACAAAACCTAGCTAAACCTGAATCCAAACACCCCTTAAAATCTGAAAATTGACTTTTTTCAAAACAAATGCAATCAAACTTCAACCAAATTGATTTCTACTGCTTATAACATGCATAAAACCCTAAAATAAGCAATAACCAACAGTTTAACAAACACATAACCAGTTTCTCACAAATTTCATGCAAAATCACATAGAACTGAAAATATGAAAACTCAAACAAGGAAATAGAGATTTACCTTGTGGGACCCACATCCAGGTCCCACCAAGGCTGCTATGCCTTCTCCAAACAGACCCGGGTCTGTGCAGATCCTTGGACAAAACAAGCTCCAAGTGAAACCTGCTAAGAACAATGCACAAACACAAAATGCAATTTCTGATTTTTTTTTTCTTCTTTTTAAATCCTTTTTAAAATCTTTCCAAATAACTTTCTCTTAACACACTCAAATCAAACCACTTAACAAACTGAAAAGACAAAATCTTGGAACAAGGTTTTACCAAGAAAATTGCTTTTCAGAAACTTTGAAACCCCTTTTTTTTGGAAATTAAAACACACAAAGTGTTTATCAAATGAATAATGGAACTTAGAATTCTAGTCAACTTTTACACCAACTTTTAAAAAAATCATAAAAGGAATTACTTTAAACAAAACACCAACTTTATATTTAGTAAAAAGGAATTACAAGAAAATTGCTAAAATTCTGGAACAAGGTGTGCCAACATGCTAGCACCCTTTAAATACTAACTGACAGAACTTTCTAGGTTACTAAACCCTAATGGATGAAATTCCAGTCTTGCCCTTGGACGAGTTTGAATTCTTGGTCAAATTAGTGCTTCATGTGATCTCTTTGGTGTCATGTGAAGATGCCAGCTGTGTTTACTTGATCTTGATCGTTTGTAGACTCCTTTGGGACCAAGAAATGAAGGAGAGCCGTTGGATGGACTGGAGGATTTTGTTTTCTTCTTCTTTGTGGGGCAGGGTACACATGGGGTGGTCTAGGGATGAAAGTGATGGATGTTTTGGGAGGTGGGATGGGATGAGAGTGACCCCAATTAGCAATCTGGAAAGTTTTGCTTAAAACCCCTTTGATTTAATCCTTGTTCTTCCTGGGTTGTGTTTAGGGTTCATGGGATGATTAGTGTGGGTTTAATCCATTTTGGGTAAAGTTTATTTAAATAAGGCGTTTGGTGGGAAAATTGGGGGTTTGACTGGGATTGACCAGGTTTAATTAAATAAACCGTGAGTGGGGTGTGACTGGGATGGGATTGGTGAGGTGGTGAGGAGTGATTGGTGGAGTGGGATGATGTGGATGGATGATAGGCTGGTGTGAGTTAGAGTGTCTGGCAGAAATGGTCCCCAAACTTCCTTGATTCCTTCACTTTGTAAAAACAGCTAACAAACTCTATTTCCCTTTATAATAAGTTTGGTTATCTTGTCATTTTTGGCACAAGTTACTTTCAATTATGAATAAGGGCATCTTTTGTAATATCTTCATTCTCCAAGGACTGAACTTGTACAATGCTCAAACTTAAGGGATTTTTCTTGTACAAATGACTATTGGAGAGTCATTTGTGACAAGTCTTCAAAGATGAGGGACCAAACTTGTATTTCTTCAATTCTTCAAGGTCATTTTTGGAAATTCCATTCTTGGGCCTGGTTCATTGTGCGGCTTCGTTTCTCGTGTTCGTTTTTGAATGATTCTTGTGATCTTTTTTTCATTTCCTCAATATCCGTACCTAAAATACACAAGCAACAAACACGAGCATATATTTGGTAGTTTTAATGATATTTAATGCATTTTAAGCCCGATTTGGACGATGAGACTATGTATAAAAGCAGTCTCATCACTCCCCCATACTAAACCATTGCCGTGCCCTCACGCAATGCTAGAATAAAGTATCATAGCACCTCCAAAATTCATTTTTATTCACTTTATTGAATGATAAACTAGCTACACTACTACTACTGCTACTACTTGCGTTTTAGACATAATGTATGATTTTCATCGCAAAATGGGACGTTTAGGTTCATAGAATAAGAACACGTGAATGCTTCGTTAGAAATAATTTCATCGTCCTCGATTTTCACCCCAATTCCATGCCAAGCGTGCAACGAGATCATTGTCATTATAAGTTAGTAATGCTAACACTACTCATATGCCCTAATCACGTACTTATCCTCCCATTATTCCTAAGTTGTATCTCTTATATTTTATTTTGTCTTGAATGTTTCACGAGGATACATTGTTTGACTTATGCGATAATAGAGATTTAGGTCTAAAAATAGAGTCCTAACGGCGTAACTAAGACCATCAAATCAATAACCCCTCCTAATAGACAACGATGTTAAAAAATTAAGTTGACAAGAAGAATCGATAAACACAGTTTTATAACGGTTTTGAACATGAGACTTATTACCAAGACTTTTATACGCCCCCTAACGGAAGGGCCTTATTATCTTTGGTTTACCTCCATCTTTTATTCAACTTCGCCATGAAGCTTTTATTATGACTTCGGTCTTGCCTTGCCTTTTATTATCCGCCTCATCGGTGGTTTTATTAGCCAAAGACGTATATCCTCACGCTAAAGCGAATTTTGGATCTTTAAAGCTTCGAAGATTAAGGCTTGATTCACTTTCAATTTTGCATAGATTTTTCGGCCTTGTGGGGCTTCAAATTGTTTTCTAGATTTAGGTGAGCACTTGAAATCTTATTATTGGGTGAAGCTTTCGATTATTTGGGTGCCAATACTTCAAAACCGTGACGCTGGCGATACCTTAATGTCTTCCTAATTTAATTACACGGAAGCTACTAGAAAAGACTAGAAACCCAACAATCCCAACTAAACCGCTAAGTCAATATTTATTAAGCAAAAAATATTTACAAGCGAAGGGAGAATAAGCAAACAACGAGAACATATGAGTTTTTGAAAGAATACGAGTATTCTATGTTTAGCATAGTAACTTATAATTAACTCTATCATTTCTCGTCCTCATTTAAGAGACTTAGCCTAATGTGTAGTTAAGGAATCAAAGCTAAGTGCTCAACACGCACGGTCGAGTCAAAAATTACTCTTATTCTCGCCATCGGAAAACCTACATTCGTGTCTTCAAACACTTATGAAACATGAGAAAAATTTTAAAATTTGGCCATTTTTAGCCTTATTTTGCAACAAAACGATAAACAAAAGATAAACTTCGGAAAGCGTGAAGGTTTGGCAAGGCAAGTATCTATTCACCCCCCCCCCCCATACTAAAGTTAAACATTATCCTCAATGTTTCGAGTCTAGGGGTGCAAACACCCCCATACTAGAGACGTAGTCGAATGCCTAATCTAGTATGGAAAGGGTGTATCCAATAAATTAATAGCCGTTTATGAAGTGTGCTAATAACCTAAGGTTAGAACATCAAAAGGATATATCATTTGGATATTGAGAAAGTCTTCAAAGCAAACAATCGAGTGCTCCCATAAAACGAACACGAGAGGCTCCAATCGTGAAGATCATGATCTAAAAACCACAATGCACAAACAACCACGGAACAAAGGTTGGAAGGACACAAATCCCCTCACATTAAACTAATTAGAAAGCAATAATATGTACATGGATAAGCATGGGTCTCCCCCACGAGGCACCTTGTTTTTTATAACCGAGTCAAAAACTCGACTCGAATCCCCATAAATGTGATCATTTAGGGATAATCATGGTATGGTCAATTTTTGGTGGGGCTTACATGATAAACAAGGCCCAAAAACAACTGGTATAAAGGACTAAGTCCTTTGATGGTGCAAAATACCGGGGTCGAAGATGGCGTTCTCGTTTTCATTGGAAAAACAAATCAACGCCACTTCATCGTGTGTCAACACAAACCCAAAGGGTTTCAAGAAAATAGATGAGAAGAAATAGAAGGGTGGGACAATGGGTAAGTCATAAAAACATTGAGCTACTCGAGGTAGACTCGCACCAATCAAATAGAAAGATTTTCCATTTATTGCATCGGTAGAAGACCGAGATTTCCTTTTATAAGCAATTCCAGGATCAAATATCTCGTCCTCGGTGGAGAAAGGGAAGGGAACATAAGGGGCTTCCCCCACACTAAGTCCACACAAAGCATCGTCAAAAGGAGAAGACGAGCTTGTAGCACTCAATACACGTGGTGATGACGGAGTTAGAGTTGTAGAAAAATCTTTTAAATTCAATTCAAAATCTTTTCCTTTTTCATCTTTTAAACTCTCCTTGTGAAAACCCGATTTAATTATGTCAAAAATATTTGGTGTTTCTAAAGCAATGTTAGTCACACTAAAAATTCTCACATTTGAAAACCGTTTTGGTAAAGGTGGTGGTAAGTTCTCTAAACGTTTGTTAATAAAGAAAACTTCCCCATCGGGATCAACATATTCATCATCCGAAGAATCATTCACAATTGGAATCGTAGGCTTAACACTCTTAACCTCCATCGGCGGAGGGGACGGAACTTCATTTTTATCAACAACTTCTAAAACTCTTTTTGAAATCTTTTTTCAAATGTTTTTGATGGGATTGACATTGTACAAAGACGTGATAGAATACACATGAGAAAGTGTGGAGTTTTGAGTTGCATTAATGACGAGTTCTTCCTCATTGAAACGAAGAGTGATTTTCCTTGCATGCACATCGATAAGTGCTCTCGAGGTATCCAAAAATGATCGACCTAAAATTAACGGAACTTTAGGATCGATGGGAATGTCAACAACAATAAATTCTACGGGATAGTATAACTTTCCAACTTTCACGAAGACGTCCTCGGCTACTCCACAAGCTAGAATCGTAGAATGATCGGCCATCTCGATTGACATTCTTGAAGGAGTGAGATTGGGAAGATTGAGCGATTTAAAAATCTCAAGAGGCATCAAATTAATACTAGCACCAAGATCGGCCAAGGCGTAGCATTCTTCCATGTCTTGTATAGCACATGGGATTAAAAACTTGCCGGGATCACCGACTTTTTGAGGTATGCGGCTAAGAAAAACCGATGAACAACTAGACGATTTTTGCAATTTCTCTTTGTTATTCAACATACTTTTGAAGTTCGCGGCAAATCGAGGCATCATGACTAAGGCGTCGGCAAAACTAATATTAAAATGCAAGTCACGAAACATTTTTATAAAAAGTTCAAATTGATAGTTATTTCGTTCTTGTGCCTTTTCCTTGTCTCGTCTTGAAGGGTATGGTAAGGGTGGTGTGGGTTGGGGCATAGGCATAGGCATCGGCCTTGGAATCTCGGGTTCCATGATTGGTATTGGTTCAACCGTAGGTGTGGTTTGAGTGGTACTTCGTGGGCTTTGAATTTGCTCCTTTTCTACCACCACCTCGGGCTCTTTCTCTTTTTCCTTATCCATAGAAGTACTTGGACGAGAAATGGGTTCTTTGAAAGTTTTACCACTACGAGTAGTAATGAACTTCAATTCTCCTTTCGGGTTCACGATGGTATCACTAGGAAGACCACCCGAAGAAGAGGGTTTACACATGATAGCTTCAAACATTTTTCCCATTCGGTCTTCAAACTTAGATTGCCTAGCATCCGCTTTTAACAACTCTTGCTTAATCTCATGTTGACCTTGCTCCATTTTTTGTTGATTTTGTTGGAGTCTTTGAACATTTCCTTCCATTTTATTAGCATGAGTTTTAAGTTCATTAGCAAGTTCGTTTTTAAGCTCGTTTTTCAACTCGGATCTTAAGCTAACCATTTCACGTTGCATATTGTCAAACTTAGCATCGTTTGCCTTTGCATAATTCAAAAACTCTCCTTGAAGATTTTTGGTGTGATCATTTTGAAAACCTTGGGTCGTAGTTTGAAAATCACGGTTTTGGTTTTGGTTTGAAATTTGCCCATTTCTACTTTGATAATTACCCTTGTTGTAATTACGTTGATTGCCTTGATAATTACCACCTTGGTTGTTGTTTCGATAGTTATTAGCATTTTGATTTGGTGGAGCTTGATTTTGGCGGGAACCTTGACTGATTTGGTTATAAGTTCCCGTGGCTACATGAGCACTCGAAGTGTTACCATCCGCGGTAATGCACTCGGAAAGATCATGAGCTCCACCACACGACAAACAACTCTTAGCAACCGCTTTAACCGAAGCGGAATTTGAAGCTTCTTGAGCTTTCCAATGGGACATAAGGTTAGCAAATCTATCAAAAAATCGATTTTCTTCATTTGCTTCATCATGTAAAGCATTAATGCTACGAGACGATGACGAGCCCATTTTGGCAACACTCGGTGTGTTACGAGGGCTATAAACCTTAGACCTATTCTCAATTATGACCAAAGCTTCCTCAACCGTTTTACACAAAAAATTACCACCCGCGGCGGCATTTAAATAATCTCTTTCATGATCATTAAGTCCATTGTAAAACATGTCAATTTGGTGCAAGTCGGAAAAACCGTGATGAGGACATTCATGTAACATTTCCTTAAACCTATTCCAAGCCGTTGAAAAACTTTCATTTGATTCTTGTGAAAACTTCAAAATCTCGTTTTTCAAATGCGTAGTCTTAGAGGGCGGAAAAAATTGGTTCACGAACTTTGAAACGAGATCCTTCCACGTCAATATAGAATTGGGTGGCTCTTTCTCTAACCAAATTTTAGCGGGCCCCGCTAAGGAATACGGAAAAAGCATCATCTTAATCGAGTCATTCGAGACATCCTTAAATTTGCAAGTGGCGGTAAGACGATTGAATTGGCGGATATGGTTGTGGGGATTGTCCTTCTCATCACCACAGAATTTGTTGTTTTGGATCATCGACAACAAACCCGTTTTCACCTCAAAATTCTCCGCAAGGATAGCGGGAATCACAATAGCCTCTCCATAACCCTCGGTGGGTGCTTGAAGTAACTCCATCATAGTTCGATTCGCCATGGTTGGTGCTTCTCGTACAATGGGTTCGTCAATAGGAGACTCCTCACTAGAATGAGTTGGAGTGGGAGTTTTGTTCTTTCGTCTACGTGCACGTTTTGCTTGATTACGAGTTAGCATAAACGTCACGTACAACGAGGGGACGAGCAAAGAAGATTCTTTTTGGTGTTTTGTATTTTTCAATTTTTTTGTGGTTTTTGATTGTATTAACCTTTTTGGAAATTGGTGAAATGTATTAAGTAGACACAAATCTACAAATCTCCTCCTTAATCAAATCTCTCGATTTAAAGAAGCCTCAAGGAAGGAAAACGATCACGTGGAGTGAACTCCTTCGACGACTTTAGAACGATGGTGGAACACCAAATCGTTCAAGAGGGTTTAATCAAATGAAACCAAGAAAATATATATGATATGTAATAATACTTTGGGCGGCAAAACCCTCGATTAGCCTTCAATCTCAAAATACGCACAAGCAAGCGGAGGAAACGAGGCGGCGCGAAGCACTTAAGAGCCTTTTTCCTTTAGGTCGTGAAATACAACCGCCTTATAGTTTGTATTTTTCAAAATCGAGCTTCACGAAAGTATTTATCTATTTTTGCCTTTTTTATTTGGTTTGAGATTCGAATACAATGATTGGGTAATGACCTCCCAAGTCAAGGTTGTGATTTCTCACGTATTTGGAGTACTTGTGAATTTATTGTTCTACGTATACAATATATTAATAATATTCACACAAAAACCGAAAACCGATAATACGTATTAGTAGAGTGCTACTAATACAAATACTAATTATGGTTATATAAAAAACAACAATTGTTCAATCAAAACACAACACGCCTCCCCGGCAGCGGCGCCAAAAATTGATGTAGAGTTTTTGTACCCCTTTAGGAAAAGGATGCACAAAGTAGTGGTAAGCGTTAAGTGTCGGTTTAGGAAAACCGAGCACTAATGACCCTTAGAAAGTTCAAGTTCGTTTCCCAAGGAGGCAAGTGTGTTGTGTAATGAATTGATTAATGTTTGTGATTATATTGAGAAAAGAAGAAAATAGAAATGGGGTAAGAGGAGAATGACGGTTACGAAGACGGATCGAGCTAAGACGAAAAGGCGTTCACGTAAAACCGTAAAAACTACAAAATTAAAATTTTAAAACCTAAAAATTAATTAAAAGCTAAAACTAAGTCTTAAACAATATAAATAAGAATAAAAATCCAATAAAAATATTTTAAAACCTTTTATTAATTAAATATTTAATTTTAAATGCTAATTAAAGCCCTAAAATTAAATATAATTAATCAAAATGTCCAAAATATTATTTTATAGAACAAATACTTTACTTATATTATCTAAAGACTAAAAAGTATTTTTCCTAATTTTTAAAAACTATTTTTCTATTTTTAAATCACTTAAACTATTTTAAAACTGAAATAATTATAAAAAATAATAAAATAATGCCAAAAATAATTTAACAATTTTAAAAATCCTAATTTACTCTAATGAAGAGAAGAAAAATTAAAAAGTTTGAAAAATATTAAATTTTTCACTAAAAGACAAAAACAGTTTTAAATAAAACCCTAATTAAACTAATTTAATTCTAAAAAATAAATAAAAGGTGAACAGTGAATACTTTTTAAACTAAAAATCTTAAAATGTTTTTCTTCTAACAAAATTTTTAAAACTCAAAAATAATGATTTTTTCCACTAAATGCCAAAAACAGTAATTAAAAAGTTAATTAAAATAGCTATAAATCCTAAAAAAATACCAAATGAACAGTAATAAAAATTCTAATTAAACTGAAAAATCACAAATAAAATTAGAAAAATATTGAAACAAGTTTGAAACCCTAATTCTAATTTTAACCCATAAAAGACAAAAAATTAAGAAAGCTGATAGTGACACCTTGCTTGGTTTGTCTGCTAGGGAAGCAGGGTTAACTTTTGTGCTACCAGTGGGAAGTTTATTCCCACTGCTAGTGTAAAAAGGTGGTCAGTTGACCAATTGAGCTTAGGAAAGCTTGTGCTTGGTTTTTGATTGGACAAATGGGCACTCCCACAACCAGTTGGGTTGTGGGAAGTCAGTTGAACAAAAAAAACAACAAGTTCCACACAAGATCAAACCAAATAAGCACAAAAATGTGACTGAGAGTTAATACAAGTTTCTGATGAATAGTAACCTTAGCTTACTTGCACAAAAACAAATTTTAAACCCTAAGATCTGGCACACAAATCAATAACATGGCATATAACTGATTACAATCCCTGCTTAAACCTTAACCCTAACAGATACCAAGATTTGATGCACCAATTCTTCACAAAATCAGGCAGACAAGCACTTTGCTGATTTTGACTGTTTTCCAAAACTTTGAGCATGCAAATGTGTTCTATATTCTACCAATCTGAAAACTAAGCACTTATATCACCTACAAACTAATTAGTGAGTGATTCTAAACAGGTTTCAAGCCAAATATTTCGTCACAAAACCTAGCTAAACCTGAATCCAAACACCCCTTAAAATCTGAAAATTGACTTTTTTCAAAACAAATGCAATCAAACTTCAACCAAATTGATTTCTACTGCTTATAACATGCATAAAACCCTAAAATAAGCAATAACCAATAGTTTAACAAACACATAACCAGTTTCTCACAAATTTCATGCAAAATCACATAGAACTAAAAATATGAAAACTCAAACAAGGAAATAGAGATTTACCTTGTGGGACCCACATCCAGGTCCCACCAAGGCTGCTATGCCTTCTCCAAACAGACCCGGGTCTGTGCAGATCCTTGGACAAAACAAGCTCCAAGTGAAACCTTCTAAGAACAATGCACAAACACAAAATGCAATTTCTGATTTTTTTTTTCTTCTTTTTAAATCCTTTTTAAAATCTTTCCAAATAAGTTTCTCTTAACACACTCAAATCAAACTACTGAACAAACTGAAAAGACAAAATCTTAGAACAAGGTTTTACGAAGAAAATTGCTTTTCAGAAAATTTGAAACCCCTTTTTTTGGAAATTCAAACACAGAAAGTGTTTATCAAATGAATAATGGAACTTAGAATTCTAGTCAACTTTTACACCAACTTTTAAAAAAATCATAAAAGGAGTTACTTTAAACAAAACACCAACTTTATATTTAGTAAAAAGGAATTACAAGAAAATTGCTAAAATTCTGGAACAAGGTGTGCTAACATGCTAGCACCCTTTAAATACTAACTGATAGAACTTTCTAGATTACTAAACCCTAGTGGATGAAATTCCAGTCTTGCCCTTGGACGAGTTTGAATTCTTGGTAAAATTAGTGCTTCATGTGATCTCTTTGGTGTCATGTGAAGATGCCAGTTGTGTTTACTTGATCTTGATCGTTTGTAGACTCCTTTGGGACCAAGAAATGAAGGAGAGCCGTTGGATGGACTGGAGGATTTTGTTTTCTTCTTCTTTGTGGGGCAGGGGACACATGGGGTGGTCTAGGGATGAAAGTGATGGATGTTTTGGGAGGTGGGATGGGATGAGAGTGACCCCAATTAGCAATCTGGAAAGTTTTGCTTAAAACCCCTTTGATTTAATCCTTGTTCTTCCTGGGTTGTGTTTAGGGTTCATGGGATGATTAGTGTGGGTTTAATCCATTTTGGGTAAAGTTTTATTTAAATAAGGCGTTTGGTGGGAAAATTGGGGGTTTGACTGGGATTGACCAGGTTTAATTAAATAAACCGTGAGTGGGGTGTGACTGGGATGGGATTGGTGAGGTGGTGAGGAGTGATTGGTGGAGTGGGATGATGTGGATGGATGATAGGCTGGTGTGAGTTAGAGTGTCTGGCAGAAATGGTCCCCAAACTTCCTTGATTCCTTCACTTTGTAAAAACAGCTAACAAACTCTATTTCCCTTTATAATAAGTTTGGTTATCTTGTCATTTTTGGCACAAGTTACTTTCAATTATGAATTAGGGCATATTTTGTAATATCTTCATTCTCCAAGGACTGAACTTGTACAATGCTCAAACTTAAGGGATTTTTCTTGTACAAATGACTATTGGAGGGTCATTTGTGACAAGTCTTCAAAGATGAGGGACCAAACTTGTATTTCTTCAATTCTTCAAGGTCATTTTTGGAAATTCCATTCTTGGGCCCGGTTCATTGTGCGGCTTCGTTTCCCGTGTTCGTTTTTGAATGATTCTTGTGATCTTTTTGTCATTTCCTCAATATCCGTACCTAAAATACACAAGCAACAAACACGAGCATATATTTGGCAGTTTTAATGATATTTAATGCATTTTAAGCCCGGTTTGGACGATGAGACTATGTATAAAAGCAGTCTCATCACACATGTTCATAATTAATAAAATATTAAATTAAAAGAAAAGGTTTAAAAAGGTTTTACCGTATTCGTGGATCAAGAGGGTGAAGAACAAACACGAACAAACAACAAATCTTCAAGATCCAAGATCAATGAATCACCTTGTATGGTGATGTGTATGTGGCGGCACAAAGAACAAGGGAGGAAGGAGTTTTAGGTTTTTCTTAAAAATTCTTCTGTAACTTAATTTGAGTAGTGAAAACTAAATATAACCCCCTTTTAGTAAAACTGACAATGAGCTTCGCCCATTGCTCTTATTTGGCCGCGGGTAGGGACCCCCCCATGGGGTTCCCGTACCTCTTTTCGTGTCTCGTTATTTAGTTACTCGTTTGTGTTTATTTATGTTCGTGTTTTAAATGTTCTCGTTACGTAAATACCATAATCTAATATATTTAATTACGCTCGTAATAAATATATATACGTAATTAATAATAGCTCGTGTTTTAATTACGTTCGTGATTTCGTGATCGCATGTTCGTGATTTATTATTGCTAAATAATTATTACGTGATCGTGCATATAAAATACTTATTGTGTTCTAACACATACGTAATACGTAAACTCCTAACACGTAATCGTAATCATGCTATATTAGGAAAGTTTTTAACTAGTACGTACGATCCTAAGGGTACTATGCATGGTAAAAGCATGCGGGTTTTACAACTCTTCCCCCCTAAAAAGAATAATTCGTCCCCGAATTATAGATAAAGTAAACTGGAAAAGAAGAACATACCCGAATTCAAAATATGAAATGAGGGTAAGAAGCCCGGATAGACTCCTCCGTTTCCCAAGTGGCTTCCCGCTCGGTATGATCCCTCCATAGAATTTTGACGAATGGAATCGTCTTCTTTCTCATGACTCGTTCTTGTCTGTCAAGAACTCGTTCGAGTTCTTCTATAAAGGTGAGATCTTCACGTATCTGTTCCAGTGGATACTGAACCATGTGAAGGGGGTGATATTGGTACCCTCTGAGTAAGAACACATGAAACACATTGTGCACGTGCAAAAACTGCAGAGGTAACGCCAATCGGTAAGATACTTCACCGACTCGTTCAATGATATCAAACGGTCCGATGAAACGAGGACTGAGCTTCCCTTTAATCCCGAAGCGTCTAACACCACGTGCCGGCGAAACCTTAAGGAAGACGTGATCTCCTACGTTAAAGTGTAAATCCCTACGATGCTTATCGGCGTAACTCTTTTGACGTGACCGTGCCTCCTGAATTTTTTGCCTAGCTACTGCGATCTTCTCGTTTGTCATCTCAATGATTTCCGGTCCTTCGAGTGTTCGCTCGCCAACCTGATCCCAGCAGATTGGGGCACGACAATTTCTGCCATACAACATCTCAAATGGGGCACATTTGATGCTTGCGTGCCAGCTGTTGTTGTATGCAAACTCCACCAAACAGATGTATTCGTCCCAATCACCCGTCCATTCCAACGCACATGACCTCAACATATCCTCCAATGTCTGAATGGTTCGTTCCGACTGTCCGTCCGTTTGAGGATGAAAAGCCGTGCTAAGCTTAAGTTGTGTACCCCAAGCTTTCTGCAGACTTTTCCAAAAGCGCGAAGTGAATCGAGGATCTCTGTCTGAGACGATGCTGGATGGTGCACCGTGGAGTCTCATGATCTCTCGTCTATACGTATCTGCGAGTTTACTTAACGGATCTTCCTTGCGGATCGGTAAGAAATGAGCTGATTTGGTAAGTCGATCAACGATAACCCAAATTGCATCGTGCTTCCTTTTGGTAGGCGGAAGACCGGTAACAAAATCCATGGTGATTTTATCCCACTTCCACTCTGGAATGTCTAACGGTTGAAGGAGACCGTCAGATCGCTGATGCTCGATCTTAACCTGCTGGCAGGTAAGACATTTGGAGACGTAAGTGGCCACATCCTGTTTCATACCACTCCACCAAAAGTACTGCTTGATGTCATGGTACATTTTTGTTGAACCATGATGTTTCGAGAATGGGGAGCTATGAGCTTCAGCTAACAAAGCTTCCCGAAGTTCTTGGTCATCAGGAACACAAAGTCTTGTGCCCTGCCATACGATACCATCTGCATCTACTCTGAATTCTGTCTGCTTCTCCAAATTCTGTACTATCGCCCAGATATCTCCGTCATCTTTCTGAGCTTCCTTGATCTTAGATAGTAACTCGGGTTCTACTCTAAGATTCGCCCAGTAACCGTGTTGTCAACGTATCATGTACTCGATGTCTAGTCGCTCCAAGTCTCTTATGATTTCCTCTTCGATTTTAATGCCGTTGATCATTCCGGACTTCCTGCTAAGAGCATCTGCTACTACGTTTGCCTTTCCGGGATGATACTGTAGATTAATGTCATAATCCTTCAACAGCTCTAACCATCTCCTCTGCCTCATGTTCAATTCACGCTGAGTGAAGATATACTTCAAGCTCTTGTGGTCCGTGAAAATGTCACATGATTCTCCATATAAGTAGTGTCTCCATATCTTCAATGCAAACACGACTGCAGCAAGTTCCAAATCGTGCGTGGGGTAATTTTCTTCATAAGGCTTAAGCTGCCGTGAAGCGTACGCGATCACTTTCCCATGTTGCATGAGAACACAGCCAAGTCCCTTCCCCGATGCATCGCTGTAGATTTGAAATCCACCCGTACCAGATGGTAGAGTAAGAATAGGTGCAGATACTAGCTTCTGCTTCAGGTCTTCAAAGCTCTTCTCTCGATTTTCAGTCCAGACAAATTTCTCCCCTTTCCGCATCAGTTTGGTCAATGGTAGTGCTAGGCGGGAAAAGTTCTCCACGAACCTACGGTAATAGCCAGCTAAGCCTAAGAAACTGCGGACTTCCGTCGCCGATGTCAGCCTCGGCCACTTAGTAATGGCCTCAACCATCGCTGGATCCATAGTGATTCCTTCTGCTGAGACAATATGACCTAAGAATGCCACCTTGTCTAACCAGAACTCACACTTGGAGAATTTAGCATACAGCTGCTTCTGGCGAAGAATCTGTAGTACTGTACGAAGATGGTCTTCGTGTTCCTCCATGGACTTTGAGAAAATCAGGATGTCATCGATGAAAACAATGAAGAACTTGTCCAGAAATTCATGGAAGATTCTGTTCATCAGATCCATGAACACTGCTGGAGCATTTGTCAGGCCAAATGGCATAACTACAAACTCGTAGTGGCCATAACGGGTACGAAAGGCAGTCTTAGCAATATCCTGCTCCTTGACCCGTGATAGCCTGACCTAAGATCGACCTTGGAGAAGTGTTTGGCCCCTTGGAGTTGGTCAAACAGATCATCAATGCATGGCAGTGGATACCTATTCCGAATGGTAATCTTGTTAAGCTCGCGATAGTCTATGCAAAGACGTATACTGCCATCCTTCTTCTTAACAAATAAGACCGGTGCGCCCCATGGAGATGCGCTCGGTCGGATGAAACCTCGTTCAAGAAGTTCTTGCAGTTGGTCCTTCAGCTCCTTCAGTTCTATAGGTGCCATGCGATAAGGAGCCTTGGAGATTGGTTCAGCTCCTGGAACCAGTTCAATACTGAATTCCACTTCTCGTGCAGCTGGTATGCCCGGAAGTTCTGCTGGAAACACGTCTTGGAATTCCGACACTATTGGTTGATTCTGAATCGATGGAGATTCAGCATCCATGTCGTGAACCGTAGCTAGATAACCCTCGCAGCCATGTGACAGTAGTGCACGCGCTTGCAGGGTGGATATGACTTGTACAGACCGTTCGGGTATGAACCCATTATGAATGTACTCTGGTGCATTGACATCACCGAAGATAACTCGATATGAATGGCAGTCTATGGTAGCATGATACTTGGATAGCCAATCCATGCCCAAAATCATGTCGAAGTCATTCATGTCCAGCGGAAGTGCGTCGACAGGTCGAACCTTATCATCAAATTCTAGGGGAAGACTCTTGTATACATGGGTGATTAATACAGAGTCCCTCAAAGGCGTGGAAATAGTAAGCCTATTTTCTAGTGGCAAGGGAGGCATCCTAATGTTCTTAGCATAAGCAGTAGAAATAACCGAGTGAGTAGCACCCGTATCGAAAAGAACACATGCAGCGCGACCACACATATACAAGATTCCAATGATGGTACCTGTAGACTTGTTGGCCTGGTCTCGAGATGTCGTGTAGACACGCCCGGCAGTAGGAGGCGGCTTGGTATCAGCATGTCCCGATGTACCCTCCATCTCTCCCTTACGGCAATCCTTCAAAATATGGCCAGGAAGACCACACTTGAAGCATGCATCAGTATTACGGCGACATGGTCCTAGGTGCCTACGGTGGCAAGTAGAGCAAAGAGGATGAGTGTATCCTCCAGCAGGTGCTCTGGCTGGCTGAGGACCTGATAAAACATTTTACATGAGACATAATAGTTGGGTACAAAGGACGAAGCGGATAATCGTAAGATTGAATACCAGTGATAGCTGGACGGCTAGGCTGCGAACCTCTCTGGTTCTGGTCCCTGCCGTTTCCATGGTTCCTGGTAGAAGTTTGCTAAAGTGTCAGAATATGAGTTATAACATAAAACATAAGGAATTTCGTAAGTATTAGGACCTGCTGTTTCTAGATTGCCCGGCGTTGTTACGGTAATTGTCATTACCGCCACGCCTATCCGTAGCAGAACGGTCGTTAGTCTACTGTTTCCCTTGGGCTGGTGAGGCTGCTGTTGAGTAGCCGGCAGAGACCGGTCCCCAGTTTTCTGCCTGGAAGATACAGTTAAAGAGATGAATAATTGACATATGGAAAGTATACGGATTGGTCACCGCTTGAATACGAAGGTTTACCTCTTGTCGGGTCTGTTAATGCAAGTAATGCCTAAAAACTTTATTAGTGTTAACTAATCTTTCTTAGTTTTGATCACAACAAACCATACAACACATTTAGTGTAGAAACACAAAATGAATTATTTAACTAACACTATCATCAAGGTAATAATCATATCACTAACCTTTCTTAATCATACTTAGTGATCACCAAAATGATTATCCTTAAAACTCACTTTTGCTAATAAGACAAAAGACTTTTTAATAAACTTTCTTTTTTAGAAAATGTTTTATTAAAATGGAAAATGAAAATTTGAAAATGGCATATTCTAAATGTTGTTAGAATATCCTTTGAAGGGTTTAAATACCTCAGATATTCCCACCTCACTAAAAGACAAAAAACGGAGCGGAGTCTAGTGGCGGTACCTTAAGTACCTACGCGGTACCTTAGCGATATGGTATCGCGGGGTGAGATAAGGTACCGCGCACAGTAGCCGTTATAGATCCGTTGTAACTTTGTCTCCTTTAAATAGTGGGTCAAATCTCATTTTCCAGAAAGCCTCTTGGACGTTTTTCTCAGCCCTTTCTCTATTTTCTATAGCATAATCATTAGTAAATGATCACTTAATTTGTTAAGGATGTTTACATATGATTATCCTCTTGATCCCCTCCTTTACCATGTCCAATGAGAAGATCACTCACTCATTAGTGTAGTGATAAAGATGAATTTATGAGCTAGTCATATTCATCATGATACCTTTGTGTTTTAGGTCAATCCAATGTATTTATGAATACTTGGACTAGTTGTGTTCATCCAAGTTATTTGTGAATACTTGGATTTGTTATGTACATCCATTGCATATGTGTTTGCTTGGATTTGTGTTGTGTAAATCCAAGCTACATGTGTGTACTTGGATAAGTCTAGTTGAGTTGTAATAGATTTGATTAGGAGTTCTCACTAAACTATAAAGTGATGTGGTTGTGTCTTGTGAGTTCTCACTAAACTTTAAAGTGATTAGTAGTTGTGTTGTGTGAAGTTCTCACTTAGCTTCAAAGTGAAGAGTCGTGAAGATTGGTTCTAGCTTTCGATTAGAACTCGACATCTAGCCTTGTGTCGTAAAATGGTGAAGTAGGCAACGTCGTGAAGATTGGTTCTACCTTAAGATTAGAACTCGACATCTAGCCTTGTGTCGTTAAATTGTGAAGTAGGCAACGTCGTGTAGATTGGTCCTAGTTAAAGATTAGGTCTCGACATTTAGCTTAGTGTCGGAAAATAATGTAAGCAACGATGTAAGGTTTTCTCCGCCGAGAAGGGAGCTTGTGGATATAGTGGAAATCTCGAGTAGGTGTACTCGAGGAGTGGAGTAGAAACGAGGATAGAGCCTCGTTGTCGAACCACTATAAATCTTGGTGTCTTCCCACTAGGTTGTCTCCTTCCTTGCTCTTTACTTTTTTCATTATCATTATACTTGCTTATTATCCTTGCTAATATATTTCAATTGAACCTAATCATTATGCAACTTAGCATCAAGTAAAAGATAGTTTTGATACAAACCAAATTGAAAGTTATTTTAATTTGGTCACCAATCGAAGAGAAACTATTCAACCCCCCCCCCCCCCCCCCCCCCCCTTCTAGTTTCTACAATTGGTATCAGAGCGATGGTCACTCAAGATCTTTGAAGTATATTGTACTTTAAAACTTGGATCGATCCATTGTCTCCTCAAATTAGAAGGTCTAGTTGTACTAAAGTTTCTCTTTGGTCAAAACTATGTTTTCTTTGAAAAATAGGTCTTGTAATTGATAACATTGCATCCCACTTAAGATTAGTAGCCTTTATGCATTTTAGATATACTCTTGAAATGTATCTACTAGTTTGCATCTTGCTTTGTGTAGGTACTCATGAAGATCAATCACTTAATTGGTTGTGGATTGAGTTACTTGCACTTGTAGAAGAATCATCTTCATTGATCTTTAACATCTTTGAATGATGATACCAAGATGATTGGGAATGATACTAGTCCTTGAAGACTTAGTACTCATCATAGTCATTCATTGGGCATAGCACTCATTCCTTCATGGATTGCTCTTTGTGGCCAAGGTACGCTTTCGTTCTTCCACACGCCCTTTGATCATTCTTTTGATCATTACTTGACTATGTGCTTGTTCTCGGCATCCTTGCCTTGACATTTATTTGTGGTTTGTGCTTCTTTTCTTTTATCCTCTCAAACCTTCATTGCTTAGATACTTGACTCACTATGGTGATGTAGAGTGAGTTAGTAGAAGCTTAAAGTATCAAGCATGATTTCCATGGTTTGCACCCATACGGTTAGTAGGCCCTTTGTGGGAGAGAAAGTGAATTATTACTTTGCTCATATTTTAGTTTAGACTAAGACTATTATTGAAAGTGATCTTAGTTTAGACTTGAATAATTGCTTTGTGCTCATTCATTACCAAAGCCGTTTATCGTTTCGCCGGAAAGGCACGTCTTAAACCACTATATATGACACAAGCTCTTCGTTTCAACTACTTGAAGATTGTCATTAATCCCTTGAGCATTGATCCTAGTCTTGATTCACTTCCCTTGATTTCTCTCCACTTAGTCGTTTTGCTACGAGTAGTCGTTTGTCCGTTTCGGTTCTTTTCGATCTTGATTTAACTCGTAATCCTTCGTTAAGGCATATTGCTTAGTGTTATGATGATCCAATGATATTCTAAAAGGCTCATGATTTAATCTTAAGTATTTTAGAAAAACTGGATTTTCAAAATTTGGCGTTTTTCAGAGATAGAAACCTGCCTCTGCAGGCGGTTCCTTATCTCCGCGGCTCAAACCCGCGGTTCCTTATCGATAAGGTACCGCGGGCAGTAACTTTTTTCAGAGCGCCAGTTTGTGTTTTTTATTCTTTTTTAAACCAAACTCTCTCTCTCCCAAAAACACACATCCGACGGGTTTTACCTTTTCCACCATTGTTGAAGCTTCCAAAACCTTCAATCACTCAAATTATATGATTCCAAGTTGTGGGTTTCACTCATCCTTCATCTAACATCAATTAATTGTAAGTATTTTCTTTCAATTTCATCTATTTTGTTCTAGGGTTCATCCTTTCATAATTGGGGATTTTTAAAATTGAAATTGAATTAAAACCTTAATAGGAATGTGGGTTGACATAGTTATTTTACTATGATTCTTTAGGTTCATATTCATTAAGATTTCACTAAAACCCACTTGTAGAACAAATCCGAAATTAAGCTAAATGATTTTGGTCAAAGGATGGATTTGAGATGAACCCATGAACAAGTAGGTAATGACATTGTTAATGCTTACCTAAAAACCTTGTTTTGAAAAACCAATGTTCTAATCCATTGTTGATCTAACATAGATCATGTGTTCTTGGTTAATGATGGAATAGACACATTGTGAACATGAAAATGATATGGAATCAATCCTATGTTTGTCAAGAAATTGATATAACACATTTTCATTTTTCGTTTTCCTTTTTATTTTTCATATGAGTGATTGGAGAAATATTGTCATGTGTTTGTATTTAGGTACTTAATCATGCCTTCTCAATATCAAAAAGATCATCAATACACTAAAGATTATATGCCTGACATCTCCCAAACCTATGCTTCCCCCCAACTTCAAAACGCGTTTCCATCCCTTTCCACTCGTTGTTTCCATGAGGGTAGAGTCGTTGACAAGGAAATAACGGGTTATGTCTATATCCTATCTATGTTTGAGCTTTCGGGGTTTGATTTCTTGCTCAACATAGAAGAAGATATTTACCCCTTATTCCTTCTTGAATTCTTTAGCACCTACTCCATGATTGAATACAATGGACAAATCTTCATTCGTTTCGTATTGAATGATCAATTGATTCAATACTCTCTTGAAGACTTTGGTCAAATTCTCGGTGTGCCATATGAAGGCACTTGTCGTTTTACGAATAAATGGAGACTTGATGCTCTCTCGAAATCCTTCGATAAACCTCAAAATGACCACACCGAAATTGATCTAGAGTTCATTCTTGAAATCGTTTCGAAAGAGCGTGATGGTAATGTTGTGAGAAGCCTTCATTCAAATGTACGAAATGTGAATCAATATGAAGTGCTCTCTAGCGACCTTAAGGATTTTATGGTTCAATGGGCCAATATCCTTAGGGAGAATGTCTTTTGTCTTGGTGGAAACCGAGATCATATCCCGGCGTGTATGGAGCATATGTTGAGTTGCATCTTTACATCCACCAAGTACAACTTGGCATTCTATATCGCTCGACGAATCAATTATGCCCTTTCGAAGCCCAAGACAAACCTTCCCTATGCTATGCTTCTAACTCGCCTTTTCAAAAGGGTTGCTCATGATTTTCCCCACCTTGATCTTTCTCGCTTCTACCCGGTTCATCGGGTTATGTTGCCCATTCAAGAGGCATATGCTAGAAAGACAAGAAGTGATCGAGGATCGAGAAAATCTGTTCATCAAGAGATGGATGATGAGGACATGGACATGCCAACAAGTGATGGTGATAGCATAGATACTAGTTCTCATTTCCACTCTTCGAGTAATTCCCATCCATCCTCAAACCCATTCGAGGATGAATTTGAAGACTTAGCTCCTCCTCCTCATCATTCTAGTGAAGTACCGGAAGATCTCAATATGGAGCATCTTTACCGTGAAAACCTTAGAACTCAAGGGGAATTGCACGAACACCGGGTTGAATCAAGAAAAGGTTTCAAGTTCTTGGGGAATGTGATCAAGGGATTGGGGAAGAAGAGAAGGTGAAAGCATTGAAGCTTTTCAAAGAATACATGTTGTTAAACATGTATTGTTGAACAATTTTATTTTATCTTGGATATGTATTAACTTGTGATTGCATGTTAGAATTATCATTTATCTTGATCCTTAATGTTAATTATGCCTTCATGTTTGTGTTTTACATAGCTTTGTGCATGCCATATGATAGTTAGCTTATTAAATTATGATCTGTAGTTAACTTTGGCTTGTGAAACCTTTGGAAAAAATCTGGGTTTATCAAAAACTGGAATGGGAAATTTTTGAAAACCTTCTGGTCGCGGTTCCATATCGACCCGCGGTTCCTTATCGATAAGGTACCGCCGGTCCTAGATAAGGAACCGCCGGCCACTGTGCACGACAGCATCTTTGCTTTACACTGTTTTCTTAATTTTGTGTAAACCTTGCATGATTTTCAGTAATAAACTGCACATTTCCTAAACTAGGGTATCTAAATTCATTATTCACCTAAAATGATTTTAACCCATTACTAGTTTGGATCATCCCCTCAACCATTTAAACCCACCTTGTTTGCCATGTTCTTCACACATCAAACATACTTCCCTAAACCTTAAACCACCCTAATCAACCATGGTGTGTACCAAAACCTCAAACACTTCCAAGACCTCCACCCCAAGAAAAACACTCAAAATAAGGGTTAAGGTAGCTAAGCCTAACTCTTCACCTTTCCACACACCTAAGAATGAGAATGCTCCCATCCTCATTTCTTCATCACCTTCCCCACCTCTTGCACCATGCAAGACTTCTTCCACCCATGGTACTAACCACTCCATTGGTTCTACCTCCTCTTCATTCAGTTCTAGAATGAATGAGCTTTCTTCACCCTTCACTCCAAGTGCACCCTTGGAAGTGACCACACAACCTCAACCAATCCAAAGAATTCCTTTTGGGAATGACTTTGATGACTCTTTCGTGACTTCACCATTTACCCCTCACAACTCACCAACTTTACCAACCTTGGAGAATTTTCCTCCACACTCACCCATTTCCCTTTTGGGGAACATGCCTCCACTTTCACCCACATCACCCTTGGAGAACTTGCCTCCTCCACCTCCACCCAACTCAAACATCCCAATTTTGGGTGTCCCTCTTTCCCTCCTCTTGGGTGATCCTTACTTTGGGTTTCAACAAACTCATGGTCCTAGATGTCCATGTTGTCTCTACAACCACTTCCTCATCCAAAACCTAAGGATGGATATGTATGGACTACATAGGGGTTTGCAAGATTTCTTGCTTACTTTGTTCTCCATGCCTCCTCCTAAGAGATGAATGATGGAGTTGTCTTAATAAGAGTTTTCAACAAAACCAAGCCTAAGAAAACTACTTATCTAGATTTAATGATAAGCTAGCTATGTATTAGTTAGTTTTATTTATCTTTGTACTTGTTTCACTAATGAATGTTTTATGTTGTTGACTTGTGGATTTAGCTTTGTGTGATTCTATCCTTTTGTGCACACTAATCAACTTTAATTTGAAATTAAAATTGAACCTAAATCTATCACAACCCCTAAACTTGACTAAAATTGGTTCAAAATGATATCTAAATTATTTTGTCATCCTTTGTCAAGACATTCTTTGTGAATGTGTTGCTTTATGCAACCCTAGCATATTTTGGTTCTAATAGAGATAAAATTCCAAGATTTGCAACTTTTTGAAAAAGTCTTAGTTTTTCCCAAAACCCAGGAAAAACATTGTTTAAAGTCCACTGGACGCAGTTCCTTAAGGACCCGCGGTTCCTTAGTGATATGGAACCGCCGGCCCATATAAGGTACCGCGGCCAGAAAGTGATTTTTGACGAATTTTTGGTCAAAACCTTTAAACCCTATTCCCAGTCAAGATTCCTTGTTTACTCAAATTGACTAAACATTCCTTGACAATACACATTTTGTATTCAAATTCTTACCTTGATTACATTTTATTTATACCACAACCTTGAGATTTCATTCTCACACCTTCCCAACCTTGAGAATTCATTCTCACATAACCTTGAGATATCATTCTCACACTCTCACAATGCCTAACTCCTACATTCCTAACCTTGACATTTCTTTGTCACAACCTCACTCACCCAAAGCTTCCTCATCCAAGCTTTCAAAGAAACCGAAAATCTCGGTTCGACCCGTTTGGGTTAAGAAGAATGAACCATCTTCGTCCAAACCACCCAAAAACCCTACCTTCTCTCCAATCAAGTATTGGAATGAGACTTATACCATAAACCCCATCACCGGAGCAAAAGAACATGTTCCACCACCACCACAATCCTTCAATACCCCCCCAACTCAATGACCTTTCCACCTTCCCAAACCTCACAAGGCATTGTGAAAACACTCCCAAACCCTTTACCCCACCACCACCAAACCCTAAGTTTGATGCCATACCCCCATCAAACGATTTTGTGTTGCATCATGGATCCTCGTGTGATTGTTGCCGATTTCAACAAATTGAATTTGCTCATGTGTATGAGAAGTTAAATTTTCTTGAATTCCTCCTCACTCGACCTCCTATTCAAGTTTTCGTTCCGGTGGACAAAACTTCGAATGATGCATCGTCGTCTTTTTAGTTTTATTTTATTTTTAGCAATCTTGGAAAATATCACTATTAGACTAGCCTATGCTTAGTGGTTTATTTTCCATATTTATTGCTTTTAGATACTCATACTATGTGTATGACTATCTTCTTTGTTGTATTTTTTTTAACTTTTGTGTTATTTGTGAGCTATCTAATTAGTTCTATTTTTGAGTTGATCTTGGTTAAATTTTTACAACTGCTTATGGGTGATTCCATCAATTCTAAAGCTTTAACCCATTGACAAGCTTATCATCTTCATTTTATTGAAGTTTAATTTTGTCAATTACCTCTTTGGACATACTTAGCAAAATACTTGCTTCTAATTTGAGATTTCTTCTCTTTCTCCCTCTCAAGTTACTTAGTAGGTAGTGATCATATATAAATTGGTGTTTCTTTCCTTTCTACTAACCTTTGTGTAGCATGTCACCTTAGCTCACAAACTTGGTGCCCCAAGCAAGGGGGAGCAACCACCAAGGGGGAGCTACTAGCAAAGTTCGATGCACTTCAAAGACTTATGCTAACCTTTTTGCTACGACAAAGGGGGAGAAATGATAGTGATAAACTAGTTAATAATTCCATAGTTTGTGTTTATACGTAAATGAGTTTATCGTTTGTCGTAATCAAAAAGGGGGAGATTGTTAATGCAAGTAATACCTAAAAACATTATTAGTGTTAACTAATCTTTCTTAGTTTTGATCACAACAAACCATACAACACATTTAGTGTAGAAACACAAAATGAATTATTTAACTAACACTATCATCAAGGTAATAATCATATCACTAACCTTTCTTAATCATACTTAGTGATCACCAAAATGATTATCCTTAAAACTCACTTTTGCTAATAAGACAAAAGACTTTTTAATAAACTTTCTTTTTTAGAAAATGTTTTATTAAAATGGAAAATGAAAATTTGAAAATGGCATATTCCAAATGCTGTTAGAATATCCTTTGAAGGGTTTAAATACCTCAGATATTCCCACCCCACTAAAAGACAAAAAACGGAGTGGAGTCTAGTGGCGGTACCTTAAGTACCTACGCGGTACCTTAGCGATATGGTACCGCGGGGTGAGATAAGGTACCGCGCACAGTAGCCGTTATAGATCCGTTGTAACTTTGTCTCCTTTAAATAGTGGGTCAAATCTCATTTTCCAGAAAGCCTCTTGGACGTTTTTCTCAGCCCTTTCTCTATTTTCTATAGCATAATCATTAGTAAATGATCACTTAATTTGTTAAGGATGTTTACATATGATTATCCTCTTGATCCCCTCCTTTACCATGTCCAATGAGAAGATCACTCACTCATTAGTGTAGTGATAAAGATGAATTTATGAGCTAGTCATATTCATCATGATACCTTTGTGTTTTAGGTCAATCCAATGTATTTATGAATACTTGGACTAGTTGTGTTCATCCAAGTTATTTGTGAATACTTGGATTTGTTGTGTACATCCATTGCATATGTGTTTGCTTGGATTTGTGTTGTGTAAATCCAAGCTACATGTGTGTACTTGGATAAGTCTAGTTGAGTTGTAATAGATTTGATTAGGAGTTC
The DNA here is from genome assembly GCA_025667525.1 of Glebionis coronaria. Taxonomy (NCBI): domain Eukaryota; kingdom Viridiplantae; phylum Streptophyta; class Magnoliopsida; order Asterales; family Asteraceae; genus Glebionis; species Glebionis coronaria. Next base: position 46,701,400 of record CM046879.1, on the reverse strand, counting down.
TCACTAAACTATAAAGTGATGTGGTTGTGTCTTGTGAGTTCTCACTAAACTTTAAAGTGATTAGTAGTTGTGTTGTGTGAAGTTCTCACTTAGCTTCAAAGTGAAGAGTCGTGAAGATTGGTTCTAGCTTTCGATTAGAACTCGACATCTAGCCTTGTGTCGTAAAATGGTGAAGTAGGCAACGTCGTGAAGATTGGTTCTACCTTAAGATTAGAACTCGACATCTAGCCTTGTGTCGTTAAATTGTGAAGTAGGCAACGTCGTGTAGATTGGTCCTAGTTAAAGATTAGGTCTCGACATTTAGCTTAGTGTCGGAAAATAATGTAAGCAACGATGTAAGGTTTTCTCCGCCGAGAAGGGAGCTTGTGGATATAGTGGAAATCTCGAGTAGGTGTACTCGAGGAGTGGAGTAGAAACGAGGATAGAGCCTCGTTGTCGAACCACTATAAATCTTGGTGTCTTCCCACTAGGTTGTCTCCTTCCTTGCTCTTTACTTTTTTCATTATCATTATACTTGCTTATTATCCTTGCTAATATATTTCAATTGAACCTAATCATTATGCAACTTAGCATCAAGTAAAAGATAGTTTTGATACAAACCAAATTGAAAGTTATTTTAATTTGGTCACCAATCGAAGAGAAACTATTCAACCCCCCCCCCCCCCCCCTTCTAGTTTCTACAATTGGTATCAGAGCGATGGTCACTCAAGATCTTTGAAGTATATTGTACTTTAAAACTTGGATCGATCCATTGTCTCCTCAAATTAGAAGGTCTAGTTGTACTAAAGTTTCTCTTTGGTCAAAACTATGTTTTCTTTGAAAAATAGGTCTTGTAATTGATAACATTGCATCCCACTTAAGATTAGTAGCCTTTATGCATTTTAGATATACTCTTGAAATGTATCTACTAGTTTGCATCTTGCTTTGTGTAGGTACTCATGAAGATCAATCACTTAATTGGTTGTGGATTGAGTTACTTGCACTTGTAGAAGAATCATCTTCATTGATCTTTAACATCTTTGAATGATGATACCAAGATGATTGGGAATGATACTAGTCCTTGAAGACTTAGTACTCATCATAGTCATTCATTGGGCATAGCACTCATTCCTTTATGGATTGCTCTTTGTGGCCAAGGTACGCTTTCGTTCTTCCACACGCCCTTTGATCATTCTTTTGATCATTACTTGACTATGTGCTTGTTCTCGGCATCCTTGCCTTGACATTTATTTGTGGTTTGTGCTTCTTTTCTTTTATCCTCTCAAACCTTCATTGCTTAGATACTTGACTCACTATGGTGATGCAGAGTGAGTTAGTAGAAGCTTAAAGTATCAAGCATGATTTCCATGGTTTGCACCCATACGGTTAGTAGGCCCTTTGTGGGAGAGAAAGTGAATTAATACTTTGCTCATATTTTAGTTTAGACTAAGACTATTATTGAAAGTGATCTTAGTTTAGACTTGAATAATTGCTTTGTGCTCATTCATTACCAAAGCCGTTTATCGTTTCGCCGGAAAGGCACGTCTTAAACCACTATATATGACACAAGCTCTTCGTTTCAACTACTTGAAGATTGTCATTAATCCCTTGAGCATTGATCCTAGTCTTGATTCACTTCCCTTGATTTCTCTCCACTTAGTCGTTTTGCTACGAGTAGTCGTTTGTCCGTTTCGGTTCTTTTCGATCTTGATTTAACTCGTAATCCTTCGTTAAGGCATATTGCTTAGTGTTATGATGATCCAATGATATTCTAAAAGGCTCATGATTTAATCTTAAGTATTTTAGAAAAACTGGATTTTCAAAATTTGGCGTTTTTCAGAGATAGAAACCTGCCTCTGCAGGCGGTTCCTTATCTCCGCGGCTCAAACCCGCGGTTCCTTATCGATAAGGTACCGCGGGCAGTAACTTTTTTCAGAGCGCCAGTTTGTGTTTTTTATTCTTTTTCAAACCAAACTCTCTCTCTCCCAAAAACACACATCCGACGGGTTTTACCTTTTCCACCATTGTTGAAGCTTCCAAAACCTTCAATCACTCAAATTATATGATTCCAAGTTGTGGGTTTCACTCATCCTTCATCTAACATCAATTAATTGTAAGTATTTTCTTTCAATTTCATCTATTTTGTTCTAGGGTTCATCCTTTCATAATTGGGGATTTTTAAAATTGAAATTGAATTAAAACCTTAATAGGAATGTGGGTTGACATAGTTATTTTACTATGATTCTTTAGGTTCATATTCATTAAGATTTCACTAAAACCCACTTGTAGAACAAATCCGAAATTAAGCTAAATGATTTTGGTCAAAGGATGGATTTGAGATGAACCCATGAACAAGTAGGTAATGACATTGTTAATGCTTACCTAAAAACCTTGTTTTGAAAAACCAATGTTCTAATCCATTGTTGATCTAACATAGATCATGTGTTCTTGGTTAATGATGGAATAGACACATTGTGAACATGAAAATGATATGGAATCAATCCTATGTTTGTCAAGAAATTGATATAACACATTTTCATTTTTCGTTTTCCTTTTTATTTTTCATATGAGTGATTGGAGAAATATTGTCATGTGTTTGTATTTAGGTACTTAATCATGCCTTCTCAATATCAAAAAGATCATCAATACACTAAAGATTATATGCCTGACATCTCCCAAACCTATGCTTCCCCCCAACTTCAAAACGCGTTTCCATCCCTTTCCACTCGTTGTTTCCATGAGGGTAGAGTCGTTGACAAGGAAATAACGGGTTATGTCTATATCCTATCTATGTTTGAGCTTTCGGGGTTTGATTTCTTGCTCAACATAGAAGAAGATATTTACCCCTTATTCCTTCTTGAATTCTTTAGCACCTACTCCATGATTGAATACAATGGACAAATCTTCATTCGTTTCGTATTGAATGATCAATTGATTCAATACTCTCTTGAAGACTTTGGTCAAATTCTCGGTGTGCCATATGAAGGCACTTGTCGTTTTACGAATAAATGGAGACTTGATGCTCTCTCGGAATCCTTCGATAAACCTCAAAATGACCACACCGAAATTGATCTAGAGTTCATTCTTGAAATCGTTTCGAAAGAGTGTGATGGTAATGTTGTGAGAAGCCTTCATTCAAATGTACGAAATGTGAATCAATATGAAGTGCTCTCTAGCGACCTTAAGGATTTTATGGTTCAATGGGCCAATATCCTTAGGGAGAATGTCTTTTGTCTTGGTGGAAACCGAGATCATATCCCAGCGTGTATGGAGCATATGTTGAGTTGCATCTTTACATCCACCAAGTACAACTTGGCATTCTATATCGCTCGACGAATCAATTATGCCCTTTCGAAGCCCAAGACAAACCTTCCCTATGCTATGCTTCTAACTCGCCTTTTCAAAAGGGTTTCTCATGATTTTCCCCACCTTGATCTTTCTCGCTTCTACCCGGTTCATCGGGTTATGTTGCCTATTCAAGAGGCATATGCTAGAAAGACAAGAAGTGATCGAGGATCGAGAAAATCTATTCATCAAGAGATGGATGATGAGGACATGGACATTCCAACAAGTGATGGTGATAGCATAGATACTAGTTCTCATTTCCACTCTTCGAGTAATTCCCATCCATCCTCAAACCCATTCGAGGATGAATTTGAAGACTTAGCTCCTCCTCCTCATCATTCTAGTGAAGTACCGGAAGATCTCAATATGGAGCATCTTTACCGTGAAAACCTTAGAACTCGAGGGGAATTGCACGAACACCGGGTTGAATCAAGAAAAGGTTTCAAGTTCTTGGGGAATGTGATCAATGGATTGGGGAAGAAGAGAAGGTGAAAGCATTGAAGCTTTTCAAAGAATACATGTTGGTAAACATGTATTGTTGAACAATTTTATTTTATCTTGGATATGTATTAACTTGTGATTGCATGTTAGAATTATCATTTATCTTGATCCTTAATGTTAATTATGCCTTCATGTTTGTGTTTTACATAGCTTTGTGCATGCCATATGATAGTTAGCTTATTAAATTATGATCTGTAGTTAACTTTGGCTTGTGAAACCTTTGGAAAAAATCTGGGTTTATCAAAAACTGGAATGGGAAATTTTTGAAAACCTTCTGGTCGCGGTTCCATATCGACCCGCGGTTCCTTATCGATAAGGTACCGCCGGTCCTAGATAAGGAACCGCCGGCCACTGTGCACGACAGCATCTTTGCTTTACACTGTTTTCTTAATTTTGTGTAAACCTTGCATGATTTTCAGTAATAAACTGCACATTTCCTAAACTAGGGTATCTAAATTCATTATTCACCTAAAATGATTTTAACCCATTACTAGTTTGGATCATCCCCTCAACCATTTAAACCCACCTTGTTTGCCATGTTCTTCACACATCAAACATACTTCCCTAAACCTTAAACCACCCTAATCAACCATGGTGTGTACCAAAACCTCAAACACTTCCAAGACCTCCACCCCAAGAAAAACACTCAAAATAAGGGTTAAGGTAGCTAAGCCTAACTCTTCACCTTTCCACACACCTAAGAATGAGAATGCTCCCATCCTCATTTCTTCATCACCTTCCCCACCTCTTGCACCATGCAAGACTTCTTCCACCCATGGTACTAACCACTCCATTGGTTCTACCTCCTCTTCATTCAATTCTAGAATGAATGAGCTTTCTTCACCCTTCACTCCAAGTGCACCCTTGGAAGTGACCACACAACCTCAACCAATCCAAAGAATTCCTTTTGGGAATGACTTTGATGACTCTTTCGTGACTTCACCATTTACCCCTCACAACTCACCAACTTTACCAACCTTGGAGAATTTTCCTCCACACTCACCCATTTCCCTTTTGGGGAACATGCCTCCACTTTCACCCACATCACCCTTGGAGAACTTGCCTCCTCCACCTCCACCCAACTCAAACATCCCAATTTTGGGTGTCCCTCTTTCCCTCCTCTTGGGTGATCCTTACTTTGGGTTTCAACAAACTCATGGTCCTAGATGTCCATGTTGTCTCTACAACCACTTCCTCATCCAAAACCTAAGGATGGATATGTATGGACTACATAGGGGTTTGCAAGATTTCTTGCTTACTTTGTTCTCCATGCCTCCTCCTAAGAGATGAATGATGGAGTTGTCTTAATAAGAGTTTTCAACAAAACCAAGCCTAAGAAAACTACTTATCTAGATTTAATGATAAGCTAGCTATGTATTAGTTAGTTTTATTTATCTTTGTACTTGTTTCACTAATGAATGTTTTATGTTGTTGACTTGTGGATTTAGCTTTGTGTGATTCTATCCTTTTGTGCACACTAATCAACTTTAATTTGAAATTAAAATTGAACCTAAATCTATCACAACCCCTAAACTTGACTAAAATTGGTTCAAAATGATATCTAAATTATTTTGTCATCCTTTGTCAAGACATTCTTTGTGAATGTGTTGCTTTATGCAACCCTAGCATATTTTGGTTCTAATAGAGGTAAAATTCCAAGATTTGCAACTTTTTGAAAAAGTCTTAGTTTTTCCCAAAACCCAGGAAAAACATTGTTTAAAGTCCACTGGACGCAGTTCCTTAAGGACCCGCGGTTCCTTAGTGATATGGAACCGCCGGCCCATATAAGGTACCGCGGCCAGAAAGTGATTTTTGACGAATTTTTGGTCAAAACCTTTAAACCCTATTCCCAGTCAAGATTCCTTGTTTACTCAAATTGACTAAACATTCCTTGACAATACACATTTTGTATTCAAATTTTTACCTTGATTACATTTTATTTATACCACAACCTTGAGATTTCATTCTCACACCTTCCCAACCTTGAGAATTCATTCTCACATAACCTTGAGATATCATTCTCACACTCTCACAATGCCTAACTCCTACATTCCTAACCTTGACATTTCTTTGTCACAACCTCACTCACCCAAAGCTTCCTCATCCAAGCTTTCAAAGAAACCGAAAATCTCGGTTCGACCCGTTTGGGTTAAGAAGAATGAACCATCTTCGTCCAAACCACCCAAAAACCCTACCTTCTCTCCAATCAAGTATTGGAATGAGACTTATACCATAAACCCCATCACCGGAGCAAAAGAACATGTTCCACCACCACCACAATCCTTCAATACCCCCCAACTCAATGACCTTTCCACCTTCCCAAACCTCACAAGGCATTGTGAAAACACTCCCAAACCCTTTACCCCACCACCACCAAACCCTAAGTTTGATGCCATACCCCCATCAAACGATTTTGTGTTGCATCATGGATCCTCGTGTGATTGTTGCCGATTTCAACAAATTGAATTTGCTCATGTGTATGAGAAGTTAAATTTTCTTGAATTCCTCCTCACTCGACCTCCTATTCAAGTTTTCGTTCCGGTGGACAAAACTTCGAATGATGCATCGTCGTCTTTTTAGTTTTATTTTATTTTTAGCAATCTTGGAAAATATCACTATTAGACTAGCCTATGCTTAGTGGTTTATTTTCCATATTTATTGCTTTTAGATACTCATACTATGTGTATGACTATCTTCTTTGTTGTATTTTTTTTAACTTTTGTGTTATTTGTGAGCTATCTAATTAGTTCTATTTTTGAGTTGATCTTGGTTAAATTTTTACAATTGCTTATGGGTGATTCCATCAATTCTAAAGCTTTAACCCATTGACAAGCTTATCATCTTCATTTTATTGAAGTTTGATTTTGTCAATTACCTCTTTGGACATACTTAGCAAAATACTTGCTTCTAATTTGAGATTTCTTCTCTTTCTCCCTCTCAAGTTACTTAGTAGGTAGTGATCATATATACATTGGTGTTTCTTTCCTTTCTACTAACCTTTGTGTAGCATGTCACCTTAGCTCACAAACTTGGTGCCCCAAGCAAGGGGGAGCAACCACCAAGGGGGAGCTACTAGCAAAGTTCGATGCACTTCAAAGACTTATGCTAACCTTTTTGCTACGACAAAGGGGGAGAAATGATAGTGATAAACTAGTTAATAATTCCATAGTTTGTGTTTATACGTAAATGAGTTTATCGTTTGTCGTAATCAAAAAGGGGGAGATTGTTAATGCAAGTAATGCCTAAAAACATTATTAGTGTTAACTAATCTTTCTTAGTTTTGATCACAACAAACCATACAACACATTTAGTGTAGAAACACAAAATGAATTATTTAACTAACACTATCATCAAGGTAATAATCATATCACTAACCTTTCTTAATCATACTTAGTGATCACCAAAATGATTATCCTTAAATCTCACTTTTGCTAATAAGACAAAAGACTTTTTAATAAACTTTCTTTTTTAGAAAATGTTTTTATTAAAATGGAAAATGAAAATTTGAAAATGGCATATTCCAAATGCTGTTAGAATATCCTTTGAAGCGTTTAAATACCTCAGATATTCCCACCCCACTAAAAGACAAAAAACGGAGTGGAGTCTAGTGGCGGTACCTTAAGTACCTACGCGGTACCTTAGCGATATGGTACCGCGGGGTGAGATAAGGTACCGCGCACAGTAGCCGTTATAGATCCGTTGTAACTTTGTCTCCTTTAAATAGTGGGTCAAATCTCATTTTCCAGAAAGCCTCTTGGACGTTTTTCTCAGCCCTTTCTCTATTTTCTATAGCATAATCATTAGTAAATGATCACTTAATTTGTTAAGGATGTTTACATATGATTATCCTCTTGATCCCCTCCTTTACCATGTCCAATGAGAAGATCACTCACTCATTAGTGTAGTGATAAAGATGAATTTATGAGCTAGTCATATTCATCATGATACCTTTGTGTTTTAGGTCAATCCAATGTATTTATGAATACTTGGACTAGTTGTGTTCATCCAAGTTATTTGTGAATACTTGGATTTGTTGTGTACATCCATTGCATATGTGTTTGCTTGGATTTGTGTTGTGTAAATCCAAGCTACATGTGTGTACTTGGATAAGTCTAGTTGAGTTGTAATAGATTTGATTAGGAGTTCTCACTAAACTATAAAGTGATGTGGTTGTGTCTTGTGAGTTCTCACTAAACTTTAAAGTGATTAGTAGTTGTGTTGTGTGAAGTTCTCACTTAGCTTCAAAGTGAAGAGTCGTGAAGATTGGTTCTAGCTTTCTATTAGAACTCGACATCTAGCCTTGTGTCGTAAAATGGTGAAGTAGGCAACGTCGTGAAGATTGGTTCTACCTTAAGATTAGAACTCGACATCTAGCCTTGTGTCGTTAAATTGTGAAGTAGGCAACGTCGTGTAGATTGGTCCTAGCTAAAGATTAGGTCTCGACATTTAGCTTAGCGTCGGAAAATAATGTAAGCAACGATGTAAGGTTTTCTCCGCCGAGAAGGGAGCTTGTGGATATAGTGGAAATCTCGAGTAGGTGTACTCGAGGAGTGGAGTAGAAACGAGGATAGAGCCTCGTTGTCGAACCACTATAAATCTTGGTGTCTTCCCACTAGGTTGTCTCCTTCCTTGCTCTTTACTTATTTCATTATCATTATACTTGCTTATTATCCTTGCTATTATATTTCAATTGAACCTAATCATTATGCAACTTAGCATCAAGTAAAAGATAGTTTTGATACAAACCAAATTGAAAGTAATTTTAATTTGGTCACCAATCGAAGAGAAGCTATTCAACCCTCCCTTCTAGTTTTTACAGGGTCTTTCAGCTTCCCCGAACTCATCCCTCTCCTGCAGCATCTCCAGTTTTCGTGCTACATCGGCCACTTGTGCTATAGTATTGAACGTAGCACACACCAGATTGTTTGCGACCGATGTGCGAAGAGCCCATCTGAAGTGATGTGCCTGCTCTTCAGGAGTACCTACTGCCGCACCAAGGAAACCAGCCAAGCGAAGAAAGCGCTGCATAAACTCATTCCTATTCTCCCCAGCTCTCTGACGGATCACATGGTACTCTATCTTGAGCTTGTCCTGCTCAGCCTTGGGAAAGAACTGCTCCATCACCCTGTCCTTGAACTGAGCCCAAGTCAAGCCAGCAACCCACTCATCACCACCTTCAGATTGCATCAAAGCTAACCACCAGTTGAGTACATCGCCTTCGAACCGATAGCATGCCAACCTCGCCTTGTATGCGGGGTCACAGCCCATAGCGTTGAAAATCTTCTCGATGTGAGCCAACCAGCTTTCAGCATCGCTGGGGCTATCTGTCTTCTCAAAAGCTCGAGGGTGGAGCTTGTTGAATCTCTCCAGCCGTACTGCTAATGTCACTGGAGGAGGAGGAGGAGGTGGCTGATTGTGCTGCTGATTGTTGGCAGCTTGAACTTCAGCCCGGATGTCATTCGTCAGTTGAGGAAGCAAGGCTTGCATGGCAGCCTGAATTGCAGCATTGAGCTGCTCCTGTTCGCGTGTGAGAACCATCTGACAGTATAACATAAAACATATGATTAAACAGATCAAGATATACAAATATATACGTGAAAATTTTATACTAAAATTTCACGAGAAAAATTTTATGCAAGAAAATTTTGTGTATGAATGCATGATGCAGTTTTATGAAAACTTTTGTATGCTCGAGAGTGAACGCCTCTGGTCAGTTCACTCAAAACAAAGACATTGCGAGGGGACGCCTATGGGTCGGTCCCAAATCTAAAAGTTTCGATAAAACACATGCGAATAAATAGGGCCAGTCCTGTACCAACCATTACTTAGTCAAAAACCCTGTAACAATGACATGTATATGTATGCTTAAAATGATGAATGCATGAAAACAACTGTCAGTTCTAGGAAGACCGTAGTGACTACCCACTAATCACAGGTCATATTTGAGAGCCTACAGGTCGAAGCCTTGGCTCTGATACCATAATTGTAACACCCCATTTTGGAAATGAAAATATCACAGTAATTATGGCGTGTCATCAAAGCATACAAGGTAAAATGTCTAAACATTACTTGACCATATAAAGGAAAATACCGGAATCAAACATCGGTAGTCCAAAAGTAAAGCTAATCACACACAAACATAGCATAGTAAAGGAAAAAGGACTAAACAATGTCCAAAGCATAAGTATCATAAAGAAAGTAAATGCATAATGTAAAGAAGGCTAGACAGCTTCCAGTCCATATGCACGTACTCTTAGTGTCTACGAGCGTCCCTGAGTACCTACCGTTTTGGGAACATAGAAAAGGAAAACGGCTGAGCAATACGCTCAGTGCACGGATGTACAATAAAGCATGAATAGGATAAGCATATAACATAATAATAGCGGAAGAAAACTAAGTCCCGAGTAACCTGGTTAAGTCTTAATAAAACTGATTTTATAGTTTGAAAGTCTTATGTTTATCTTGTAAAATCTGTTTGTCATATTTTACCATTAGCCAATATAGGTCATGAAAATCCACCGTGCATGAATAATTGGAGGGGTGACCTCATCATGCAAATTAGAGGGGCTGCCTCTAATTTAATATACTGGTTTTATGGGTAGGAGGGATCAGCTCCTTGTGAAGGATGCAAGGCACACACCACATTCACCATGTAATCCTGAATAAAACGTGTAACTAGGATGCACCCATACGCCCCACATGATAAATATAAATAAATGGCCAAAAGCTAAAGGGACGCCACGAGCAATCACTCCGCCGTGGTGAAGTCATAACATCAGTGCCTCTAATGTTATGGTTATGGTACCTCCATAACTAGGTGAAACTGGTCATGCATGTATATGGCTATAGGTAATCATATTTAAACATAAGCAATCAAACTCCTACTTATACTACGAGAAAACAGTTGGCTGCATACGGGGAATCCTAATAAGGAAAGAATGTCCATACTGAAAGGACGGGAATCCGTACCTTATGTCCAGTGAACGAGAACGATGAACTGCGAGAATCCTACTTCCGAAACACTAGTGCTACATAAATACGTACATGAAATAAGTATCTGCTTACTAAATACATAGCTGGTTTTATGTTATGTCTTAGCTTATTTTATATGTTCTTACTATGTTTTACTGTTTAAAGCCTTAAACTGTATTAAATCTTATACTCTTGCTTAATCTGATTAAGTATTTCTGGTATTTCATGTGTTATTATACTTACTGTGTAATAATAAGTAACTTTCCAAAAATAGCAGGTTTCCTAAAATAGAAAGTTTCCAAAAATAGAAAGTTTCCAAAAATAGAAAGTTTCCAAAAATAGAAAGTTACCAAAAATAGAAAGTTTCCAAAAATAGAAAGTTTCCAAAAATAGAAAGTTTCCAAAAATAGAAAGTTTCCAAAATATAAAGTTTCCAAAAATAGAAAGTTTCCAAAAATAGATTTACTGCTTAAAATAGATAAGTTTCTAAAAATAGAAAGTTTCCATAAATAGATATAAGCTGGTTAAATAAGCTAAGTAAATAAGCCTAAGTGTTTTCATGATTATTTCCTAAGTCATATGATATATTGTATAGTTTAATAATTATTTCATGTAATTTAATTAAACTATAGGTTATAATATTTAATTAAAGTAAAACATGTTTTTAATTAAATATATTAAATATTTAGGTTAAAATATGTATTATTAAATATTAATAATATAACCTAAGTCATGTTAATTAATTAATTATATCCATGGTTTTTAAAATAATTAATTATAAGTCTTAAATATAAATACTTAGGTTAAAATAATTTCATGATTATTAATAATTAAATAACCTAAGTCATGTTATTAAATTAATTACATCTTTATTAATTTAATTTTTAACATAAGTTCATAACATAAAGAAAACTAACATAAACCATGAACCGGATCTAAGCTTAAAACATGAACCGGACATGAACCGACACCGTACCCCGAACCAAATCGGGGTACCCCTTGCTGCCGTGGGACCCACACGCACCAACCAAGACCATATGGTCTTGGTGGTGGTCGGCTAAGCAAACCGAAACCCCCTTGGGGTCGGTTGCAGCCTGCGGCCAAAACAAAACACCCCTTAAATCGACCCTTTGATTTATTTAATCATCAAAACATGTTAGATCTATGATTAATTAATGTGTTTTTATAAAAACATCACATGTTCATAATTAAGAAAATATTAAATTAAAAGAAAAGGTTTAAAAAGGTTTTACCGTATTCGTAGATCAAGAGGGTGAAGAACAAACACGAACAAACAACAAATCTTCAAGATCCAAGATCAATGAATCACCTTGTATGGTGATGTGTAGGTGGCGGCACAAAGAACAAGGGAGGAAGGGGTTATAGGTTTTTCTTAAAAATTCTTCTGTAACTTAATTTGAGTAGTGAAAACTAAATATAACCCCCTTTTAGTAAAATTGACAATGGGCTTGGCCCATTGCTCTTATTTGGCCGCGGGTAGGGACCCCCCATGGGGTTCCCGTACCTCTTTTCGTGTCTCGTTATTTAGTTACTCGTTTGTGTTTATTTATGTTCGTGTTTTAAATGTTCTCGTTACGTAAATACCATAATCTAATATATTTAATTACGCTCGTAATAAATATATATACGTAATTAATAATAGCTCGTGTTTTAATTACGTTCGTGATTTCGTGATCGCATGTTCTTGACTTATTATTGCTAAATAATTATTACGTGATCGTGCATATAAAATACTTATCGTGTTCTAACACGTACGTAATACGTAAACTCCTAACACGTAATCGTAATCATGCTATATTAGGAAAGTTTTTAACTAGTACGTACGATCCTAAGGGTACTATGCATGGTAAAAGCATGCGGGTTTTACAGCCACCCTGGCAATCCATGTGAGGGTGGGTGTTTTACAGCCCTTGGATGAAAAGAAAAATAAAGAGAAAGATAGAGATGCTGATTGAAGGGTCAAGATCGAGTTTTCTTCAAGAATCACCTCACCCCCAACCCTAGAACTCGCCTATATAAACCCTCATTTTTATTGAGTAATGTATCCCTTTTCTTCTTGTAATGTCATATCCCGGCGTGTATGGAGCATATGTTGAGTTGCATCTTTACATCCACCAAGTACAACTTGGCATTCTATATCGCTCGACGAATCAATTATGCCCTTTCGAAGCCCAAGACAAACCTTCCCTATGCTATGCTTCTAACTCGCCTTTTCAAAAGGGTTGCTCATGATTTTCCCCACCTTGATCTTTCTCGCTTCTACCCGGTTCATCGGGTTATGTTGCCCATTCAAGAGGCATATGCTAGAAAGACAAGAAGTGATCTAGGATCGAGAAAATCTGTTCATCAAGAGATGGATGATGAGGACATGGACATGCCAACAAGTGATGGTGATAGCATAGATACTAGTTCTCATTTCCACTCTTCGAGTAATTCCCATCCATCCTCAAACCCATTCGAGGATGAATTTGAAGACTTAGCTCCTCCTCCTCATCATTCTAGTGAAGTACCGGAAGATCTCAATATGGAGCATCTTTACCGTGAAAACCTTAGAACTCGAGGGGAATTGCACGAACACCGGGTTGAATCAAGAAAAGGTTTCAAGTTCTTGGGGAATGTGATCAAGGGATTGGGGAAGAAGAGAAGGTGAAAGCATTGAAGCTTTTCAAAGAATACATGTTGGTAAACATGTATTGTTGAACAATTTTATTTTATCTTGGATATGTATTAACTTGTGATTGCATGTTAGAATTATCATTTATCTTGATCCTTAATGTTAATTATGCCTTCATGTTTGTGTTTTACATAGCTTTGTGCATGCCATATGATAGTTAGCTTATTAAATTATGATCTGTAGTTAACTTTGGCTTGTGAAACCTTTGGAAAAAATCTGGGTTTATCAAAAACTGGAATGGGAAATTTTTGAAAACCTTCTGGTCGCGGTTCCATATCGACCCGCGGTTCCTTATCAATAAGGTACCGCCGGTCCTAGATAAGGAACCGCCGGCCACTGTGCACGACAGCATCTTTGCTTTACACTGTTTTCTTAATTTTGTGTAAACCTTGCATGATTTTCAGTAATAAACTGCACATTTCCTAAACTAGGGTATCTAAATTCATTATTCACCTAAAATGATTTTAACCCATTACTAGTTTGGATCATCCCCTCAACCATTTAAACCCACCTTGTTTGCCATGTTCTTCACACATCAAACATACTTCCCTAAACCTTAAACCACCCTAATCAACCATGGTGTGTACCAAAACCTCAAACACTTCCAAGACCTCCACCCCAAGAAAAACACTCAAAATAAGGGTTAAGGTAGCTAAGCCTAACTCTTCACCTTTCCACACACCTAAGAATGAGAATGCTCCCATCCTCATTTCTTCATCACCTTCCCCACCTCTTGCACCATGCAAGACTTCTTCCACCCATGGTACTAACCACTCCATTGGTTCTACCTCCTCTTCATTCAGTTCTAGAATGAATGAGCTTTCTTCACCCTTCACTCCAAGTGCACCCTTGGAAGTGACCACACAACCTCAACCAATCCAAAGAATTCCTTTTGGGAATGACTTTGATGACTCTTTCGTGACTTCACCATTTACCCCTCACAACTCACCAACTTTACCAACCTTGGAGAATTTTCCTCCACACTCACCCATTTCCCTTTTGGGGAACATGCCTCCACTTTCACCCACATCACCCTTGGAGAACTTGCCTCCTCCACCTCCACCCAACTCAAACATCCCAATTTTGGGTGTCCCTCTTTCCCTCCTCTTGGGTGATCCTTACTTTGGGTTTCAACAAACTCATGGTCCTAGATGTCCATGTTGTCTCTACAACCACTTCCTCATCCAAAACCTAAGGATGGATATGTATGGACTACATAGGGGTTTGCAAGATTTCTTGCTTACTTTGTTCTCCATGCCTCCTCCTAAGAGATGAATGATGGAGTTGTCTTAATAAGAGTTTTCAACAAAACCAAGCCTAAGAAAACTACTTATCTAGATTTAATGATAAGCTAGCTATGTATTAGTTAGTTTTATTTATCTTTGTACTTGTTTCACTAATGAATGTTTTATGTTGTTGACTTGTGGATTTAGCTTTGTGTGATTCTATCCTTTTGTGCACACTAATCAACTTTAATTTGAAATTAAAATTGAACCTAAATCTATCACAACCCCTAAACTTGACTAAAATTGGTTCAAAATGATATCTAAATTATTTTGTCATCCTTTGTCAAGACATTCTTTGTGAATGTGTTGCTTTATGCAACCCTAGCATATTTTGGTTCTAATAGAGGTAAAATTCCAAGATTTGCAACTTTTTGAAAAAGTCTTAGTTTTTCCCAAAACCCAGGAAAAACATTGTTTAAAGTCCACTGGACGCAGTTCCTTAAGGACCCGCGGTTCCTTAGTGATATGGAACCGCCGGCCCATATAAGGTACCGCGGCCAGAAAGTGATTTTTGACGAATTTTTGGTCAAAACCTTTAAACCCTATTCCCAGTCAAGATTCCTTGTTTACTCAAATTGACTAAACATTCCTTGACAATACACATTTTGTATTCAAATTCTTACCTTGATTACATTTTATTTGTACCACAACCTTGAGATTTCATTCTCACACCTTCCCAACCTTGAGAATTCATTCTCACATAACCTTGAGATATCATTCTCACACTCTCACAATGCCTAACTCCTACATTCCTAACCTTGACATTTCTTTGTCACAACCTCACTCACCCAAAGCTTCCTCATCCAAGCTTTCAAAGAAACCGAAAATCTCGGTTCGACCCGTTTGGGTTAAGAAGAATGAACCATCTTCGTCCAAACCACCCAAAAACTCTACCTTCTCTCCAATCAAGTATTGGAATGAGACTTATACCATAAACCCCATCACCGGAGCAAAAGAACATGTTCCACCACCACCACAATCCTTCAATACCCCCCAACTCAATGACCTTTCCACCTTCCCAAACCTCACAAGGCATTGTGAAAACACTCCCAAACCCTTTACCCCACCACCACCAAACCCTAAGTTTGATGCCATACCCCCATCAAACGATTTTGTGTTGCATCATGGATCCTCGTGTGATTGTTGCCGATTTCAACAAATTGAATTTGCTCATGTGTATGAGAAGTTAAATTTTCTTGAATTCCTCCTCACTCGACCTCCTATTCAAGTTTTCGTTCCGGTGGACAAAACTTCGAATGATGCATCGTCGTCTTTTTAGTTTTATTTTATTTTTAGCAATCTTGGAAAATATCACTATTAGACTAGCCTATGCTTAGTGGTTTATTTTCCATATTTATTGCTTTTAGATACTCATACTATGTGTATGACTATCTTCTTTGTTGTATTTTTTTAACTTTTGTGTTATTTGTGAGCTATCTAATTAGTTCTATTTTTGAGTTGATCTTGGTTAAATTTTTACAATTGCTTATGGGTGATTCCATCAATTCTAAAGCTTTAACCCATTGACAAGCTTATCATCTTCATTTTATTGAAGTTTGATTTTGTCAATTACCTCTTTGGACATACTTAGCAAAATACTTGCTTCTAATTTGAGATTTCTTCTCTTTCTCCCTCTCAAGTTACTTAGTAGGTAGTGATCATATATACATTGGTGTTTCTTTCCTTTCTACTAACCTTTGTGTAGCATGTCACCTTAGCTCACAAACTTGGTGCCCCAAGCAAGGGGGAGCAACCACCAAGGGGGAGCTACTAGCAAAGTTCGATGCACTTCAAAGACTTATGCTAACCTTTTTGCTACGACAAAGGGGGAGAAATGATAGTGATAAACTAGTTAATAATTCCATAGTTTGTGTTTATACGTAAATGAGTTTATCGTTTGTCGTAATCAAAAAGGGGGAGATTGTTAATGCAAGTAATGCCTAAAAACATTATTAGTGTTAACTAATCTTTCTTAGTTTTGATCACAACAAACCATACAACACATTTAGTGTAGAAACACAAAATGAATTATTTAACTAACACTATCATCAAGGTAATAATCATATCACTAACCTTTCTTAATCATACTTAGTGATCACCAAAATGATTATCCTTAAAACTCACTTTTGCTTATAAGACAAAAGACTTTTTAATAAACTTTCTTTTTTAGAAAATGTTTTATTAAAATGGAAAATGAAAATTTGAAAATGGCATATTCCAAATGCTGTTAGAATATCCTTTGAAGGGTTTAAATACCTCAGATATTCCCACCCCACTAAAAGACAAAAAACGGAGTGGAGTCTAGTGGCGGTACCTTAAGTACCTACGCGGTACCTTAGTGATATGGTACCGCGGGGTGAGATAAGGTACCGCGCACAGTAGCCGTTATAGATCCGTTGTAACTTTGTCTCCTTTAAATAGTGGGTCAAATCTCATTTCCAGAAAGCCTCTTGGATGTTTTTCTCAGCCCTTTCTCTATTTTCTATAGCATAATCATTAGTAAATGATCACTTAATTTGTTAAGGATGTTTACATATGATTATCCTCTTGATCCCCTCCTTTACCATGTCCAATGAGAAGATCACTCACTCATTAGTGTAGTGATAAAGATGAATTTATGAGCTAGTCATATTCATCATGATACCTTTGTGTTTTAGGTCAATCCAATGTATTTATGAATACTTGGACTAGTTGTGTTCATCCAAGTTATTTGTGAATACTTGGATTTGTTGTGTACATCCATTGCATATGTGTTTGCTTGGATTTGTGTTGTGTAAATCCAAGCTACATGTGTGTACTTGGATAAGTCTAGTTGAGTTGTAATAGATTTGATTAGGAGTTCTCACTAAACTATAAAGTGATGTGGTTGTGTCTTGTGAGTTCTCACTAAACTTTAAAGTGATTAGTAGTTGTGTTGTGTGAAGTTCTCACTTAGCTTCAAAGTGAAGAGTCGTGAAGATTGGTTCTAGCTTTCGATTAGAACTCGACATCTAGCCTTGTGTCGTAAAATGGTGAAGTAGGCAACGTCGTGAAGATTGGTTCTACCTTAAGATTAGAACTCGACATCTAGCCTTGTGTCGTTAAATTGTGAAGTAGGCAACGTCGTGTAGATTGGTCCTAGCTAAAGATTAGGTCTCGACATTTAGCTTAGCGTCGGAAAATAATGTAAGCAACGATGTAAGGTTTTCTCCGCCGAGAAGGGAGCTTGTGGATATAGTGGAAATCTCGAGTAGGTGTACTCGAGGAGTGGAGTAGAAACGAGGATAGAGCCTCGTTGTCGAACTACTATAAATCTTGGTGTCTTCCCACTAGGTTGTCTCCTTCCTTGCTCTTTACTTATTTCATTATCATTATACTTGCTTATTATCCTTGCTAATATATTTCAATTGAACCTAATCATTATGCAACTTAGCATCAAGTAAAAGATAGTTTTGATACAAACCAAATTGAAAGTAATTTTAATTTGGTCACCAATCGAAGAGAAACTATTCAACCCCCCCTTCTAGTTTTTACAGGGTCTTTAAGCTTCCCCGAACTCATCCCTCTCCTGCAGCATCTCCAGTTTTCGTGCTACATCGGCCACTTGTGCTACAGTATTGAACGTAGCACACACCAGATTGTTTGCGACCGATGTGCGAAGAGCCCATCTGAAGTGATGTGCCTGCTCTTCAGGAGTACCTACTGCCGCACCAAGGAAACCAGCCAAGCGAAGAAAGCGCTGCATAAACTCATTCCTATTCTCCCCAGCTCTCTGACGGATCACATGGTACTCTATCTTGAGCTTGTCCTGCTCAGCCTTGGGAAAGAACTGCTCCATCACCCTGTCCTTGAACTGAGCCCAAGTCAAGCCAGCAACCCACTCATCACCACCTTCAGATTGCATCAAAGCTAACCACCAGTTGAGTACATCGCCTTCGAACCGATAGCATGCCAACCTCGCCTTGTATGCGGGGTCACAGCCCATAGCGTTGAAAATCTTCTCGATGTGAGCCAACCAGCTTTCAGCATCGCTGGGGCTATCTGTCTTCTCAAAAGCTCGAGGGTGGAGCTTGTTGAATCTCTCCAGCCGTACTGCTAATGTCACTGGAGGAGGAGGAGGAGGTGGCTGATTGTGCTGCTGATTGTTGGCAGCTTGAACTTCAGCCCGGATGTCATTCGTCAGTTGAGGAAGCAAGGCTTGCATGGCAGCCTGAATTGCAGCATTGAGCTGCTCCTGTTCGCGTGTGAGAACCATCTGACAGTATAACATAAAACATATGATTAAACAGATCAAGATATAAAAATATATACGTGAAAATTTTATACTAAAATTTCACGAGAAAAATTTTATGCAAGAAAATTTTGTGTATGAATGCATGATGCAGTTTTATGAAAACTTTTGTATGCTCGAGAGTGAACGCCTCTGGTCAGTTCACTCAAAACAAAGACATTGCGAGGGGACGCCTATGGGTCGGTCCCAAATCTAAAAGTTTCGATAAAACACATGCGACTAAATAGGGCCAGTCCTGTACCAACCATTACTTAGTCAAAAACCCTGTAACAATGACATGTATATGTATGCTTAAAATGATGAATGCATGAAAACAATTGTCAGTTCTAGGAAGACCGTAGTGACTACCCACTAATCACAGGTCATATTTGAGAGCCTACAGGTCGAAGCCTTGGCTCTGATACCATAATTGTAACACCCCATTTTGGAAATGAAAATATCACAGTAATTATGGCGTGTCATCAAAGCATACAAGGTAAAATGTCTAAACATTACTTGACCATATAAAGGAAAATACCGGAATCAAACATCGGTAGTCCAAAAGTAAAGCTAATCACACACAAACATAGCATAGTAAAGGAAAAAGGACTAAACAATGTCCAAAGCATAAGTATCATAAAGAAAGTAAATGCATAATGTAAAGAAGGCTAGACAGCTTCCAGTCCATATGCACGTACTCTTAGTGTCTACGAGCGTCCCTGAGTACCTACCGTTTTGGGAACATAGAAAAGGAAAACGGCTGAGCAATACGCTCAGTGCACGGATGTACAATAAAGCATGAATAGGATAAGCATATAACATAATAATAACGGAAGAAAACTAAGTCCCGAGTAACCTGGTTAAGTCTTAATAAAACTGATTTTATAGTTTGAAAGTCTTATGTTTATCTTGTAAAATCTGTTTGTCATATTTTACCATTAGCCAATATAGGTCATGAAAATCCACCGTGCATGAATAATTGGAGGGGTGACCTCATCATGCAAATTAGAGGGGCTGCCTCTAATTTAATATACTGGTTTTATGGGTAGGAGGGATCAGCTCCTTGTGAAGGATGCAAGGCACACACCACATTCACCATGTAATCCTGAATAAAACGTGTAACTAGGATGCACCCATACGCCCCACATGATAAATATAAATAAATGGCCAAAAGCTGAAGGGACGCCACGAGCAATCACTCCGCCGTGGTGAAGTCATAACATCAGTGCCTCTAATGTTATGGTTATGGTACCTCCATAACTAGGTGAAACTGGTCATGCATGTATATGGCTATAGGTAATCATATTTAAACATAAGCAATCAAACTCCTACTTATACTACGAGAAATCAGTTGGCTGCATACGGGGAATCCTAATAAGGAAAGAATGTCCATACTGAAAGGACGGGAATCCGTACCTTATGTCCAGTGAACGAGAACGATGAACTGCGAGAATCCTACTTCCGAAACACTAGTGCTACATAAATACGTACATGAAATAAGTATCTGCTTACTAAATACATAGCTGGTTTTATGTTATGTCTTAGCTTATTTTATATGTTCTTACTATGTTTTACTGTTTAAAGCCTTAAACTGTATTAAATCTTATACTCTTGCTTAATCTGATTAAGTATTTCTGGTATTTCATGTGTTATTATACTTACTGTGTAATAATAAGTAACTTTCCAAAAATAGCAGGTTTCCTAAAATAGAAAGTTTCCAAAAATAGAAAGTTTCTAAAAATAGAAAGTTTCCAAAAATAGAAAGTTACCAAAAATAGAAAGTTTCCAAAAATAGAAAGTTTCCAAAAATAGAAAGTTTCCAAAATAGAAAGTTTCCAAAAATAGAAAGTTTCCAAAAATAGATTTACTGCTTAAAATAGATAAGTTTCTAAAAATAGAAAGTTTCCATAAATAGATATAAGCTGGTTAAATAAGCTAAGTAAATAAGCCTAAGTGTTTTCATGATTATTTCCTAAGTCATATGATATATTGTATAGTTTAATAATTATTTCATGTAATTTAATTAAACTATAGGTTATAATATTTAATTAAAGTAAAACATGTTTTTAATTAAATATATTAAATATTTAGGTTAAAATATGTATTATTAAATATTAATAATATAACCTAAGTCATGTTAATTAATTAATTATATCCATGGTTTTTAAAATAATTAATTATAAGTCTTAAATATAAATACTTAGGTTAAAATAATTTCATGAT
Organism: Glebionis coronaria; assembly: GCA_025667525.1. Taxonomy (NCBI): domain Eukaryota; kingdom Viridiplantae; phylum Streptophyta; class Magnoliopsida; order Asterales; family Asteraceae; genus Glebionis; species Glebionis coronaria. The sequence continues at coordinate 46,680,150 of CM046879.1, read as the reverse complement.
TATTAATAATTAAATAACCTAAGTCATGTTATTAAATTAATTACATCTTTATTAATTTAATTTTTAACATAAGTTCATAACATAAAGAAAACTAACATAAACCATGAACCGGATCTAAGCTTAAAACATGAACCGGACATGAACCGACACCGTACCCCGAACCAAATCGGGGTACCCCTTGCTGCCGTGGGACCCACACGCACCAACCAAGACCATATGGTCTTGGTGGTGGTCGGCTAAGCAAACCGAAACCCCCTTGGGGTCGGTTGCAGCCTGCGGCCAAAACAAAACACCCCTTAAATCGACCCTTTGATTTATTTAATCATCAAAACATGTTAGATCTATGATTAATTAATGTGTTTTTATAAAAACATCACATGTTCATAATTAATAAAATATTAAATTAAAAGAAAAGGTTTAAAAAGGTTTTACCGTATTCGTGGATCAAGAGGGTGAAGAACAAACACGAACAAACAACAAATCTTCAAGATCCAAGATCAATGAATCACCTTGTATGGTGATGTGTAGGTGGCGGCACAAAGAACAAGGGAGGAAGGGGTTATAGGTTTTTCTTAAAAATTCTTCTGTAACTTAATTTGAGTAGTGAAAACTAAATATAACCCCCTTTTAGTAAAATTGACAATGGGCTTGGCCCATTGCTCTTATTTGGCCGCGGGTAGGGACCCCCCATGGGGTTCCCGTACCTCTTTTCGTGTCTCGTTATTTAGTTACTCGTTTGTGTTTATTTATGTTCGTGTTTTAAATGTTCTCGTTACGTAAATACCATAATCTAATATATTTAATTACGCTCGTAATAAATATATATACGTAATTAATAATAGCTCGTGTTTTAATTACGTTCGTGATTTCGTGATCGCATGTTCTTGACTTATTATTGCTAAATAATTATTACGTGATCGTGCATATAAAATACTTATCGTGTTCTAACACGTACGTAATACGTAAACTCCTAACACGTAATCGTAATCATGCTATATTAGGAAAGTTTTTAACTAGTACGTACGATCCTAAGGGTACTATGCATGGTAAAAGCATGCGGGTTTTACAGCCACCCTGGCAATCCATGTGAGGGTGGGTGTTTTACAGCCCTTGGATGAAAAGAAAAATAAAGAGAAAGATAGAGATGCTGATTGAAGGGTCAAGATCGAGTTTTCTTCAAGAATCACCTCACCCCCAACCCTAGAACTCACCTATATAAACCCTCATTTTTATTGAGTAATGTATCCCTTTTCTTCTTGTAATGTTATAATGATAGTTTTAAAATAGGATTTGTATTTTTCTTTTAAATATTGTAATTTTTGATTTGGATTAATAAAAAGTTAAATTTTCAGTATTATTTCCTTGTTGTCCTGTGTTTATTATTTTATAAAATTTCTTTCAAATCTGTTTTTATTAATATTGATATAACTGAGAATCATTTAAATAAGTTTATTCAACAGCTTATTGGAATGATGAGAGGATTAGGGATTTAAGTTCATTCCCATAGAATGAATGTTATTATAATTTGTATGGTTCGAATTTAATGATGGTTCGAGACATATAAGCTATGGTTCGAGTAGATTTGATGGTGATTAATGGTGAGTGATGTTTATTTTGGTGGTGTTGATGTCGATTTAGTCCCAAAGTAGGCTCAGCGCCTATTTCTTCATCAAAGGATCCTCAAAAAAATGGATAAGCACTTTTATGTATTAAGTTGTTAGTTTAATTTGTTTTTATGCTAAATTTATGTTTTAAATCTTTTAGATGTTATGTTTTATGGTTTTGATTTGGTTTGTTGATCTGTATGAGTTCAAATCTGTTTGGATACATGTTTGTGGATTGGTTTGTATGTTGTTTATAAGTTTATGGATTTGCGTATGAATCTGCTATGTTTTTTTGTGATTTTGGAATTGGAAGTTTCTGTTTGGATATGTTATGAACCTGTCTGATATGATATACCTGTGATTTATGTGATGAATGTTATTTTGGATCTGTGTAGTGTGGTTTAGGAAATGAGTATGCTTGTTGGTTTGTAGATTCTGATGTATTATTTAGATGTATGCATTATGATAGCCTGCTGTTTTTTTAGCCTTCATTCTGATCTAATTTGATGTCTGGTTTGATGTATCTTGTTGTAAGTTTGAGATATGCTAGTTTTATACACATTTGAGTTAATGTGACTAGCTGCTAAGTTGCATTTCTTACTAACTTTTATTGATTGTGAGGCTGCCATGTTCACAGTTGCTTATATTTCAAGATTGATTAAGTGTGTTTGGATTTACTTTTTAGGTTGTGAGGATTTAATTTGTTTACTCATAATTCGTTTGTGCCTTTATGTTTTGTTAATTGTCTGTTAAATTTGGTCTGCTTTAGTTTTGGAAGTTTTCATAGGTTGCTGATTAATTATTGATTGCTGTTTAAATTGTTATCATATTGTACTGATAATTCAGCATATTCAAACGTTTGTTTGGTTTGTTGTGAAACAAAAAATCTGAACTCCAAATAAATCAAATGCAAAAACTGTCCCCCTTGGGGACCGAACCCTTGACCTCAAGGTTAATTACCAATGTCTCAACCATTTGAGCTGTAAGCTTTGTTTGTTTTATTTACCTGTCACAAGTTTTATATACCCTTTATTTTGAACTGTCGTTTTTCTTATCTTATAAACGTTTTTTACAATTGAGTAAATGGTTTAAAATAATAGTAATTATTTCTTTAAAAATCATTGTTAATTTGGGTAAGAGAAATATTAGTTTAAATAAATAAATAAATAAATATTTATTGCTTTATAAATTTAAATTGTTTTACTAATGATTTACTAATCTTGTTTTAATAATATTGTTTAAATAAGTTTTGTTAAAATTCAAAAGTAAAAAAAAAAATATTTAAATAAAATAAGTTTTAGATAAATAAATAAATAGTTAATTACTTTTGAAATTAAAATTGTTGAAATTATTTAGTTAAAATAAATTGATTTAGAAAATATATATATTTAATTTGCCTTTTATATTTAAATTGGATAGACGATTCATGCAATTAGGGTTAAAAAGTAGGATTTTAGATAAAAAAAAAAACCGAAACAAATTCAAATCAATTGTCCAAATTAAAAAGAAAGTCTCAAATTCACAATTTTCTTGTGTACAACGAACCAGGATCACTCTCATATTTAATTGATTCGTCTTTAGCTTATTTTTGGATTATTACCTTTTCCTAAAGGTAAGTTCCTAAATTTGCTTTATAACGTATTATATAAAAATACAAGGACACTTTCCTACACATCAAAAAATTTTGCGCCGCTGCCGGGGAATTTGTGTACGATTCTTTCGTGGAGATTTGTTGACCGTTGATTTGAAGACCCTTTCCGTCCTCGGAAAGTTTTGTTATTTTTCTATTTATATAATATATATATCGTTTTTCGTCTTTTTAGTTATTAATATATTATATTATGTAGAACAACAAATTTACTTACTTCTAAAAAAGACCTTAGTTGGGATTTCATCACCTAGCTATTGTATTCGAATCCGAAACAAATATAAAGGCAAAATAGATAAATACTAATAAAAAGTTTGAACTCAATTTATACAAACTATAAGGTGGGTATAAGGCGACGAGCTATAAAAGGCCGTCTAAGGAAAAAGGTTTATAAGTGCTTTGTGCCACCTCGTTTCCCCGCTTGCTTGTGCGTATATTGAGAAAGACGACCGATTATTGGTTTGCCAACTCAATTAGTAATAAATCTTATTTTTGTTGTTTACTTATTGAATCTCGAGACGTTTAGGTTTTCACCTACGTTTCAAAGTCGACCGAGGGTAGTTTACTTCCATAGTAATTATCCTTACTCCTTGTTTTTATCAATCTTTGATTGAGCAATACTAAACAAAAATACCAAAAATAATCTTCTTCTAAGCTAATTTCTTTTCTTCAACCCTCTAATTTATCGTCATTTCGGTTTATGCAATTACGTTCTAATCGACTTTTGATTAATCACGATAGGCTTGAATACATTCCTCGTAGAAATATAAATCGTCAACAACGAATAGTGGAACCCGAGCTTCCACCTATTGTTGTTAATATGGCTGATAACCGAACAATAGAGGAATTGCTCCGTGCCCCCACCGAAGGGTACGGGGAAGCAATCGTTGTGCCGGCTATTTTGGCGGATCTATGAGATTAAGACGGGTCTTTTATCACTCATTTGTGCCGACCAATTTCGAGACAATGAGACCGATAACCCGCACTCTCGCATTCGGAATTTTCTTCGTATCACCTCGACTCTCAAGTTTAATGATGTGACGAATGACGCGATTAAGCTCATGCTTTTTCCGTACTCGCTCGAGGGAAATGCTAAGCGTTGGTATGAAAAGGAACCACCGGGTTCGATTTTGACATGGGACGATCTAGTGTCTAAGTTTATGAATTACTTCTTTCCACCATCCAAAACAACTCATTTTAAGAATGAAATCACTATATTGAACAAAAAGTGCATGAATCGTTTGGAGATGCTTGGGAAAGGTTTAAGGACTTGTTGAGACAATGTCCACACCACGGTTTCACGGAGTTACACCAAATCAATACTTTTTATAATGGACTTAATATGGTTGAACAATATTCTTTAAATGCCGCCGCGAGTGGTAATCTTTTAAGAAAAACTCCGAGAGATGCGTGGGGTATCATTGACAATAAGTCTAGAGTGAAATATTCACGAAACACGCCGGTTGTTTCCAATGTGAATTCATCTAATACCGAGATTGCTAGATTGGACTCTAAGATTGATACGATTTTGAATGAGATTAGGAAGAATCCTCATGGATAGATAAATGTGGTTGAGAATTTTCGTGTATCATGTGGTGGAGCACATCCGAATTTTACTTGTTCAACCACGGGGTTTGATCAAGCTAGTACTTTTGCTGCGACGGGAACTTATGGCCCAAACGGTCAAGCTCCTCGTCAAAACCATGTTGCTCCACCGGGTTTTCCACCGGTTCTAAATAGATACAACAATGGAAACAATGGGAATAATTTTAACCTGGTAACCAAGGGAATTTTAATCAAGGAAATGGATTTCATGGCAATCAAAACAATCAAGGTTTTCAAAGCAACAACCAAAATGATTTGTCAAGCTACATCAAAACGAATGAGGAAAATTTGAAAGCTTTTCAAAACAATCTTCAAGGACAAATGGAAACTTTGAAAAATGATTTTCAAAATACGGTCAAGGGGAAAAATAACAAGATTGAGCTTAACCAACAAAGGTTAGAGCAAAACCAAAACCGTATTAAGGGGAATCAAGCTAAGTTTGAGAACAAAATCCTTTCGATGTTTGAAGCTATAATGTGCAAACCCTCCTCTTCTTCGGGTGGCTTACCTAGCAACACCATACCAAACCCGAAGGGAGAGATTAAGTCTATCACCGTTCACAATGATAATATCTTAGATTGGAATGTGGTTTCTCCGGTTACTCCCATCACTTCACCACAAGATGTGATTGAGTTTAATCCTCCACCTAAGGAGACATTTCTTGATGTTACCAAGGCTAGTTTGGACGTGACTTGTTCCGCGGTTTTCCTTGATTTCTATCTCGAGAAATATGGAGATCCGGGTCAATTCTTGATACCTTGTGTTTTCAAAGGGCTTGAGGAATGCAAAGCTCTAGCCGATTTAGGAGCTAGCATCAACTTAATGCCTTTATCCATATGGAAGACTCTGGACTATTTTCCACTTACTCCCACTCAAATGACCATTGAGCTTGCTAATGGAACCACCGCTTTCCCGGTTGATATAGCGGAAGATGGCATTGTTAAAGTGGGGAAGTTTTTGTACCTTGCCGATTTTGCAATCGTTGATTATGAGACAAACCCTCGTGTATCTTTAATTTTGGAACGTCAATTTTTGTCCACGGCTCAAGTTCTAGTTGATATGAGGAAAGATGAGATAAAATTATTTTATGGGGATAAAAATGTTGTTTTCAAGGCGGACAAACTTCCAAAATATGTTTCTAAAAATGTAGAAAGTGTAAAACTTGTTGAAACTTTTGAAAGTAACACAAAAAAGGATTTTCTCATTTACAAGGGTGTAAGGGCAATCATAGATCCCTCATTTAGTGAAAAGTTAATTCTCGAGGATAATGTTCGTTCTAAAATCGATAAGAAAATTGATGATTACCTTAGTGCACCATTTGATGGTAGTGAATTTGATAATGAGAATTTCGATCCGGAGGGAGATATTGCTTTAATTCAAAAATCGTTGAAAATAGACTCATTTTCACTCTCTCCGAAGGACCAAATAGATGATACTAAGGCACATTCTACCATTGAAGAGACTTTGACTCCTAACTTCACACCAAGTGAGGTTAGTGACTATTCGTTGGATAAGTTCATCGAAGACTTGTTGCTCTTATTGATCCACTTCCACCGGGAAGTGTTGATCGTGATCTTCATGATTTACCTTCCATTCTCGAGGAGTTCTTCGATAAACTTCCTTATAATGATAATGATGATCTTGTATCCGAGTGTGAAACACTCGATACCTTGTCGGATATTTCTTGTGATGACAAGATTGATGACACTTATGTGACTTACTCGAATCCTCTTTTTGAAGTTTCAATGAACAATAATCCATTATTTAAAGAGAATTTTGAGAACATTGAACCTCCTTCATCTCTCACCCTTTGTGATGATGAACTCTTCTTTAAGGAGGTTGATGAGTTTCTTTCCATAGACATTTCTTCGGATATTGAGGAAAATTTCTAATGAACCAAAGGAAAACACTCTCTATCTTGAGAACGTTTCTAATGACGGTTTTGAAAACCCTTGGTTTGATCACCCGATTTATGATGATGATAATGTTGACCCAGAGGGAGAAATTTTCTTTACTCCAAATCTCCTTCCCACTTGCTTTGATCTTAATGTGCGGGTTTTTCATGCGAATCATTTTGAGTATCATGACCCCTTTGTTCACATTCCAAAGAGTGACAAGGTCAACAAGGTTATGAAAGTTGATACCACTATAGTTGAGACCTTTATCTTACCATTACCATATGCTTTATATGATTATGGATTAGCATGGGGGGGAGACACCGTGTTGTCTATTCCTTTCTCTCCCGAAGACGAGGTATTCAACCCCGGAATCATTGATTTAGGGAAATCTAGGCCTTTCACCGATGTAATAATCGAAAGATTTTTCGATCATCTTGGTGCGAGTTTATCTCAGGGAGCATACTATATCCATTTCATGATTTGTGACCACCATCTCTTTTTGGAGATTTATGTTGGAGTTTCATTCTCTCATTTGTCATCCGACAACGAGGATGTGATCTTTGACCCCGACATCGTACTTTATGATGGATTTTATTCCAATATGTCGGTTTTCACCATTTTCCCTAAGGACCAATGAATGCGGGGATCGAGTCGGGCTCATGACTCGGTTAACAAAAACGAGGTGCCTTGTGGGGGAGTCCCATACATTTTATCTTCTTTCTATTTTCTAACACTAATAAGGCTTGATCTTTTCAAGCTCGTGCACGTGTTTTGTTGTGTTATGAATCTTAGGTATGACCCTAATCATTGAAGACTCTCGTGTTCGGTTTTTTCCGGTCCACTCGAGCTTCCATACTTTGATTGTCTAAAGGGGTACTCACTATCCTTTGATTTTGTCGACTAACGTTTTATCTTGAAGCATAATTAATAATCGGCTTATAGATTTGCGTGCTCTTACCATGTTAGGACTCTTGCATTCGACTCTTCGTGTTTTAGCAAGGGGGTGTTACTCTTGAGCTAGGAAACATTGAGGACAATGTTTGGTTTTAGCATGGGGGAGTCAATCGATATAATCGCTTGAAATTGCTTTTGTCGTGTTCAAACGTAATCGTTTTTTCTCGTTTTTCATACAAAATTAAATTTTTAGTGCAATTTTGTGTTTAATAATATAGAAAATAAGTGTTTTGACACAAATGTAGACTTTCCGTTGGTGAAAATAAAAATAGTTTTTGACTCAACTCGGTTTTTACCTTAGCTCATTCCTTAACGTGTTTAAATCAAGTTTTGCTAGACTTTTATATAGGGAACTTTAAAACGCGAAAGTCTTAACTCATACGGGTTTAAGAACAAGAACTTTTCGCAAGTTCCTATGATTGTCGTAAAATACGTCTTTTAGGAAAAAGATCGTAATTAGGGCAAGTATTAAACAAGTGATTTAGGAAAACCACAAGTAAATGACCCAAAAGTGGGGATCGTTCTCAAGGAGGCTAGTGTGTTGTGTAAAGAAATGATTAACTTTGTGATTATAATTATGAGAAAAGAAAAAGAGAAAGGAAGACGGTTACGATTATGAATTAAACTAAGACGAAAAGTCGTGCACGTAAAACCGTAGAATATGACAAAATTTAAAAATTAACCTAAAAATTCCTAGAATATTGTAATAAATATAAAAAATGTAATTAGAGTTTACAAAAAATAAAAAATCACTCAGACCTTTTATTTAATTAAATATTAATTTTTAATGCTAATTAAAGCCCAAAAAATCAATTTAATTAACAAAAAGCCCAAAATGAGATTTTTCACTTTGTAAACCTCTAAATGACTTAACTAAATTAAAAACTATTTTTGAAAATTTTAAAATTAATTAAAATTATTTAAAAATGATTAAAAACTATAAAATCTTAAAATAATTCTAAAAATTAATCTATTGACAATAAAATTAATCTAAAAATTTTAAAATTCCTAACTTAATGTATTTGAAATAGGAAAAATGAAAAACTTGCAAAAATCTAAAATTTAATTTTTAATAATAAAATAATAATAAAATATTAATAAAAATCTAAAAATTCTAAAAAGTTGCAAACTAGTTTATTTTAACCTAATAAACACAGAAATGAACTTGAAATTACCAAAATACCCCTATTGGGCCTTAAAATGGGCTAAATAGCAAAACAGACCCTTAATGGGCTGAAATTAGGCCCAATAAGAAAAAGTCCACCAAATAAGCCCAAAATCACCTACTTGACTCAAAATTTGATTTTAAGAACAAAACTCTAAAGGCCCAAAAGCTAAAAATGTGCTTATCACAGCTTAATTGTCAACAACTTATTCTTAATCGGCTTTTTGGCCCATTAAGCCATAAGCTCTAATTTGACACACAAGCTTCTTTTGGGATACTTAAGAGATCTGTGAATATAAATTTTGAAAAAAGCCCAAGAAATAAGCCTGAAATAAGCAAAAGCTCTCTTCACAAAACGACAAAATAGTCGTTTTTGAGTTCTAGGCTACCTCAAGTGCTGATTCAATTTGCAAAAGGTTTTAAATGACTTAATTGAGCAAAATCAACAAAAGGTTTTCAAATCACAAAGAATAAGCTGGAATAAGCAAATAAGCATTTATGAAAAAGTCAAGTCAATTGGTTTTCTAGTCAAACCTAAAAGTCAAACCCTAATATGCTCTAGATCAGTTCAGTGGGTCAAATAAGGAAGATTGATCACAAAAGATAAGTTGTTGCAAGTCTGGATAAGCCAAAATGGCTTATAAATAAGCTGATTAAGAATTAACAATAGCAGTGGCTAGTTTTGGGTGTCCAGCAGTGGGAAAAGTTTCCACTACTTGACTTTTTGACCTTTTGTCTTATGTGGATTTTTGTTGGATTCAAGGCACAAAAAGGCACCCTTATAACTAGTGGGTTATAAGGAGTCAAATGCAATCACAAAAACACAAATTCAACAAGCCAATTGATACAGTTAATTCAAAAGATCACCAGATAGCACACAGACATGTTCATAAGCAGTTTTCACACAAATAAGCAATTTTAGCAAGATTAAGCCAACCAAATTGAACCAAATGCACACAACAGCATAGATTAATTCAAATGAACATAAATTAACTGGTTTCATGCAATGATTCAAGGTTTAGACAAAGATTTAAGCCAAAGAAAGTTACTGATGAACAAGAACAAGCAGATTTCAAACTTTGTTGATATACTTGACCACAAGACCAGATTCAAACCCTCAAATATCTTTAACAGGTTATATAAACTTGATTTAATCACTTGTTAGCCCTAAGCATGCATACAATCTATGTGTTACCAAGATCTTAGGTCAAAACAAGCAGATTCACAAAGTTATAGCACAATCAAGAAAATGATGTTCAAAAGCCAAAAACCTGCAGTCAATAGCACACAACCAAGTATTTATCAGTTACATGCAATAAACAACACTTAACAATAACTCAAAATCAAAATGCAAGCTCAAATCAGTAAACCCAAACACCCCTTTCACTTTTTAATCAAAGATTTAACAAAGCAAATGTGTGATTCAGTTTAACCCAAGCCTAATCTAGCATCATAACATTAATATCATGCAGTATCAAGCAGATTCAAGCCACAAGAACACCTTTTATAACAGGAGAACTCAAAATCACAAAAATCAAGTACTTTTATCAGATTTTGGGTAAGAAGGCTCAAACCTCATGAATTTACATCCTCACTCACGAATTTTTGAGCTTATGTGCCTAGCAAAACAAGGCACAAGCTTCCACAAAGCTGCTAAGAGTAACAAGGTTAGAACAAGTAATATTCAAAACTGAAAATTGAAAAATAAATCTGATTAATGCAACCTTTGTACCCACTCCTTGATTATCCCCAACCCATAAGATTAAAACACCTTGATAATCTTCTTATCAGGGTGCTATAATCACTTGCAATCCAAAAATTCCAAGGATGTACCAAATAACTTAACAAAATATCATATTTTTGGAAAATATGCAATTTCTTGCACAATGTTTAAAAACAGGTTTTAAGACTTATCAAACTCAAACATGTAACAATAATAAGCAAGGAATTAAGTTGGCACTTGGATTTCTTCAAACATTCAAACACATTTTCATTAAGATTGAAAAGGGATTTACAGAATTTTGAACAAGGAAAAACCAAGAGCAAAGACTAATGTTGAACGTCCTATGCCTTATATAGGCTACATTTGTGAACTAGAAAGCTTAAGAACTATAAACCCTAAGTGCTTGATCTTCCCAAATTGGCCTTGTAGTCTTGAAAATTTGAATACATGTGAGGATGGCTTGGACGTTTGTGGAGGTGTCAAGGGAGTGGAATATGATCCAAAGGCTCCCAATGAAGCTTAGAAACAAAGCTGGATGTAATTCGTTGATCCACTGGCATGTTTTGGCATTTTCCCCAAAAGTGTGTACAAGGTGAGTATCATGTGAACTTGTGGGTGATATGGCAGGGTTAAAGTGGGTTGGGTTATGATTAAGATAACCTTAATCATAATTCTGGATAGTTTGGAGGCTTAATTTTGGCATAAACAAAAACCCCTAATCTTGTTCTTGAGATGAATAGTGGCTCGTTTAATCCAGTTTTGAGTTTAAAAACTTGTTAACCGCCCATTTTAAACTTAAATAATTAAGTTGTTAAACCGGTTATGAGTGGGATTTGATGTGGCGAATTGGAGGATTTTGATTGGTGGATTGGGTGAGTGGGACACTTGGCAGATTCTAAGTGGCCTATGTAACTTTCTTGTCTTGGCAAAACACACCCCCTTCCTTTCTTCTTTCTTTCACTTTGTGTTTAATAGCTGAAAACTGAAAATCCTTTGTAGATAAACTTTCAGTTTTCACACTTTTGCCCCAAAAAGTTTTATAAAGGTATTTCAAGGGTATTTCTTGTAATTTGATGATTCTTGAAGAGTTGTTTTGGCATTTTCTTCTAACTTTATGGTCTTGACTTGTATAATTAACTTCTTGGAGGACTAATATTGAAAATTCTTCATTTTTGAGGGACCATTCTTGCCAATTCTTCAAAGTGGAGGGCCCTTTTTGTAAGTTTGATAAACTTTAAGGACCTGTCTTGTAATTATGAATAAACAAGGGTTTAAAGTGTCAATTCTTCAATATTGGAGGACCCTTCTTGTACAATCTTCAATTCTTCAAGGGTTATTCTTGGAAAATCACCCTTAGGGCTTGGTTCATTGTGCGGCTTCGTTTCCCGTGTTCGTTTTTCTTGTTTCTTGTGATATTTTGTCATTTTCTCAATATCCGTACCTAAAATACACATGTAACAAACACAAGCGTAAATTTGGCATATTTCTTGATATTTAATGCATTTTAAGCCTATTTTGGACGATGAGACTATGTATAAAAGCAGTCTCATCATCCTATAATTGATCCCAGAAAGTCGTTTATCAAGGGAACTTTAAATTCTAAACTTGAAAAAGTCCAAGAAGATGCAAGATCCTATAGATGACTTGAAAACCCAAAACTTTGATTTAATTAGCTAAGTATCCATTAGTCTTATATTTTTGAGATTTTACAATATGGAGAACAAGAGATGATAAAGTTGAATCATAAGTTTTAAGGTTAAGTCTTCCTTGTATAAGTATTTTTGTGTTTGATTCTATCTCCTCGTATTTATTTCCACACTTGAATATTAAATTGCTTAATAAATGAAGTTTTTAGCGGTTTAGACTTAATATCTTAACTCGTAACTCCTTCTTTTTCTTCCCGTGTAATTAAAGTAAGAACACATTGAGGGTGTCAGCGTCATGGAATTTTTGATCATGGGATTGCGGAAATTTGGATTACTATATATATCATAATAAAAAGAAGAATAAATAAAAATATGTTCTCTATGAGCCTTCGGGTGTGAGTCATGTAGCACTAGCCTTGTCATTAGAGCCTTAGGGTGTATGGCATGGTGACGTGTTTAATAAAAATTGCTTCATCATTATGAGCCTTAAGGTGGGATGGTGAATGTCAATTTCCTTGTTTATGTCCAAGGATCCTTCGGGTGTGGATCATAAATAAGGAGCACTTTTACATCTTAAAGAGCCTCAAGGTGTATGATGTAAATGTTGCTAACTCCATTAATAAAGTCAAAATCGACTTTAGAGGAATTATTGTTGCTTTAAGTAGTCCTATTAGCCAAATTTCGGATCCGGGGATTTATTCCTAAAATCGTGTTAAGTTATCCTTGATGTGGGCTTTCTTTAGTGACTACGGTTTTTGAGGTCGAGGTTAGGTTTTGAGTGTTGGGTTTGCACCGTTTTTGCCTTCATTTTTGGACTAATAATTATTAGATAAGTCAAATGAGCCTTTGGGTGCATGACAAAATTTAAAATCTAGAGATACAATAGGAATAATGGAGATTGAGTTTAACACAAATTACTTGTATGAGTGGTCTTAACATTGGAACTTATGATTGGCAATGATCTTGTTTTTAAACTTGGCATGGCAAGAGTGAAAAGTCGAGGACGATGAATCTATTTAAGTTTTATGATCCTAAAAGTTATTTTTCAAATAATGAAAGCAATACATTATGTCTTTGAAAATAAAGTGTCAAAAGTTGAATAAAAGTGTAGCAAGTAGCTTTATTTCATTATTGCGTGAGGACACGGCAATTGTTTAGCAAGGGGGAGTTTGATATGAGTGAAATTACTCATATCATTTATATCATAATATGGACTTAAAATGGATAAAACATATGAAATTATCATTGTATATGCTTGTTTTGTTCGTTTCATGTGTGTAGGTACCAAGTTCACAAAACCGGCAAAACCGACACAAAGTTTGAAGATTTTATCAAGACACAAGAAAAGTCGTTTTTTATCCAAGGATTTGGATTTATCTAGTAATAATGGGCCAAGTGGGTCCCACTTTAACCTAATGGGCCTAGAATCCCATTAATAAAGTCTTGAAGTTAAGAAGCCCAATCATTAGCCCAATTACAAACATATTGGGACGGATTGAAGTACTTATATACTTCATGGCCCAAAAATTTGGTCAAGGCCCAATGATGGAATAATGCAACGCATATCTATGGTCAACATTTCAATTGGATCCAAGGCCCAAGAAGAAAAAAATATGTGACGGTGGAGTATGTATATACTTGGAGAGGTCAACGTTTTCAGTCAAAAGAAACAAAACAAAAGAAAGAAAAAATAAACGAGAGAAGAGAAAGATATGTGGGGGAAAGATAGCAGCCAAGGAACCATAGACCAAATTGGGGGTTTCCTTTTCATCAACAATTGAATCACACGCGCCTCAAATATTCCCAAGTTTATAGGAGCTGAAGATGATGGCACCAAAGATCCAACATTGCACCTACTCTCATCACATCTCGCATCCTATTGGTCAATTACCTGTCAACTAATCAATTAAGCCAATCAAAACCATCCACCTCACCACCAAACTAACACAACTAACACAAAGGAATGCCACCCTGGCAATCCATGTGAGGGTGGTGTTTCACAGCCCTTGGATGAAAAGAAAAACAAAGAGAAAGATAGAGATGTTGATTGAAGGGTCAAGATCGAGTTTTCTTCAACAATCACCTCACCCCCAACCCTAGAACTCGCCTATATAAACCCTCATTTTTATTGAGTAATGTATCCGTTTTCTTCTTGTAATGTTATAATGATAGTTTTAAAATAGGATTTGTATCTTTCTTTTAAATATTGTAATTTTTGATTTGGATTAATAAAAAGTTAAATTTTCAGTATTATTTCCTTGTTGTCCTGCGTTTATTATTTTATAAAATTTCTGGCAAATCTGTTTTTATTAATATTTATATAACTAAGAATCATTTAAATAAGTTTATTCAACAGCTTATTGGAATGATGAGAGGATTAGGGATTTGAGTTCATTCCCACTGAATGAATGTTATTTATAATTTGTATAGTTCGAATTTAATGATGGTTCGAGACATATAAGCTATGGTTTGAGTAGATTTGATGGTGATTAATGGTGCGTGATGTTCTTTTGGCGGTGTTGATGTCGATTTAGTCCCACAGTAGGCTCAGCGCCTATTTCTTCATCAAAGGATCGTCAAAAAAAATTGTTAAGCACTTTTATGTATAAAGCTGTTAGTTTAATTTGTTTTTATGCTAAATTTGTGTTTTAAATCTGTTAGATGTTATGATTTATGGTTTTGATTTGGTTTGTTAATCTGTTTGAGTTCAAATCTGTTTGGATACATGTTTGTGGATTGGTTTGTATGTTGTTTATAAGTTTATGGATTTGCGTATTTGATGAATCTGCTATGCTTTTTTGTGATTTTGGAATTGGAAGTTTCTGTTTGGATATGTTATGAACCTGTCTGATATGATATAGCTGTGATTTATGTGATGAATGTGATTTTGGATCTGTGTAGTGCGGTTTAGGAAATGAGTATGCCTGTTGGTTTGTAGATTCTACTGTATTATTTATATGTATGCATTATGATAGCCTACTGTTTTTTTAACCTTCATTATGATTTAATTTGATGTCTGGTATGTTGTATCTTGTTGTAAGTTTGAGATCTGCTAGTTTTATACACATTTGAGTTTATGTGACTAGCTGCTAAGTTTCATTTCTTACTAACTTTTGTTGATTGTGAGGTTTCCATGTTCACGGTTGCTTATATTTCAAGATTGATTAAATGTGTTTGGATTTACTTTTTAGGATGTGAGGATTTAGTTTGTTTACTGATAATTCGTTTGTGCCTTTATGTTTAGTTAATTGTCTGTTAAATTTGGTCTGCTTTAGTTTTGGAAGTTTTCATAGGTTGCTGATTAATTATTGATTGTTGTTTAAATTATTATCATATTGTACTGATAATTAAGCAGATTCAAACGTTTGTTTGGTTTGCTAAGAAACAAAAAATCTGAACTCCAAATAAATCAAATGCAAAAACTGTCCCCCTTGGGGACCGAACCCTTAACCTCAAGGTTAATTACCAATGTCTAAACCATTTGAGCTGTAAGCTTTGTTTGTTTTATTTACCTGTCACAAGTTTTATATACCCTTTATTTTGAACTTCATTTTTCTTATCTTATAAACGTTTTTTTATAATTGAGTAAATAGTTTAAAATAATAGTAATTATTTCTTTAAAAATCATTGTTAATTTTAATTTGGGTAAAAGAAATATTAGTTTAAATAAATAAATAAATAAATAAATTTATTGCTTTATAAATTTATATTGTTTTACTAATGATCTATTAATCTTGTTTTAATAATATTGTTTCAATAAGTTTTGTTAAAACTAAAAAGTAAAAAAAAATATTTGTTTAAATAAATTAAGTTTTAGATAAATAAATAAATAGTTAATTACTTTTGAAATTAAAATTGTTGAAATTATTTAGTTAAAAAAATTGATTTAGAAAATATATATATTTAATTTGCCTTTTAGATTTAAATTGGGTAGACGATTCATGCACTTAGGGTTAAAAAGTAGGATTTTAGATTAAAAAAAAAACAGAAACAAATTCAAATCAATTGTCCAAATTAAAACGAAAGTCTCAAATTCACAATTTCCTTGTGTACAACGAACCGGGATCACTCTCGTGTTTAATTGATTCGTCTTTAGCTTATTTTTGGATTACCTTTTCCTAAAGGTAATTTCGTAAATTTGCTCTATAACGTATTATATTAAAATACACCGACACTTTCCTACACATCAGTTAGCCTATTTATAATGTTGCCCAAAAAAGTCCGTCTGTTTGTAAGTACATTACTCTTTGGGTCTATTTTTTTGAATATCAGAATCACTACTTTAGTTTTTAATTACCGTCTTATGTGAACGTAGGTAAAGATGGTAGTTATTGTAATCCATTGGGCAAAATTTAAATGAAAGAAAGTGGACTGAACAAAGGACGTTGCTCGGATTCTGATAGGAACTAGCACAGTACTAGAGCCAAAGAAAATGTGCCGAGGGATATGATGCTTTCCAAAATAAGATATGAACAAGTACATTCATTTATATATTCATTCGTCTATATTATTTTGCTAAGTATTTATGTGTAGTTTTATTTGGGAAATTTTGCTAGATGATACTGCAGTTTGTATTTAAACAGTAACATTGCATCAGTGGCCATCTTTAAGATAATGGTGCATTCAGGTCTGTTAAGCAATACTTGGCTATTCTTCGGCAAAGATTACATAATTTAAAACTAAGTTAACATATAAAAACTAATAACCAATACATGTAGGTGTTCAGAAACAATTAGATAGAGAATTGTAACAATGACTTGGTTTCTATGTTGTTAACCATAGAAACAATTTCTTTTGCATCCTTGGTTTCCATGTTTTCTAGAACGAGGGTAAAGTTTTTGATTTTTAATGTGTTTGTGTTTGGTGCTTGCTAGGATGATAGTGTGGAGTCCATTGATCGTTAGACTCAATGGTTAAGAACCATTATATCTAGGATAATCAACATTCATATGATGTTAATCATAGCGGAATAGAACATTGATTACTAACAAGATGTTAACAAGAACAAAGATGAATTTCTCCCAAAGTTCTTGTATTAAAGATTAACACAAACAACTCTAGGTGTGTATACATTGAATCCCACACCTAGAGATCGAACTTTACTTTACATTGTGAAAACTGAATGAATATAAACCTACGTATGTTCTCTTTATATAATAAAAAACATAGCTTACAAAGAAAGCTAACATAATAATAAAAAGACTCCACCAGCTTGTAGAATTGCTTCTAGTACATTCTAGTCCTTGTCTTCTTATTTTGTTTATTTTGTCACATCAACTCAATATTTGACCCAACAATCTTACCCTATTTGATATGACAAAACAAACTGCTTTCTTTCATGACACTAGTTCTTCATGTTGCCATCTTCCCCTTAATTTATTATTTCTTCCCCTTTTTGTCACATCAACAAGTAAGTAGTAAAACGTAGACAACTATGAAGCATACAAGTACCATGTAAATGATGTAACGCTTAGAACAATAAGCTTCCCCTTATACCATGCGTTCACCATTTCTTTTGAACAAAAGTAGAAGTATCAACCATCAAAAGCAAACGAATAACTAACCACTTGCAGAAACGAATACTATGTAGTACCATCCATGATGAGAGCAACACCAGAAATTAACATGTAGTGCCATCTTTAAATGACTAATAGTATATGTACCCAAGTAGTAGTATCTTTGAAAAGATCAACTTCCAATGGTTGAATAGAACCAAATAAGATCAACTTTTGTCAAGTATCTTGAATCTTCAAATTCTATAGGCTTTATGTAATGATCACATATGAAGAAATCTAATTATGACTTACTTGATGATGAAGTAGAATAACCCGAACTTGTATTCCATGTCTTGTACTAAACATGTGACTCTAAAACTCACGTCTATAATGAGTAGACTATAAAACTCACGGCTATAATGAGTAGTCTCTTGACAAAAAGAATTCTCTAGCAAATATGAGCATAGAGCGTCTTAAGAAAAATCTCATACCTTTGCTACCTTTTTATCAAGTCCATTGTCACACCTTAAAAGAACCTACAAGTTACCTTCAAACGTTGACAAAATTTGAAGATTTGATAGAACACCAATCCGCGAAAATCTACTTCGTCTCAAAAAAAGTAATAAAAACTTTTCTTCGTAATCAATGAAAATAAAACGAGCCTTTATACCTTTAAGAACTAGTTGTTGTGAATGAACCAAACTCCAGACCAAAACAGCTCCAAAGCTGTCTGTCAGCGGCTACATACAACGATGTCAGCGGCTAAATTTCATGTGTCAACCGATAAATTAATCCACTGTCATCTGTCCGTGGCTAAATAATTCCTATCAGCCGCTTGAAAATATAACTTACTATTAACCAATCTGCACACATCTTTGCATCTTGCGAATACAAAATATACTAAACAGCCTCCAAACCCGCGTGAATTACTTGTCTTTTCCAACATGTATACAAGTCAGTATCAAATGTAATACAAATCCCTTATGCTTATGTGAACATAGGATATGTCACTTTCTTACAAGCCAATCCCACGTAGACTCCAAATAGTGGAACCAATTACATGAATATCATTAACTGTTTGAAGTCAAATAATAGTATAAAGTTATGACCAGGGACCACTTTTCCAAAGTAGAAACGCATGTATATAAGTTTCGTTTCTTTTCTTGTGCAAGAATAAAATACTGCCAATCCATTCTCAAAACCAAAACTAACCTTCGTCCGTTTCATTCTTTGTATTCGTCCAACAGTGACCCAATATCCTCACGTGAGATCACCAATAAGATCAAATATTATTCACTGGGACCAACTTTAGCCATGACAGAAAGTACTAACCATCTTTTTCTACGTAGACCACGGTGCTTTATACATGGAGAACGAACCATGCTTGGGCCACCAGTTTTGTCTTGGCTGCTATCTTTTTCTTTTGATGCTTCTTTCTACAACATTCACCTCGAATCCAGCTACTTTAAAAACACGTGATTGTACCTCTATTCTCCACAGCAAGCTGTTTGAACTTCCTAAGATGCAATACAATTATTTTAAGATCCGAATACAATCCCTAAAAAGTAGCCTCCCAATACTTTAGCAAGTGAATATTGCTCACACTTTTTTTGCCAAAACCAGATTTGATGTTGACTACTCACTACATACGTGAAACCATATAAACAATACACGTGCAGCAATCCATAGGACCACATTCACAGCCCTTATTCTTTCTCTGGCTGGATCACGAGCATTACTATCCAATCCCATATGTATTATTTATGAACCTATTGATCAGACCTGTTGTGTTCATCATATAATAATGAACAATCATGATCTTTGAGCCACAACTGCTGCTACTTCCCTAAAACGAACAGCTTCGTGTGAGCCTTTATCACTCAAATAACAGGCTCTGTAGCAGCTTCCTCCCCTTTGTAAGAATCCTCCCCTGATGAAAGGACTCTTGTCTGCCTTCTCCTAGATTCAGCAGTTTCCAAAACAACAATCCTCTCCCTCAATTGCTTGAGTTCAAGGCCTTGTGTGTTGACAGTATGTACCAGGTCTGCATTTTGCTTTTGCAAGCGAATGCAGACCGCCGTCAATTCCAACATTGTGTATGGTTCCAATCTGCCCTCCTCTAGAGTGGGTATTTGACCTCCCAAAGTAGAGTCACGGGGCATGGATGAGGTCTTAATGATGTTAGGACTGGCTTGGCCTGCATCTAAGCCAGAACCAATAGTCCTAGCCTCATCCATATCACCAACCACACTTGTGGTGGTGGTTCTCTCTGCAACATGGCTAGGACCACCAGAGGAGAACACTCCAGTAGTCCTTGGGCGTTTTACCAACCTAAATTCAGGGGGTGTAGAATATGATGTGGATTGGGTGGTAGTTTGAAGGTTAAGGGGTGTTTGGGTCTGTTGTGTAAAGTTGTCAACGTTTGGATTTGTAGTGCCAACGCCAACATTTAACATGTCAGCGTTAAAGGGATCTTGGTCAAGTTCCGTATGTTGAGATGAAGGTGATGGTTCAGGTAATGGGTCAAGTTGTGGTTGTGGGTCAGGTTGAGGTTGTGCTGCTGCAATAACAGCAAGCATGGCTTGGGTAAGGGGTAACTCTCTGTGAGGGGGTGAAATCATCTTACTAAAAATAGCTTTCTTTTGCATAGGGATCGCATGAAAATCATCATGATTCCTGTTGCAATACCTTTGCTCATCAAAAATCATTTGTAAAAATCTTGGGTAAGCCAAATTCATCTTATCACCCTTGTTTTTACACATGTCATCAAAAATCAGTTTAGAAAAATTATACTTTTGCCCATTAGTAATACACACAATTGCACTAGCAATAGACCTGTTAATTTCATTATGTGCAGTACATTTGGGACTTAAACATTGAAGGATGACATGCATTAAGTACTTCCAAGCTGGGGGAAATTCCTGTTTATTATATTTGTTTAAAGTACCCTCTTTAGGGAAAGGATACCCCAAAGCTTGAAGTCTTTGTTCTATCTCACCAGTGGGTAGAGTGGTTATACCATCTGCATCATGAAGATGCAAAGCCTGGCAAACCAAGGCTTCAGTAACCACCCATGGACCATAGCAGTTAATGTAGTCACATTATTAAGCGTTAAGGAACTTACAGTGTTCCAAAACTGTTTAATATGAGTGACAGGAATGAGAGGAGCATAAGAAAGTGCATACCGTAATGGGGATGCATTCAAATACGCCACCATCTGAGTGTATTGAGGAAACAGAGCATCATCAGCCTCAAAATAAGCAATCATATTATGTTGACTTCTGAATCCCAATACCAAGTCACTTGGTTTAAACTTAGGCGCCATTGATGTAGAAAGCTGTTTGTGAAAGGACATGTTTCATTTGCAGTAACATGACATTATTTGAGTTTGGAAAAGATAATGAGCTCAGTTTTAATAAGCCGGACAAATAAGCTAACACTACACCCCCGTATATCGGAAATGTTTGTTGCTACCATATGGACTTAAATGCATGTGAAGTTATAGTATTGCATAAAAAAATTTATAAATTTTATCTTATGTTTGTTATAAATTTGTTTAGGTATCCTCGTTTAGTTCTTCACTACTCCGACAGAAAGGACTCTCTCCGTCGGGAGTTATAAAGTTTGTGTAATTTTGTAACGAGTTTGTGTATTTTATATGTAGTTAGTAAAGTTTGTGCATATATATTTTAAACAACCTGGTAAATGTAAAAGTTTTAACATTTTGAAGTTTGTAATACTCGGTATTTTTTGGTCACTTTGCGTCTTGGTTCTGTTAGTGTAGTGTTCTTTTGTTACGTACATGAGTTAGTTTGGGTTAGTGTGTGTTAATCTAATATTGTTTCGTCTATGTTTGTTAAACTTGTGGATTTTGTGCGGATAGGATTCCTAAAGTGAGATTTTTGGACAATACTCGAGTCATGTAAGGAAAGTAACGGCTGAGCAATACGCTCAATGAACGGATATACGACATAGTATGAATGGCTGAAACATAAATAAGACTAATAGCAGCGAAAATGTATAAGTCCTGGAAAACCTGGAACATGTTTACAAAACTGGTTTTATGGTTTGAAAAGACTTATGTTTTTATATGAAAACTGTATTAATTAGCCAATAGCCTATATAGGTCATGAGGTTCCACCGTGCATGAATACTTAGAGGGGAGACCTCGTCATGCAATTAGAGGGGTTGCCTCTAATTAAATAGTCTGGGTAGGAGGGATCAACTCCTAGTGAAGGATGCAAGGCACACATCGCATTCACTCTGGTAATACTGGTAAAACATGTAACTAGGATGCACCCATATGCCCCACATGATAATATAACATAATGGCCAAAACTGAAAAGGGCGCCACGAGCAATCACTTCACCGTGGGGAAGTCATAACATTGGTGCCTCTAGTGTTATGGTTATGGTACCTCCATAACTAGGTGACACTGGTCATGCATGTATATGGCTTAGGCTCTTAAACTAACATAGGTAATCAAACATATAAAATAATACTGGAAAAACAGTTGGCTGCAACCGGAGAATCCTAATAAGGTAAGAATGTTCATACTAAAGGGACGGAAAAACGCTTATGTCCAGTGAACGAAGAAGACGAGAGAATGAACGTCCTACTTCAATCTCACTAATGCTACATAAAATATGGTACACGTATAAGTATTCTGTTTACTGAGTACGTAGCTGATTATATCATGTCTTAGCTTGTTTTATATGTTCTTGTCTTGTTTTACTGATTTTAAGGTTATGTTGTGTTTATCATGTATTCTATGTATTCTGATTAAGTATTACTTGTAGATCTTGTATTATTATACTTGTTGTGTAATAATAAGTAACTTTCTAAAAATAGCAGGTTTCCTAAAATAGAAAGTTTCCAAAAATAGATTAACTTCTTAAAATAGATCAGTTTCTAAAAATAGAAAGTTTCCAAAAATAGTAAGTTTCCTGAATTAGAAAGTTTCCATATTTAGAAATAAGCTGGATTAATAAGTTAATAATATAAGCTTAAGTTTACTGGTTAAATATCATAAGTCATGTGATTATTTATATAGTTTATTAATAATATCATGTTAACTAAATAAACTATAGGTTATAAGATTTAACTAAATATAAGCATGATTAAATTAAATTAAGGTGTATAAAATATTTAGGTTAAACATGTATTAATATTATATTAATTATAACCTAAGTCATGTTTATTAATTAATTATATTCCATGTCTTAATAATTAATTAATAATATAGTCTAAATTAAATAAATAAATACTTAGGTTAAAAACATGTATTATTTCATAAATAATAATTAACCTAAGTCCATGATTAATTAAATTAATTATTTGCCATGTTATTAATTAATTTAATTCTCTTGTTAAAAATAATATACTTGTAAAAATAAATACTTGTAAAAGTTTAGTCACGAACTGGACCAGTGACTTTTAATTTAGACACATGTGAACCGGACCGGAAACCCCATGAACCGGACCAACCAAACACACCCTTAACAGTGGCTAACCGGCTCAGCCGATTGCCACTATCTATGCAAAATCTCCACCGGCTTAAGCCGGTGGTTCCCTCTCGGTTAACCGCTGGCCACAACAAGTTTCCCACCGGCTGTGTACCGGTGGTTCCCCTTGTTGTTGCTGTGTTTCCCCTGCTAGACCACCACCGCCACCGGCAGTTAGCCGGTGGTGTTTTTTGTTGTTGCTGAGACCAAGAACGCCCACAAGGCCACCCGACTCGCGTCGTGGTCCTTGTTCTTTGCTGCCGAGACCACCACAGCCCACACCAAGACCATGGGGTCTCGGTTGGTGGTGATACGAATACCACCAAGAGCTTTGGCTCTTGGTTCTTGCGTCGGCCAAACCAAAACCCGAACCAATTCCATCTTTTTATTTTCCCATGAATTCTAACATGTTTAATTACTTGTTTTTATTAACCCCATGTTCATGTGTTCTTAAATTAAATAAAAAGAATAAGAGAAAAGGAATAACGGATTTACCGAATGCGTGAATCAATTGAGAACAATCACCCCTTGGTGGTGTGTGGTAGCTGGCGGCCAAAGAGGACAAAAGGGAGGCTAGGGTTTTTGATTTTTTTAGAAATCTTCTGTAAATGAAAAGGGTGTAAACCTTTTTGTTTAATTTTGTTAAAACTAAAATGGACTTGGGCCTTCCCTTGTCTTTGGTGTTCGTTGCTATAAGGGGCCCGCAAGGGGAAACCCGAATGTTTTTCGTGTCTATATTTTACGTGTTCATACGTTAGCGTTTTCGTGTTATGTTATAATTAATTGTTCGTTTTATAATTAAATACTTGTACGTAAACGATATTTATCGTATTATAATAAATACATATGTAATTACGTGTTCGTGATTTTAACGTTCATGATTTCATGTTCATGTTTATAATTATTATTGTTAATAATTATCGTATAGTATCACGTATTTAATACTTATCGTGTAATAACACGTACGTAATTTCTGAACTTACTATTCTTGACACGTGGTTCGTGATATAAAAGGAAAGTTTTAATTGGTTCGTATGTTTACTAAGTGTACTGTTCATGGTAAAAGTATGCGGGTTTTACAATAGAAATTTTGTTTACAGGTTTAGATTGTCGTTAGTTATAGGGCTTAATTACTTGCAATCACCTTATGTCCATTATCATGGAACCAAAGTATACATGGACACATGGTGAATGCCTTTCATAAGGTTACAAGTTTACAACTTACAAGTAGTTGTGACTTGTGAAGATATAAATCTGTTGTGTTTTTCTTTTTTTTGGTGTATTTTACTTTGATTCATGCATAAACATTAGCATTCATTTATCTGTCTATTTATGGTACTTAGTATATGGTATAACATGGTTGCCTAAATTTCTGTTTCTAACCAAGTTTTATCACAAGACTTCGGTATATGCTACACCGCGACTTAAAATGTGATTGGTAATGCTACTTAGCCGTAGTTGGGTAAAGCAGTTGTTTGCTATTGTTCCCCAGTTGTCAGACCTGAGCTAAAATGTGCTACCTGCAACTGTTACTTTCATTTTACAAATGTGCTACTAATCAAGACGACTGCCTTTTTGGATAGCTTGGAATAACTATGCAGCTACACAGTGTTAATTTTCTTGATAATGGGTTGGATTATATTCCCTTGGAAACTTTATCTTCTTATTCTCAATTTTAAACATAAGCTAATTAAAATTTTTAGTTGTTGCATACACTACGACGAAAAGCTTTGATAAAACTCTCAAATTAATATATATGTACATTTAAAAACCATTATATTTTAAACAAGCAGTTAATCATAAATAGTTTTCCAAATTAAAAATTTCCGCTTCAATCTTACTACATCATAAGCAACATGCATTGGTTGAATGACTTTAATCATACACAAACATCACTAATCAGCGATCATTATAAATATTGGCATAATCAAACGCATACAAATACACAGATAATATAAGTAAAAATATCACGTATAATGTGCCAAATCATGATTAAAAGATTGAGTAAACATGATCATAAACTATTACTCCTTTCATATCAAAATTATTGTTTTTTGACAAAAAAACACACAGTTTAAGAAAAACATCATAATTACAGTTTTCTCTCTTTTACTTTTTGAATAAATACTATTTTATCTTTAACCAATTAATTCAAAACTTTTTAAAATATTTTAATTATAACTTAAAGTACGGGTAATATTGTAATATCGGTCTAAATTTTCTACCTATTTTTTAAAATGAAAAATTTTAATTTGGTACAATTCAAAAAGGAAAAATGGATTCTAATTTTAAGACGATGGTAGTATGTAAGAATCAATACATGTGATTCTCGAATAGATAACAGAGACAAGAGTAAATTCCATTAGACAAGAGTAAATTGCATAAATCGCCTTCAATTTAGTGAATTAGTAAAATGTATTCGTATAAAATCTCTTATCTCTTAATTAGTAAATTTGATTAGGATGTAAAATAACACCCTAAATGTTTTAAAAAACAAGTGAGCAACTTTCGGGATTCTTTATATAAATTCAAAAAAATGACAAGAATATGTTTCACGTAAAAAAAAACTGGATGCAAATAGCCAAATAATCATTATTGAAACTTTTAGAAAAAAACTCGTGCATGCATGGGTAATATAACTAGTATTTAGAGAAATTATTTTATTTTTTTAAAAAGAAAATTATTTGAGGTTGAAAAAATATAAAACTTGTTTAGTTGTATTTTTTATATATTTTTTTAAAAATGGAGAAATCTTCATTCTCTACTTTTAAATAGAAAATTTAAAAAATCTAATTTTGCTCGTTTCTATTTTTCATCTTCCATCTAAACGCATTTCACTTATGATTTTGTTAGTGATTTTGTGCGTCTGATGTTGCAATTGCAAGTAATGATGTCAATTTAAGTACATATGTTTTCGGTTGATTTGGGTGATCCATTGGTCAAGCATTAAATCAGATCTGAGGGACTCGTACAATGACTACCCGTTTCGACTACTATAGGTACCGTGGTGAAATGAGCTATAATGAAATAGACAAGTTTCATACACAACTTTTTGTCCCATTATTTTATTTTCAGTGGCTACTTGTTTGGCAAACATAATACAAAACAATCTCACAAGAATAATTAGTAAAAACTGGAATAGTAGATGTTACATAACAGCTATTACAGATAGAATCATCCCAAGTGTTTCATAGCGGAAAGAAGAACAAGATCCACATGTTAAAGAGCCAGAAACATTTTAGACTTCCCAAGGTTCTATTTCATATACTTATGCAGAAACTTCCTATGGAAGTCGCTTCGAATAGTGTCATTGATGAAACGCTTCGGAGCCTTGGCTTCCCCACGAGCCTGGTTCTTGAAAACCACATCATCATCCCACCTGAAATATTAAAGTTAGATATCAACAACATTTGCTATAGGGATTCAATTAACATATAGATTACACATAGGTGGAGGTTGCAAAACGGGTCTGGCAAGTGAGACAAGTCAAAACGGATTAATTTGCTCATGTGAGAGCCTTAGACACGCCGGGTTGTTTACCCAACCCACCTGTCCCCAACATTGAAATTTATAAATAATACTGTTATTTGTAATAACGTATATGAAACTATTCAGCTTTTTCTATATCTGGTACTCAGCAGTTGAAACAAATTTGAAGGCACCCACGTACATCCCCCAATACATTTATATTTAAATTATTGTATATAAAAAATATATACAATTATAAGAGTTATTATTTTGATGCAAATAATCGAGAATACTGGAGAAATTTGACCAATCACCAATAAATCTAGGATTTTTATTTCACTGAGCTGTTCAGATAAAACATAGCCCGAATCGGCCATTCATACGTAGATGGGTCGAAATTGACACCTTTACATGCTGATAGAGATAGGGCAACTAACCTTCGTTTCAAACCAAAAGCTAATCCATTATTAAGCAAAGGGTTTCCCCGTATTAGTTCTGCTTCTTTTGCTTTTAGCTCCTCTTCTTGCAATTCGCGTTCCTGCACAAAACAGGTTTATGTGATCAACAAAAAAACCCAATATTCTCCCAACAAATTACCCTATCTACATCAAAGGTAATTATTTTAACCGCAAGCCACCCAAAGGACGTCAAAATGGCGGTGTAGGTGACAAATGGTCTCAACATGCAGGTTGAGTGTGACCCGAAATATGTATGGTCTAAAAAAAAATTATATACAAAAACCTTACTACTACGAATTTGGATTTATGTTTTGGATAATATGATTTATGAACGATGTGTGACCAGTCAAACCCAGCTAACCCACTTCCTTAAAGCTAATCTGTTTTATTCACCCATTTGGTCCGTCATTATACATATATACAAAACCCATTCACAAGAAAATGGGTCGAAATAGCCACCTTTACCCGGTTCAACAAAATTTAAGCAGCAAGAGAACTTTATTAAAACCGAGAGAAAAGGAAAACAATGCGCCAAATAAAGCATAGCGAGAAAAACTTACTTTCCGCAGTTTCTCTTCTGCTCTTTCCTTCCTTATTATTTCAAGCTCTGCCATAAGAGCTTCTGTGTCATCCTCGTCATCATCATCATCGTCTTCGTCACTAGAAACAGAAGAAATATGTCAGGCGTATGGAAAATATCAGGGTAGTTAAGATGACTAAAAAACTCAGTTGGCTTTTAATATATGGCACTGATGTAACAAAGGGGGGTGTGGGATTGCAACTATGAACTGATCAAACAACCATTCTAAAAGCAGATCCAGCGTCGTTAGTACCATACCAATGCTAACCCAAAAATTACATATATTAACCAAGATAAATATTCATGCAGAAAGACTCCAAATGTATTATAAAGTGAGTAAAGCTGGATCAAGTACGCAAATGATTAGACAGAAACGGCAGATAAGAAAAGATGTTCCAAAAAAATTGATTCAGGGTATGTTTCTCTCTATCGGTTCAGCTATAAAGGAAGCATGCCAGATGTGCTGCAAGTGGCCAAAACTGTACTTTCAATGCATTAAACTTCCTAAATCATGTTGTCCTACAAATACAATTCTCATAGCTATATATGCGACGCTAACTAACAATATATCATCCTAAAAATGCAATTCATATCAGCACAAATACATTCTCGTGGCTATATATGTGACGCTAACTAATTGAGGACAAAAATTGTCTCATGTCCACCAACCCACCCAATTTTCCACCTCTGGTCGACCTGCTAGCAAAACAAACAAGGCACCGTGCCTTTCAGTCATTCCTAATAGATCCAAATGATACTACAGAAGCAGAAAGAGACGTTAGCATGTTAAACGTGGCAATACCTATCGTCATCACTATTGACATCCCCATCAGCATCATCTGCATCTGCACTGCGTGGAACAATCCGTTCCTCAAATTCTCTTTTTGACCCTATTAATAATAAATTAACTATTAGTAAATACATTCTATTTGCACATGTGATCTGTAATAACAGCATAATGTGTGCAGTGTCAACCTTCTAGCAGATGATGACCACTCTCTTTACGATCTCGATCCCCTAAAACCATAATTAAATCAGCACAAGAAAGTCAATACTTTGTGAAGGTCACAACAAATATACAAGTAAGATAAAGATGGCGTGCACTTACTTCCGTAACCCTTATCTTTAGAAGAGAAGTGCTTCCGCTCCCGCTCCTCTAACTCTGCTTTGAGGTCTCTCTTCTCGAGTTCCTCCTGGGTGTCTTGACCCTCTCTCCTGCAGTAACGAGCACAGTACGACAATTAGATAAAAAAGCCAAATGACAAAAACATGGAAATTAATCGAATAGAGAAAACAATAGAGCGACACTGTAGATGCTTCATTTATTTGATCAGAAACTCGAAACACCCTTGATTTCAGAGAAGAAAGCCTAACATTGAGGCTAATAAAAATCTAACTATCGCCTTGTTAAACATTTAGTAAGTTAAGATGCAAAAAGGACCAAGTGAGGTTTTACACTTGCTATTCATGAGAGTGGGCACAAACAATATCTACAAAGGCCAGACAGATATCAATCAACTAACAAATAAAATGAGAATGACAATTTTTGCAGTGATAGATATGTGACATCTGCAACTACGTAGCTGCTCCAGCTCGCGCATACCATGATCAAAGCAAAGTGTTCACTTAAGTTTAGGCTCAGCTTATTAAGACAATATACTAATCCTAATTCCCGAACATGACCATCTATTGTCCTATTGGCTAGCCTTGGTGTATTTAAGAGCCTACACTACTTCTTATCTTGAATGGCAAATATATCCTAAGCCGCAACTATACTTGCTGTAACTTAATGTCCCTGCAATAGAAAACCTTTGTCGCAATCTATTTAAGCAAACCACTATTAGCAATGTCAGTTATCCCTTCTGTGAATTTTAACTTCAAGTATCGCACACTTCTTAAGCTCCTCCAGGCCAGTTAAAACCCGAAATTATATCTAACTAACAATTTAAAATAGCTGGCTATCTCCACCACCATATTGGCTTAGTGGTAAGACACCTGACGTCCTCACAAGAGGTTTAAGGTTTAAAACCTCACTAAGTACACATTCGGGGGTGGCTAAGGAAAGGGTCGGAAACGGCCACGCTGATACTCAGATTCCATGAAAACCTCATCCCTTTACCCAGTTAATGGTAATCCCAAACATGACTATCCTTTTCAATACTGGTTTATTAAAACCGCCTTAACTTAATTAATACCTAACTAACAAGACAAATTAAATTCACAAATATTCCCGGGTTTTACGTGATAATCGATTATATTTTGAAAGGTATTTAAGTAATTAGACTAGCTATAAGCCCCCATAAGCCCCTTTCAATAGGCTTGGGCTTTGCTTATGGAGGCTTACGACTTATAATAAGGTTACATACGCATGTGTGACAAACAAAGCTTATTTTAGCATCTCTAGCCCATATAAGCCCCTATAAGCATCACCCCAAATACACCCTAGGTACTAAACATTTAAACTATCAAAACCACCTACTGTGCAATCTCGCCATACATCTTCCAAATTACGCTATAATAATATATCAGAAAAAGTAAAGAGAAAAACATTAAACAACCTTGGCTTGAGAGTAGTGTGAGCGGCGATATCACGCGAGGAATACTTCTGAGAGGGACCAAAGATACGCGCCCCGCCTTGTTCATTTCCACCTTTCGCCGGTGCCCATGTAGGTCTTGCAGCAGTCGTCATACTTAATCAATTCCAAACCTAACCAATCTATTATCACATCCATAAATTAATCAATAACCCTAAAAAAATCAAAACTAATTAAAATATCAAATCGACCTATTATAAGGGGGTTTTGTTTAAGCCTATTTATGGGCTTACTCAGATTCAATTTATTTTTCATAAACTTATTTTTTTATGAATTATATAATCGAAATCGAGTAAGCCAGGAAATAGGCTTAAACAACATAACCCTAACTATTTTAAGGAGTGTTTGTTTTAAGCTTATTTTTGGCCTTATTTGGTTTCGGCTTATGTTTCATAAACTCAATTTTTACGGCGTATTTTGAAACTTATTAAATAAGCTTATTATAACATAATAAGCTTGTATAAAGCTGATAAGCTTCAATATAAGCCGTAAAAAATTGAGTTCATGAAACATAAATCGAAACCGAGTAAGCGCGAAAACAGGCTTAAACAAACATAACCGTAATTATATTAAAACATCAAATCGGTACTATTTTAAGGGGTGATTGTTTTAAGCTTATTTTTCGCCTTATTTGGTTTCGGCTTATGTTTCATAAACTCAATTTTTTACGGCGTATTTTGAAACTTACTAAATAAGCTTATTATAACATAATAAGCTTGTATAAAGCTGATAAGTTTCAATATAAGCCGTAAAAACTTGAGTTTATGAAACATAAATCGAAACCAAATAAGGCGAAAAACAAGCTTAAAACAAACACCCCGTAAAAAATTGAGTTTATAAAACATAAATCTAATATGAAAGAATGAATTAAAATTTTAGGGTTAGGGTTTACCGTTTTCCAGATGATGATGATCGATTCTGTGTGTGTGTTTTTTTTTTTTTTAATCGGAATAATGTAAAGTGGGTTACAAAGGGTCGATCTGGTTTTATAAAGTAAATGGGCCCTTATCTTTTGTGGTGTTTCTTTAAGTCTTTTGTTTTGGGCTTTGTTTGTGTCTGTAAGCCCGTTTTGACGGTGTTGTTTGGTTCGTTAATTTAAAATTTTGTAAAAAATATTATTTTAAAATTTTTAAAAATTTAGATTATGTGAAATAAAAAAATATTCATAATTTAAAATGGATGTGTGTATGTTCTGATCGACAGAATTTTATAATATTTTGAAATTCGTTAATTTGTTTGTTAGTGTAATACGGATAAATATTTTTTAATATTGATTTTATATATTTTCTATTTAAATGAGTAAAAAACAATTTCATTACTTTTACTTATATTTTGGTTGATCTAAACACGAACGAGCTCAACACGAGTTGACTAGGCTTGAATTGACACCTACCCGACTAACCCAAATTCAAATATGATTGGTTTCAGATATGAAAAATTAAACAAAAACAACCAGAAAAAAAAGTTTATAAATATATTTTCGAAGTAAATGAAAATGCTCTATGTTGATACAAAAGTTGGATGGACAGCGTTTGACCCGAATTAGGCTTAATTTGAGGTCTTGTGGACTCCGGTCTTGCACCAAGTGAACTTGTTTAGAGACCATGCACACTAATGAACAGACACCGTTAGGCTTATCGTGGGCGAGTGTCTCACGATTAAACTCAAACGTGAGAGTAAGTAATCAGTTTGAGTATTTTTTTTTAGGGTTAGAGTATTGTAAATATCGTACCTTTGTGGAATCTATGAGGTTCCTTTTATACCTGAGGGAACCCTAAGTCGGGCTTCCCTATTCTTGCGGCCTAAGCAAGAGATAATGATAGCATATAGGTTGATCCTTATCACGTAAACAAGGATAGTGTACATCTCTTCTGCTTAGGCGAATATAATCTTTATCTAGTTTATATTCTGTTTGATTATGTCATAGTGCGACAAGGACACGGTTAAGCTTTTTCTTGAGGAGAGAGCACATGGATGCTCTCCCTTTATCGGATAATGTTCCTCCAATCATGACCTCTTGCTCTGGGAATTTTGGGTGAATCGCTACTTTTAGGTTGGGGTTCGTATCGCGGCTAGTGCTAATGGTTATGCTACGATATTGGACTTTGCTGGTGGTATCACAGTATTGTAAATCGTGACGATACCACCTTCAACATGTAATTTAAGCATTCTATGAGTCGTGGATGGCACGGCTCGCATAGCCAGTATACCTGGTCGTCCGATAATGCCAGTGTATGGTGATGGTGAGCATATTACCATAAAGTTCATCGAGGATGTGGTTGAATGCTTCGTGTATCCGACCGTTACTAACAGCCACAATTGACCAAGTGGCCAGATCACCTTTCCACTAAAGCCTGTGAGCGGCAACATTGTCGGCCTCAACTGACTCTTCACCCCTGGCCGTAGTCGTGCAAAGCAGTGTTCGTAGAGGATTTCTGCTAAAAACCCACCATCCATATACCTGCGATGGACAACGTGGCCCCCAATGTTTATCTCAATTGTCAAGGGGTCGTCAGCCACACTGCTTGCAGTTAAAGGAAGGAACAAGATCTCTTTTCCCTATGAGAATTTTTTGGCTAACCTTTTTTTGGTTAGGCGCTGCCATGATTGCACCATATAGATGGTCACATGCTTATCCTTAGGTTGGTCTTTTTTGTTCTCTTTTTTCTTATTGTCCTTTCCGTCCTTTAACTCTTTGATAAGATGTTTAATCTTGCCTGCTTTTACCATCTCCTAGATATGTCTTTTGAGTTGCACGCACTCGTTTGTCTCGTGTCATGTTCCCCTTAGTACTCTCAGTACTTGTTACCAACGCGCCTTTCCACCGGGGTGGTCATTGGTGGAGGTTTTGGGAAATTTGATCCTTCAGCTGTTAACAGCTTTCTTCAAGTCAACTTAAGGGGGTGTCATTTCCACGCCCTCCTCTTTGTTGTCCATGGTAATCGTTGTTGCGGTCGTTATTCTGGCCATTAGACTGTCTCTTGTGCTGATCTTGAGACATGTAGTTTGAATAACCCATTATACTGTCTGCGGCTGTAGCTTCTCCTTGGATAAAGGATCTGGCTCTTCGCATTAGTTCGTCAAAGGTTTGGGGAATCCTATCGTTCAGACGCTTGATCAACTCCTAATTGGTTATCCCATTCATATAATCGGAGATTTTTAATATCTCTAGGCATGCCTTAATGTGTACGCACTCATCCTTGAAGCGTTCTTTAAAATCCTCTAAAGAATCGCTTTGTTACTGTTTCACTCTTTCGAGTGAGAGCGGGTTTTTGGCGCACTTCTTACGGTGCGTAAAGTTTCTTCTAAAAGCTTTTCGTAGATCTTCGAACCCGTCGATGTTTCGACAGTAAACTCTAAAAACATGACCAAGACTTCATCTCTAGCATGACTAGCACGGTAAAGAAAATCGTTTTCTAGCCATCGAATCATGAGGTTACGTGGACGCACTACAAAAAATAGTGGTTTATGGGACTCTTCTGTAGGACCTTTTTTTGTCGTCTTAATTAGATACCTAATATGAAGAGTTAACTTTTAAGTTCTAATAGGAGATTAGTTATTAAGACACTAGTTATTATAATCGTAATAAGATCATTTACGTGACACATACTTTTAAAGGTTGTATTATGATAGAACGTAACAGGACACTTGTTTTGTAAGTTCTATCAAATTCATTTTTATAGAAAACTTTTTAGTTGAGGTCCTTTTACAATACAACCTAATAAGACACTTTGAGATATGGTCCTAATACGTTAGTTTTATAGGACACGTAGTTAGTAAGGTGTTAATTGATGAGAGCTTATAGAACATTTGGTATGCGAGTCCGATTAGGATATATTATATGACATTTACTTATAGAAGTTCTATTATGTTGATAAGAAAATAAGACGTGTGACATTTATCTCTAATTATGTTGACTATTTTAGGTCGTTTTATGCGTGGTTGTATTTAGAGCACGCGGTTAGGCCTTAAAAGTTGTATCAAAGGCGCTCGTAATATTTTGAGACTTTGGCATCAGAATTGTTTGACACCACATTTACTAGGGTAACCGATCGATGGGGCCCAAAATATGATGTCAAACTATTTTTTAATACAAAATAACTTAATTAAAATTTAATTAAATAAAAAAAGTATTACATAAAAAAAACATTACAATAAAAACATTACATAAAAAAATTACCATAATAAGAAACATTACAATAAAAAATTTACAATTTAGTGATTACGGATCATACGATACCTTCGTCAGAATTTCTCTTGGGTTTACTTTGGAGGAGTCTCGTGATCGCCAAAATAGTCATCGACTAACCTTTAACTCGCGTCTTCCCGTTCACGAGGTATATATGTCCTCGTATGTATTGGAGACGACCCCAAGCCACCGACTTCTTGATTACACATATCCAAAATGTTGCATACTTCGTAAAACTTCGCATATAGCGTTCGTGATCGTCTCTTAAATACATTTTGCATTCGTTGACGGTGTTGTGGTAAGGATCCATGTGAGTAAAAAATAATAGTAGTAGAGAAATATGAGACTGTAATGTAAGAATTGGGTGTATAAAATTTGGTAAAAAGAGATAATATTTATAAAATTTTTGGGGTTTAAATTTTGAAAAGGGGGTATTTTTTCAAAAAAACGGCTCGTAAGCCTCTTCAACGGATATATTTTAAATTTTGGAAAAAAAAAAGAAAAAATAAGCTACCAGTCGAGCTGGTGGGAACGACGGGAGCAGCCTTGGCGCGAGCACCGGAGATGTGCGCCAACCAACGTCTGGCGCCAAAACCTTAACAGCTAGGTGGTCAGCCACCGTTCCTCAGGCTCTTAGAGGTGATAAACCACGTCTATTTTTCTATTTTTGGGCATTTTTACCTTTTTTTTTAAGGTAAGAGGAATTATTTGCTAATTAATTATTGTTGATAGACTCAATTAGCACATGTACACACTTGATGGGGTCTAATGAGAGAGTATGTTAAACACCAAATGGGCTCATTTGGTCCGCCGTCCGTTTTGACCGACGTCCGTTTTACCTGCCACCCGTTTTGCCCCCTTGTCGTGCCCGGCCGGCCCGCCCAATTTGCCACATCTAGTTGTAGTATAGTGAAGCTTCCTTCATCCGACAACTAATCTGTTGCAATCTGGATCAGCTGAGATATCGTTTATTATGTTAATTGCAAAGTTGAGATCAATGTAAACTCCCAATTTAGTATAAACCAAAACAACCAATCATATTCACTCACTTTTGAAGAACCCCACTTTTCACGTCTATTATTAAATCATCTTTCTATCGAGAGACACAAATTTGGACGACCATTTATTTGTCTAAGAAAATCATATATCGTGTTTGTGATACGAATTGTATATGATTTCCAAAATCATATATGATTTCAGAAAATCATAAATGATTCCATAAAATGATAAATTATTTTAGACAATCATCTATGATTCGTTGTACGAATCATATATGATTCATGATACGGATCATATATGATTTTCTCAGACAAAAAAAAGTTAGTCGAAAGTTTATACATGTGCCCGTCAATAAAAGACAATTTAATTCTCGTCACGATGGTGTGTTTTGTTTTGTGTAACAATAAGCGGTTCGTGAGATATTTAATTCCCGTCAAATGTATATTTTTCATGACAAATGGTCCTAGGTGATATTGGGCCAAATAAATCCATGTGAAGTAAGTGAAGACTTTCCTTGATTGAGTAAGTTTGCTTTGTTTTGAAACTGGCCCTATGGTGCTTCCCTTTTTCACATGTTGAGCATGGTTTGTCCTTGGAATAGACAAGTGAAGGAAGACCAATAACAAGATTTTGTTTTGCCAACATAGTTATTGTTTTGAAATTTAGATGGGGGAGCCTCTTATGCCAAATCTAGTTAGTAATGTTGGAGGCTCTAGCAAAGAAACATGTCTCTTGAGTAGAGTGCATGTTCATAACATAAACATCTTTGAATTTTGGAGCAATCATCATAATTTTATGATTGGAGTTGAAGATTGTACCTTTTTGTCATCAAACAACACTAGATACTTTGCATCATAAAGTTGACTGATGCTGATGAGGTTGTGCTTTAATCCATTGACATATGTCACCCTTGTAAAAACTATACCATTGCATAACACTGAACCAAATCCTTCAGTAGTAGTTGGTGAGTTATCACCAAACACAACTTTAGGACCTTGTTCCTCCTTATACTTGTGCAAATGACTTTTGGTACAAGTCGTATGCCTTGAGAAGCCACTATCCAAGTACCAAATAGGCTTCCTGAGATCACAATACACAAGTTAAGGAAATGGTCAATTTTGTTTTGAATCCCACCTTTGATGGGTGGGTGTTTTAGACCTAGAAGGTGTTTTAGATCTGAATGATCCTTTAGATGAGGATGAATAAGATTGCTCAGGAGAAGAAGGATAGGATTCGACAACATTTGCTTTCTTTGCCTGAAGGGCTTCACTCTTCTGAACCACTCTATATGATTGTGATCAGATGTAGTGTGGACATTACTTCAACAAGTTTCACAACATTTGACAATAGAGTTTGGGTTCCTTGGTTTGATACCCCTTCTAAGAGAGATAATCCGATTATGTCCATGAGTGTCATGGTCATAACTTCCACAAATATCACAAACAGGATAGTAGTGACAGTCATCTGAGTGATGATTGCCCATACTACAATGAATGCATGGTGGGAAAGGCATATTTCACCTAGAAAGAGATGCTTCAGTGTTGTGAGCATCAGCACTAGTTTTAGCAAGCATATATTGAGTATGTTCACAAGTGCGATGGTCAGTCCTCTCACATTTAGTACAATAAATCACTTTTAGGCAAGTTTTAGTGAGATGGTTGTTTAGACCACATAGATCATATGCCCTTTTAAATTATGCCTTGTACTTATAATGTGGAGAGTTTGAAGGTTCATCTCTGAATCGAGTTGGTGTTTGCTGCTGTCTGAGTTGCAATTTGATATCATTGATCTCTTGCATGACAAGAGACATTCTCTCATCTTCCTCAGATCTAGCATTCTTCAGTTTATTTATTGAAACTGAAGAGGTAGTTCCCATATGTGACCCATCTGCAGGAGTTGAAGAGTTCTTTGAGGTGTCCATTTTGACATGTTTAGGAGACCTACCCTTGTGTGTTGTGTGAGACTTAATGATTGACTGGATTGATTTTGGTCCAGTAGAGGGTTCAGTACTTGCCAGCTTCTCCAAAGGAGGAAGTGGGGTACTTACTTCATTCTCTAAATCATCATCTGAGTCATCTTAAGTAAATGAAGATTCAACAGGTGCTGAGGGGTTTTGATCTAGGGTTCCAATAAAAAAACACAAAAAAACTGTTCATCGACGCTATTGTTCACCGGCGGCTATTGTTCATCGAAGTATTGTTCATCCAAGGTACTATTTCACAGAACTGTTCATCCGGTTATTGTTCATGGGTATTGTTCATCCGAAAAAATATAACTTTTTTTAATTGTTTTTCGATTCCTATGGCATCAAGCAAGAGCGATTGGGACACGCTATCTAAGCTCTTGCAGAAGGGTATAGTGGCCGATTATGAGAGTAAGTTTGTGATACTTGCAGATCGAGTTACATGGATGTCTGAGTATTTACTAATATATTTTTATATATGTGGCCTTAAACCGCTCCTACAATGTGCACTCATAAGGTCATCGCTTACAACTTTAGGAGAAGCCTTTTGCTTAGCTCGTATAATGGAGGTTCGTTTTGAGACAATTGCAGGGAAAAAGCTTAACATTGAAGAGAAATTAAATGTCGTTCTATCATGGCCAATTGAAGAAGCTCCACCTGTGGTTAAAGGGTCTTTCGAAGCTAAGGAAGATATTGGTGTTGTTGAGGTTAGTAGCATGATAGATTATGTATTCGATATTCGTGAGAGTAATGTGGAAAGTATGAAAGTTTGTAGCGACTTTGTGAATTTTCAAAAAATAAGGGGATTGTGGAAGATATTGTTATGGATAGTTGTGAAGCGCGTGAGGTTGACGATGATGAGTTAAATAAAGTGATATCGTTACCTAAGGATGATGGTGACAATTCAAAAGCTTTAGGTCTAGAAACGCTAGTGAAAGAAGATGGATTAGCAGACGACGGGGTTAGTCCTATACTCTCTTGTTTGGTCGATCATGAAAGTCTACGAGTTCGTCAATTATGTGAAAGAATGGGTATCGGCGATGATCACGGGCTTGTGTTCTAAACGAACTAAGGCCAATCCAAATTGCTCTTGTAAAAGATCTGCTACAAACTGCTAATCGCTTTTGGTCACAAATCTTTGGGGTTGCTTTTTCCAATAAACGTTGGTTACATTTCTTTATCTTATTTGTACCAGTAACTGGTTTATGGATGAGTGCTCTTGGAGTAGTCGGTCTGGCCTTAAACCTACGTGCCTATGACTTCGTTTCTCAGGAAATTCGCGCGGCGGAAGATCCTGAATTTGAGACTTTCTACACCAAAAATATTCTTTTAAACGAAGGTATTCGTGCTTGGATGGCGGCTCAAGATCAGCCTCATGAAAACCTTATATTCCCTGAGGAGGTTCTACCCCGTGGAAACGCTCTTTAATGGAACTTTAGCTTTAGCTGGTCGTGACCAAGAAACCCAGAGCAATAGCATGATGAACCAAAAAGTCTCCAGGACCTATTGCTAAGAATAGTGAATTACTCTGGGTTTACATACAACTACGTTGATCTTAGTAAAAGGTGCGCTAGATGCACGTGGTTCCAAGTTAATGCCAAATAAAAATGATTTCGGTTATAGTTTTCCGTGCGATGGCCCAGGACGAGGCGGTACTTTTGATATTTCGGCTTGGGACGCATTTTATTTGGCAGTTTTTTTGATGTTAAATACCATTGGATGGGTTACTTTTTATTGGCATTGGAAGCACATTACATTATGACAGGGTAATGTTTCATAGTTTAATGAATCTTCCACTTATTTGATGGGCTGGTTAAGAGATTATTTATGGTTAAACTCTTCACAACTTATTAATGGATATAATCTTTTTGGTATGAAGGGAAGCCGTAAGTTAACTATCTACATCATGCTAATTCTTGGTCGTGGCAGTGATTCGTTTTTGCGCTCTTTTATCTCAGCAACACCAATTACACCGTCTTAGGGTAGTAAAAGTGCACAATTTAGAATGGGAAGTGTTTTATGGAAAGTGTGTTATAGCTTAATTAATTGTTGTCGCTTCTCATTTGTAGCAAGAATTTTATGTGTTTTGCGAAATGAATTGTCTAGGAGCCAACAAGAGAGGTTGCACATTTACATATTTTGTTTGATGAAAGTGTAAGTGTAATTAGTATTGCAACTAATGACAATCCATAAAATTTTATTGTAACTATGTACATAACATGAATGGGTTGACTTCGGTTTTGCTTCATATTTAACCGGTCAAACAGATTAAAAAAATAATAGCACAGCGTAGCGGGTCGAAGTCGTCCAATGCTGATTTTTAATGCTTACATCCTATTTGAAAGATAACAATTCTTTCAAATTCATGTTTTAATAACACGTCATCTTTTTACAAGTTCCGAATGAATCATTATAAGATTTTGGTCTAATAGGCTGTTTTGATATGGGTTTTTGAACGAGGCATTTGGTTTTTTATGTGTAATTAAAGGTTGTTTGGATTTGATTTTTGGTATTGTTCAAGAACTTTTACTTTTGATCAATTGATATGATTATTTTGTTATTACAGGAACCAATTATTAGTAAGATGTGGTTGCTGCAACCGATAGGTGGTGTGTTGTTCTTAGGGAGGAGGCTTTGCTTCACGCCATATAGGCGATATAAAATATATATTCACTACTTATTGCGGATTTGGGTCCTCATGCTCGAAACCTACGAGGAGAAGGGAATCCTTGGTCAAGCTTCGCACAGGTTGTGCATATTAAGTATGTATGGATCTCCATGATCAATCTGAAGTAAAAAAAGATACTTTAATTTCTTGCCCACTTTAGCTATTTTGCTAAGATGAATACTTGGCTTTGTATATATCATTACGCTTCTATAGGATACAATAAATATACTCTTGCTAATATAGTTGTTAAATATATGTCTGGCCATTTTTTTCCTATTTTGTTGTCAAGATGCAGTAAGTGTACCCTTGCTATTTGCTAATAAAGTCTTCATCTTTATTTCACGATCTCATAGTATAGTTTATTTTGTCGCCAATCTGAATTGATTGTGTAATGGGTCAAGTTTTTGCATTCGTTTAAATATTTTTAATTGAGTTGGTTGGCGTGATCTATTTGAAGATCTATAAGGGTAATTAGTCATCTTTTGTTTTACGAAAATAATTTTTAATTTGTCCCCAATAACACAATTCATAAGGTCTACAATGGCATGTACTTAAAGGAAGGAAAGTCGAGCGAGTAGAGGAATGGTGCTCTTAATACTACTTACACATAAGCTCTTAAATAATCACATTATGCCAAATGCCTAAAAAGCCAACTATTGCATCATAAACTCAAAATTATTTTGTTTAGCTTCAAGGCTGTATATTACAGGATATATGAAAGTAATTTAGGATTTGCATAAATTATACAAAAAGGCATCTATTGGTTGTTGTTCTCGGAAGTAATATTGTAACTATCAACTATAAAAATTGAGGAGCTAACAACTCCTATTAGATCACATTTATGTTTCTGATAAAAAGGTGAGGTTTAAAAAAGAGGACAATAGATAGTCTGTATAAATGGAGAATGAAAAGTAAATTGATTAACTAATTATGAGGATATTCACATTAAAAGTAGAATGGGAAAGCCATTATACATTATTTTAGCCATTATTTTCGTTTATACATTATTTTCGTTTAAGGTTATTTATGTTTAACTATTGCATGATGTCCTTGCAAGTACGGGTTGAAACAGACCTAGATGAGCTGGCTTACCCTAAGAGGAAGACGACAAAAAACAATATCCGTGAAGGATATTTATAAAAAGATGCAATCTGCTGTAAGTCAATATTCTTTTGCTCTTATAATTAGTCAAAATAAGATCCAAATCACAGAACTAAATGGTTTGTTTGATCCGAGAATCAAACACTTTTTAAATCAAACATCCGAGAATTGAACTGATTTATTTTAAATACAAAGGTGGATGCTGTTGCGAACACTTGGTACAATAGCAAGCTACCAGCTCAAATGGCCACATAAACACATATGTATATACCAGCTCAAATATGGACCTTTTAGTAAGATGTGTTAGTTGGTCATTCATGGTTGTTCAAAGGGAGGTAACCTGCTGGCATAATTCTTTATAGGGATTTACTTCAATATTTACCATATTTTGGCTTTAATAGTTACAGTCAAATTGTAATATTACAAGCTCTATACTTTGACTAAACGAGGACACATTTTGTATGTGCATTCTTTGATTCTCTGAGACTTATTACTTCAATTTTAGTCAGCAAGAATTATACATTTTGTACACATCTGTGAATGTTATGTGATATTCATAGATAGAATTACATGATAGTATGCATAAATTGTAGTTTGATATTTCATTCCAATTTTATATTTTATACACAAAAAACATGATCGACTATACAAATTTAATTCAGGCAACCCTATACTACACAGGTCATATACTATTACCTCATCAAATACGCGTAATG
Organism: Glebionis coronaria; assembly: GCA_025667525.1. Taxonomy (NCBI): domain Eukaryota; kingdom Viridiplantae; phylum Streptophyta; class Magnoliopsida; order Asterales; family Asteraceae; genus Glebionis; species Glebionis coronaria. The sequence continues at coordinate 46,638,172 of CM046879.1, read as the reverse complement.
CCCAAACACGCAATTGATATGTTTTATTTTAATTTTTTTGAAGGGCAAAATTCATATGTTTTATATAGTGAGCTCAAGGTTAATCTAGATATTGTAGGCTTGCAAAATGCAGCTATTAAGTGATAAAAAAAATCCATACTTCTATTATAGAACTTCTATATAAATAAAAGCATTAGTTGCTAATAAGAAAAATTGAAGTTAGAGAAGTAAATGAAATCTTACAATAACAACTTTAAATAGCCTAATGTCATAATATGCTTATTTCATATCTAAATTGAGGTTTCATATTAGTTAAACGAGACTAGGAGTTTGAATACTTGATAGGTGTGTAAACACCCATCTTTTCTACCACTTAATTACAATAATAACCGGACCAAAACGTGTATTTTATGTCTTTTATGTCGGAATTATGCGTGGTTTGTGTTTTTGTTGTGATTTAGGACGAAAAGGTGAAAAGTGAAGAAAACACGGGAATTCACGGGCATTTACGGACTTTTATGAAGAAAAGGATGAAAGACGAAGTCAAGAAGTCAACAGTGGATAAAGAACGGAAGTCCAAGACCAATTCTGAAGATTTATCGAAGAAAAAGTCAAAAGACGGAAGTTTACTTAAATCCGAGGAACTCAAGTCTTATTTATCGAAGAATTAAAAGACGAGTCCAAAGAAATCCCGAGCCAAAAGTCATCCCATTCCAAGATTAACAAGAAGATTAAGAAGGAAGGACTTGATGGTGCAATTAACAAGAAAGGAAGGAGGGAGGAAGCTTCCTCTAACCTCTCCCCTAATCACCTATGAATACTCTCATTTTCATTTCATTTAGTTTTGTTGGCTAAGGTGACAATTAGTCTTCCACCATTTAAATACTTGTTCATTTATTTTTCATGTCAATTTAATTACCTTGTCTTGCACTTTATTTATCTTTTAATTTCAAGTAAGTTTTCAATTTGTGTTCTTTAAATTCTTGTCTTTAATCTTTCTTTATCATTTGATCTAGTCTTTTTATCAATCTCATTCTACCTTTCTCTCTTTTTGTTTCGGCTTGAATTTCGGATTAAGCAAGGTTTTGCTTAATCCATTTGCTTATTTTGATTAAAGTTTCGTCCTTTTTATTTCCTTACACGAAATAAGCCACGAGATTGACAACCTTGTGTGCTTATTTGGAATTTTTCTTAAGTATTTTGAAAGTTTTCTTTAAAGTTTTGATTTTTAACTTTTGATTTCATTTAAGTTTCGTGTTTAAAAGTTTGAAAGACTTTAACTTTCTAGCTTATTGTTTCGTTTTGATTTTATTTCATTAAAGTTTTTGGTAACTGCTTATTAGAATAGCTTATTTAGTTCTTGTGCTTATTACCAAGTTGGTTCCATCGGAAAGTTAGGGTTTTCCACATTGCGACGGTTGCAATTCCACATTCCGATAGTGACAGTATTGGGTCCAAGGGTTTTGCATTCCGATCCGGGATTGCGATAGGTGTACCATTTCCTCATTCCGATCTGGGGATTGCGATCGCATATTGCGATCGCTCTTTCCGACGGCTCTTGAGGGTCACTTAGACGAAGTGCTGCCCAATTTTCCCCAGCCACATTCCGATCTAGGTGATATTCCGATAGGACACATTCCGATCTGGACTACATTGCGATCTGAGGTTGTTAGGTTATTCCGATCTGAAAAGGTGACATATTCCGATCTGGGTTTCTTCAACATTCCGATAGGTGGTGTGTTCATTCCGATGGTAAGTTGATCGGAATACATTCCGATCTAGGTTAACTTTCATATTTTGTCTTGTTTAATTTTTAGTTTATGTTTTTAATACTTGTCTAATTTTAATTCTCGTTACATTTTAAATTTAAGTCATTTTAATTAATTTACTTTCCGTCACATTTTTAAATATCGCACTTTCTTTTAAATTAGACTTAGATTTTAATTTCACGCATTTCATATACTTGCCCTTTACTTTAACGACATTTACTTTTAAGTCTTGCACATTTAAATTTAAAACCAACCAAAAATATTTGTTTCCACCAAAATAAAACTGAGTCACATAGAAAACCTAGATCAATTCGATTAGACCAACACACAACGAACACTTAACTTTCTTACGGGGTGTCAAAAGCCTTGTATTAAATGGCGCCGCTGCCGGCTCTTTTCGTAAAGATCAACAGTTTTTTGTGAGAGACACGTTGCTTTTTGGGATCCGTTCACTTGTGAACGTTACTTTTCTTGCATAAAAAATTCCAAAAACTCATAAAAATTAAAAATTGATAAAAAACCATAAAAATTAAAAATTTCAAAAACCCAAAAAGATTTTATCTTTCTTGTGTATATATATTGTATTTGTGTTTGGTTTTGTTTTCTTTTGCATTTTCAGGTGTATGCGTACTAGATCTTCTAATTATCAAGAGCCCGAGCCTCAAGAAGATTTAGATATGGCAGGTGTTAACAACAACAACATTCCACCAAACCTGAATAATAATAATAACAACAATGCTCTTCCACCGCCCGATCTTCGGACCATGGAGGAACTTTGTCAACCAACAATGTTTGGACGAGGAGGACCGATTGCGCCGATGCAAATCAACGCTCCTGAGTTTTCGTTGAAGCACCACATGATTCAGCAAGTGCAAACAAACCCATTCCGTGGATTGCCTGATGATGATGCCAACAAACACCTCGACAAATTCATTACAATCACCCAGAGCATGAAGTTGGCTGGTGCCACTATGGATGAGCTTCGCCTACAACTCTTTCCACACACTCTATTACATCATGCCGAGAAATGGTTTGATCGTCTCCCGAAGAATTCTATTCACACTTGGGATGACATGACTCAACGCTTTTTGTCGCGCTACTTTCCACCATCTATGGTCACAAGCCTTCGCAATCAGATCAGCGGTTTCATGCAAGATCCCGATGAATCTCTTTTCGATGCATGGGAGAGATATAATGTCTTGATCGACCGTTGTCCAAACCACAACATGCTTCCGGTCACCTTGATCGATACTTTCTACAACGGATTGACTTTTCGAGATCGTGATACGATCAATGCAGCCGTCGGTGGCACATTCATGAAAAGGAGACCCGAGGAGTGTAGAGAGTTAATAGAAAACATGACTACTCATCATAAGAACTGGGACTCCTCTGCTTCTTCCAGAAACAACCCGAGAGTCAATGTTTCTTCTACCTCAGCAAACCCTGAGATGACCGAACTCACCCGCATGATGGCTGAAATGAGCAAAAGTATTACGCTTCTCGCTTCAAATCAACAACAACAACAAGTTAAAGCGGTTGCTAATTCTTGTGAAACATGCGGCGGTCCTCACTCATACACCGATTGTCCTTCGACACAAGGAAATCCGGAAAATGTGTATGCAGCTTATGGTAATTATTCACCGGAAAATTACCAAGCTCGACCTCAAGGGGATAGAAATCTGCTGAGCTACCGATCCAACAATTACCTTTCACCCGGTTTTTCTCCTCAAAACCAAAACCCCGCCAACAACTACACTAGAAGCAACCAAATCCCACCAAGAGCTTCTAATCCTTATCACCCACCCACCCAACAAACTCCACCCATTAATCCCGATGTTGAGGCCATCATGAGAACCCAAGGTGAGCAAATCAAGAACTTGCAGAGCCAAATTATCAATCTGAAAGGAGATATCACAAAGCAAGGAAATGAGATAAGATCCGAGCTTCGAGATAACATTCAATCCTCCTTCAGCAGTCAAACCAATGATTTGAAGAATATGCTTGCTAGTTTCTTGCCAGCCGCTCAACCTTCTACTTTAAGTTCTCTACCTTCAAACACCGTCACTAATCCGCGAGCCAATGTGAGTGCTATTACTACTCGTAGTGGAGTTACCATCGTAGGACCACCAATCCCACCCCCATCATCTACACCTCCTCCACCACCATGTACCCCTACTCCTCCTACACCTAGTATTAGTGCACCATTACCGTCTCTGCCTCGACGTGATGAAGTTCCCGCCAATGACCCTTCAACATCTCAACCGTTACCTACTACACCTGCTCCTTCACCACCCAAACCTAATATCTCTTATCCTTCTCGCTTGGGCAAGAACAAAATGCTAAACAAGGAGGACGCTCAAGTGACTAGCTATATCAAGATGATTTCTCAAATGAACTTCAACATTAGCTTTCTTGAAGCACTTGTCCACATGCCCAAATTTGTTAAAGCATTTAAGGAATTGCTTAACAAGAAGGAAAAGCTGATGGAACTCGCCAACACACGCTTAAATGAAAACTGCTCTGCAGTTATTCTTAAAGAACTTCCGGAAAAGCTTGGAGATCCCGGTCGTTTTGTGTTGCTTTGCGTGTTCAACAAAACTGAAGAATTTACTGCCCTTGCTGATCTCGGGGCTAGTATTAATCTTATGCCATTGAGTGTTTGGAAAACACTATCATTGCCCGACCTCACTCCAACAAAGATGACTCTTGAACTTGCAAATCGCACTCTCGCTTACCCCGTTGGTATAGCCGAAGACGTGTTCATTAAAGTTGGCGCATTTACTTTCCCGGTCGATTTTGTCGTAGTTGATTATGAAATGGACCCTCGTATTCCTTTAATACTTGGTCGGCCATTCTTGAGAACCGGACGAGCTCTAGTGGATTTTGCCGAAGGTGAGTTAATCTTACGAGTCGGGGATGATGCACAAGTTTTCAAAATGGGGAAGCTTACAGGCAAATCTTTTGGAGGCCGAGAATCAGTGAATATGATAAATGTGCTCGATGACTTTGTCGTCTACGACAATCCTCTATTCGACTCTTGCATCGATAATCCACTTTTTCATGATAATATGGATGATTCTCACTCTACTTTGGACGCTTCTCCCATTTATGATTCTTCACCGGTCTTTGATGCTTATGATGATGATGATTCTAGCTCAGATTCGGATGATTTTGATTGTACTTCTGAGTATCCTGAGCTGCCTACATATGATGATTTTGATGAGGCCGATACTCTCTCGAGCGATTCTTCACATGATGAAGATCCTCCGCCATCACTCGATCCTACTTTGGACGATTACTCATTCGAGGAAGACTTCTCTGAATTTCTCAACACATACTTCCCGCATGAGAGTGATGCACCTCCTTTAGACTTTGAAGATTATCGCCTTGATCCTACTTTGGATTTGAAGAGCATTTTGTCAAAGGAGAAGAAACCGGTTGACACCGAAATCCGTTGCACATATGATTTGACACCTCTTTGTCCCACTTCTGAGGACGAGGTTGTGCTTCTTTGCGGATCTTCTTCACACTCGGCTGAGCCAGAGTGCTATTTTCCCCTAAAGGAAAAGGTGTTCGACCCCGGTATTGAAATCTTTAAGCCATCTCAGTATCCACCTGATGAAATAAAAGGAAATATCTTTGGAAATTTTGAAGACATGCTTGCTCCACTTCAACTTTGCTTCCACCGTGCTCCATCGCTGCTTAAGGGAACCTTGCCATTTCTCTTTTGGCTTGCCTTGTTCACCTTAAGCTCGTTCTTATTGATGGATGAAAACTATGTCTTTGATCCTGGTGGATTTGTTTCATGCTACTTCCGTTGATGATCAAGGTCGAGTCAGGCTCACGACTCGGTTAACAAAAACCAAGCGCTTCTTGGGAGGCAACCCATGCATCTATCTTTTCGCTTTCTTTACCATAAGTGTAGGGGGGACCCTTTGGATTGCTATTTCCTCTCCTCACTTCTTAATCAGGGATTCGAGCTTCAATGATCCACTCTTGATGATTCTTGACGACCCGTGATTCCATGTTCTACTTTATCCTGGTTCTATCCTAAACTCTTTTTGATTCACTATTTTATATTTTCTTAATATTAAAATAGGAATCTCTTTAGTTGTCTTTTCCTTAGCAAGATTTAAACAACGTGCACAATGTCCTAAGTGTAGGGGAGTTTACTCCCACATGCTTAAACATTGAGGACAATGTTTATCTTAAGTGTAGGGGGGACTTCTATCGAAGTTAAGTGGTCTTTTCCTTGTATTTGTCCTCATTTTAACCGGAAAATCAATTTTTCGACATTTTTCAAAATTTTTGATCTATTTTGGCCTATTAGTTGTTATCTTTGTATAGTCATTTTCTTTCTTTGCTAGAATAAATGTTGAATAAGTGGTTTTAATTTTCAAACGTTGTGAATCTTTTGACTCAATCCGAGTTTACTCTAGCTAGTATCCTTAACGTGTTTAAGTCAAGTTTTGCTAGGCTTTTATATAGGGAGCTATAAAACGCGAAAGTCTTAACTCTCACGGGTTAAAAACAAGAACTTTTCGCAAGTTCCTATAATTGATCCTAGAGAGTCGTTTATCAAGGGAACTTTAAGATGCGATTTCTAAACTTGAAAGAGTCTAAGAATTTGCAAGATCCTATAGGCGACTCGAAAACCCAAAACTTTGATTTAATAGGCTAAGTATCCACGAGTCTCATTACTTGAGATTTTAAACTGTGGAGAACGAGAGATGATAGAGCCAATTATAAGTTCGGTATTCTTTCGTGAATTTATGTGAGTTAATTATAAGCCTATTCTCCCATCGCTTGCTAATAAATTTATCTGCTAATAAATAAGGTTGTACGATTTGAAAAGTTACTTAGCTTCTAGCCCCAGATCGTTTAAAAGTTGCTCGGTATGGATTAGAGTTCATAGCCAAGGCATAACTTATTGAAGCGGGATGCGAAGATTGGCGAGTCCGAAAAGGCCCTAACAAGGCATGAGGGCTATGTTTTGTTGCTAAAGATCCAAAGTGATGTGAAAAGTCATTTATCGAAAATCAATATGAAGGATCGAGACACACGACGTAAAGCAAAACTCCCCAAAAGTCATGGAGAAGTGTATCCGAAAAGACCCTAACAAGGTATGAGGATAAATAGATCCAAGTCATAAAAGGAGGCGGATCGTTGTATATCAAAGTCCAAAATTAAGATTGGAGAAAAATGAAGAAGTCGTGGTCCAAGTATGAATCTCTCAAAACTTCAAAGTGAAGAATTCCTATTATGAAGAGAAGACCATTATTTCATGAACGTCTCTCAAGATTTGAAGTATGAAGTCGCTGCCAAATATCGGTCCGAGAAAGGTCTCAAATCGCGAAGCGAGTTATGCCAAGATATGAACTTTATGAGGTCCCGAGAAGCAGTTTTAAAAGATTTGGTCCTTTAGCTAACTATTGATTAAATCGTTCACTTTATTTTCAGACTAAATAACTATCGAAATAAGTCAACAATGCATCCTCGTGATCATTCAAGACAAATAATAAAATATAATAGATACCCATAGGGATAAGGGAGTCTAAGTAAATAATTGGCCCACATGAGTTCGTGTTAGTCTACTAACTTATAATAACAATGATCTCGTTTTTAAGCTTGGTTTGGAGAAAGTGAAAAGTTGAGGATGATGAATATTCATGACATTTCCAAAACCCAAGGTATGCTTTTAATTTCTTTGCTTTGCATTTTTATAATTTTCTATCTCTTTAATAAAGGCCAATGTGGATTGATCATGATGAAAAGTGTAAATATGCTTTGTAACTAATGCATTGCATGAGGACATTGCAATGGTCAAGTGTAGGGGATTTGATAGGTGTGTAAACACCCATCTTTTCTACCACTTAATTACAATAATAACCGGACCAAAACGTGTATTTTATGTCTTTTATGTCGGAATTATGCGTGGTTTGTGTTTTTGTTGTGATTTAGGACGAAAAGGTGAAAAGTGGAGAAAACACGGGAATTCACGGGCATTTACGGACTTTTATGAAGAAAAGGATGAAAGACGAAGTCAAGAAGTCAACAGTGGATAAAGAACGGAAGTCCAAGACCAATTCTGAAGATTTATCGAAGAAAAAGTCAAAAGACGGAAGTTTACTTAAATCCGAGGAACTCAAGTCTTATTTATCGAAGAATTAAAAGACGAGTCCAAAGAAATCCCGAGCCAAAAGTCATCCCATTCCAAGATTAACAAGAAGATTAAGAAGGAAGGACTTGATGGTGCAATTAACAAGAAAGGAAGGAGGGAGGAAGCTTCCTCTAACCTCTCCCCTAATCACCTATGAATACTCTCATTTTCATTTCATTTAGTTTTGTTGGCTAAGGTGACAATTAGTCTTCCACCATTTAAATACTTGTTCATTTATTTTTCATGTCAATTTAATTACCTTGTCTTGCACTTTATTTATCTTTTAATTTCAAGTAAGTTTTCAATTTGTGTTCTTTAAATTCTTGTCTTTAATCTTTCTTTATCATTTGATCTAGTCTTTTTATCAATCTCATTCTACCTTTCTCTCTTTTTGTTTCGGCTTGAATTTCGGATTAAGCAAGGTTTTGCTTAATCCATTTGCTTATTTTGATTAAAGTTTCGTCCTTTTTATTTCCTTACACGAAATAAGCCACGAGATTGACAACCTTGTGTGCTTATTTGGAATTTTTCTTAAGTATTTTGAAAGTTTTCTTTAAAGTTTTGATTTTTAACTTTTGATTTCATTTAAGTTTCGTGTTTAAAAGTTTGAAAGACTTTAACTTTCTAGCTTATTGTTTCGTTTTGATTTTATTTCATTAAAGTTTTTGGTAACTGCTTATTAGAATAGCTTATTTAGTTCTTGTGCTTATTACCAAGTTGGTTCCATCGGAAAGTTAGGGTTTTCCACATTGCGACGGTTGCAATTCCACATTCCGATAGTGACAGTATTGGGTCCAAGGGTTTTGCATTCCGATCCGGGATTGCGATAGGTGTACCATTTCCTCATTCCGATCTGGGGATTGCGATCGCATATTGCGATCGCTCTTTCCGACGGCTCTTGAGGGTCACTTAGACGAAGTGCTGCCCAATTTTCCCCAGCCACATTCCGATCTAGGTGATATTCCGATAGGACACATTCCGATCTGGACTACATTGCGATCTGAGGTTGTTAGGTTATTCCGATCTGAAAAGGTGACATATTCCGATCTGGGTTTCTTCAACATTCCGATAGGTGGTGTGTTCATTCCGATGGTAAGTTGATCGGAATACATTCCGATCTAGGTTAACTTTCATATTTTGTCTTGTTTAATTTTTAGTTTATGTTTTTAATACTTGTCTAATTTTAATTCTCGTTACATTTTAAATTTAAGTCATTTTAATTAATTTACTTTCCGTCACATTTTTAAATATCGCACTTTCTTTTAAATTAGACTTAGATTTTAATTTCACGCATTTCATATACTTGCCCTTTACTTTAACGACATTTACTTTTAAGTCTTGCACATTTAAATTTAAAACCAACCAAAAATATTTGTTTCCACCAAAATAAAACTGAGTCACATAGAAAACCTAGATCAATTCGATTAGACCAACACACAACGAACACTTAACTTTCTTACGGGGTGTCAAAAGCCTTGTATTAATACTCCTATATGCCAAAATGAAGATGTTGAAGTTAAAAAATAGGCGATGGGATGATGAATGTATAAATGTTCGTTGAATTGATCAATATAAACTAGCATGCTTTTTCAAACTTGTGTTTACTCAAGTAGCATGCTTTCAAAGTCGTGTTTAATCGAGTTATCGAATGAAGATGTTGAAGTCATCAACATAAACTAGCATGCTTTTTTATAAAGTATGATCTTGATACCGTGCTTATAATAATACGACATAGTGAGTTGCTATAAACTTAATTCAACAAGATAGATGGTATATTGGCGAAGTTGAGGGTACGAGTGTGTTTGTCAAAACGAGCAGTGCAGTAGCGGTGACCGATAGTTGTGAGCAATAGCGGTGACCGGTAGCAATAGCAACGAGCACAGTTTACCACTCATTTGCCACCGCTTCTTAACGAAGCATTAAAAAAGTAGCCTTCCTAAAAAATAGCACCGTTCTAAGATGCTTACCGATCCTGTTGCTAAACGATCACTAAAAATTAAAAAGATCACCGCTCCTTTTGCCAAACAAGTATTGTTCACATATTCATTCTAATCAATTTTATTCTTCAACTTTCAGGTGTTAACGAAAAGGAGATTTTTTTTTTCACTTAATTGGGACTTACATAGGTCATGCGTGAAGACCATAATGGATCGAAAGCTTTTTTTATTATTGTTACAAACTTTAGTAGCATATCGAATATTTCATGTTATTTATATTATTGTATCCATCCATTACGAGAACCCGTTTCATTTTTTTAAATATAAACATCCGTTCATTTTTTTTACGAAAATTATTCTTTAAACTACTCCCGACGTTAGACGGGCCTTTAAGATAGTTTTAAATAAGTAGGTTCATGAAGATTTTAAAATTGTCTAAAGGTGTTAAAAATGTTAAAATTATCAATAATATAATAAAAGTTGTTCTATCAATTTCTCTAGATTTGTTCATATTTAAAGTTGTTGCATTATTATTATTTACTGATTGAAAGTAGATAACACTAGAAGGAAAGTTTGCATGTAATAGTAGTAAATGATGCACACAAGGATGTTGTTATAAATTGGACTACTTATATTGTTAAAGGGATGTTTCATTTATACTTTGTGTATTGCAATTCTTTCAGTGGTTGTGACATGAGGGTTATTTATGTTAAGCTATTTTACGTTGATTCAGCATTGAGCCTAATTGTGCAAGTGAGCAGAAAATATCGCGATTAAAGGGTAGAATGGATTTGCTTAGGGAGCGGGGTGAGTAGAATTTGAAATCCAGTGAGTTTGGTAAGGGAGCCATTGAAGCTAATCTTTAAGAATATGAAGATTATGAAACAAATGTATCGGTATTGGATAAAGTTAACATTCACTTGATGTTCTTGAAGAATAATGGTTAACTTTGTAATGTGCTGAAAATATGGTTTGAGTCCCTAATTGTAATCATGTATTTTGATTTTTGACTTCAACTATTTGTTTTTTAGTGACATGAATTTTATAAAGTGAACGTATAAACTTTTTTACTCCATATATTATTATCTTTGAAGAATTTTTGAAGCTAGTCGCTCATGAGGGCGGACCTTGAGGCTAGTATTATATAACACAAACAAAAATATTTAAGGTCAAAATTGAAAAAAAGACTAAAAAAGTCAAATTGAGATTATAATTTTGAGACGGAGGAAGTAAGTAGTTTCGTTTGAATGCATTAAATTTTAGCTTTTATTTTAAATAAGTAGGTTCATGAAGTTTTTCAAATTGTCTAAAGCTGTTAAAAATATTAAAATTATAAATTACTGATACATTCACCAACCCTTATTACAATAATCTATTTAGATATGTTCTCTTAATTTCTTTTAAAATGTAATATTACAGTCAACAATTAATTCATCAAAAATTACAACTAACAATTAACAACAACTTACCCGATACAATCAACAACTTATTTTACGAAACATACCATTAGAGCACTAACGTAAAGAACATTTCAGTATTGTTGAGATCTTTTTGAGAATTTGGATTAAAGTTGCTCTTGATAGAAGTTTGACAACTGAACTCTCTAAAACATTGTTTTAAATGATTAATTAGATATATTTGGTTTCTTGGCTTAACATCTCACCAAGGCTAACATATAAGTTCAATGAGTTTTTATTTTAAAACCAATTAGTGATAGAAGGAGTAGCCCACCAAGCTTATATGTTGACTTTAAGATTATATTTCAACCGATGTGGGATATTGGGTTTGCACACCCAATAATACCTTCCTCAAACCCAAATCACCATGTGTCTCCCCTTCAACTATAGCCACGATCCCATCTTTTTTGTACCACCTAACTTTAACATCAGAACACCTGTCATTTACCAGCTTCCTTTCGGTACAAGGTTTATTGGGATTCACTAACACCGTCGAACCAAGGTTTAACCGAGGGAACACCATGCACATCACTATTGGACCCAACATGTCTATGATACCAATTGTAGAAATCCTTGGCCCAGCATCTCACCAAGTCCAACATATAGGTCTAATGAGGTTCCATTCTAAAACCAATTGGTAATATAACTTATAAGGAGTAGCTCACCAAGCTTATATGTTAACTTTAAGATTATATTTCAACCGATGTGTGATATTGGGTTTGCACACCCACAATTACGATTGAGATATATGAATCCACTAACATGAACAATTCAATGTGAGTGAACCACGAATTGTTACATTATTATTATCATCTTTTATATTATGTAACTAACAAAAAGTATGCATTGATCTTAAGAGTTAATTGCAAAAATGGTCTTTGTGGTTATTCAGGTTTAACATAAATAGTCTTTTTTCAGGTCTGGTCCTCATAGTGGTGACTTATAACGGGTTTGATCTCTTAACCAATTTTTTTTTGTTAATTTGACCGTTAAACAGTGATTTAGAAAGTTAAAATGACACAAATACTGGTGCACGTGGCTATTAGATCATGGGTGGTTATTTTCAGTTTATTACTAGTTTTTTTTTTATGTTCTGTTTTGAACTCTTTTAGTTTTGCCTATATAGGCTCTGTGGTTGAACTGTCATTTCCGGTTTTTTGCTTTCTGAAGAAGTTTATAAACAGTTGAGACTTATTCTCAATATTGCTCCTGTTACATTCTTTCCACCATCAGTAATTGTTGTTTTATTAGTCTCATACATCATTTGGTATCGGAGCTTTGCCTTGAACCATGTCGATGGCTGATGAACAACCACGTGGTCGTGGAGGACGTCGAGGAGGACGAGTGCGTGGTCAGCCTCGTCGAGGTGGCGACGGTGGTGTTGGTGAAGACGAACCACAACCGCACCGTCGGGACCAACGGGACCTAGAGATCGCAGCCCAAGGAAGACGAATAAGAGAGTTGGAGCGCCTACTTGCAGCGGCAAGGTTAGACGTTCATCGTGATATTAATCACGAAACTGATCGTTTTTCTAATAGCGATGTCGGAGAAGATGGGGGGTCAGACTTATCACTGAGCAACGGGGAAGAAGAGGTTAACCCATGGGGGGCTAATTTTCACCGTCGAGATCGTGGTTTTAGACCGAGGAAACGTTCTCAAGACCTCGGTATAAAAGTCGACATTCCTGTTTTTGAAGGTAAGCCTCACCCTGACGAGTTTATTGATTGGTTACACACTGTGGAACGGGTTTTTGATATAAAAAATCTGAGTGATGAACAAAAGGTCAAGTTAGTGGCCATAAAATTGAAGAAAAATGCCTCTATTTGGTGGGAACATATTATAAGGCAACGTGCCAGGGAAGGGAAACCAAAGATTACAAGTTGGACCAAGATGAAAAACAAATTGATGGCGAAGTTTCTACCTGTTCATTATAGGCAAGAAGCTTTCATTGATTATCATAGTTTTAGACAAGGTACTAGTGTGTCAGTTGAAGATTTTACCGGTGAGTTTGATCGGTTAAGGATGCGTTGTGGTGTAGATGAGGAAGAAGAACAAACAGTTGCTCGTTATTTAGCAAGCTTAAGGCCAGAGATTGCTGATGTGGTACACCTCCAACAATATTGGTCATATAACGATGTGTGTCGATTGGCTTTAAAGGTGGAGGGGCAACTGAATAAAAAGACCAGTAGCTCTCGGTTTACTAGTCGTGTTATGGGAAATGAAATGGGCAAACGAGTTGTAGGTTCGAACCAGACTCGAAACCCGAATACAAGTGCAACTCCCAATTCAGGGCCTAGTCAAAACCAAAATTCTAACCCGAGTTCCAGTAGGGGAGGGGCTACAACTAGTAAGCGTTGTTACAAGTGTCAAGGTCTTGGTCATTTTGCTGCCGAGTGCCCAAATCGCCAAATCGTTACTATATTAGAAGAGGATTTTGGGCCTGTTTTCGATGAATGTGGAGATGAGGCTGAAGAGAATGTTTTTGATCAACATGAAATTACTTATGCTGATTCCGGGGAGTCACTAGTGGTTAGACGAACATTGAGTACCGTGGTGGCAAATGAGGATGAGTCATGGTTAAGGCACAACATTTTTCATACGAAGTGTACATGTAAAGGAAAGGTTTGTAATGTGATCATAGATGGAGGAAGCTGTGAGAATGTCATTTCAACTACAATGGTTAGTAAGTTGAGCTTAGCAACCGAAGAACATCCACATCCTTACAACTTATCATGGTTTAAGAAGGGTAATGAAGTAAGGGTTTCTAAAAGGTGTTTAGTGAATTTCTCCATAGGGAAAAAGTACTCTGATGAAGTTTGGTGTGATGTGGTGCGTATGGATGCGTGTCATATGTTGCTTGGTAGGCCGTGGCAATTTGATCGTAAGACTATACACGACGGCTATAAGAACACCTTCAGTTTTAAGAAGGATGGTGAAACCATTATACTTGGCCCATCTGATATAAGAAAAGAGTTGAAGAATCAGTTGCTATCTCAATCAGAGTTCCTAGCAGAAGTACAAGAAGCGACAAATGTGTACGCCTTAGTTGTCGTTGAATCAAATGAATGCAGTTTTCACGTTCCCCATGAGGTGAAAGCACTACTTGAGAATTTTACGGATGTGGTGCCTGATGAGTTACCACCAGAGCTGCCTCCAATGAGGGACATCCAACATTGCATCGACTTTTTACCCGGAGCCGTGATACCCCACAAAGCTGCATATAGGATGAATCCTAAAGAGCACGAAGAGATGCAAAGGCAAGTACGGGAGTTACTGGAAAAGGGGTCAATTCGAGAGAGCATGAGCCCTTGTGCGGTACCGGCGTTATTGGTTCCGAAGAAAGACGGGTCGTGGCGGATGTGTGTGGATAGCCGTGCGGTTAACAAGATAACAATCAAATACCGTTTTCCAATTCCGCGGTTTGATGACTTAATCGATCAATTGCACGGAGCAGCGGTGTTTTCAAAGATCGACTTACGTAGCGGGTACCATCAAATTAGAGTTCGTCCAGGTGATGAGTGGAAAACGGCATTTAAAACTCGTGATGGATTATATGAGTGGATGGTGATGCCTTTCGGTTTATCAAATGCCCCGAGCACTTTCATGAGATTGATGAATCAGGTATTTCGTGCTTTTATTGGTAAATTTGTTGTCATTTACTTTGATGACATATTGGTGTTTAGTGCTACAAAAGAGCTACATCTTCGTCATCTTGAACAAATATTTGAAGTTTTAAGAGCTCAGAAGTTGTACACCAACATAAAAAAATGTCATTTTCTAACAGATGAGGTGTTGTTTTTGGGTTATATTGTGTCTAAAAAGGGAATTCGAATGGACCCAACCAAAGTTGATGCTATTATCAGTTGGCCAACACCAACAAATGTTCATGAGACTCGTAGTTTTCATGGTTTAGCATCATTTTATCGGCGATTTATTCGAAACTTTAGTACTATAATTTCCCCCATAACAGAATGTTTGAAAGGTAGCACGTTTCAGTGGACTGCGGAGGCACATGAGGCATTCGAGTTGTTAAAAAGGAAGGTAACTGAGGCTCCCGTGTTGATTCTACCAAATTTTGATGATGTGTTTGAGGTCCATTGTGATGCTTCAGGGGTGGGCATTGGAGGTGTTTTAAGTCAAAATGGTAGACCAGTAGCTTTTTTTAGCGAAAAGCTAAATGAGGCGAGGCGAAAATACTCGACATATGATAAAGAGTTTTACGCAATAATTCGCAGTTTGGAGTATTGGCGCCATTATCTTGTTTCAAAAGATTTCATCTTGTATTCCGACCACGAAGCACTAAAGTACATCAACGGGCAACACAAGTTAAAACCAAGGCACGCCAAATGGGTTGAATTAATGCAATCGTATAGCTTTTCAATCAAGCATAAGGCGGGAACACTAAACAAGGTAGCTGATGCGTTGAGTCGTAGGCATGCTTTATTATCGACAATGCGAGTTCAGACTGTTGGGTTTGAGATATTCAAAGAAATGTATGTTGATGATTCTGATTTTGCGGTTATATGGGAGAAATGTCAAGGACAACATTACCAGCCTTTTGTTATACACGATGGTTTCCTTTTCAAAAGTAATCGACTTTGTATTCCGAGTTGTTCTTTGCGGGAATTAATTATAAAGGAAGGTCATGCCGGGGGTTTAGCGGGACATTTTGGGGTGACTAAGACCGTGTCTTGGTTAAGCGAGCAATTTTATTGGCCACGAATGGAACGCGACATAGCACGGTTTATAAAGAAGTGTCGAGTGTGCAGAATGGCGAAGACTCGAAGCACCAATGCGGGTTTATACCAACCTTTACCTGTTCCAGTAGCCCCCTGGGTTGATGTGAGTCTTGATTTTGTTCTCGGATTGCCTCGTACCCAACGGCGTAAGGATTCGATTATGGTGGTGGTCGATCGATTTTCTAAAATGGCGCATTTCATTCCATGCAATAAAACAGATGATGCGTCTAAGGTTGCGTGTTTATTTCTACAAGAAATTGTTCGATTGCACGGTTTACCTAAGACCCTCACGTCAGATCGAGATGTAAAGTTTGTGGGACATTTTTGGCGTACCTTATGGCGCAAGATGGGGACACAACTTCAGTTTAGTTCATCACACCACCCACAAACTGACGGGCAAACTGAGGTGGTGAACCGAAGTTTAGGCAATCTGTTACGAAGTTTAGTCGGTGACAACCCAAGACAATGGGATTTAGTGTTATCACAGGCTGAGTTTGCATACAATAGATCCCATAATCGCACTACTGGAAAGACTCCTTTTGAGGTGGTAAGTGGTGTTAATCCCATCACCCCACTTGACCTTACACCGCTACCGACTACAACACATTTTAGCTCAAGCGGGGAAGCACAAGCTCAACAAGTCCAGCAAATGCACGCACAAATACGAGCCAGAATCGAAAAACAAAATCAGAAGTATAAAGAACGAGTAGATTCTCGTCGCAAGAGAGTTGTGTTTAATGAAGGAGACTTGGTTTGGATTCGACTTGGGAAGGAGCGTTTTCCAGCAGGTAGGTTTGGTAAGTTGCAACCACGTGCTGATGGTCCGTTTCGGGTTCTCAAAAGGATCAATGACAACGCCTATAAAATCGATCTACCTGGAGCGTATAACGTATCAGCAACATTCAATGTGGCAGACTTATCCCCATACGTGTCTGATAGCGAAGACAACGAAGATGAAGAGATTCACGATGTCGAGCAAGATTCGAGGGCGAATCTTTTCCAAGCAGGGGAGTATGGTGCACGTGGCTATTAGATCATGGGTGGTTATTTTCAGTTTATTACTAGTTTTTTTTTTATGTTCTGTTTTGAACTCTTTTAGTTTTGCCTATATAGGCTCTGTGGTTGAACTGTCATTTCCGGTTTTTTGCTTTCTGAAGAAGTTTATAAACAGTTGAGACTTATTCTCAATATTGCTCCTGTTACATTCTTTCCACCATCAGTAATTGTTGTTTTATTAGTCTCATACATCAAATACCCTTATACATATGGTCCTTATGGTTTGCGGGATATAACAAATTTAGTCCCTAGTTTTTTTTTAACTTTTTAATTAATATGAACGGTATTTTTTAAATTAAAAATTATTCAAAATGTATTTTGAATTAATGAAATTAAAAAAACAAAAATGAAACGTATTCGAAAAATTTTATGAGTTACTTAAATATTCAATTTTTTTAAAAGATATTAGAAACTTAGGGAAAAAGATTTAAATATTCGGATTTTTTTTACAAATGTAAGATTTTCTTGAAAACCTCTAAACCATATTTCTTTATAATATTTAAAAATTTACAATTTCTTTTAGTCATTCGAAGTTTATATATTTCGAATTAAGAAAAAAGTTCGAAAAAATGGTCCCTAATTTTTTACAATGTTATCTCAATCTTTTTGTTAAATATTTCGAATGTTTTAATTTTTTTTTTGTAAAATTTTGATTATTTAAAAAATTGTATTTTTTTAGTATTTTAAATAAATATGTTTTATAAATACATTTTTAAAATAATTTTGAATAAGGAATTGATACTTACACGGATGATTTTGATTTGCACACGGCAATTTAAAACGATTAGACCATTTTACCCTTGATTCTATCTTATACAAATAAATAAACCCAAAAATCGGTGACGTCTTTCTCCTCACTTCATGACATGCAAATTTAACAACCCACCAAAGTTTCCTTTTTGAGGGTTTAAATATTGGGTGAAAGCTATAAATACGCAATATAGTCTTTTAAGAAAACCTAAATACGTAACCAACTATATTTTGTACTAGTAGTCCCAGTATACTTTCAAATTTAATTCAATATACGTAATATGACCGGCTAAGTGACTTGTTTGACAGGTTTCATCTTAAAATTTTATAATTATAGTCCTTTGACCTTTGGTGGACTTTCATTTTTAGTATCTAAAAACATAGGGGACTTTCACTTTCAAAGTTTTTTTTTCGAATTTTTGTGCAAATTTTTTTTAGAAAAGTTAATTTAAAAATTACTTTTAAGGCAAATTTCTATAAAAAATCAAAAACATAACTTTTTGAAAAATAAAAGATTTTTGAAAAATTATTTTTTTAAGAAATCTGAAAAATTATTTTTGAATAATTTTTAAAATAATGCAGATTTCTATTAAAAAAAATTAAAAACATAAATTTTTGAAAAATAAAAGATTCATGAAAAAACAATTTTTCAGAAATCATTGTAATTTAAAAAAATTATGTTTTTAATTATTTATATAAATTTTGAAAAATTATTTTATTTTTGAAAAATTTATTTAAAAAAAACAAATTTAAAAAAAGGTCTTTTCTAAAATTAAAACTTCTTTAGCAATTTTGTTGTTCATTAAAAAATAAATATTTTTTGAATTTTTTTTTGTCAAACAAAATTTATATTTTTAAATTATATAATAGAAATCTGCTTTTTTTTCAAAAAAATTGTTTTTTTTTAAATTAATATTTCTAAATTTTTTTTTCATAAAATTTTAAAAAATAAAATTTCGGTTTTTTTCAAAAAAATGTTTTTAAATGTAAAATAATAAATATTATATTTTTTTTCAAAAAACTTTTTTTTCTCGAAATTTCGAAAAAAATAAATATTATGATTTTTTTTTTGAAAAATAGTATTTTTACTTTTACGCGTATAAGTTTACACAAAAAATATATTCGAAATATATGTTGGAAAAGTAAAGGGACTAAAAGTGGAAGTCTCCCAAAAGTCATGGGATCATAATTATAAAATTGGAAGGTGAAACCTGTCAAACAAGTCACCTAGCCGGTCATATTACGTATATTGAACAAAATTTGAAAGTATACTGGGACTACTAGTACAAAATAAAGTTGGTTATGATCTTTCTACGCTAATCAAAATAGATATGATAATGCACAGATTTTTACATTTTTGAAGTGTACCTCATAACACTTCTAAAACATCCTTATAATTAAGGTTAACTTTCACCGTGACATGAACAAATAGACATAATACAAGTTTGTATATAATAGTCCGTATATCGATATCAATGGTGTTCGTTCTTAACCTGCTTCTTAACTTAAACTTCGATAAATAGTTAAAGTGTCGTATCAATCAAAACGCATGCAAAAAAGAATAAAGTGTCGTTAAATGGAGATAGCCAAAAACGGATCAGTATGGTTTGTCGTAGGTGGTTTACCCCGATGATGTTGATTGGTGTGTATTATGATGATCAACGAAGGTGGGTTAGCTAGCCGCAATGACGCCAAGTAGGATATCGACTTATGTGGCTATATGTAGCTCCTTACAGATCATCGGTGTTGTGATGTTCGATGTCTGCTATGAATGTTAAGGTGGTGGGAATGTCATCTTTCATCAAATATGATCTAAATTGTGGAGGGATTAAAGTTGATTGTATCTTGATAAAGGAGAAACGTATTATGTACATTTAGAGTAAAGGGTGTATTTGTCTTTTCATTAGACTTTTTCATGTACATATAAATTGTCTCCGTGTAATTATCATCAGCCTTTCGAATATTTGGATAAAAAAATGAATGTTTTAAAAGAATTCTAAATTTTCTACTTTTTTTTAAAACTTCAAATATTTTTAACTCAAAAACTTTTTCGGATACTTTTTTTTTTAATATTTTGAAAATTTTTTAATTTAAGAAATATCACTCATATTAATTAAAAAAAATAAAAATTATTAGGGACTAAATCTATTATATCCTACAAACCACAAGGATCATATGTATAAGGGTATTTGTGTCATTCCAATCTTTTAAACCATTACATAACAGTCAAATTAACAAAAAATTTAGTCAAAGGACCAGGCCTGTTATAAATCACAACCACGAGGATCAAACCCGAGAAAAAAAAATAAAAGGACTATTTCTGTTAAATCCGAATGAAAAGAGGCTCCATTTTTACAATTAACTCTTGATTCTATTTAAAAGTAATTTAATATGAATGAAAAATCGATAATGTCTCGAACATGAAAAAACAAACAAACACATGTGTTGGGTAAACCTGTGACTGCGTTTTAGCGAGTCTTATAATTTTAAACATTAAACATAAACACTACTTAAGTTGCTTGGTCGAAACTTGACCCATTTGCATGTAGATTGAGACTTCAGGTGTGTTTGATAAATATAACATTAGCAGTAAGTATTAACAGTAATTAGACAATAAGTAGTAACTAGACGAGTATCCGCGCATAGCTGCGAAAATGCTTAGCGGCAGATAAATAATAATGATGTGATTTTGTGATAAGTGTCTAGTGAAACTTAAAGTAACTTCGTAAAAATGAAATTGCAAATGCTTGTAACATAACTCTTAGCATGTATCAAACACATAAAAATATTTAATAAAACTCAAAGTAAAACAATACATTAATTATGAGATAAAATCTAACAACGCACGTTACTCGCATAATATATGCTTCTAATTTTTAAAACCTTCAACACAAAATTTGTAAGAACAAAAAGTAAACATATTCTGGTGCACCTTCAAGCCTTGAGCAATAATGAATAATAAACAGATCATCCTAGTATACATTTTAACCTTTATAGAAGCATAGACAAAAATAAAAGAAGAATTTACCTTTTCGACACAGCCACTAAACAAAGCTATTAGACACAAATGCATTACCAATCTAAGAACATACCTAAATTAGACTCGTTATTCATGCCCTGATCGACGCCGTGAATCCATTACCAATCTACCTAACTTCACCCACATAGTCACGCATGAAAAAGGAATATAGAAAGTCATGTCACTCACTTCCTACGGAGACTATCACACCCGTGCAGATGCAACTAAAAATAGGTCATGATGGAATGTCTCAATATGTAAGAAAGATGGACCATTGCAGGAAAAAAAGACAGACTCAGTACAAAATAAGTAGACAAACTTTCAAGTACAATTATTACTCCCCAATCTTATAACATTCATATCATATAGTACATTTACATTTACCTTCTAAACATATTTCTAATCGATGATATTTTTGCCTTTTTGGTCCATCTGTTTGTCCATTGTTCACCTACATGGACGCATCAACCAAATAAATATTCACCTCCATCAACCATGGAACATCTAAAATATTCGAGCACTTAAAACTAACATTTGGTAATTACAATATTTAAAACTTGTAAAACACACATATGCATCAATCATGGTCGAAATCAAAAAAATAAAATAAAAATATTAGCTTAGCAACATAGTTCGTACCTACAGCTTATGACCACTTATTATCATTTGCACTCTAGAATATATAAATGGGCAATAAACTGAATTATGTTAGCATAAGTTGTCGCTTATGAGGAACATGTCATTTATTATAAGTACATTATATATATTTTGAGAAAAGTTATAGACTAAAAGAACTGATTATATACCTTTGGTGTGAAACCTTGACCTATGGGTACTAAGAGACATTTGACCATACTAATGCTACCTGACTTCGGTGATCTACTTATGTAGATTACATAGTTTAGGAGTGTTTACAAATATCTTCTTTTTATCTAGACATTAGTTTTTATAATGGGGATAAAAGCAATCACATAATGCGATAATGATGATTCAAATACGTGATGACACATAATACCTATTTTTCTTATGAACTTTACTACATTACAACAGTTCTTAAAAAGGTTAAACCTTTTGCAAATCAACAACATATCTCACTATTGGTTAAACTGTTTTATAGTCTTAATCAAACATGTATAAAATATCCAAAATTAACCAATTTCCATTACCTTGATAATTATAGAACCTCAAACAATGGTGCTTAGATGAGCTTAATGCTTCTAGTACGTAGTTAGGTACAATTTCATAACTTTTAGATAAGACCATTAACGATGACTTGCAACCATTACCATAAAATCTAGACAGAGACGCCTTCGATGAAGAATGTGAACATGAATTTAAAATCAGTGACACTTAGATGAAGAAGCTCCTACAAATGAAGAAAAGAACAACGGATAAGTCGATTAACACGAATCTAGCTACATATATATTCAATCACAATTGAAAACTGTGGAGTAACAGTGAACGCGCCCACAATTAATCATTTTAACAAACACCTAATGCACATTTAGAGAAATAAACATACCTTTCGAGATGGGTGAATTGATAAATTCATAGAATTTTAACCTAATCTACAAAAACAAGAAATAAAAAGAAGAAAACAATAACTAAGTAATTCAAAATAGCAAATTATAGTGAAAGTGTATAACATACCTCATGATTTGCAAGAAGAATTATTAACCCTATCTATTATGAAACCAAAACATTAAAGAAGGATGTATGAATATTTCTAATAAAATAGTACAGAATACTTACGTAATAGGGTGATTCGATACTTCAAGTAGAGATGTTCAAAAAAAAAATTACTTCAAGTAGAGTTCTTCTGGCGTGATGATGTCGAGTGATTGTTGAATGAGATGGCGTAACGGTGAAAAGATTTGGGTTACAACTGGTGGATGTATATCCGAAACTTATGAAGCTTCTTCTGTAAGTTTTCAACATTACTAAATTTATCAGATTTGATTAACACATTTAGCTGTCAAACAACACTTTCATTCGTGTATATCAACACTTTCAACATTACTAAAAAAATAATTTCATGCATTAACTTTTGTGTAATTAATTTTTCGAACATTTCTAAAAATAATGATTTTTCAACTTTCATGATTATAATATTGGGTGGTTAACACACGTATTTTGCAAGCATATGATTTCAACATTTCAACATTTCAATATTGTCATAATTAGTTAGTTTTTCAACATTTCAACTTTCAACAATTCTCATGATTTTAATATTGTTCACATATTCATTCTAATCAATTTTATTTTTCAACTTTCATGATTATAATATTGTTCACATATTCATTCTAATCAATTTTATTCTTCAACTTTCAGGTGTTAACGAAAAGGAGATTTTTTTTTTCACTTAATTGGGACTTACATAGGTCATGCGTGAAGACCATAATGGATCGAAAGCTTTTTTTATTATTGTTACAAACTTTAGTAGCATATCGAATATTTCATGTTATTTATATTATTGTATCCATCCATTACGAGAACCCGTTTCATTTTTTTAAATATAAACATCCGTTCATTTTTTTTACGAAAATTATTCTTTAAAATACTCCCGACGTTAGACGGGCCTTTAAGATAGTTTTAAATAAGTAGGTTCATGAAGATTTTAAAATTGTCTAAAGGTGTTAAAAATGTTAAAATTATCAATAATATAATAAAAGTTGTTCTATCAATTTCTCTAGATTTGTTCATATTTAAAGTTGTTGCATTATTATTATTTACTGATTGAAAGTAGATAACACTAGAAGGAAAGTTTGCATGTAATAGTAGTAAATGATGCACACAAGGATGTTGTTATAAATTGGACTACTTATATTGTTAAAGGGATGTTTCATTTATACTTTGTGTATTGCAATTCTTTCAGTGGTTGTGACATGAGGGTTATTTATGTTAAGCTATTTTACGTTGATTCAGCATTGAGCCTAATTGTGCAAGTGAGCAGAAAATATCGCGATTAAAGGGTAGAATGGATTTGCTTAGGGAGCGGGGTGAGTAGAATTTGAAATCCAGTGAGTTTGGTAAGGGAGCCATTGAAGCTAATCTTTAAGAATATGAAGATTATGAAACAAAGGTATCGGTATTGGATAAAGTTAACATTCCCTTGATGTTCTTGAAGAATAATGGTTAACTTTGTAATGTGCTGAAAATATGGTTTGAGTCCCTAATTGTAATCATGTATTTTGATTTTTGACTTCAACTATTTGTTTTTTAGTGACATGAATTTTATAAAGTGAACGTATAAACTTTTTTACTCCATATATTATTATCTTTGAAGAATTTTTGAAGCTAGTCGCTCATGAGGGCGGACCTTGAGGCTAGTATTATATAACACAAACAAAAATATTTAAGGTCAAAATTAAAAAAAAGACTAAAAAAGTCAAATTGAGATTATAATTTTGAGACGGAGGAAGTAAGTAGTTTCGTTTGAATGCATTAAATTTTAGCTTTTATTTTAAATAAGTAGGTTCATGAAGTTTTTCAAATTGTCTAAAGCTGTTAAAAATATTAAAATTATAAATTACTGATACATTCACCAACCCTTATTACAATAATCTATTTAGATATGTTCTCTTAATTTCTTTTAAAATGTAATATTACAGTCAACAATTAATTCATCAAAAATTACAACTAACAATTAACAACAACTTACCCGATACAATCAACAACTTATTTTACGAAACATACCATTAGAGCACTAACGTAAAGAACATTTCAGTATTGTTGAGATCTTTTTGAGAATTTGGATTAAAGTTGCTCTTGATAGAAGTTTGACAACTGAACTCTCTAAAACATTGTTTTAAATGATTAATTAGATATATTTGGTTTCTTGGCTTAACATCTCACCAAGGCTAACATATAAGTTCAATGAGTTTTTATTTTAAAACCAATTAGTGATAGAAGGAGTAGCCCACCAAGCTTATATGTTGACTTTAAGATTATATTTCAACCGATGTGGGATATTGGGTTTGCACACCCAATAATACCTTCCTCAAACCCAAATCACCATGTGTCTCCCCTTCAACTATAGCCACGATCCCATCTTTTTTGTACCACCGAACTTTAACATCGGAACACCTGTCATTTACCAGCTTCCTTTCGGTACAAGGTTTATTGGGATTCACTAACAACGTCGAACCAGGGTTTAACCGAAGGAACACCATGCACATCACTATTGGACCCAACATGTCTATGATACCAATTGTAGAAATCCTTGGCCCAGCATCTCACCAAGTCCAACATATAGGTCTAATGAGGTTCCATTCTAAAACCAATTGGTAATATAACTTATAAGGAGTAGCTCACCAAGCTTATATGTTAACTTTAAGATTATATTTCAACCGATGTGTGATATTGGGTTTGCAGACCCACAATTACGATTGAGATATATGAATCCACTAACATGAACAATTCAATGTGAGTGAACCACGAATTGTTACATTATTATTATCATCTTTTATATTATGTATCTAACAAAAAGTATGCATTGATCTTAAGAGTTAATTGCAAAAATGGTCTTTGTGGTTATTCAGGTTTAACATAAATAGTTTTTTTTTCAGGTCTGGTCCTCATAGTGGTGACTTATAACGGGTTTGATCTCTTAACCAATTTTTTTTTGTTAATTTGACCGTTAAACAGTGATTTAGAAAGTTAAAATGACACAAATACCCTTATACATATGGTCCTTATGGTTTGCGGGATATAACAAATTTAGTCCCTAGTTTTTTTTTTAACTTTTTAATTAATATGAACGGTATTTTTTAAATTAAAAATTATTCAAAATGTATTTTGAATTAATGAAATTAAAAAAACAAAAATGAAACGTATTCGAAAAATTTTATGAGTTACTTAAATATTCAATTTTTTTAAAAGATATTAGAAACTTAGGGAAAAAGATTTAAATATTCGGATTTTTTTTACAAATGTAAGATTTTCTTGAAAACCTCTAAACCATATTTCTTTATAATATTCAAAAATTTACAATTTCTTTTAGTCATTCGAAGTTTATATATTTCGAATTAAGAAAAAAGTTCGAAAAAATGGTCCCTAATTTTTTACAATGTTATCTCAATCTTTTTGTTAAATATTTCGAATTTTTAATTTTTTTTTTTTGTAAAATTTTGATTATTTAAAAAATTGTATTTTTTTAGTATTTTAAATAAATATGTTTTATAAATACATTTTTAAAATAATTTCGAATAAGGAATTGATACTTACACGGATGATTTTGATTTGCACACGGCAATTTAAAACGATTAGACCATTTTACCCTTGATTCTATCTTATACAAATAAATAAACCCAAAAATCGGTGACGTCTTTCTCCTCACTTCATGACATGCAAATTTAACAACCCACCAAAGTTTCCTTTACGAGGGTTTAAATATTGGGTGAAAGCTATAAATACGCAATATAGTCTTTTAAGAAAACCTAAATACGTAACCAACTATATTTTGTACTAGTAGTCCCAGTATACTTTCAAATTTAATTCAATATACGTAATATGACCGGCTAAGTGACTTGTTTGACAGGTTTCATCTTAAAATTTTATAATTATAGTCCTTTGACCTTTGGTGGACTTTCACTTTTAGTATCTAAAACATAGGGGACTTTCACTTTCAAAGTTTTTTTTTTCGAATTTTTGTGCAAATTTTTTTTAGAAAAGTTAATTTAAAAATTACTTTTAAGGCAAATTTCTATAAAAAATCAAAAACATAACTTTTTGAAAAATAAAAGATTTTTGAAAAATTATTTTTTTAAGAAATCTGAAAAATTATTTTTGAATAATTTTTAAAATAATGCAGATTTCTATAAAAAAATTAAAAACATAAATTTTTGAAAAATAAAAGATTCATGAAAAAAATAATTTTTCAGAAATCATTGTAATTTAAAAAAATTATGTTTTTTAATTATTTATATAAATTTTGAAAAATTATTTTATTTTTGAAAAATTTATTTAAAAAAAACAAATTTAAAAAAAGGTCTTTTCTAAAATTAAAACTTCTTTAGCAATTTTGTTGTTCATTAAAAAATAAATATTTTTTGAATTTTTTTTGTCAAACAAAATTTATATTTTTAAATTATATAATAGAAATCTGCTTTTTTTTTCAAAAAAATTGTTTTTTTAAACTAATATTTCTAAAATATTTTTTCATAAAATTTTAAAAAATAAAATTTCGGTTTTTTTCAAAAAAATGTTTTTAAATGTAAAATAATAAATATTATATTTTTTTTCAAAAAACTTTTTTTTCTCGAAATTTCGAAAAAAATAAATATTATGATTTTTTTTTTTGAAAAATAGTATTTTTACTTTTACGCGTATAAGTTTACACAAAAAATATATTCGAAATATATGTTGGAAAAGTAAAGGGACTAAAAGTGGAAGTCTCCCAAAAGTCATGGGATCATAATTATAAAATTGGAAGGTGAAACCTGTCAAACAAGTCACCTAGCCGGTCATATTACGTATATTGAACAAAATTTGAAAGTATACTGGGACTACTAGTACAAAATAAAGCTGGTTATGATCTTTCTACGCTAATCAAAATAGATATGATAATGCATAGATTTTTACATTTTTGAAGTGTACCTCATAACACTTCTAAAACATCTTTATAATTAAGGTTAACTTTCACCGTGACATGAACAAATAGACATAATACAAGTTTTTATATAATGGTCCGTATATCGATATCAATGGTGTTCGTTCTTAACCTGCTTTTTAACTTAAACTTCGATAAATAGTTAAAGTGTCGTATCAATCAAAACGCGTGCAAAAAAGAATAAAGTGTCGTTAGATGAAGATAGCCAAAAACGGATCAGTATGGTTTGTCGTAGATGGTCTACCTCGATGACGTCGGTCGGTATGTATTATGATGATCAACGAGGGTGGTTTAGCTAGCCACAATGACGCCAAGAAGGATATCGACTTATGTGGCTATATGTAGCTCCTTACAGATCGTCGGTGTTGTGATGTTCGATGTCTGCTATGAATGTTAAGGTGGTGGGAATGTCATCTTTCATCTAATATGATCTAAATTGTGGAGGGATTAAGGTTGATTGTATCTTGATAAAGGAGAAACGTATTATGTACATTTAGAGTAAAGGATGTATTTGTCTTTTCATTGGACTTTTCCGTGTACATATTAATTGTCTTAGTGTAATTATCATCAGCCTTTTGAATATATGGATAAAAAAATTTGAATGTTTTAAAAGAATTCTAAATTTTCTATTTTTTTTTTAAACTTCGAATATTTTTAACTCAAAAACATTTTCGGATACTTTTATTTTTAATTTCTTTTTAATATTTTAAATTTTTTTAATTTAAAAAATATCACTCATATTAATTAAAAAGATAAAAAATATTAGGGACTAAATCTATTATATCCCACAAACCACAAGGACTATATGTATAAGGGTATTTGTGTTATTTCAACCTTTTAAACCACTACTGAACGGCTAAATTAACAGAAAATTTGGTCAAATAACCAAACCCGTTATAAATCACAATCACGAGGACCAAACCCGAGGGAAAAAAAGCAAAATGACTATTTCTATTAAACCCAAATAAAAAGAGAGTCCATTTTTGCAATTAACTCTTGATACTATTTAAAAGTAATTTAATATGAATGAAAAATCGATAATGTCTCGAACATGAAAAAACAAACAAACACATGTGTTGGGTAAACTTCTGACTGCGTTTTAGCGAGTCTTATAATTTTAAACAATAGACATAAACACCACTTAAATTGCTTGATCAAAACTCGACCCACTTGCATGTAGATTGAGACTTCAGGTGTGTTTGATAAATATAACATTAGCAGTAAGTATTATCATTAATTAGACAATAAGTAGTAATCGTTAACAATAACAATTTTTTATAAAAGCATTTGGTAACATATTTATAAATGTAATCAACTAATCATAATGTGCAAAATAACTCTATAATTTTATTTCATAGAATGTTCCAAAATAAGTATTTTAAAAAAATAGATAAAACTATTTGTTGTTTGTCAATTATATATTAAATATCAAATTTATCATTTATTTGCGACAAGTTATTTTGTGAGTTTTTTTTTATAGATATAGCACTATATTATACTCTCTCCATCCCATAATAATAGTCCATCGATAAAAACACGCAGCTGAATAAAAATATTATTTTTTTAGTTTTCTCTTTCTTATTTTTTATATAATAACAATTTTACTTTTAACCAATTAATTTATAATTTTTTTATTATTTGTAATAATACCTTTAAGTGAGAATGATATAATAAATTTAATATATATATTTTTATCTATTTTTAACTGAAATATTAATTTGAAACATTCAAAAATAATAAACTGTAATATTAATATAGAACAGATTGAGTATTATGTGACTTGTCATATGAACCAAAACGAGACAAATATTTAAGTTGATTTCCACGTGGTAAGGAACATGTGATTAGCGATATTCATATCATGTGGGCGAATCTCCACTGATTTGGCCAATCAAATATATATCTTAGGACGCCCATCATATTATCTTATCCTTGGTCACATAAAAGAACAAAAGGGTCATATTCTTTATTAAGTAAAACAAAATGCTAAGATAAAATAAAGTTTCTAAATTAAATTATTATTTTTTATTTTATTAAATAATTTAAAATTTACTTTATTTGAGACTTTTGTATTATAAAAAATAATTGTTTCTTAATAAAAAATAATCTTTCTATTTTTTTAATATAAAAAAATGAACAAAAAATCTATTGGCAAATGTTTTTAAAAAATTAGTGGAGAAATTTAATTGAGAAAAAACAAATATAAAAATTTATGTGTCAAATTTTTGAAAATAAAAACTTAAAAAAAAGAAGTAATTAATAAAATTTTGGTGGTTAAACTTTAAATAAATTAAATGGTGTTAATTAAGTGAAACTAATAATTTTATTTTATTATTTTTTAACTTTAGAAATATAAACAAATAGCCTTACACTTTAGATATCTAGATTTTATACCGTACAAAATATATCTATAATACATAATGATTTTTAGGTTGTTACGCGTGCATAATTATTAGTTGTATTAATATCACAATTACATTTAAAACACATTATAATTAAAAAAACATTACAACTTTTTAAATTACTGTTTATTTAAATAACAATTTCTTTTAAAACATATTGCGAACCTAGCGCCTCTGAGTGTAACACCCCATTTTGGAAATGGAATATTACGCATAATCATGGCGTGTCATCAAAGCATACAAGGATAAATGTCTAAGCATTATTCAACCATAAAAGGGAAATACCGGAAACAAACATCGGTATCCCAAAGTAAAGCTCATCACACACAAACATAAATATTGTAAAAAGGAAAGGACGAAACAATGTCCATAGCAACTGTATCAAAGTAAAGGAAATGCATAAAGTAAAGAAAGACAGTAAAGCTTCCAGTCCATATGCACCTACGTTTGAGATCTACGAGCGTCCCTGAGTACCTGCCGTTTTGGGAACATGAAAAGGAAAACGGCTGAGCAAGACGCTCAGTGCACGGATGTACAATAAAGCATGAAATAGGATAAACATGTAACATATAACAGCGGAAGACTGAGTACTGAGTAAACTGGTTAAGTAACAAGAAAACTGGTTTTATAGTTTGAAAAGCCTTATGTTTAACCTGTGAAAACTGTTTTAACATATATATACCATAGCCCATATAGGTCATGAAAAGGTCACGTGCATGAATACTTGGAGGGGTGACCTCATCATGCTGATTAGAGGGGATGCCTCTAATCAATATACTGATTTGGGTAGGAGGGATCAGCTTCTTGTGAAGGGTGCAAGGCACACACCACATTCACCATGATAAACTGAATAAAACATGTAACTAGGATGCACCCATACGCCCCACCTGATATAATAATATGGCCAAACTGAAAAGGGACGCCACGAGCAATCACTCCGCCGTGGGGAAGTCATAACATTGGTGCCTCCAATGCTATGGTTATGGTACCTCCATAACTAGGTGAAACTGGTCATGCTTGTATATGGCTATAGTTTATGCTAAATTAACATAAGCAGTTCAAAACAATAAAACAAATGCTGGGGAAACAGTTGGCTGCATACGGGGAAATCCTAATAAGGAAGGAATGTCCATACTGAAAGGACGGGAATCCGTACCTCAAGTCCAGTGAAATGAACGGAAGAAAGACTCCTACTTCTGGATCACTAACGCTACATGAATACACACGTGTATAAGTATCGATTCACTGATTACGTACTGGGTTCTGGGTCTCATTATAGCTGATTTGGTATGTTTTAGGTCATGGTTCACTGTTTAAAGCCTTAAACTGGGTTTATCTTGTATTCTGATTAATCTGATTAAGTATTACTGGTGTTTCATGTATTATTATACTTACTGTGTAATAATAAGTAACTTTCCAAAAATAGCAGGTTTCCAAAAATAGAAAGTTTCCAAAAATAGAAAGTTTCCAAAAATAGAAAGTTTCCAAAAATAGAAAGTTACCAAAAATAGAAAGTTTCCAAAAATAGAAAGTTTCCAAAAATAGAAAGTTTCCAAAAATAGAATTTACTGCCTAAAATAGATTAGTTTCTAAAAATAGAAAGTTTCCAAAAATAGATCAGCTGCCTTAATTAAATAAGTTTCCATATATAGAAAGTTTCCATGATTAGATTAGCTGCCTGAAATAGATTGATTTCCATATATAGAAGGTTTCCATAATTAGATTAGTTGCCTTATTTAATTAAGTTTCTATAAATAGAAGTTTCCATAATTAGAATTAAGCTGATTTCATAAGCTAACATATAAGTCTAAGTGTTTAAGCTTATTTCTTAAGTCATATGATATAGTGTATAGTTTAATTATTATTTCATGTATTTAAATTAAACTATAGGTTAAGCATTTTAATTAAAGTGTATCATGTATTAATTAAAATGAAATGAAAATACTTAGGTTAAAATGTGTATTATTATTAATAATAATATAACCTAAGTCATGTCTAAATTAATTAATTATAGGCATGTTTTAATAATTAATTAATTATAACTTATAACATAAAATACTTAGGTTAAATTAATGTCATGATAAACTAATAATTAAAATAACCTAAGTCATGATTTAATTAATATTTCATGTTATTAATTAATTATATCCTAAGTTCATGATTCATAAAAATTACATGTAACATAGATCATGATTTTAACCAACGAACCATGAATCGGGTATGAATTCGACACCGTACCCCGGGCCAAACCCGGGGCACACGTGTCCCCTTGCTGCCGTGGGTCCCACATGAGCCAACCAAGACCAATTGTGGTCTTGGTGGTGGCGGCAATAGCAAACCAATCCCCCCCTCGGGTTTGTTTGCTAGGCGGCCAAAAACAAACACCCTTATAAACCATTCTTTGATTTTAATTAATACCAAAACATGTTAGATCAATGATTAATTACCTTGTTTTCATAAGAAAAATAATAACATGTTCATGAAAATAATCAAAGATTAAAAGAATTAAAAAGAATTAAAAAGAAGGGTTAGAAAGGTATACCACTATGTAGCTTGGAAAAAGGATGAACAAACACGTATTCTAACACTTGTTTTTAAGATCAAAATCAACTAATCACCCCCTTGTGGTGATGTATAGGTGGCGGCACAAAGAGAGCAAAAAGGAGAGGAGAAAACTCTTTTTAGGGTTTTTATGTTTATTTCTTGAAAATGAAAATGAAAACATGTTTTTACTTTTACCCCCCCTTAACTTGTAAAGTCCATGGGCTAAGCCCATTTCTTGGTTTGTGCCGTGGGTATGGGGGCCCCACATGGGGTACCCGTACCTTTCTCGTGTCCCGATGTTTCGTGTTCGTTCGTGGTTAAACGTGCTCGTGTTTAACGTGTTTCTGTTTAATGTAACGTGTCGTTTATCGTAAACTCCACGCCCGTAAATATATTATGAGTATTTACGTAATTATTATAATTAGTATTTTAAATGGTGTTCATGATTTAATTATGTTCACGTGATATATTATTAACTGTTTATCATGGGTTCGTACGTAATCGATACTTGTCATGA
Organism: Glebionis coronaria; assembly: GCA_025667525.1. Taxonomy (NCBI): domain Eukaryota; kingdom Viridiplantae; phylum Streptophyta; class Magnoliopsida; order Asterales; family Asteraceae; genus Glebionis; species Glebionis coronaria. Next base: position 46,605,233 of record CM046879.1, on the reverse strand, counting down.
CATACACGTATGCACTTGCTTCATTATTAGCACATGAATGTGATCAATACTACATGAGGTAAGTTTTAATCTAGAACGTACGATCTTAAGGGCACTATTCATGGTAAAAGCATGCGGGTTTTACAATTCTTCCCCCCTAAAAAGAATAATTCGTCCCCGAATTATAGATAAAGTAAGCTGAAAAGAAGTGACATACCCGAACTCAAAATATGAAGTGAGGGTAAGAAGCCCGGATAGACTCCTCTGTTTCCCAAGTGGCTTCCCGCTCGGTATGGTCCCTCCAAAGGATTTTGACGAAAGGAATCGTCTTCCTTCTCATGACTCGTTCTTGCCTGTCGAGTACTCGTTCGGGTTCTTCTATAAACGTGAGATCTTCACGTATCTGTTCCAGTGGGTACTGAACCATGTGAAGGGGATGATAATTGTACCCTCTGAGTAAGGACACATGGAACACGTTATGCACGTGCGAAAGCTGAGGAGGTAACGCCAATCGGTAAGATACTTCGCCGATTCGTTCAACGATATCAAATGGTCCGATGAACCGAGGACTGAGTTTTCCTTTGATCCCGAAGCGTTTAACACCACGTGCCGGCGAAACCTTGAGGAAGACGTGATCTCCCACATTGAAATGTATGTCCCTACGATGCTTATCGGCGTAACTCTTCTGACGTGAACGCGCTTCTTGCAGTTTCTGTTTAGCTACCTCAATCTTCTCGTTGGTCATTTCTATAATCTCTGGTCCTTCAAGTGTTCGCTCTCCCACTTGATCCCAGCAAGTTGGAGCGCGACACTTTCTGCCATACAACATTTCGAAAGGAGCACATTTGATACTTGCGTGCCAGCTGTTGTTGTATGCAAACTCGACTAAACAGATGTAATCGTCCCAATCACCTGTCCATTCCAACGCACACGACCTTAACATATCTTCCAATGTCTGAATTGTTCGCTCCGATTGTCCGTCCGTTTGAGGATGAAAGGCTGTGCTCAGCTTAAGTTGTGTACCCCAAGCTTTTTGCAGGCCTTTCCAGAATCGCGACGTGAAACGAGGATCTCTGTCTGAGACGATGCTGGAGGGAGTGCCGTGGAGTCTCATGATCTCCCTTCTGTACGTATCTGCGAGTTTACTTACCGGATCTTCCTTGCGTATCGGTAAGAAATGAGCTGATTTGGTGAGTCGATCAACAATGACCCAAATAGCATCGTGCTTCTTCTTGGTAGGCGGAAGACCGGTAACAAAATCCATGGTGATTTTGTCCCACTTCCACTCTGGAATATCCAACGGTTGAAGGAGACCGCCAGATCGCTGATGTTCAATCTTAACCTGCTGACAGGTAAGACATTTCGAGACATACGTGGCTACATCCTGTTTCATACCACTCCACCAAAAGTGCTGTCTGATGTCATGGTACATTTTTGTCGACCCAGGATGTATAGAAAATGGGGAGCTGTGAGCTTCAGCTAACAATGCTTCCCGGAGTTCTTGATTGTCAGGAACACAAAGTCTCGTGCCCTGCCAAATGATACCGTCTGCGTCCATTCTGAATTCTGTCTGCTTCTCCAAATTCTGAATTATCGCCCAAATCTCTCCATCGTCCTTCTGCGCTTCCTTAATCCTAGTCAGTAACTCAGGTTCTACTGTAAGATTCGCCCAGTATCCGTGCTGCCCACGTACCATGATTTCAATGTCAAGCCGCTCCAAGTCCCTTATGTTTTGTTCCTTGATCTCAATGCCGTTTATCATTTCGGACTTTCTGCTGAGTGCATCTGCTACTACATTAGCTTTCCCGGGATGATACTGTAGGTTAATATCATAATCCTTCAACAGTTCCAACCATCTCCTTTGTCTCATGTTCAATTCTCGCTGTGTGAAGATATACTTCAAGCTCTTGTGATCCGTGAAAATGTCGCATGATTCTCCGTATAAGTAATGCCTCCATATCTTCAATGCGAACACCACTTCAGCAAGTTCCAGGTCATGCGTAGGGTAGTTTTCTTCATAGGGCTTAAGCTGCCGTGAAGCATACGCGATCACTTTCCCATGTTGCATGAGAACACAGCCCAGTCCCTTCCCCGATGCATCGCTATAGATCTGAAATCCACCTGTACCAGATGGGAGAGTAAGAATAGGTGCAGATACTAACTTCTGCTTTAGGTCTTCGAATCTCTTCTCTCGTTCTTCCGTCCAGACGAGTTTCTCTCCTTTTCGCATCAGTTTGGTGAGAGGCAATGCCAGGCGGGAAAAGTTCTCCACGAATCTTCGATAATATCCAGCTAAGCCTAAGAAACTGCGGATTTCTGTCGCTGATGTTGGTCTTGGCCATTTAGTGATAGCCTCAACCTTCGCTGGGTCCATAGTGATCCCTTCTGCTGATACAATGTGACCTAAGAATGCCACCTTGTTTAACCAGAACTCACACTTGGAGAATTTCGCATACAGCTGCTTCTGACGAAGAATCTGTAGTACAGTACGGAGATGATCTTCGTGTTCCTCCGTGGACTTTGAGAATATCAAGATGTCATCGATGAATACAATGACAAATTTATCAAGGAATTCATGGAAGATTCTGTTCATTAGATCCATGAATACTGCTGGAGCGTTAGTCAGGCCGAATGGCATGACCACAAACTCATAATGGCCATAGCGGGTACGAAAAGCAGTCTTGGCAATATCCTGCTCTTTAACCCTTAGCTGATGGTAGCCTGACCTTAGATCGATCTTTGAGAAGTGTTTGGCTCCTTGAAGTTGGTCAAACAGATCGTCTATACGTGGCAGTGGATATCTGTTGCGGATGGTAATCTTATTAAGTTCACGGTAGTCAATGCAAAGTCGCATGCTGCCGTCCTTCTTCTTAACGAATAAGACCGGTGCGCCCCATGGATATGCGCTCGGTCTAATGAACCCTCGTTCAAGAAGTTCCTGCAGTTGGTCCTTCAGTTCTTTTAGCTCTATGGGAGCCATACGATACGGAGCCTTAGAGATTGGCTCAGCTCCTGGAACAAGGTCGATGTTGAACTCCACTTCTCTTGCAGGTGGTATGCCTGGAAGTTCATCTGGGAAAACGTCTTGAAATTCCGAAACTACTGGTTGATCCTGAATCGATGGGGATTCAGCATCCATGTCATGAACCGTAGCGAGATAACCTTCGCAGCCATGTGACAGTAATGCACGTGCTTGCAAGGTAGATATGACTTGTACAGACCGTCCGGGTATGAACCCGTTATGGATGTACTCTGGTGCATTAATGTCGCCGAAGATCACTCGATATGAGTGGCAGTCTATGGTAGCATGGTGCTTGGATAGCCAATCCATGCCGAGAATCATATCGAACTCCATCATGTCTAGAGGAAGTGCATCTACTGCACGAACTTTATCGTCAAACTCTAGAGGAAGACTCTTGTATACATGAGTTATTAATACAGAGTCCCTCAGAGGCGTGGAAATGGTAAGCTTATTTTCTAATGGCAAGGGAAGTGTCCTGATGTTCTTAGCATAAGTAGTGGAAACAACTGAATGAGTGGCACCCGTGTCGAAAAGAACACATGCTGCCTGGCCGTACATATACAAAATTCCAGTAATGGTACCTGTAGATTTGTTTGTCTGATCGCGCGATGTCGTATAGACACGCCCAGTGGTAGGAGGCGGTTTAGTATCAGCATGACCCGAAGTACCCTCCATTTCACCCTTACGGCAATCTCTCATACGATGGCCAGGGAGGCCGCACTTGTAGCACGCGTCGGAGTCACGACGACATGGGCCAGGGTGTCTGCGATGGCAGGTGCTGCAAAGAGGATGAGTGAATCCTCCAGCAGGAGTCCTTGCTTGCTGAGGGCCTGCTGATGACAATACGTGTTAAGAATAAAGTATATGCACGAGTATAGGACGTAAGCGTCATAAGATGCTTACCAGTGTTAGCTGAACGGTTGGGCTGAGAACCCCTGTGGTTCTGGTCCCTTCCGTTACCGTGGTTCCTGGTAGAGATTAACATAGTGTCAGCATGGGAAATATAACATGAAATCATAAGAAGATGCGTAAATAGTAGGACCTGCTGTTGTTGGACTGTCCCGCATTGTTACGGTAATTGTCATTACCGCTGCGCCTTTCCACAACAGAACGGTCGTTAGAGTGACCGTTTCCTTTGGGCTGATTGGGCTGCTGCTGAGTAGCCGGCTGAGACCGGTCCCCAGTTTTTTGCCTGGAAGATACAGTTTAACAGATGATTATAGAGCATATAACGATAGGATGCGGTCTGGTTAACGCTAGAACATGAAATGTTTTACCTCTTATCGGGTCTTTCAGCTTCCCCGAACTCATCACGTTCCTGCAACATCTCAAGCTTTCTTGCTGCATCAGCCACTTGTGCTACCGTATTGAACGTAGCACATACTAGATTGTTCGCGACCGAGGTGCGAAGTGCCCACCTAAAATGGTGTGCCTGCTCCTCAGGAGTACCAGCCGCTGCTCCTAGAAAACCAGCTAGGCGAAGAAAGCGCTGCATGAATTCATTGCTATTCTCGCCCTGTCTCTGACGTATCCCGTGGTATTCTCGCTTGAGTTTGTCCTGCTCTGCCTTAGGAAAGAACTGTTCCATCACTCTCTCCTTGAATTGGGCCCATGTCAAACCAGCGACCCATTAATCACCTCCTTCTGACTGCGTCAAAGCTAGCCACCAGTTGAGTACATCGCCTTCAAACCTGTAGCACGTCAATCTTGTCTTGAAGGCGGGGTCACATCCCATAGCATTGAAGATTTTCTCAATGTGAGTCAGCCAGCTTTCAGCATCGCTGGGGCTATCAGTCTTTTCAAAAGCTCTCGGACGGAGCTTGTTAAATCTTTCCAACCATACTGCTAGAGTCACTGGGGGAGGAGGAGGAGGAGGTGCCTGATTCTGCGGCTGCTGATTATTGGCAGCTTGGACTTCAGCACGAATGTCATTCCTCAGTTGAGGAAGTAAGGCTTGCATGGCAGCCTGAATCGCAGCATTGAGCTGCTCTTGCTCGCGTGTGAGAACCATCTGACAGTATAACATAAAACATATGATTAACAGTTCAAACATAAAATATATAAAAGAAAAAAATTTTATGCCAAAATTTCACGAGAAAAATTTTATGCAAGAAAATCTTTGTATGAATGCATGATGCAGTTTTATGAAAACTTTTGATGCTCGGGAGTGAACGCCTCCGGTCAGTTCACTCAAAATAAAAGACATATCGAGGGGACGCCTATGGGTCGGTCCCAAATCTAAAAGTTTCGATAAAACACATGCGACTAAATAGGGCCAGTCCTGTACCAACCATTACTTAGTCAAAAACCCTGTAACAATGACATGTATATGTATGCTTAAAAATGATGAATGCATGAAAACGACTGTCAGTTCTAGGAAGACCGTAGTGACTACCCACTAATCACAGGTCATATTTGAGAGCCTACAGGTCGAAGCCTTGGCTCTGATACCATAATTGTAACACCCCATTTTGGAAATGGAATATTACGCATAATCATGGCGTGTCATCAAAGCATACAAGGATAAATGTCTAAGCATTATTCAACCATAAAAGGGAAATACCGGAAACAAACATCAGTATCCCAAAGTAAAGCTCATCACACACAAACATAAATACTGTAAAAAGGAAAGGACGAAACAATGTCCATAGCAACTGTATCAAAGTAAAGGAAATGCATAAAGTAAAGAAAGACAGTAAAGCTTCCAGTCCATATGCACCTACGTTTGAGATCTACGAGCGTCCCTGAGTACCTGCCGTTTTGGGAACATGAAAAGGAAAACGGCTGAGCAAGACGCTCAGTGCACGGATGTACAATAAAGCATGAAATAGGATAAACATGTAACATATAACAGCGGAAGACTGAGTACTGAGTAAACTGGTTAAGTAACAAGAAAACTGGTTTTATAGTTTGAAAAGCCTTATGTTTAACCTGTGAAAACTGTTTTAACATATATATACCATAGCCCATATAGGTCATGAAAAGGTCACGTGCATGAATACTTGGAGGGGTGACCTCATCATGCTGATTAGAGGGGATGCCTCTAATCAATATACTGATTTGGGTAGGAGGGATCAGCTCCTTGTGAAGGGTGCAAGGCACACACCACATTCACCATGATAAACTGAATAAAACATGTAACTAGGATGCACCCATACGCCCCACCTGATATAATAATATGGCCAAACTGAAAAGGGACGCCACGAGCAATCACTCCGCCGTGGGGAAGTCATAACATTGGTGCCTCCAATGCTATGGTTATGGTACCTCCATAACTAGGTGAAACTGGTCATGCTTGTATATGGCTATAGTTTATGCTAAATTAACATAAGCAGTTCAAAACAATAAAACAAATGCTGGGGAAAACAGTTGGCTGCATACGGGGAAATCCTAATAAGGAAGGAATGTCCATACTGAAAGGACGGGAATCCGTACCTCAAGTCCAGTGAAATGAACGGAAGAAAGACTCCTACTTCTGGATCACTAACGCTACATGAATACACACGTGTATAAGTATCGATTCACTGATTACGTACTGGGTTCTGGGTCTCATTATAGCTGATTTGGTATGTTTTAGGTCATGGTTCACTGTTTAAAGCCTTAAACTGGGTTTATCTTGTATTCTGATTAATCTGATTAAGTATTACTGGTGTTTCATGTATTATTATACTTACTGTGTAATAATAAGTAACTTTCCAAAAATAGCAGGTTTCCAAAAATAGAAAGTTTCCAAAAATAGAAAGTTTCCAAAAATAGAAAGTTTCCAAAAATAGAAAGTTACCAAAAATAGAAAGTTTCCAAAAATAGAAAGTTTCCAAAAATAGAAAGTTTCCAAAAATAGAAAGTTTCCAAAAATAGAATTTACTGCCTAAAATAGATTAGTTTCTAAAAATAGAAAGTTTCCAAAAATAGATCAGCTGCCTTAATTAAATAAGTTTCCATATATAGAAAGTTTCCATGATTAGATTAGCTGCCTGAAATAGATTGATTTCCATATATAGAAGGTTTCCATAATTAGATTAGTTGCCTTATTTAATTAAGTTTCTATAAATAGAAGTTTCCATAATTAGAATTAAGCTGATTTCATAAGCTAACATATAAGTCTAAGTGTTTAAGCTTATTTCTTAAGTCATATGATATAGTGTATAGTTTAATTATTATTTCATGTATTTAAATTAAACTATAGGTTAAGCATTTTAATTAAAGTGTATCATGTATTAATTAAAATGAAATGAAAATACTTAGGTTAAAATGTGTATTATTATTAATAATAATATAACCTAAGTCATGTCTAAATTAATTAATTATAGGCATGTTTTAATAATTAATTAATTATAACTTATAACATAAAATACTTAGGTTAAATTAATGTCATGATAAACTAATAATTAAAATAACCTAAGTCATGATTTAATTAATATTTCATGTTATTAATTAATTATATCCTAAGTTCATGATTTATAAAAATTACATGTAACATAGATCATGATTTTAACCAACGAACCATGAATCGGGTATGAATTCGACACCGTACCCCGGGCCAAACCCGGGGCACACGTGTCCCCTTGCTGCCGTGGGTCCCACATGAGCCAACCAAGACCAATTGTGGTCTTGGTGGTAGCGGCAATAGCAAACCAATCCCCCCCTCGGGTTTGTTTGCTAGGCGGCCAAAAACAAACACCCTTATAAACCATTCTTTGATTTTAATTAATACCAAAACATGTTAGATCAATGATTAATTACCTTGTTTTCATAAGAAAAATAATAACATGTTCATGAAAATAATCAAAGATTAAAAGAATTAAAAAGAATTAAAAAGAAGGGTTAGAAAGGTATACCACTATGTAGCTTGGAAAAAGGATGAACAAACACGTATTCTAACACTTGTTTTTAAGATCAAAATCAACTAATCACCCCCTTGTGGTGATGTATAGGTGGCGGCACAAAGAGAGCAAAAAGGAGAGGAGAAAACTCTTTTTAGGGTTTTTATGTTTATTTCTTGAAAATGAAAATGAAAACATGTTTTTACTTTTACCCCCCCTTAACTTGTAAAGTCCATGGGCTAAGCCCATTTCTTGGTTTGTGCCGTGGGTATGGGGGCCCCACATGGGGTACCCGTACCTTTCTCGTGTCCCGATGTTTCGTGTTCGTCCGTGGTTAAACGTGCTCGTGTTTAACGTGTTTCTGTTTAATGTAACGTGTCGTTTATCGTAAACTCCACGCTCGTAAATATATTATGAGTATTTACGTAATTATTATAATTAGTATTTTAAATGGTGTTCATGATTTAATTATGTTCACGTGATATATTATTAACTGTTTATCATGGGTTCGTACGTAATCGATACTTGTCATGACATACACGTATGCACTTGCTTCATTATTAGCACATGAATGTGATCAATACTACATGAGGTAAGTTTTAATCTAGAACGTACGATCTTAAGGGCACTATTCATGGTAAAAGCATGCGGGTTTTACACTGAGAGTTTGCATCATACTATTTTAATAAGCATTTAGCCATTTTATTTGTAGAATAATTGAAAATTTTAAATTACAATACATAATTCTATTTGTACAAGCAAAACAAGCATACATACTAAAAATAGAAAATTTAAAACATATCTATACTACATATAAAAGAGATTATTATCTCTCTCCTCATTAAATGCTCAATTTTTAAGGAGTATAATCATGCAAGCACAATTTACAAGGTATTAATGCATAAAGAAAATCATATTTAAGTAATTCAAGATACTAATGCATATGTACAAGTTGCACAAATATACTAAATAAGATAATTAAAACTCATAATTAAAATAATTAATATACCTTATTACCTAAATGTACAATTATTATTACACATTTTACAACAATGAAAAACTTATATACGTATTAAATGCATAATTAGTATAATTAATACACATATTTAATATGTCCCATTACATAAATGTACATAGTTACACAAACATGATGTACAATCCAAACTTTTCCTAGAAAAAAAATAATTAATGATAACATAAATACACTCCAACCCCTTCTATTACAACATAAAGAACATAATGTACAACTCAATCACCGGTTTTTTCTTTTCCAAACAATGTTCACATAACTATTATAGATAGATTGACAACAATAAGTTAGATATGTTTCACCTCTAAAACATGATAAATACATAAATCTATAAAAAGAACCTAAAAAGTGACAACAACACCAAGATTCTATGACATATTGGCAGAGTCGGCGACGCGAAACAAAATCTATATGAAAAACCTTATTAACATGAGAAATATATACGGTCATTTTTTTAATACACTTAAAAACTTATACCTTTAAAATACCTCATATTAATAAGTAATTTACGATTGTTGTGATCCTGGTGATATGGTTTTTTGGGAAGACAATGATAGATTTTTCTGGGACATGACGACTGTTAAAAACGAATAACCAAAGAACATTTGTTCGTCAGAAAATTTTGTCACAGAGTATCCGCCGCCGCATCGCGCGGGTACCCTGCTAGTAATTATCTTATTAAAAACAAATATTACATTAAATTTTATAATTAAAACACCCCGTTATCTTATTTTACAACTAAAACAACACATAATACAATACATACTTAAAAAATCAATTTAAACATAAAAACAAAATTTAATACTCATATTAAAACTAATTAATACATATTAATTAATACGCATTTAAAATAAAATTAATTAATTATAATTAATTAATATAATTAATACACCTCAATACTTAAAAATACAGTTATATATGTGTACACTAATTAAAATTACATATCTACAAAATCGTACGTATGTTGTCTACTTAAAAATACAACGGGTTCAACTGAGAACTGGAGTCACAATCGGTTCAACTAGCCAAAAATCCGTCAGAATAAGAACCGAAGAGGCCAAATCGAAACCGGAAAAAACAGCCCCATTACATAAATATGCATTATCTTTTAACGACACATAAATCTGTACTACTTATAAAAGAGATTGCACTCTCTCTCCAAAATTTAAAGTAAAACAAGTTTTTGATACAAACTTTTACAACACAAGAACCTCATAAATTTATTTTGTATTAATTGGAGAGTAATAAAAATTAAATGACAAAGTGAATATAAATTAATATACAACATGTACAAATAATTATTTCTATAAACTACTATAATTTTTTGTATAAAATTATTTAAATTGTTCATAATTGTAAGTTTAGTATTAAATGTGCATTGATTTTGAATAAATTTTTTTTTATAAATTTGCATATTCAAAAATACATATCGTCCATGTATGTATTTTTAGTACAAATTTTATGAAATACTAATTATTTTGCTAATCAATTCGATTAAATCATGCATATCGAAATAAGAAGGTTTTAAGGTTACTATAATATATAAAAATATGTACACATATAAATTAACTACGAAAATTTTCTATTTATACACGTTATATAATATTATGACGAATGTTACAAAGATTAGCAAATAACTTTCACGATCAATCATCATAATTTCGTAATACTATTCATATATGAAGTGGTTTATTATTACTTAGGTGCCGTTTGGTTGTGAAATATTGAAGGATATCGAGGGATACTCAAAATATTTAGATTTTTATTTTTCCTAAATATTGCGTTTGGTATAATCAACGAAAGAATTTAAAATTTCCCAAATTATCAAAATGAAAGATATTATAATTTACTTCAAAAAGTGAGGAATTTTAATTTACCTGAAAATTACTTCTTATATGCTTTTTCCTAATCATTTTTATTCGAGTTTTTATGTTTATATAAAAAATTTTAAAATTAAAAAAAAAGTATATAAAAAATACTTTTTCGATTTTTACTCTTTTGAATAGCAAAAATAAAATTTATATAGAATATTAATAAAGTTTATATAAAAAGTTTTTTATGAAATTTATGTAAAATTTAAAAATTTTGATTTTTAATCATTTAAGTAGAAAATTAAAAAAAATTTAAGAAAATAAAAGAAATTATCCGTTTTCTAGTCATATAAACAAGAATAATAAAATTTATATAAAATTTTTAAAATTTATATAAATTTTTAATAAAATTTTATATACATTTTTTTATAAAACTTATAGAATTTATTTTATAAAATATATAAAAATTGTTTATAAAATTTACAGAATTTTTTATAAAATTTTTATTTTATAACATTTATGAAATTTTTATAAAATTTATTTAAATTTTTTATAAGTTTTATTATTAAATTTATAGAATTCCTTTATAAAATTTATATAAATTGTTAATAAAATTTATAGATTTTTTTTATATAAAGTGAAATTAGATTTGTACTCTTTTAAATATAGAATTTATATAAAAAATATGTATTCGTCAATTGGTTTTACCAAAAATCAAGATTTCATAATATTATGAATTTCTGTCAACCAAACAGGCGTAGACGTTTTAAATTATAAAATTTTTAATTCTAAGGAATTTTAGTTTACTAGAATTTAGAATTCTAAAATTTCAAAAATCTTGAACTAAACGGCACTTTAGAGTTATTCCAACTTAAAATATCATCATTATTTGTAAAGTTATTATTGAAAAATATGTATACTCATAAAATATTACATTCACGAACTTTTATTTCCACGATTACTCGCAACCGTAACGCGCGAATAACCTGATAGTCAATTAAGATACACATTTGAAATCTCATGCGCATTCTAAAAAAAGTAAATTACTAAAACCGACCATCTAGAAACCAAATAACCAAAATGAACACTATTTTTTTCCATTACAAAAGTGAACACAACGAACAAACTTTGCTGCTCGCCCATGTACTTTGCTCGCCCAAATGTTTTGCTCGCCATGTAGATAAAAAAGACATACACGAGCAAATATTTCGCTCGCCCAAATCTTTGCTTGCCATGAACATTAATCAAATTAAAAAAATGAGATATATACTAGTTTATGAAAAGTGTATTGAATATAGAGAGCAAATGGATACGGAGAGCAAACTAATTTGCTCTTTATGCCACGTGTTTGTTTAATAGCCATTCTTTTTAATAAATAAGGAGAGCAAATGGACATAGAGAGCAAACTAATTTGCTCTCCGTGAAAAGTGTATTCTTACATCAATTAAATATAGGGCGAGCAAATGGTCATAGAAAGCAAACTAATTTGCTCTCCATGTCACGTGTAATGTTTAATAGCCATTCATTTAATAAACAAGGAGAACAAATGGACATGGAGAGAAAATAAATTTACTCTCCATGACACATGTCATGTTTAATAGTCATTCACTTAGAGATTTGTTCGTGGAATAGATTTTAGTAACTCGAGTGTCGATTTATGAAATCCCCTCTTCTAAAAACCAAGTGATTTTACAAAATCATGAAACGATAAATCTAAGTCACTGCATATCATAATCTTGACTTAGTTACCATATAAAAACTTAAGAAACTAATTAGAATACATTTCCATTTTATCTATACACACAATCATTTCATGTTTTGAGTAACAGGTTTACATTTTGTAGAAAAATAAATGTAAAAAATAATCTCTTAAAACTTTCCATACACATCCACTTTCAGGCTGGATGCAACGGTGTATCGATCGACTGAGGGCAACCGAATCACAATCGGTCGAGACCGTTGCCGCGACCGAATGCCTTCGATTGATCGTAACTTTTCGTTCGTACCCGCGACCCATTCCAAAAAAAAGAAAATGAAAAAGAAAAGGGTTGTAGCTATTTGGTGCATAAAAAAACTTTATTTAGTTTTAATTAGATAAGTTATTTAATAAATTTTTAAATTTTAATATATTGAGCTTTGCTTAATTTTCCACAACATATATTAATTTGACTATCTTTAGAGTTAATTTTAGTTAATGCATTTTATCCTCTTTACCTCTAATTAAGTTTTTTTTTAATTATTTCTTTTACAATATTTAAATATAAATATAAATGTAATATTTTTATTTTATTTAAATAATGATTTAATATATATATATATATATATATATATATTAAAAATTTGAACTAAGTCCCCTTGTTGTGATAAATAGATCGTTGTAAATCGTCGGAGATATAAAACTGATAGTGCAAAAAAAATATAAATCACATTAACGCTATATTCTCGAGATCTTTCATTAAAAGAAAGAAAATGAAATGAAAGTAAAGTGTAGTATTATTTTGTTAAATTTGAAAGGAAATGAAAGTAAAGCGTTTCATCCCAATATTTAAGGTGAAATATTTTACTTTTATTTTTTTAATGAAGTATTTCGAGAACACAGCGTAAGCTTTTGTGGATAACTCATAAATATAATCCAAGCAAAAATAAGAAAAATAAATGCATTTAATTTTCTTTTTTAGCAAATAAATGCATTTAATTGAATACTTGGGTACTAGTTAACACTTCCACCAATAATATATTTATTGACTTTGAAGAGTGTCCTTTCAATTTCAAGTTCAAACAGCGACACTTAATTGACTTCCCACCAAACAAATCATTTCATTTTCTAATTTCTATCCAAAAAAAAAATAAAAAAAATCTCCCAAATAAAAAAAAGTATAAAAAAAGAAGCGATACATCCCTGACTTAAAAAAAGGTGTGTGTGTCTCTCATCATTATTCCAAAACCCACAGCGGCATCTTCACCTTACAAATAGTAATACCCCCCAACCCAACAAACAAACACACACAGTTTGTTACAACAGAATCAGTTATCCTCTTAACAGAATCTGTTAGGTTTTGAAAAAATGAGTACTAGCAGTATGGATCTGAAATCGAAGTTTTTGAAAGTGTATGATACACTTAAATCAGAGCTTATTAACGATCCTGCTTTCGAGTTTGATGATGATTCTCGTCAATGGGTTGAGAAGGTTTAATTTATTTATTTCTGTTCATTTTACGCGCTTTTACGCAGTTTTTTTGACGGATTTATTAATGTATCTAGTGTGTTTACTTGTTATGTTAGTTTGTTAGTTGATGAAACCGAAGTTATAATAGTAGATGTAGATCCATTTGTGATGTTTAATATCTACCCGGCTTATCGCTTATGTGATTTCGGCTTTTCGGCTTATATAGGCTTCAACAAATAAGCGGTAAGCCGGCTATATATGGTTAAACAAACGCCCCCTATAACTACGGATTTTATAGATAGAAGGTATTCTCGCGCAGTTTGTTGCTATTTTTGGCTTTAGGCGGCATTTAGTAAGGCTGTTGTATTTTTACTTTCGAGTTTGATGATGATTCCTGTCCATGGGTTGAGAAGAGAAGGTTTATTTTTATTTCTATTACTAGTAATTTTTACACGATTTTACGCGCTTTTTTGACGGATTTATTAATGTATCTAATGTGTTTAGTTGTTATGTTAGTTTGTTAGTAGATGTAGATCCACTTGAGAAGTTTAACATATAGGCGGATTATCGTTTATGTGGTTTTAGGCTTATGTGTTGCTTTTTGTGGCTTATTTTTAAACTTTTTTGCTTATATAAGTTTATTTATGACATAATAAGCTTTCATAAGGAGAAAAGTTTGAAAATAAGCCAAAAAAAATGAGCTTATGAAAAATAAGCCTAAAACCAAATAAGCCATCAGCTGCCTATATAAGCACCCCTAAAACTACGGATTTTATAAATGGAAGGTATTTTCGCGCATTTTGTTACTGTTTTCAGCTTTAGGTGGCATTTAGTAAGGCAGCTGTGAAGTTGAATATATAGCCGGCTTTTTGCTTATGTGGTTTATGGTTTATGTGTTACTTTTTGTGCCTTATTTTGAAACTTTTTGGTTTATATAAGCTTTAGCATATAAGCTGGAAGGCGGATATATATGGTTAAACAAACGCCCCCTATAACTATTGATTTTTATAAATGGAAGGTATTATCGCGCAGTTTGTTACTATTTTCGGCTTTAGGCGCCGCATTTAGTTGATGAAACCAAAGTTAATAGTATATCCAGTTGTGAAGTTGAATATATTACTGGCTTTTTGATTATGTGATTTTCGGCTTATGTCTTCCTTTTTGTGGCTCATTTTTAAACTTTTCGGCTTATGGCTTACTTTTTGTGGCTTATTTTTATACTTTTCGGCTTATATAAGTTTATTTTGTGAAGTTCCAAAATAACATAACGAACTTATATAAGTTTCATAATAAGCCACAAAAAGTGAAACATAATCGAAATTACATAAGCGATAAGCCGGCTATATGAGCTTAAACAAATGCCCCCTATATATCCGGCTTATCACTTACCTGATTTTCGGCTTATGTCTCATTTTTTGTGTCTTATTTTGAAAATCCTCGGATTTATTAATGCATCTACAGTATTACTTGTTATGTTAGTTAGTTAGTTGATGAAACCAAAGTTATTATAGTAGATGTAGATCCACTTGTGAAGTTTAATATATAGCCGGCTTATCGCTTATATGGTTTTCGGATTATGTGTTACTTTTTGTGCCTTATATTGAAACTTTTTGGCTTATATAAGCTTCAACAATAAGCTGGAAGCTGGCTATATAAGCTTAAACAAACGCCCCCTATAACTATGGATTTTTATAAATGGAAGGTATTCTCGCACAGTTTGTTACTGTTTTCGGCTTTAGGCGGCATTTAGTTGATGAAACCAAAGTTAATATAATTAGTTGTGAAGTTGAATATATAGCCGGCTTTTTGCTTATGTGATATCCAGCTTATGTGTTACTTTTTGTGGCTTATTTGAAACTTTTCCGCTTATATAAGTTTATTAGTAGGATATAAGCCAAAAGTTCAAACTAACATAATGAACTTACATAAGCCTAGAAGTTTCAAAATAAGCCGAAAATTACATAAGCGATAATCCGGATATATGAGTATAAACAAATGCCCCCTAAAACTACTTATTTTACAAGTGGAATTATGAAGTGTAAAACAACGTAAAAGCTAAATGATTGTTGGCAAACAAACATTATATTTATCTGAAGGCTAAATGCTAAATATTCATAGGCATACAAGTTATTGCCGAAAAATAAGCAGTTTAAAACACTCTATATTTTGCTCTCAAGCTTAACAATTAATTTGCAGCATTACTCATTAAAGTATAAATTACTGCAGATTAACAGGGGGTCAAAAGTAAGATAAATTTAACCACTCAAGGGTGGCTTAGTGGCAAAAAAATTTGTGGCTATCACTCCAAAGTTTGTGAGGTCTCAAGTTCAATTCTCACTAGGTGCAAACAACCTTGAAGTGGCCACGCCAACCTCCTGAAAAGGGAGGGTTTTACCTGGTTTGAGTCTGTATGGCGGTGGGCTCAAACCTCGTGGATTAGTCGGCCAATGAGTCGGAAATCACGGTTACCAAAAAAAAAAAAAAAAAAAAAGTAAGATAAATTTGTTTTCAAGCTTACAACTTATATTGATTAAGTGTGTTATTTTTGACCTAAATTAGGCTTTGGTAACAGTTTAATTCAAATATGGATCTCGAAGGTTATCGGGCATTCGGCCAAGCGGTATGAGAGATGTTATCCAAATAATTGGTTGTGGGTTCAAGCCTGGGATAATTACGTGAGATATTTAGTTTGTCTCTCGAAAAATAAAAATAAAATTAAAAATATATATACTACTTGTATGTGCTATGAACCACAAGCACTGAACTAGGAAATAACTGTGATGGTTCATCTTCAGTAAGGTTCATGTGTGTAGAATGATCATAAATTCATAACTATGTTATATGGTATTTATTGCATACGGTCCAACTACTCTTATCACTACCATGTTTGACTGGTGATAACTATGTATATATGTTACAAGGAATTTATTGAACTATGTTTGACTGGTATGCAATAACTATGTATATACTACTATTATCATTAACGATACCTTTTATACTAATATTCTCATTCTGTTTTGTTATGTGAGTCATTATTCATATTAGTGTGTATGTATTGTATAGCTAAGATCGATCAGATTATATCAACAATAACTCTTGTGTACTTTCTTTGTTTGAATCGAACAGAGTATTATGCCTACACACTCTAGAGTTTTAATATGGTATTAACAAAAGAATCTAATAATCTTGTAAGCAATGAACTACTAATGTATACGTGACTGATTGTGTTCGTTTGCTTATTTCGTTGCAGATGCTTGACTACAACGTACCTGGAGGTAATACTTTCTCTTCTTTTACGATCAATTTTTTTATTGCTAATCATTTTGATGTATTAACATAAATATTTAAATGTGATTTTTATAGGAAAGCTGAACCGGGGACTATCTGTTGTCGACAGTTATCAGTTGCTTAAAGGAGGAGAACTGACCGATGACGAGATTTTTCTTTCATCTGCTCTTGGTTGGTGTATTGAATGGGTAATTACAATAATCTTAAACCAATTTAAACCTTAGTAATTGTTGCAAGATATACTGAAAATGTTCATGCCGTTAAATGTTACAGCTTCAAGCGTACTTTCTGGTGCTTGATGATATCATGGACGAGTCTCATACACGCAGAGGGCAACCCTGTTGGTTTAGATTACCAAAGGTGTGATTATAGAGCAATTAGCTATTATGTCATGTAGTTGCGATTTTAAATTGTTCATGCTTAAGTTCTGAATTATTGAATCTAGGTTGGTATGATTGCTGCGAATGATGGAATTCTTCTTCGCAACCATGTCCCGAGAATTCTTAAGAAACATTTCCGAGGAAAGCCTTACTATGTGGATCTTGTGGACCTGTTCAACGAGGTTGGTTGCTCATTATATAATCAACTTGTCAATAATGATATGTACTTTTTTGATACTTACGAAATACTATTTACCCTGTACTTGAGTAGGTTGAATTCCAAACAGCCTCTGGACAGATGATTGATTTGATCACTACACTTGTTGGAGAGAAAGATCTCTCAAAGTATTCATTGTCTGTGTAAGTAACCTCCTTAACTTTTCACTTACGCCCCCATCCGTTGTATTCTATGTGTGTTTTACATTTTCTGAATTAGGCTGTGTTGTGTTGTCTTGCAGTCATCGCCGGATTGTTCAATACAAAACAGCTTACTACTCATTTTACCTTCCGGTACGTAGAGCCCTTTTCACATATAAATAACTTATTTTTCTTGCATAAATAAGCGAACTGTTAGTTGATAATGAAATTTTCTGAAGCACTGGTTAAAAGTTTACTACTGTTTCTTCTTCAAGGTTGCCTGTGCACTCCTCATGTTTGGAGAGGATCTTGACAAGCACGTTGAAGTGAAGAATGTACTCGTTGAAATGGGTACCTATTTTCAAGTTCAGGTATATGATTATAACTCCTAACCATTTATATTAAACTGGTGTGCTTTAGACCTTTCAAAAGTTATTTTTTATCATCTTAATCTTGTTATTAGTTTGTGAATATTAATATATGAAAATTCTAAATCTTTGGCAGGACGATTATCTAGACTGTTTTGGTACACCTGAAGTGATTGGAAAGGTAAATTGGGAAATATCTTCCATTATCATTTAGCTACTGCTAGTAATTCATTATAGAGTTATAGCTAACAAAATATAGTCATTGTAATAGATTGGAACCGATATTGAAGACTTTAAGTGCTCCTGGTTAGTTGTCAAAGCATTGGAACTCGCCAATGAGGAACAAACGAAATTCCTACATGTAAGTAACCAACCGCTACTTCTACAAGTGCAGCCATACGTACATAAAACATATGCACATATACATACACTCACTAATAAAATAGATACATACATGCACAAGGTCACCCATACATGGGCAAATTTTATGTGCAATTGGCATAATTCGGGTACTGCATGCAGAACTTTTGGGATGACAATTTCGACCCATGGGTCGATTTGTGATGTATTATTATATCTACCATTTTAAATGGGAGGAAAAGTCGTCCAAAAATGTTTTTTTCTCATAAATCATTCTATACAAAACAATTAGATCGTTATTAAAGTAAGGTTTTATTTTGTACTTAAAAATTTATGACTTGTAAAAATAGTAAAATATTGGGAAAGAGTGTTCATAATCGGTCATCCTGACATGAGCCTATGCTTACAAAAGTACCCATTTGACATTTTGACGACTAATTTTGCTTATAAAATGTATATTTGATCACTTATACAGGAGAACTATGGGAAAAAGGACCCCGCTTCTGTTGCAAAAGTGAAGGAACTATACCACACTCTCAATCTTCAGGTTTGTGACTTTTTCTTGCAGAACATAGAGTTCATCTACACGTGTTCTTATTTTCTTGCTATATATATAGGCTGTATTTGAAGATTACGAGGCCACAAGCTACAAGAAGCTGATCACATCGATTGAAAATCACCCGAGCAAAGCAGTCCAAGCGGTGTTGAAATCTTTCTTGGGTAAAATCTACAAGAGGCAAAAGTAGATGTATCATACCAAGTGATATCTGATTTTGAGTCTCGCGATCGATTTTCCTGATAAGAGGCACAGCGTTGTTGTCTGTATCTTTTTCATTTGTATTATTGGATTCTTCCTAGTGATATCTCTGTGTCTTTAGTATGTGTGTAATAAAACGCTCTCATTGTTTGCAAGAACCGGTTTGGAGTTCTTGATTTATTTCGTATGTAGTTTTGGTGGTGCAAACACATCAACCCGATCTTGCTTTTTAGCCATTCATTGCGACCAGTTAGAGTTATTGGTAAACAGTTGAATCGCCAATATTAGTTTTATAGTATTTTATTCGGGGCGATTTTAGAGCCTTGTAAGAGCGAAATTATTGACTATGGACTTATGGAGGCTCGTGGTTCTTAATTATATGCATTGTGTTCATTCATATACATCTCAAATAGGTGAAATAACCACCCAAAGGTTACTAGGTATGATGGTATACGGTTTGTGACTATCATCAATAAAAGAAGAGTTTTCTCAAAATCAATCTTGCTTAGTGCAAAGTTGGAAACAAATTTCAAATGGTCACGCTGATTTTATGGAAGTCAAATGCCTTATCTGTTTTGAGTTTGCTTGAAGACTGATTGAAACCCGATGAAATTTTTTCTTGTGATTTATACATTTGCTAAAAATCTCGATTTGGTCAAAGTCACAAATGATGTGTTATATACACACAGTTTTTCGTTCATTCAATATCCAAAACATTGATGAAATATACATAGTCAAATAACCATTAAAGAATTGAAGAGGGAGTATTAAAGTATGCATTGAAAATACACAAATTGAGGAAGTTGCGACCCGTTTTGACCCATCAATTTCCTTTTAAGAGTACTAGGTAGAGGTGGCAAAATGGGCGGGCGGGCACGGGCGGCGGGCTAAACGGGCAACGGGCTAACGGACAACGAGCGCGGGCTAAATGGGCACGGGCGAAACGGGCGGGTAAAACGGGCGGGCTAAACGGGTGCAAGCTAAAAAAGGAAAAAAAACATATAAAAACCTAGAAATAAAAAATAAAAATACTTGTTTGAAAGCCGGGATAAAAAATTTAATAAAAATATTCGTCGAGTATACTAATTTGTAATTTACAAGTGCGCCCGTTAAGCCCATTTAGTTTCTTACATATGCGCCCGTTTAGCCCATTCATTATAAAGAATGGGCAAAAAGTGCCCCATCCTTTTTTAAAAATGGGCAAAAAGTGCCCATATGTATCAAAATGGGCAAGATTTGCCACCTCTTGTACTAGGAGTCATCACTCTAAGTGACTCTTATTTGGGATGCCACGTCAGCGAAACCCACTCACTCATATGGAAAAATCAGGGGAGTCATCACTCCAAGTGACTCCCTTTTATGGGTCCCACTTTTTTTTATTTCTCACATTTTCAAATTAAATTAATTCATTTCATAAATAAAAATAAATATTACAATCCTAAAAAAATAGAAAAATACAACTTCGAATTAAAAAAAAAAACGAAAAAACTACTAGTTGGAGGAGTCTTCGGAATCTTCAACGTCACGGTATTGATTGGTATTCGCCATTTTTACGCGTAGATGAGCCTTGATTTATTCTTTTTTAAAGTTTATAAACGCGGCCGATTCGGCATCCATTTTAGAGGTGTCATAGTCGAGAAATTTCAACTCCTCTAATTCGGCAATCGTGTCGTCTTTGCGTTGAGAAGCCGCATACGCTTTTTGCGAGGCTTCACGACGGAGACGAAGGTCATAGGTAACCGCGTCTTCAAATCGAGACGAGTTACTTCCTCCGGTACCCGCCGATGTTTCGGAACGGCTTTTTTTCCCAGGCCATTCTTTACCCGCAGGGCGGGGTCGTTGATCGCGTTGGAAAAGTTCGTCCGTGTTCATCGGCATCGAAAACGAACCGCCTTCCTCGTTATCGGTCAAATCAACCGGGACAACCTCGGGTGCGTCCCATTTCGGGGACTTCCTCAAAACATTCCATGCCTTTTCGTGATTAAACGAGGCATTTCTATTCTCGTTCGCGTAAATGGCCCGAGCCCGTTCAATCACATCAACCTCGCTTTCGCCACTTTTTTTTTGTTCCGATGACATTTCTTGTAGATGGCGTTCCACTTCATAATATTATGATGCATGAGATTCCACTTACCCGTAAGGATGTCTTTGGTGCGTTCTTGATGATTTTCTTTCGTTAAACACCCGGGTAATCCGAATCCAAATAGTGTCTCTTTTTTGGTGACGCCCAACTTTCGGATCTTCGGATGTCGCGATGTAACACTCGGCAAGCACGGTTTCTTCGTCCTTGGTCCACCGACCAAGACCTTCATTCGGAACGGGTTCTTTTGATTTTTTTGCGGGGTTTTTCTTTCGGCTTTTTTTTGTTGGTTCGGTTTCGGGTGGTGGAATCGAGCTTATAGATTAGAGTGATAGGCGTATTTGGGTGGTATAGGCTTGATATTCTTCTTGTTGCTTTTGTATAAAAGCTTGATCTTCGGGAGTCATCGGACCGTGGGTAGGAAATCCGGAGAATTGTGGATTGGACGTAGTTCCGTCACCGGCACCCATGTTGGATTGAAGGAGGTGGGTGAATCCGAACCAATTTTCGCCGGCCATTGTGTTTGTGTTTGTGCATGAGAGAATGATAAAGGAGAGAATGGTTTGTGTGTGTGTAAAAAATGATATAGGAAATGTAGTATATATAGAGATTAAAATTGATTTTTTTTTTTAATAATATAGCCGTTGGAATTTAATTTAAATTTTTTTTTAAAAACTAGCCGTTGGGGCATTAAAAAAAAAACATTTTTTTTCAAATATAACGGCTAGTAGCCGTTTTTTTCTAAAAAAATTTTAAAAAAAAATAATATTTTTTTTTAAATTCCCACTCACGCCGAGTGGGTTTGGTCACGCCAAGCCCCCACGCCGTGGGATTTTCTTGTTCGGGGATTCATCACACCAATCGCGCCGTGGGTTTGGCACCCACGGCGCCAACACTCCCTGGGCTCTAAGCCATTGAAAAATCAACTCTACTCATAATTAAAAATCGAGTTGAAAGTGATACTCTACCATTTGATATAAACAAAATGGTTCACTCAAAAGATTATATGATATAAACAAATGAGGCCAGTTAATCAAACTCTTTGTAGCCATTTACATTTGGTTCCACTCCTACATGTTTCGGTTCCTTAATGCAAACAAAACACAAGAAACAGCACGGAAGGTGCAAAATGATGTACGAGAGAAGGACATTACATCCTATGTCGTTCTCATTTTGTTTCGACACCAAATTACAAGCAACAGGATAAGGACCACCATGAATTATTCACAAACAAACATCCAAAATAAACATGATGATCATACGCCAAAATAAACAAGATGATCATACGCCAAAGGTGAGTACACATCTACACTATTCTCCGGGTCGATAATAAAGTGTAACGAATGATTTAGAAAACTAAGGGCACATTTGGTATATAAATCGGAATGGTTAACGGTATGAGCTTGATTAGAAAGATGTATGAGATTGAGGATATTCATTGTATTAGTTTTGTTTGATAAAATATTATGAGTATCACTATTATACTAAATAGTGTCCAAAAAAATGTATAATATTGTTGATTTTATAGTGAGATAATAATAAAATGTAAGTCCAATGAGAATAACTAGCAAAAACACTCTTTCCTCCTACTATGAATCTATAATTGTTTCAATGATAAGTTAATAAAGAATTTGTAACCAAACATTTACTATAACTATAATAGTCATAGTTTGATTCTCGTAAATGTCAAACAAACGGCTTTACTTGTCCACTTTTGACTTTTTTATTTAATTTTGACCGTAAATTATTTTTTTTGTATTATATAATATTTGATAAAAATTATACTAATGAAAATACATTTATAACTCAATCCATACATATATTTTGCATTAAGTAGTATACAACACACAAAAAGTAATTTACGGTCAAAGTCGAATACAAAAGTCAAAATTGGACAAATAATTTGGAACGGAGGGAATATTTCACATGCAACTAGAGATGGCAAAAGACTCTGAACCCGACGGAGAATCCGATACCCGAATCCGATTTGATCGGGGATTCCCCGAGTTGACCGGGTATGGGGATGGGGGTGGGGAATCCCCGTTAGTAAAAAGCGGGTATGGAGGCGGGGATGGTAATACCCTTGGTTCCACAAACCCGTCCCCGAACCCGCCCTTGAATATCTTTATTCCACATATATATTTATATATCTTGTATGTTTCAAATATCTATTAGGTATTTGAAACACTATCAACCGATGGTTAATATCTCTTTTGACACTAACCTTGTAGCATGAGCTCTTGTGTGTTAATTTTGTTATTATTAATATTGAGCATGGTCGCATGAATGTTAGTCTCGTTAATGTTGTTTGATATTACCGTATTGTGTTATTCGTAATGGTTGCGTCATTTGAAAAATAGTTTAAATGCTAATTGTGTAACGGGGAAAAAATCCCTGGTTCCCCATTGGGGATCCCTGTTCCCCGCTGGGGATGGGGATGGTATGTAGTTTGTAATCCCCGATGGGGATGGGGACAGGGATGGGGATATATATTTAACTTTGGGGATGGGGATGGTAGCAACCATTCCCCGCAAACCCGACCCCATTACCATCTCTACATGCAACTTGGACATAATCATATTATACAAGATTATTTATTTAATGGTATGCCGACTATGTTAAATATATCATAAAAATGTTTCGTTTTATACTTTTTATGTGTATGTAAGTTACTTATTCATTGTAATGCGATAATTATATGTATAAATTTTGCATATTTCCCAATAAAAATATTAAAAGTTTATGCTATGTTGTCCGGTTAAATTTTGAAAAAAAAAAAGTTCCGAAAGATAATAAAAAAACTGTGTTTTAATTCTTTTTTTTTTTTTATCTTTTGTAAGTAATTTTTATGTTTCAAAAATTATTTTTTTAATTAGTAATATTTTTTAAGTTTTTTTAAAGTTTAATTTTTAAAAATAATAAAACCAAATAATTTTCAAATTTAGCTAAAAAATGTGAAAATTTGGTGAATAAATTTTATATAAAAAGAATGAAATAAAAATATATGAAAAAGAAAATTAAAAAAAAAGAAAGTAATTAAAAATTTAATAGCTAATTTTAAATAAATAAAATTAAATTAAGTACAATTTATACTTTTTTATATTTTTACATTAAATTTAAAAGATAAACAAATACTCATCTATATCTATACTTTTTATAAAAGATTTACTACGAAAGTGATTTTTCCAACATTTTCTTTTTTTATACAATTTTAAATGCTAAATATTATCGGGTTATATTAGTCTAGTTACGGGATCAATCTTCGAGTTAAACCGGTCGAATCATCAAGTCATATAATCAACCATCAGGTCAACCACTTGAGTAGTCAGGTAACAGGTTTAACCATCGAATCAACACAATCGAATCACATATTCACTGATTCGATCACCAAATCAACAAAATCAGATAATTGAATTATCGGTTTAACTATTTGTCATTAAACGCTTTCCGCATCTATAGGCGGCTTATACATTACAAATATAATGATTTTCTAATGGTTAAGACTTGAGAGTAAAAGAGTAAGAGGTGTTTTTTTATTTTATATAGTGTGCTTATAAACTTATTAGTTTATATAAGCTTATAAGCCGAAACCAAGTGTTTGGTTAAGCTTATATAAGTAGGTTTATAAGCTTATATAAGAGCGTTTTGGTAACCAAAATATTTGAAACTTTTATAATAAAAAATAGACTTATATAACTATTACCATAAAAAAACTTTTATACCCTCATTTAATAATTACATAATTTAACATTCAATGTTTTTTGTCATTTTATTTATTATTTTTAATAAACCTAACCAAACACTTAACATATAATATATAGGTATAAGCTATAAATATAAGTCTAAAACCCACTCATATAATTTTCACCATATTTTGACTAAAGAAATACAGTATATATACTCTGTAATTAGAAAGATACAGAAACTGACCCTTTCAAGTTTCACCATCACACACACAAATCAAACATCAAATTAATTCAACTCAATTATTTAATTTAAAAAATCATTAAACTTAGCTGTTCATAATTTCCATTCGTTATTCATCCAGCACAATTCATTCATTCTAACTGATTTTGATTTTCATAAGGAAGGAAGGTTAGTTACTATTAAATCTAAGATCCATTACTTCTCATTTATTCTTAACTGAATTATGTACTACTACTTAATTGTGCTTTAATTATACATCTTAAGATCTGATTTTGAAGTTAATTTAATTTGTTGAGTTGCTGTTAAGTTAGTTATCAAGTTGCTAATGTCAATATGTCATAGTTACTGTTGTTAGTGGCTTCCTTTGGCCAATTTTTTTTTTTTTTTTAACTAATTGAGCATGGTGCGGTTTTTTTTTACAAAAAACACACCCCATCCGCAATTGTGTTTTTTCAAAAAGTAGGAATCCGCACAGCGCGGTTTTTGCGGTTTCGGTATTGCAGGTTTTGCGGATTCTAACCGCATCGCACCACCTCTGATTATTTATAAAATTTATGTGGGTTTTTGTGGTTTTTGGTTGTATTTTCGGTTATAACAATGCATATAGTTAATGAAAACACACACATTACTTAGAATATGGTTGATAATATGCACTAGAACCCTTAAAACACGCATTAAATAATCGATGTGTCATTTTTCGGGTTATATAACTAATGCGCGGTGCGGTGCGGATTTTGTCGTGCGGTTTTATGGGTAAAACCGCAACCGCACCGCATTTTGCGGTTTTTCGTTTTCTTAAAACCAATCCACCGGTTTTTGGCGTGGTGCGGTTTTTTGCGATTTCGCGGTTTGCGGTGTGGTTTCTGCTCACCCCTTACTATTAAGTAGATATCGAGATGCATTGGGAGTTTTAGAAGATATCACACTAATTATTTAGTAGTATTCGCGTTTAGTTAGTTGAAAGCTATAGATACTCGAATTATACTATGCACATTGCACACACGTCGTTTCTATTCAAACAAATATTAGTTAGATATTTGAGTTACTCTAGTGATGGCTTTCTGTAAACGCTTCTAATCATGTAAACCAGCGCATTGTGATTGTGTTTTCACGGTTCAACACTAAATGCATCCTAGGAGTAAGTTCTAGTATGTCAATATATAGACCAAAAGTTATGACTTGAGGTGAAAATAAGGTTTTAACTTTAATTATGGTATCGAAATTAAACATTAAGTTCTAGATGACGTTGGATTCATTTTTGATAATGTCGGTTGTTAAGTATCTTTGTTACCCGAGTTATGGTATAAGCATGCCTTGTAATGTAGCAAAATCATGTATAAATCGGATGTGGTATTCCATGTTAAGATTACCCGAGGAGGACGAGTCTTTTTGACTCGGATGTACGCGGCCTCACCGGGTTAATGCCGGGACCGTTTCCGACCCTTACCTGGCCACCCCCAAGTGTACACACCTTGCGAGGTTTAAACCCTTTACATCTTGTAAGAAATCGTGTATATTATTTTCATAACTTGGAATCAAGTATCATGTTTCTAGTCTGCAACAGACCCAACTTTGGGGTGGCAATAAGTCATCTATTTGAAATAGTTATAGTCATTTTGTAATAACACCAATTTGAATCTCAATATAGCAAGCCGTTGCTGAGGCTTGAAAACTTGGCTCGAGGTGGTAGAATAGCGCTAGAAGCTTAATAAACAGGGGTTCATGTGGGGTCCTACCTGAACTAGAAGAAATTCAATTATGAAGTTCGTTCTTTGGTGATTTTCACATTTAGTTGGCTAAAAGTTTTGAGTTTCGCATGTGATGAAAAAGGACGATCAAAGACTTTGGTCGTCACTTGGCTAGAAAGGCGGATCGCGTTTAAGATTGGGATTTTAGGAACCATTCATTAGGAAATAGAATTTTATGCTGATATATATCGGGTTTCATCATTTATTAATACTCACTACATAACAATATTAGTTTCCTAAAGTTATCACTATGCAACTCCTACATGTTCTATATAGGTAACACACGTG
Organism: Glebionis coronaria; assembly: GCA_025667525.1. Lineage (NCBI taxonomy): Eukaryota > Viridiplantae > Streptophyta > Magnoliopsida > Asterales > Asteraceae > Glebionis > Glebionis coronaria. Next base: position 46,577,849 of record CM046879.1, on the reverse strand, counting down.
TAGTTAAAAAAGATTAGCATGTTTTGTATGATAAACCGTGTGGTATTTATCTCCAAACCAGATTCATGCAACACACATGTCCATACTTAACCACTCGCGTGATTAAAGAATTTAAGTATGTTTTGCATGACAAATAGTTTGACGTTTATCCCCACAATAAGTCATGCAACACCATTTGTTTTCATAGGCCATGACACATGTGATTAAAGAAGGATTCATATATTTTCTCTGACATTCATCATGTGATATTTATCTTGAAACCAGATTCTCGCGATTAATTTTGTTAGCATGTTTTACATAAATACATGATGAAACATGTGATATTTATTTCCGACCAATTTATGCAGCATCCATATGTTCCACATAGGTATATTCATGTGATTCAACAATATTTGAAGTTTTAAACGACGCCAATGTATGCTTGCTGAACAAAATTAGTACTTAGTATAACAGTATTTTCTCTCGTTTTTAATAGCTATTGTAGCGAGAGTTTCTGATGAAATATTGTTCCACTTTAAACAGATATAGTTCAATTGCTCCTACCATCAAGTGATTTTGCAAACTTTTAATTATAACAGCAATAGGAAATGGTCAAAAGGTTATTTCTATCCTTCAAGTAGGTTTTAAACTTTTTGCATATATTGCATTTAGTTGATATGCTTTTGACATCTTTTTTTACTCGTTCTTTTCAGGATCAAGTATGCATTATTTTAATTTGCAACAAATAACATGTCTCAGTGCTTAGAGGGGATTCGGCATTTACTTGTTTCCCTATTGCACTGCTGTGATCTTGAATTGTACAAACAATCAAGAGGCCTTGAAGATCCTGAAATTTTAGCTAGAGAGACAGTGTGTAAGCAACTAATCTAACATATTACATTCCAAAAAAAGATGTAAACCTTTTTTAAGCTCATACTTGTGAGATGCTAGACATTCATCTTTGTTAAAGATCTAAAATGTTATTTTCGGAAACAGTCTTGCTACACTTTAATTTTGTATAACTCATGATAAAAGGAGTAAGCAGTATACTAAAAAAGGTTATTATTTGCTTACTACAGTTAGTGTGAGTGAAATTGAGGCACTTTATGAGTTGTTTAAGAAGATCAGCAGCGCAGTTATTGATGATGGGTTAATTAATAAGGTCATTATTCTCTCTCTTTTTACTCGTTCTCTATGAATTTACCTTTGATATTCATCTATACCTTGAATACACATTGCAGGAAGAGTTTCAACTGGCGTTGTTTAAGACAAATAAAAAGGAAAGCTTGTTTGCTGACCGGGTATGTTCTCTTTAAGAAGAACATGTAATTGAGAAGCATTGCTCGAACCTCTTATTTTTATTATTGGACAGTTTTTTGAAACTTTTTCTGTTGCTCAACGCCAGGTGTTTGATCTATTTGACACAAAGCATAATGGAATACTTGGCTTTGAGGAGTTTGCTCGTGCACTCTCAGTATTTCATCCTAATGCCCCTATTGATAATAAGATCGAATGTGAGTTTGATTTTATTTCTTAGATATAGTCGTATTCACTTCGGATTTCAGTTTGTCATTACTTATTGCACTGTTATCCTTTTCGTGGCAAACTTCTAAGACAATGTTAACATTTAGATCGCAATATGTTTTTGATGTTGGTACACAGAATTTACTTTATTATGAAAAGTACTGAAGGTTTTATAGGCATTTGGCCTGTTGTTTGCATCTGCATAAGTGATTGTTGCAAATCTCATGAGTTCTGATATGTATGCGTGTGTGTATTGTATATTGTTGATCAAGAATCTCTTATTCGTTTATTCTTTATTTGCAGTTTCCTTTCAACTATATGATCTTAAGCAACAAGGTTTCATAGAGAGGCAAGAGGTAAATTCGCTTGTTCTTTTGTACATGCATCATAAACCGTTTTTAATTGGCTTTTCATATGTTTAGTTAGATTTGATCTGTTAGCAATTCCCCTGTCCCAAGAGAAACGGCCCTCTTTACAGTTTGAATAATATTATACAAAAACCTTTTATAAAATTTAATATCAAATGGGATCGCCAAAGTAGGAAGACTTTTGCTGTTAGTATTGAGATCAATTGCCAATTTGTCATGTTTTTCATATCCGACTATCTGAGTAAATGGTCAATACGCTCATCAGTCTCTCAACATGTAGGTAAAGCAAATGGTGGTAGCCACCCTTGCGGAGTCTGGCATGAATCTTTCAGACGATGTCATAGAGAGCATCATCGACAAGGTACTGTAGCTGATCAGGTTTTTTGGTTCTATCGACAAGACATGTTTATTCCCTGTTATGGCTAATTTCACAATTATAAGGGGTTATGTTGACTCACCAACACTCCCTTGTCTATTGGTTCTATTGATTTGCACACTAATGTAATGTACACAGAACAAAACAGGACAAAAATGATAAGTATTTTTTTTGCTGACATGGTTTCAAAATATATTCAATATTACCTGTTTGACCCGTGAGCAATATAATATAACCCAAGTTGACCCATTTTAAATGATACCTTTTAGAGTATAACATAGCTTTAGTTTTAGAAATATCCAATTCCCACTGAACAACCGATGGTTTTTACTTCGTTTAGACATTTGAGGAAGCTGATACAAAACATGATGGGAAGATTGACAAGGAAGAATGGAGGAGTCTTGTACTGCGACATCCGTCCCTTTTGAAAAATATGACACTTCAGTACCTCAAGTAAGTTCCATTTCTTAATAAATTGTTATAGTTGGTTTTTACTCTGTATACACCAGAAATTCATTATCTGCACCAACTTGAAAACTGCAATGATCAGATAGACAATCACTTTCAATATGCAATGCCAAACAGCCCTAAACCATAAAGTTATAAATTCCCATGTTGAGTAGACTCATCCCGCAACCGTACGAATGCTACAAAAGGGGCATTTGGCCTAATAAGTAATTAGACATTAGCTCACCAAACAACAAACGTAATTGCATAAAGGAAAAAGTTGCTTCTGTTGGCAAAAGAAACCGACTAGTTCTTCTTTCTTACCCTTTTAGCTAAAGCATAAGAAAGCTGTTAAATCTTCAATCTTACTTGCAAAGTTTTGAGTTGATGGACTAGACTCGATTAAGTTTTGTAATTACGTGCAGGGATATCACGACGACGTTTCCAAGCTTTGTTTTTCACTCGAGAGTTGAGGATACATAATCCAGAATTCGCGCTTGAAGTTGGTGGCTTTTTTTTTGCTGTGGTGTGAATGTGGATGAAGAAGAAGGCCTCTGTGAGGATGTATTTAATTTGTTTATTTTTCGATATCTGGTTTTTGTTGAGGTAAGTTTGTGCATGAAGTTTGGTTTATGAAGTATTTTTGTTTATGGAACTCAAGACCTTCAATTATATGAGTCCGGTTATTAAAGAACCTTGTATTTTGGTGGAATCCAAGGGACAGATCTGGACCATCCATTATCAAGGACCAGATCAAATGATTAAAAACACGGAGGGGCTAAAACTGCCAAACTTTGAAACTTCTTATAAGGGACTGAAACTGAAAACTTTAATAAGTTTTAACAACAGTCATTTTTAGATCCAGATCCAGATCAAACGTTCTCTCTCTCTCTAAACAATCAAAAAGCTCTCATTTATCTCTTTAAATCAAATCAAACCGTAACCTTAAAAACCCGATCAAAATCTTAAAAAAACACATAATGGAACAATCGAAGCACAACCCATCTCGAAAAAAAAGATTCAAAACCAACCAATTCATAAATATTACCGATGATGGTTAAATCAACCGATCCCTGAAAAAAATCAATTAAAAACGAACCGATTCATAACGCTGATTGGTGATGATAAGGTGTTTGATGAAACGCCTAAAAGAAGAATTGAAGATGAAAGTGCTTTGAAATCTGATGAAGGTAGGTGGTCACAATAGCAGCAGCAGATGGGTCACCCTCAGCAGTTCAGACCAACCCCACCTTCCATCCCAGTACCATTGGTTTATTACTAGTGATAAAACAACAAAAATATCACTGATGATAAAATATCACCGGTGATATTACACAGTAACGTGATATTTCATTGGTTTATTATTAGTGATACTTCACTAGTGATAAAACAATAATATATCACCGGTGATATTACACAGTAACGTGATATTTTATTGGTTTATTGTGATAAAACAATAAAAATATCAACGGTGATATAGTAACGTGATATTTCATTGGTTTATTACTAGTGATAAAACAATAAAAATATCACCGGTGATAAAATATCATCGATGATATTACACAGTAACGTGATATTTCATTGGTTTATTACTAGTGATACTTCACTAGTGATAAAACAATAAAAATATCACCGGTGATAAATTATCACTGATGATATTGCACAGTAAGATGATATTTTATTGGTTTATTACTAGTGATACTTCACTAGTGATAAAAACAATAAAAGTATCACCGGTGATAAAATATCACTGATGATATTACACAGTTAACGTGTAGCGACACTACATCCGGTGAACATCCGTCTACCTCACCAACTTTTCTCAACAACTCACGTGCTTCATAAAGGTTACCACAATGACGAAATCCATTCTCAATAAAAGTGTATCCCACCACCGGCGACCTCCAGCCACCACGTTACCGCCTCCAATCATCACCGTAACCACCGATTGGAACTCCAACCAAATTCTCCACCCACCAGACCACCGGCGACCTCCAGCCACCACGTTACCGCCTCCAATCATCACCGTAACCAACGATTGGAACTCCGACCAAATTCTCCACCCACCAGAACGCTCCTTAGTCGGCCCAGATTAAGTTAGCAAGCTTCAACCTTCTCTCGATTTTGATTTGATTAATTGAATTAGGTTAGAGTTTGATTAGTTGATTTTGAATTTGGGAATGATGAATTGGGCACGTTATTGTGTGTGTGAAAAATGAGTGATAAAAGTTAGTTGGAAAAAATAGCTGGTATATACATTGGGACAAGAAAATAGGATTAACCAATTAAATCTTAGATTAATCTCCACCCTTAGATCAAAGCTAAGTGAAGGGTGGGGATTTGTCCCTTGGTTTCCACCAAAAAACAAGGCTCCAAAATAACTTTTCTCCAATTATATATGTTTATTTATAAACACATTTGTTAGACTCAGACTCAGTAAGAAATCTGTTGGCTCCGTTTCACGATCAAGAAGATAGACAGGGACAATACTTTCTTGAACATCATTATCAACCTTACGTCTGCTTGATGATTCTTCATGCCTCAACTCATTTCCAGTCAAATCTGGAACAAACCACATTATGAAACACCAGCAGCTTATCAGACACAACTCATTGTAGAAAACGACACAGGTCTTTTTTTTAATCATAGTTGAATTGCCCTATGGCATAATCAAGAAAGAAAAGTTGTACTTGGTATTGTATAATCTACAGAAGAAAAAAAGAAAGTATGTACCTTTCTTATCGATATCAAAATGGGTATACAGATGGTCAAGTAAATCGATTAAGAGGTACTAGCATGGACCCGTGCAATGCGGCGGCGAGTACTCATAATCATTTTTGAGGCTAACAAATATTAATCTCTTATCCATTAAGTTTGTATTGTTAAAATTGTAAAAAAATTGAAAAAAAACCTCTAAATTTAAAAAAAATTAACAGTTAATAAAAATATAGCAAAACGGATATTGAATTAAAGAGGATAAAATTTTAGAAAATATGATGAAATTAGATTATAAAAATAACAAATTAATAAAAAGATTTTTCAATTTTTAAAAAAAATGTTATTTAAGTAGGTTGTTACAAAAGTTTGTTATAAAATGTTGTTAGAAAAAGTTATAGTATAGTATAGAAAAAGTTATAGTATAAAAATATCAACAACTTGCCTTATTTAGTAGGAAAAAAAGGCTGAATTTTCAGCATTGCTATTTTAAGAAGTCCCAAATGCTTTATATAGTAGTAGAGATATGAGGAATTCATTACTCCGTCCGTTCCAAAATTATTACCCCTTATTTTTCCATCTTCGATTTTAATATTTTTGTTTGTCTTATATAATACCTGACAAAAAATATATGAACTGATTGTGTTGGAATCGACACCAACAAACCTGAAGATCGATTCGCGGAACCTAGAACTCTTAAAGAAGATCGCAGAGTCGCAACAAACGAACCCAGGCGAATGACACACTACAAGGTAACCGAACGTTAACTTTATTTATTAAAGATCGATTACATAGAAAGAATAGAAGATGCGTGTAATGAGTCATTCACCCCATCTCTATTTATAGAGATGAGGGGTAATCCTAACCTACCTAGGATTGGGCTGCAACCCACATCCGACTCAAAACATATTACATTAAGAAAATTACACTTAGGTACCTTCTACTTATCGTATACGTTAACTAGACTCGACACTAATACTAAAAATTTTCACCTTAGTGACAAGACTAGTTAGCCCTGACTCCAAGTATCCCATGCAATACTTGAACTTCGGATCTGGAACCACCTTTGTGAAAGCGTCAGCTGCATAATCTTCCGTGCCAATCTTTGCCACTTCAATCTCTTTAGATTCCACGATCTCCCTGATGAAGTGATACCTCACGTTGATATGCTTCGTCCTCTCATGAAACATTGCATTTCTTGAGAGATGAATTGCCCCTTGATTATCACAATTCACAACCACTGACCTTAGGTTTATTCCCAGCTCGATTAGTAGACCTTTAAGCAAAATGCTTTCCTTAACAGCTTCCGTAAGCGCCATATACTCCGGCTCTGTAGTAGACAATGCAACAACATGTTGCACAGTTGCTTTCCAACTCACAACACAACCATATACTATAAACACGTACCCGATTATCGACCTACCCTTGTCAGGGTCTTTAGCATAATCGCTATCCACGAAACCGTCAACATCTACGTGCTTCCCTTGATCACTACCATACACTAGACGTACATCAGCAATGCCCTTCAAGTACTTCAAAATCCACTTCACCGCTTCCCAATGATTTTTACCTGGATTCGCCAAATACCTGCTCACAATGCTAACAACATACACAATATCCGGTCTAGTGCAAACCATCAAGTACATTAAACTACCTACAACATTCACATATGGGACCTTACTCATTCTTTCCACATCTCAGTCACTCAACGGACAATCCTTCAAAGATACCTTGAAGTGTGCTCCCAATGACACAGAGACCGACTTGCCATTATCCACTCTGTAGTTATTCAGAATTTTCCGCACATATCCCGACTGAGACACCTTCAGGGTTCGGTTACCCCTATCCCTGACAATCTCCATACCAAGTATCTTCCTAACTGGACGAAGTTCTTTCATATCAGACTCTTTCCGCAGCAGTCCCTTAGTATATTCGATCTCAGACTTGCTTTTACAAGCAATCAACATATCATCTACATATAGCAGTAGATATATGTACATACCTGGTGCAAACTCCTTGAAGTAAACACAACTATCATAGTTGCTACGGCTAAAACCATTGCCGACCATATACACATCAAACCGTTTGTACCACTGCCTTGAAGACTGCTTAAGATCATAAAGGGATTTCTTCAACACATATACCTTGTTGCCCGTTCCTTCTTCAAAACCAAGTGGCTGCCTCATATAAATGGTTTCTTCAAGATTACCATGCAAAAACGCCGTCTTCACATCAAGTTGTTCCAACTCTTAATCTTCACAAGCAATTAATGAGAGACTTACCCTAATAGATGTATGTCGAACCACGGGTGAGAATACCTCATTATAGTCAATCCCTGCTCGTAGTGTGAACCCCCGAGCTACCAACCTTGCTTTATACTTTGGTTTCTGAACGCCTTCAATCCCTTCTTTAATCTTATACAACCACTTGCAGCTTACCAGCTTCTGACCACATGGTTGATCGACCAACTCCCAAGTATGATTCTTCTTTAAAGAACTCATCTCTTCCTCCATAGCACGAACCTACTCATCCTTTTCAGATGAACTAATCGCCTCCTGGAATGTGATTGGTTCATGTGTATCTTCTTCCTCAACAATAGCAAACGCATAAACCATAATATCATCATCTTCCCTAGACCTTGATGATCTAGACAATGATACGTTACCTTCATTCCTATACCTTGCAGGTATAGTAGTTGTTCTCTTAGCTCTATCACGTACCAGAACATAGTTGTCCAGATTCTGTTGTTGAGGCATTGCATCTTCAACTTGATCCTCATATTCATTCCCTGGATTTACCCTAGTATGAGGATCCACAGTTGGTTCGACCTGACTGCCTTGAAGTTCCACCTCAAACTCAATTTCCTTCCCAGAATCTGCAGCACCAACACCCTTGAGAGTATCCTTATACATAAGGCTCTCATTAAAGACCACATCACTGCTTATGATTATCTTCGGTTTAACATCATCCAACCTCTATAATCTGTATCCCTTCACACCCTCAGGATACCCCAAGAATATGCATTTTATATCTCTAGGCTTGAGCTTCCCCTGATTCATGTGTGAATAAGCAACACAACCAAATATCTTCAACATCTCGTAATACTCCGGATGTCCTGACCATAATCCATAGGTGTCTTCTTATCCAATGCTTTAGATGGAGACCTATTGATCAGATATGCTGCCGTCACCGTTGCTTCAGCCCAGAATGATTCTGGCAAACCAGACTGAATCAGTAAACAACTAACCTTGTCCAAGAGCTTCCTGTTCATTCGTTCAGCTAGACCATTCTGTTGCGAAGTTTCAGCAACCGTCAAATGTCTTGCTACCCCGCTCTCCTTGCACAAGTTATGAAACTCCTGATTACAAAACTCCAAACCATTATCCGTTCGAAGTTCCTTCAGTTTTCTACCTGTCTGGTTTTCCACCAACTGCTTCCACTCCTTGAACTTGCTGAATGCCTCATTCTCGTGTCTAAGAAAATAAACCCAAACCCTCCTCGAATAATCATCAACAATCGATAAGAAGTACCTACAACCACTCATAGATTCCAGCCGAGAAGGACGCCAGAGATCCGCGTGGACATAGTCTATAACTCCCTCTGTTGTGTGCTGACCTCGACCAAAACTTACCCTCGTCGATTTTCCAAGTACACAATTTTCACAGAATTCGAGCTTACCTAGACCTTTCTTCCCCAGCACCTCTCTTCTTTTGAGTTCATTCAAGCCTGCTTCACAAATGTGACCCAGGCGTTTATGCCACACCTATGCAAGACTTTCCTGTTAGTGCAAACATTACGATGTTTTGTCGATATAATCTCTTTGTGTTTTGTTGATGACAAACGTATAATTCACAATACATTATATAAAATGTTAAGGTACTCGTAATCACTCAAGAATACATTTGTATACTTCTCTCGACATCTTCAAGATCGTATTCGGCATGAATCACTCAAGGTATGAATAAACTTGTCATTAACCTAACTAAGTGATCAAGGATTAATATTTTCTTAAAACTCACATTTAATCAAATGTGACAAAAGATTTTAATAAACTTTATTTTTAAGAAAATTTTTTAATAAAAAGAAAATAGAAATTTGAATTTAGAATATTTCAAAGAATATTCCCTAATGCATATTCCAAATAATATTCTTTAATTTGAATTTGGAATATATTACAAAGGAATATCCTTTGAGGGTATAAACTACCCCAAATGACATATCCCCACTAAAGGACAAAAATGCATGGACTCCAAGCCGGAGGTTTCTTAAAGTAACCCGCGGTTCCTTATTGATAAGGAACCGCGGGGGAATTTAAGGAACCACAGGTCTTTATAGCCGTTGCATTGTTGTCCTATAAATAGTGGATCATTTCCAGCTTTTCTTTCAACCCTTTTTGCACAGTTTCTTTAAAAACATCTTCAAACTCCTTGATTAGTTAGTTTAGATTAATCTTGTTTAAGATGTGATTCTCTCCTTCAATCCTCTCATCCTCTTAAGTGCAAAGAGAAGAACACTTTCATTACCATGAAGTGTTGGGTTCATAACATGATGAAGATCTCTCCTTCTAGATCAAATCATTGTTTTCCTACTATGTATATGTAGAAGATCCAAGTGTTGGGTTCACTTGGATGTGTTTGTAAGGGTAGAATATCCAAGTGATGGGTATCCTTGGATTACGTGTTAGTTGTATAGATCCAAGTTTGTTAATACATGGATGTAGTGTTAGAGTCATAGATCTAAGTGGCGAGTACTTAGATCTATATGGTTTATGTGTTTATGCCATAAAACACAAGGTTTGTTATGTTGGGACATAAAACATAACTAGGGTGAAGAGTTGTGTAGGTGTGTAGTTGTGAAGAGTGGTGTGGTGTAGTTGGGTAGTTGTGAAGAGTTGTATAGTTGTGTAGATCCAAATTGGTGTGTCAATTTGGAAGTTGTGTAGATGGGTGTAGATTGGTCCTACCTAAGATTAGGACTCGACATCCAGCCTTGTGTCGGAAAATGATAAAGTAGGCGACGTTGTGTAGATTGGTCATACCTAAGATTAGGACTCGACATCTAGCCTTGTGTCGGAAAATGATGAAGTAGGCGATGTTGTGTAGATTGGTCCTACCTAAGATTAGGACTCGACTTTTAGCTTAGAGTCTGAAATTGGATAAGCGACGTTGTGTATGGTTTCTCCACATCTATTGTTGTGTGTTGTGTGCATCTCATAATCTAAACATCTAAGTTATGGAAAAGTTAAGCCTTAGTACGTGTGTGCTTCATGTTTAGATTATGGTCAAGTGTACATCATTTGGTCTAAACATCTTAGTTGCGGAAAAGCTTATGCCTAGTACGTGTGTGCTTAGTGTTTAGACTATTTCTTGATGTACTCTTGATTTAATGTGCTTGTGTGTTTTCTTACTTGTAGTATTTATCTTTCAATAAAAAACATCTAATATCTAGTCAAGCTTGATCGAGAATTTGATACCAAGGATTGTTTAAGATCAACATGTAATAAATAGCCTAGTTCATTGTCGGCGGTTCCTTAAAGGTACACACGGTTCTTTAGTGATAAAGAACCGCGGGTACAATAAAGAACCGCGCACTGTGAGTTATGCGAAATGTTTTGAAAAAGTAACTAGAAACTATTCAACCCCCCTTCTAGTTTCTACAATTGGTATCAGAGTGTGGTTATTCAAGATCTTTAAAGTATATTGTACTTTAAAGCTTGGATCGATCTTTGCTCTCTTTTTCAAAACAAATGTTTTTTTTAAATGAAAACGGTTTTTTAATAATAGAGACGATCTTTGTATCAAATTGTTCATGAAGAGTGATTACTTATCAAATGTATTTTGTTGTTTCATTCGTACAAGTTTTGGTGTTAAATAAACTTCGTATACTAGCTTGATAACAAATCTTTTCATGTTTGGAAGTATAAAAATATTCTGTGTCATTATTAACTCTAAAATACGAGTCCTATGTGTCTAAAATGATTTTTTAGAGTCCTAAGTTCTTCCAAAATGTTACCAAATGATTTTGGACAAAAACTCAATTTTTTCCTACTGACCGCGGTTCTTTATCTGTTCCCCGAGGTTCCTTATCAATAAGGAACCGCAGTCAGTCCGACACAGATTTTTGCAAATTTTGAAAAATCATATAAAATCAACCGTAAGTCCGTAGAAGTCGTGCCACCCGTCATTTCGAGTGTAATTGAATTTCTTTTCTATTAAAAATGCTTCCAAACCTTTATTCAAAATTTAAAATTTGGATGTTTTCTAAGTTCCATACTTTGTCTAAAGTATTGAGCATCGGTTTGTCGTAAAACTTGTGTTTTACTCTTTTCTATTAAGTAGGACATCTCTTGTTGATATATCTTTGAAAATTGATATATTTATAAAGTGTTTAACTTAATTAAATTTGAAATGTGTCGAAAACTATTTTCAAATAAAATCAAGCTATGGATACTTTGGTGTATCTAACACTCAAAACGAAGACGAATGCTTTTGTGCTTTTGCTTTTGTCTTCAGACATTCTTAAGTGATCATTACTATTGGTAGTAGTGCTACTTAGTTTTCTACTTATGTGTGCATTGCATATAGGATTAACATCTCTTGGTTTACAATTGTTACATAAACATTTTGTACACCTTGGCAAGTTCTTTAACACTTTAGGTTTGAAAGCTTTGGGAGCTTGTCAAATCTATTGATGTGGGTCGTCTTACTCGATCATTTTGTTATTGGTTCAAGTAGATTAATGTCTCACTATAAAACATTAAACACCCTTTGAAAATCTTAGCTATTTTCTCTTAAAGGAGTGTTTGTGGGAATCAAGAAAGATTTTGATTAAATATCAATTCATTATTCAAACTATGATTGGTATCATTATCAAATTTAATTGACACGTTTTTGAGTGTAGACATAAATGTGGTTTATTAATAATATACATTGGATCATAACTCACACTTGTATTGATGATGGTATATTGAATCTACTTGTTCAAATTATTAGACATATTTTGTTTAATAATTGCTTATAATGCACAATGGAGTCGGTTTGACAACTTGGATGTTTCATCCGAAATACTCAAGTAATTTACATTGCAATGAAATTTGTAAATGTGTCATTTCCGAAAGACCAATCAAGAGTGTTCCTTTGTTTTGTGTAAACGTTGTTTATACACTTCAAAGTTATTGGCCTCAAGTTATACTAAGGTAAATAACCTTAACTAGACTTGTTTGACAAGATATGCAATGGTGCATTCTTTACCCTCATTAGGTTGTGCATTGTGTCGTCATACACTTTCATCCTTGCTACACTTTATTCGAAAAATGTAGGAATTATATTTTGTCGAACTTGAGAATGACTACTAGAGAATTTATGCACTAGAATCTTAATTTGACCTAACGGTTCAATTACTTCCATGTGGGAGGATGGGTTATTTTATAACTCGTAAAAACGGTCGTGCTTAGCCTTAATTGAGCACCTCTAGTGATAGTCTCATACTCATTCTCAAAATTGGCTAAATGGCTCTTCCTAAATATGACTAATGATAGTTTACTTTGATGAACCTTGTATGTCATTAGGAGTCTTTTTCTTTTATAACCATTAGGTTTTTCTTAGCCTTCTTCCTACGTGCTAATTGAACCTATGTGTTTTTCCTTTGTGTGTGTTCTAGTTTTTATTGCTCTTTAGCATAACTTTATGATAAGTTAGACTAGAACATTAGGATTTGCCGAATTAGAAAATTCTCTTATCCTCCAAAACACACCCTCTGTGGGCGGTTCTTTATAGAGACCGCGACTCCATATCGATATGGAACCGCCAGTGGAGAAAAGGAACCGCGGGCAGACACCTTTAAAAATGGATTTTCCCAAATTTCCCAATTGTTACACCACCCTTTGGAATACTTGTTTCAAACCTTTGGTCACTCCCAAAATATCTTGTGCTTTCTCTTCTTAACCCAAAGCATTTTGAAATCTCTTTCACACCAAAGCAAAATGTATTTCTCACAAATGAAAGCCTTGATTATCCACTATTTTCTAAAATCTATTTCAATCCACATTCACTAAAGAACACACCAAATTGAATATTTTCTCCTTCTAAGGATATTGATTTTGGAAACTCTCTTTTTCCACCACTTCCCTTTTGTGTTCTTACTCCATCACATGATTATGTCATGCATCATGGAACATATTGTCATTGTTGTCAATATCAATATCTTGTCATGTCTTATATATATGATGAGTTGAATTGCAAGATTATCATCAAGCCTTCTCCACCAAATTCCGCCACCACCTTGTCTTTCATTTAAGCATGTGGATTGCTTATTGCTAAGACATCCAATTTAAGCAAATCTTAGAATTCTAGTATAACTAAGATTAAAATTATGCTTAAGTTTTAGGCTTGTGTTTCATACATCTTTGTATGATATTTATTCTCTTGTATTCCTTTTCATGTTTTTCAACATGATTTGTCTTTGGGTCTTGGATCTCGTTTTCCTTGTGATCTTTCTTTTCTTGTTTATTTTCTCACTCGGTTGTCAAGGAAGGCTAGATTTAAATCTAATTTCTCTCCTAGTAAGATTGACAACTTAAATATTTCTTTTGAAATATTCAAAGTAATTTTAACTTGCAAGTGCAATTGTTAAAAGTCATATCCGAAGCATTGACTTTCAAGCCATTTAGCATCTTATGTTAAATTGTTTGACCAACTGATTTTCTTTTGAGTCGTTTTGGACACCCATTGTCCACGGTTCCTCAAATAACCTAGCGGCTCATTATTGATAATGAACCGCGGACCTATTTAACGAACCGCGGCCGGTGAGTCCTTTTGTTCGTTTTTTGTCTATCTCTCTCTTTGATGGGTTTTCTTGAAGATTATTTCTTTTCTTCTCTTTTGAGTTTCTTCACTTATACTTTCAAGATTTCACTATCACCTAATAAGGTATAGTATTCTTGAATTATTTTGTGAAGTTATCCTTAACTTCTTTGTTGAGTCTCTTTCGATTTATTTTAATCATGCATCTCTAAGTTGAGTCTCTCTCTTCTATCCTTTCTAAACTAAGTCAAGTCGAGCCTCACCCTTTCCTCGTCATGTAATTGTTCTTTGAACATTCACAATGATTGAGAAGAGCTACGAAACTTTGAGCATGTAGTTTATCGTATGCTAAACACCATCCATCTTGGTTTTTCTATTCTTTGGCTTATTTGATCTCTTTCTCTATATCATTGAGTCATCTTTTTGGTGTCGATATTCATAAGCATCCTTGTCTATAATGTCTTATATCTAGTATTTTTCCTAAGCGTCGATTTATCCTCGCTTTTGGTTTTTATTTATTTTTGTACCTTGATTCCCGAGTTAAAGCTTTTGGAGCTTTCTAAAGGAATTATTTTTAAGGTAAAAAATGTCTTTGATTTGAGATTCTTGAGATTTTTTTGTCTCTCTCGTTGTTGAGAGTTGATTGCGGTTAAAATTTACAATTGGATTGGGTGATTCCAATAATTTTAAGTTTTTAACATTTTGAGAGGATCTTGGTTAAATCTTGAATATTCTTGGGTGATTCCAAAAATTCTAAGCTTTTAACCTTTTGACATATTATCATTAAAATTGGTATGGATGTTTCTTCTCTACCTCTATTCCATCAATTGTGATTTGATCTTGTCAAAATCCTCTCCTTGGACTTTTTATTTTCTTTGGATTGATAGCATCGTGTGCACACTTCTTTCTCCAATGCTTGTCATTGTTTGTGCAAACGAATTATTTGTCGTCCTCTCTTTCGCGTTTCCTCATAGTCATTCTTCCTCTCTTTTCGACTATGTGGAATTGTTTTTATTGTCCATGTCATACTCTCTTTAGTTTGGTATTTTTGTCATGATATTAAAGTGGAGTATGTCCTCTCGACAATTTTTTTTCTTTTATAAATTGGACATCTCTTTTCTTTCTTAGTCCTCTTTATATTTTTTTAGTGTCACAAAAAAAAGTTGGGTTCTCTTTTCTATCTAAAAGCCTACTTATTTTTCTTAACTTGTCAACCTTTTGACACTTCTAAAAGTTAAGATTGTTTTATCTTTCTCTTGAGCCCCTCTCTTTGTACTCGAGATGTTTAAAGCTAATTCCGCTTGGGTGACATTGCTATACATATATGCTCTTGTCCACTAACTTTGTTTTGTAGGACTTTTCTAACCCTTCTTGTAGCTTGTTACTATCCTTGCTTTATTGGTGCCTCAAGCAAGGGGAGCTCATATCAAGGGGTAGCATTTGCAAGATTTCTAGTCATTAAATTTGCGATCGTTGACTCACTTAAATTGCATTCATCGAACTTCTTGCAAGTAATGAATTTTTGGAATCTCGAAGATAAGCATTTTATTATGCATGGAGTTGGTTAACCTATGTTGATTGAAGACTTCACTAGGATGACGCAAGCTCAATATCTTTAGATGATGGGTCTACGGTTTGGATTCTCTCTTCTCAACCGACAACCACAATGGATGATTAGCTTTTTGGATGCATGTTCTATGGAAGTCGATCCTCTTCTTCTACAAATAAAGACTACCTTTCGGATGCAAGCTCTCGTGACGTAAATTCTTCTCTTCTTCAAATGACGTGTTATCGATGATTACCACTTTGGATGTGTGCTCTCTCCACGTTGATTCTTCTCTTCTTCAAAGATGTTGACTACCTTTTTGATTCGACAAAAGGGGGAGAAGTAAGTGTAAACGAGTAACTTATACATTTTAATATGCGTTGCGGTTTACTTGTTTGTCATCATTAAAAAGGGGGAGATTGTTAGTGCAAACATTACGATGTTTTGTCAATATAATCTCTTTGTGTTTTGTTGATGACAAACGAATAATTCGCAATACATTATATAAAATGTTAAGGTACTCGTAATCACCCAAGAATACATTTGTATACTTCTCTCGACATCTCCAAGATCGCATTCGGCATGAATCACTCAAGGTATGAATAAACATGTCATTAACCTAACTAAGTGATCAAGGATTAATATTTTCTTAAAACTCACATTTAATCAAATGCGACAAAAGATTTTAATAAACTTTATTTTTAAGAAAATGTTTTAATAAAAAGAAAATGGAAACTTGAATTTAGAATATTCCAAAGAATATTCCCTAAGGCATATTCCAAAAAATATTCTTTAATTTGAATTTGGCATATTTCATATGCCAAAGGAATATCCTTTGAGGGTATAAACTACCCCAGATGGCATATCCCCACTAAAGGACAAAAATGCACGGACTCCAAGCCGAAGGTTCCTTAAAGGAACCCGCTTGGTTCCTTATTGATAAGGAACCGCGGGGGCATTTAAGGAACCGCTGGTCTTTATAACCGTTGCATTGTTGTCCTATAAATAGTGGATCATTTCCATCTTTTCTTTCAACCCTTTTTGCACAGTTTCTTCAAAAACATCTTCAAACTCCTTGATTAGTTAGTTTAGATTAATCTTGTTTAAGATGTGATTCTATCCTTCAATCCTCTCATCCTCTCAAGTGCAAAGAGAAGAACACTTTCATTACCATGAAGTGTTAGGTTCATAACATGATGAAGATCTCTCCTTCTAGATCAAATCATTGTTTTCCTACTATGTATATGTAGAAGATCCAAGTGTTGGGTTCACTTAGATGTGTTTGTAAGGGTAGAATATCCAAGTGATGCGAATCCTTGGATTAGGTGTTAGTTTTGTAGATCTAAGTTTGTTAATACTTGGATATAATGTTAGAGTCATATATCTAAGTGGTGAGTACTTAGATCTATATGGTTTATGTGTTTATTCCATAAAACACAAGGTTTGTTATGTTGGGCTATAAAACATAACTAGGGTGAAGAGTAGTGTAGGTGTGTAGTTGTGAAGAGTGGTGTAGTTGGGTAGTTGTGTAGTTGTGTAGATCCAAATTGGTGTGTCAATTTGGAAGTTGTGTAGATGGGTGTAGATTAGTCCTACCTAAGATTAGGACTCGACATCTAGTCTTGTGTCGGAAAATGATGAAGTAGGCGACGTTGTGTAGATTGGTCCTACCTAAGATTAGGACTCGACATCTAGCCTTGTGTCGGAAAATGATGATGTAGGCGACGTTGTGTAGATTGAATCTACCTAAGATTAGGACTCGACTTTTAGCTTAGAGTCAAAAATTGGATAAGCGACGTTGTGTATGGTTTCTCCACCTTAAGAAGTTTGTTGACTAGTGAAGTAACTCTCGAGTAAGGTGTACTCGAGGAGTGGAGTAGGGCGAAGAGGAGCTTCGTGACCGAACCACTATAAATCATCGTGTCGGTACTTTCCTTTACATTTATGTCCTTACTCTTATTGATGCATTTATTTGTTGTTGTGTGTTGTATGCATCTCATAATCTAAACATCTAAGTTGCGGAAAATTTAAGGCTTAGTACGTGTGTGCTTCATGTTTAGATTATGGTCAAGTGTACATCACTTGGTCTAAACATCTTAGTTGCGGAAAATCTTATGCCTAGTACGTGTGTGCTTAGTGTTTAGACTATTGCTTGATGTACTCTTGATTTGATGTGCTTGTGTGTTTTCTTACTTGTAGTATTTATCTTTCAATCAGACACATCTCATATCTAGTCAAGCTTGATCGAGAATTTGATACCAAGGATTGTTTAAGATCAACATGTAATAAATAGCCTAGTTCACTGTCGGCGGTTCCTTAAAGGGACACGCGGTTCTTTAGTGATAAAGAACCGCGCACAGTTAGTTATGCGAAATGTTTTGAAAAAGTAACTAGAAACTATTCAACCTCCCTTTTAGTTTCTACATTTCCTTTTCTTCTATACCAACACTAGCTTCGCTTGATTCAGCCCATCCATCCAAAGAGTACACGCAATTTTCCTTCAAAGTTCCTGACAAAACCATCAAAGAACCCTTGATCACCTTTACTCTTCCATTCTGCAACTTCACGGTATAGCCCTCTCGATCCAGAGTGCCCAAAGATAACAAATTTCTTTTCAACTCAGGAATGTAACGCACATTCTCAAGCACAAAACTTGAACCATCTTTCATTTGTACTTTTACCTTCCGTGTCCCCCTGATGGCACATTCTCTATTATCACCGAGCACAACCATACCACCATCAAGCTCCTTAAAATCAAACAAGAAGTCCCTCCTAGGCGTCATGTGATAGGAACCACCAGAGTCCATGATCCACTCTAAGAACCTTTCCTCACTCACCGCCATCAACAAATCACCATTTTCATAAGCCTTAGAATACGTCCTAGCGTCCTGTTTTGCATTCTTGTTGACAAAGCCAGTTGATTTCTTCTTGTTCCATTTTGGACAGTCTTTCTTAAGGTGATCCTCAGAATAGCATATGTAACACTTCAGTTTATAAGTTCCTTTACCTTTTGACTTTGATCACGAACTACCACGTCCTTGATTACCCTGATGCTCCGGCCTCCCCTTACAAATAACCCATCACCATCATCCTTTGCATATGTCCTCTTCTTCAACTCCCGTGAATTGAGGGTAGACAAGACATCCTCCAAAGTGAGCGACTCCCTTCCATAAAGCAATGTCTCCACAAAGTTATCATACGAGGACGGTAATGATGTAAGTAACATGAGTGCCTGATCTTCGTCATCAATATCAATGTCTATGTTCGCCAAGTCACCGATCAACTTATTAAACTCATCTATATGTTCAGATAGTTTCTTACCTGAATACATGTAGAAAGTGAACAACTTCTTGTTCAAGTACAATTTATTGGCTAAAGACTTTGTCATATACAAAGTTTCTAACTTTAACCAAACACCCGCAACATAATTTTCTTTGTTGACCCCTCAACACCTTGTTATCCAAGCACAAGAGTAAGGCACTATGTGCTTTTTTATAGACTTTCTTCTTCAACGCCACAGTAGTCTGAGTGTCTGTCATGGTATCCGGGAATGGATCTAACGCAGCCTCGCAACCATGTTGAATTAATAGATACCGCATCTTCACACGCCACAACCCGAAGTCATTAGACCCGCCAAATTTTTCGACGTCAAACTTCGCTATCGACGACATATTCTTTCACCCTTGTTGCGTAAAAACCCTTCTTGCAAACCAATTTTATTAGTATAACCCTAAACCTCGATCACGTACAAGTAAACCCGATCGCAAACTTGAAACCAAAGTAAACCACGATCAAATTTGAACCACAAGAACCCGCAACAAGAACCTTCGATTTAATCGACTTATAAAACCTTAAAAGACGATACCCCGAAGTTGATTTATAAATATATAAAAAAAACGTTTGTTGTCTCAATCACGTGATAACCAACAAGAATCTCACTTTGTTCTTTTAAATAAACGAAAGTGACAAGTTGCAACAAGAAGTACGGAGTACTTAGTTTATTATAAAAATAAACACCTTTTGTACACTTTTGCTATATCACGTGTATAAGTCTTTCACAAAAGAAAAAAAGACCCACCAACTTCGTCTTCTCCGCCGATACACCTGCAACTCAAGAAAAAAAACTTCGACCCAAATCGAAACCCTTTTCTTCACGAAACTCTTGATCTAGCACCGATCTCCAAAGACCACGACTACCCGTAAGCTCTAAGCTCTGATACCACTTGTTAGAATCGATTCCAACAGATTGGGTTCAAATGCATTTCATTAATATAATTTTCATAAAGTATTATATAATAAAAACGGTTGAAGGTCCAAAATCGGAATAAAAAGACAAAAAAATCGATAGAGGACAATAAATTTGGAATGATAGCAATATTTTCCAAAAGACCCTTTAACTTGTTTAGCACTTTCTTGTGCCACTTGAATGTCGAGGCGGGTTTCATCTAAGGGTGGAAACGAGCCGAGTCGAGCTCGAGCTCAACTGGTTTTGAGCGTTATTATTTAAGCTCGAGCTCGGTACGTGGTATGCTAGACGAGCTCGGGCTTGGCTCGAACTCGGTTCGTTTATACGATTTGCCCATGTAAAAATAAAGCTTGACTCGAGCTCGGCTCATAATATATCTAAATTAGGCTAGTTAACAAGCTTGTTATTAAGCTTGTATATAAAACATTAGGTTCGTTTAGCCTCGTGAGCCCCAATGAGCTTAGTACATAAAGCTCAAGCTCGAGCTCGTTTAATAACTAAGTTGCAACTTAGACGCTTGGGATCGAGCTCTTTTAAACTCAGCTTGTTGAGCTTTATACCAATATGTTCTCGAGCTTTTCACGAGTAATTCAGCTCTTTTTCACCCTAGTTTCACCATGACTTGAAGCTGTAATAAAAGGGGATGACCTAAGGATGAAAAAAATCAGTCACCAACTTTTTCACCCTATCCCACATCGGCCAGTGATGCAAATTAATTAGTAAGATATTATTTTAAATATCGGGACAAACCCTACAACGTTTTCTTACCTATAGCTCTAAGCTACCTATAATTCGCTTAGGTAAGGCTCATTCACATCTTTAGGTAGGGTTTGAGCAAAACTAATTGAAAACCAAGCCGAACCGAGTTGATTGAAATTGAACCTTTTAGGTAGGCTTGAGTAAAACTAATCAAAAATCAAGCCGAACCGAGTTGATTGAAATTGAACCGATCATTTACACCTTTAGGTGTAACTGCTGGTTGAATCAGCCGTTTTTAATCTTTTATAAACTTTTCACACGTTTTTCTGTTTGCATCTCCAAGATGTCCATTGAAAATTGAATCTCTTAGAAATCTGAAAATATAAGGCTCAAAACACAACCTAATCAATTAGATAGTATTAGATTAAGTATACGTTGTCTAATATTTATAAGGTTTTGGAAGCAAGATATTGCTTAAGCTATACATATTTATCGATATCATATCGCGTCAGTTTGTCTAAATAATCACATCAAACGAATTAGTACTATCTGCGTTTTCTAAGTTATGCATAGTTTTATACAAATTGTATATCTAATGAATGCTTGGTGTAATCTTGCTTTAAATCAGTCAAAAGAATCAAGTGCGACAACGAAAAAGGGCAATGGATCCAATACCTCAAGACCAGAAGAGGAATGTTGGCGTTGATGCGGAGGGTATGTTTTTTTTCCTCATATATTACCATTCCTTACTTTGTGATGAACTTTCAAAAGGACTCATAATCATGGTTAAAGTTGAAGTTATGTGATTTATATGTAACTGGACCTATATATTTACAGAAACAAACAGGTTTCGAAAGTTGTCACTGGTTGATTCTCAAGACGACGAGAAGATGATGAATAACAGCCTTGGTGATTCTGGTATGGTTTATTTTACCTCTTTTTATAGCTTTCAATATTTTGCTTCTATTAAGATTAATTTTTGTTTTGTTTTGTACCCAAATGAAGGCTGGTATCCTTCTTATGGTGTGTATAGTCCAACTAGCCTATGCTACTGTGATGGACGTTGCTCGTTCCAGATATCAGAGGTGAGCTTGCTCGTGTCAAGTGTGTGTTGTATCTCTTTTCATCTATACAAATCAACTGATATATGTATGTGTTATTATTCGTCCAGTAAAACTAATTTTAACTTCATGTTGGTGTATATATTAAGAGTACATACTCTCCTTCATCGAGTCCTTATAGCCCGACGATGCCAACTTATAATCCAACTTCCCCATGCTACTGTGATAGACATATGCAGCAGGAGAAGAGGAATGATGGAATTTCCTCATTCCAAAAGTCAGAGGTGAGCTTGCTCATGTCAAGTGTGTATTGTATCTTTTCTTCTATACAAATCAGTCGGTATTTGTATGTGTGTTATTGTTCGTCCAGTAAAACTAATTTAAACTTCATTGTATATTAAGAATACATACTCTCCTTCATCGAGTCCTTATAACCCGACGGAGCCAACTTATAGTCCAACTTCCCCATGCTACTGTGATAGACATATGCAGCAGGAGAAGAGGAATGATGGACTTTCCTCGTTCCCGATGATGCCAAAGGTGAGCTTGCTCCTGTCAAGTGTGTTATTGATATTTGTATGTGTTATTATTCGTCCAGTAAAAGTAAAAGTGTAAAACTAATTTAAACTTCATGTTTTTGTATATAGAATACATACTCTCTTTCATCAAGTACTTATAGTCCACCAGAAATGTACATGGATACGGCTCCCGAGGAATACTCTCCCACGTCAGTCAGATGTGAATTTCCGATGCCAATCTATAGTCCAGCAGAAATGTACAAGGATACGGCCCCTGAGGAATTATACTCTCCAACATCAGCCCAATTTGAATGGATTTCCGATGCCAATTTATAGTCCACCAGAACTGTACAAGGCTGATGACAACTCCCCCCTCCTCATCCTTCTGCTTGCTAATATATTTATGGTCAGAGTAAACTATGGATCATCTTTACGCAAAAAAAGACGAGTCTTTCTTTCTCAGTCTGTAAAACTCTTTTGTGCTACTAAAAAACAGTGATCTTTAAGTTTGTTTTCGTGCTATGCTGTCAAACTATTGCCTCTTTTTGGTGATAAAATAAACCTTGTATCTGATGATGATATGATACTAGTAAACGAGGATACTATTACTTAAGTCGTGGATATGATTCCCTCGTATTGCCAGTCATAGATACTTTTGTGAGACGTGAGACTATATTATGGTATAAATGGACTACCAATGTATCTGTATTCAGTATTGTGTACATAACAATCTATGATTTTTGGTCAAGATCAAATATCTTAGAAACAATGAGATGATTAAAACAAGTACTAGTTTGCAACTTAGGCTTGAGCTCGTTTGAGTTTTTTACCGACCCGATCTCAAGCTTTTCGTTTCCACCCTAGTTTTATCATGACTTGAAGCGGTAATATAAAAAGATGACTTAAAGATGAAACAGAATCAGTCGCCCATAAATAGACATTAATAAGAATGTAATACCCATTGGATTTTCTATTCTAACATGGTATCATGAACAAGCACGATCTTGAGACCTACTCGGTCATCAAGTCGTCACTTCTATACCACCCCTCAAAACTCTATTTCCACATTTGGCACCATCTCATTATCAAATAAATCTCCAAGGTCAGTACATGTCATACAAATTAGATCAACATATGTGTTCAATGTGTCTCCTCTCGACACATCTCTCTATCCGACAAGTTGCTTCCTGTTTAACGTTTTCGTCAATAATTTTATTGCTTTAATGCTTGTTTAGCTTTCTCATCCAATCCGAGCTTTGACCATTTATGGAGGAGAGATGAATACTGGGCCCAAGCCCAATTTGTGGGCAAAAGGTCAATTATGCAAACAATTCATTCTCCTATCGGGACAAAGCTTAGCCGAGCTTCCTGTAATTCGTTAGGTAAGGCTCATTTACACCTTTAGGTGTAACTGCTAGTTGAATCAGCCGTTTTTAATCTTTTATAAACTTTTCAAACGTTTTTCTGTTTGCATCTCCAAGGTGTCCGAAACATTGAATCACTTAGAAATCTGAAAATATAAGTGTACTAGCTTAAAGACCCGTGGAATCACGGGATACCTTATAAAATTTAATTTGTAAGAAGTGTTTAAGAGAAATACACAATGAATAATGTAAACATGAAGCATTAATATATGAAACAAAGAAAAACCGAGAGTAAACATGTATCATTACGCGATATAATCTTATCATTTTTGCAAACATTAAAATGAAGAGATCCATGCGTTTTTCAATTCCGAAGTTGATGATCTTGAGTATGAGACGATGTTTTCCATACATACGTACTTGTTTAGCAAATTCCAATGCATCAACACCTATATGTTGACATAACAATTAGAGTTTAGTTAAACATGTCTTGGATAAAAAATAAATCATTGACAAAACATGTAGTAAAATGCATGAATATAAAATTAACATACCTGTTGAACATCGGTCATAGATTGTGAAGAACTTCTTTGTACACCACGTTGGTAGTAGTCTTTGATATATTACCATCCTCATCACAAACGACAACTTTCAACCCCTTTTTGCTTTTTACTCGTGAAACAGCAACGTAAAGTTGTCCATGGGTGAAAACAGGCCGTGGAAGATATAAACCAACTTTTGAAAGAGATTGGCCTTGACTTCTGTTTATAGTCATTGCGAAAGAAAGTGACAAAGGAAGTTGCTTTCTTACAATCTTTACCGGTAAACGTTTATCACTCGGTGTAATTCTCAACCTCGGTATGATAACTTTTTTTCCAAAGTTTGTTCCGTTAATGATTTGTGCACTAATGGAAGTTCTTGTTAAATGTAGAACTTGGAGTCTTGTCCCATTACACAAACCATTTGCTTGATCTATATTTTGCAACAACATAACCGGAACTCCAACTTTTAAAACAATTCTATGGTTTGGAACACCTGAGAATTTCAACCCATTAATAAACTCTGTAGAGAAAACCGACTGATCTATAGCAGCGCCACGTTCGGTTTTATCTATGCTATCGCAACTTAAGAAAACCATTTCTTCTCTGGGGAATTTCTCCAACAATTTCTCGTTAATATTGTCTACAATTTCGTTTGTTGGAGCAAGAATAGCCTTTTCTTGGAAGTATGCAGGGTCATCAATATTATCCAAAAGGTTTGGATAGATAAAATCGACAATAGATTTTACCGGGTCATCACTTTCATCCACTCGTATTTCGTCGGGTACATCTATTTCAACCTCACCGTCATTAGGATCACCAAGTTCCCCGTCTCCAACTTTTAATATCCAATCAGCGAATTCTCGTATCTCAGACACATCTTCGGGTCGTGCTCCCACGGTTAGCCTCATATTGGCGGTTAACCGTAGAACCTTGCAATGATCCCACAAATAAGATTCCTTTAAAGAGGCACTGACAATGTCTTGTCTTGAACATTTAGGAACAACAGGTAGAATTTGCCTAAAATCACCACCGAATACCATAGTCATATTTCCGAATGGTTCTTCACACCTTTCAAATCTACTCTTACGTAGTATGTCTCTCAATGAACGATCTAATGCTTGAAAACAAAGCTTATTAGCCATTGGTGCCTCATCCCAAATTATAAGTTTACATCTCTTTAATAATGCACCCAAATCACTATTTGGACTAATTGAGCAAGTGGAAGTCTCATCAACGTTTATTGGAATATGGAACCTTGAATGAGCAGTTCTACCACCAGACATTAGCAATGATGCAATACCGCTGGATGCCACATTTGATACTATATCCCCTTTTCTTCTAATTCCGGCAGCAAGCGTTTTCCATAAAAACGTTTTCCCTGTTCCTCCATATCCGTATACAAAGTAAACTCCACCAGTTCCTGCTTCAACAGAACCCATTATTGTGTCGTAGACACCTTTCTGTTCAGTGGTTAAAGATCCGTATAACTGTTCATACTCAGCCTGTAAGTTTATAGGGTTGTAATCTGTCTCGTCGTGTATAAGTCGATTACCAAAGTTTGTTATGTATCTATCATCCGGATACGGCATTTCTGGCCAAGCTTTTAAAGAACAACCTCGCGATTGCAAAAGTTTTTCAATGTAGAACAAACCAACATTTTTTTTTCTTCGTCAAAAATGATCAAATCTGCATACTGATAGGTGTGTAAACACCCATCCTTTTTCCACTTAATTCTGGCTAAAACGAGACCAAAACGCGTATTTAACATCATTTGTTTGGAATTATGCGTGGTTTTTGTGTTTATTGTATTTTCAGAGTTAACCGGATGAATATTGAAGAAAACATGGGATTGCACGGGTTTTATCGAAGAAAAAGACTCAAGACGAAGTTTATTGTCCAAGAGATGCAAAAGATTTGAAGTCATTTGGCCTATTTGAAGATTTATCGAAGAAAAGGACCAAAGATGGAAGATTTACATATGTCGAAGAAACTCAAGTCTATTAAACAGAGAAATTAAAAGACGAGTTGAATTTAATCGACGACAAATCCCGAATCAGAATCGAAAACGTCAACTTTTCTGAAAAGACGAGAAGACAAGAAGAACGGGAGAAAGCCCACTCACCAACCAAAGACAAGACTATATAAAGACCACCCCTTCACACTTTTTGACAAGTTTTTCATTCCCAGTTTTTCTTTCTTTTCTTCCGTAGAAAGCCAACACCATTAAGGTGTTGGTGATTTTTCATTCTTGTTAAATCTTTAATTTTGTAAGTGTTTAATCTTTCCTTTTGTTTACTTTACATTAATCTATCAATTTAATCCTTCCATTTCATCTTGTTCATCTTGTTCTTTGATTCAAAGTTAAAGTTCTTATTTGGTTGATTTTGATCTTTAAAAGTTACTGGGTTTTATGTTTTTATTGATGGGATTTGTTGTTTATGGTTAGTAGATGATTCGTGGTTAGTTTTGTTTAAGTTTTGGTAAAAAACTTGGTAGATTTTGGCTTAAAATCGTGTACCCTGTTCGTTGTCTGCCTACTGTTCTTTGTTTCCCAAAGTTCCGAACCAAATTTCTTGTCAAAAAGTTCCGAACCAAATTTCTTTTCAAAGTTCCGAACCGATTTATTCAAAAAGTTCCGAACAGATTTTTGAAGAAAAGTTCCGAACCAGATTTTGCCAAAAGTTCCGAATCAGATTTTTAAAATGTTCCGACCGAGATTAATTTGAAAAGTTCCGAACCAAATTTTAAGAAAGCTCCGAACCAATTTTTGTTAAAAGTTCCGAACCAAAACAAATCTTCCGAACCAAATGAAATGTTCCGAACAGATTTTTTTGTGAACTTCCGAACAAAGAAAAAAACTTCCGAACCGATTTGTGGCAAAAAGTTCCGAATCGGAACTTTTGAAAGTTCCGAATCGGAACTTTTGAAAGTTCCGAACAAAAGTTATTAGTTTCACCTGCATGCTTGCATGCTTAGTTTCTTTTCCTGCCCATTTCAGCAGCTAGCTAGCCTGCTAGCTTGTTTATTTAATAGTATTGTTCCGTAATTGTTTAGTTTTATCTGAAAGTTGTTCCGATTTTATTTTTGAAAGTTACGTATTTTTAGTTGAATTTTTCGTCGATTTTTAGTATTAATATTTTTTCCAAAGGTTTAAGTTTTATCTTTTATTTAGTACCCGCTTTAGGTTTTGCCTCGTTTAGCTTTAAAGTACCATTTTAGTTTTATTCTCTCCTTTTTCATTTAGTAAACTTTATTTTTGAGTCGATAATTAAGTTCGTCTTTTAGTTTTATTTTTATTAATTGTTTCACTTTAAATTCACGTTTTATTATTTATATTGTGTTGTTTTTATTATAATCGCTTTTAGTTTATTGTTTTTATTTCGTGCATTTACCTTTTAAGTAGAATAGATAACCAAACCATTTTGTTTGTCACCAAGAACAATCTTTCCACATTGAGCTGCGATCAATTCGAGAAGATACCGTGATTTAATCTGAACCCCATCCAAAAGCTAAGTATCAAATGGCGCCGCTGCCGGCTCTTCTCGTTAAGATTAACAGTTTTTTGTGAGAACTTGGATTTTGGGATCCGTTCACCGTGAACGTTATTTTTTCATAAAAATTTCAAAAAATTCTAAAAAATATAAAATTTTCAAAAATACAAAAAAATTAAAAAAAACATAAAAAAGACAAAAATATTTCTTGTTTGATTTGTTAGTTCTTTTGCAGGTGCATGCGTACACGTTCAACGTCTTATCAAGAGCCCGAGCCTCTCGAAGACTTAAACATGGCCGGTGTACAAAACAACAACAACAATCCACCTCAAAACAATAACAATAACAACCCACCTCTCAACAACAATAATAACAACAACAATGAACCTTTACCGGACAATCGCCCTATGATTGAACTGTTACAAGCACATGTGGAGGGCAACAATGATCCATATGTCATACCCGCGATTGCAGCCTACAACTTTGAGCTCAAATCTGGCTTTTTCCAGATGGTCTCTGCTCAACCATTCTTGGGGCGTACCATTGATGATCCTCATGACCACATCAAGAGATTCCTACAACTCACGAATACGGTCAAATTCAATGGTCTTCCACAAGAGGTAATCCGTTTACAAATTTTTCCCTTTTCTTTAGAGGGACAAGCCCGGCATTGGCTTGCAAAGGAACCACCACGAAGTATTCTGACGTGGACGGATTTGGAGACCAAGTTTATAAACTACTTTTTCCCACCCTCTCGTACTACCGCTTTGCGGAATGAAATAATTAATTTTGAATAAAAGTACGATGAGTCTTTTAGTGAATCTTGGGACCGTTTTAAAGATCTTTTAAGAAAGTGCCCACAACATGGTTTTACCAAAGTGCACCAAATTAATACTTTTTATAATGGTTTAAGCATGAATGACCAAGATTCACTAAACAGTGCCTCAGGGGGTAATATTTTGGTTAAGACTTCTAATGCCGCTTGGGATATCATTGAGAATAAGTCTCTTGTGCAAAACAAGAGTGTGCGGACCAATGCCGTTAGTGCTAGTACTAGTGACAACGACAAGCGACTTGACAAAATCACTGCGCTTCTTGAATCGCTTGCTACCCAAACCGCTAGCAATACCAACAACATCAATGCTAAAAACGCTCAAGTCAATGCTGTTAGCCAACCATGTGAAATATGCGGTGGTCCTCACTCTTACACCACTTGTACCACCACCCAAGACTACCCTTCTGAGAATGTGAATGCAGCATACGGTACCTATCCTCCGGCCGCTTATCAAGCTCGTCCTCAAGGTGACCGCAACTTGCTTAGCTACCGCTCTAATAACTTTCTTTCCCCGCCCGGTTTTCCTCCTAACAACCCAAACCAACAACAAAACCTCAATCGCCCTCCTCAACAACAACAACAACCTCGTGCACCATACATACCACCTCACAAACAACCATATCCACCTCAAAGAAACAACCAAGTTTACCAACAACCTGCTTATCAACCACCCGCCTACCATGCTCCTCCTCCCAACCAACCCACCGCATTACACCAAGATGTTGAAACCTACATGAGGACCAATGATGTGATCGTGGAAAATCTCCAGCGGGAAGTGCTCAACTTGAAAGCAGACATGGTGAAACAAGGGAACGATCTTCGAGCTGATATGAGAAACACTTTGGCAAGTCAAACGAATGACTTAAGGAACATGATGGCTGGTTTCTTCCAAGGTAATCAATCCTCTTCTTCGGGTACTCTTCCGAGTAACACCGTTGCGAATCCAAGAGGGGAGATGAAAGCAATCACCACTCGCAGTGGCAAAGGTACCAAGGAACCCGAGCTTCCTATACCTCCACCGATGATTGTGACTAAGGAAAACGAGTCACCTGCTCCTATTCCTCAACCGTCTACTTCCCCAATTTCTCCACCTCTTACTTCTACCCCTCCTCCACCCAAGGATGTGAGTGATCCTTCGATCCCAAAGACTTCCTCTTCTTCCGATATACCTTATCCATCAAGGTTGAGGAAAGAGAAGCTCAAAAGCAAGGATGATATTCAAGTTTCGAACTTTCTAAAAATGTTTAAACAATTGAATTTTAACATCTCCTTCGCTGAGGCTCTCGCTCACATGCCTAAATAGGCAAAAATGTTCAAAGATCTTCTTAGCGACAAGGAGAAGCTTCTTGATATCGCTAACACCCAACTTAATGAGAATTGCTCTACAGTGCTCTTAAGGAAATTGCCAACCAAGCTTGGTGATCCGGGTCATTTCTTAATCCCTTGCAACTTCCCGGGAGTAGAGAATTGCATGGCCCTAGCCGATCTAGGTGCCAGTATTAACTTAATGCCTCTCAGCATTTGGAAGCAATTATCTCTCCCTGAGCTAGTCCCCACCAAAATGACTTTGGAATTAGCTAACCGTACGGTTGCTTATCCAGTAGGGATAGCCGAAGACGTCTTTGTAGGAGTCGACAAATTCACTTTTCCTGCCGATTTCGTTGTCGTTGACTACGACATGGACCCTCGTGTGCCATTGATCATTGGTCGTCCATTCTTGAGGACCGGTCGCACTCTCATCGATGTTGAAGCCGATGAGCTTATCATGAGAGTGGGTGACGATAAAATCGTTTTCAACATGGGAAAGCTTTCTAAACAGCCTTATTCATACGAGAGTGTTAATTGTATTGACGTTCTTAATGAGGCTTGTGAAGAACACTTCAAAGATGCTTGTAAAAGTATTCCTACCTCTCTTCCCAATGTTGAGACCGTTTCCTCTATTGATTCATCACTATCTCTATTTGGAGAAAGTGATTTCCTTTGGAAAGATTTGGAAGCCACCATGGGAGATGTGAACTTAGAACATGACGATTCTCCCACCGATTGGGATGAAGATCTTCGCCTCATTGAGAACATTCTTAAAGAAGACAATATTTCTCCACCATCTCCCACGGTTATTGCTATCGATGCTCCGACTTTGAAAACGCCTCCCATCGAAAATCCTCCGGATTTAGAACTTAAGGAGTTGCCGCCCCATCTCGAGTACGTGTTCCTTGAAGAAAATAAGAAGTCGCCCGTCATCATCGCGAAGGACTTGAAAGAAGAAGAGAAATCTCGCCTCATCGCCGTGCTCAAAGATCATAAGAAGGCAATTGCTTGGAAAATTTCCGACATCCGCGGAATTGATCCGAAATTTTGTACTCACAAGATTCTCATGGAAGATGACTTCAAACCCGCAATCCAAAGCCAAAGAAGGGTTAATCCTCGCATTCATGACGTCATCAAACAATAGGTTATAATACTTCTAGATGCCGGCTTGATTTACCCTATTTCGGATTCGCCATGGGTAAGTCCCGTCCATTGTGTGCCCAAGAAGGGCGGAATAACCGTTGTTCCTAATGAACACAACGAGTTGATTCCCACTCGTCTCGTTACTGGGTGGAGAGTTTGTATCGACTATCTTAAACTCAATGATGCCACGAGAAAAGATCACTTTCCTCTTCCTTTCATGGATCAAATGCTCGAGCGTCTTGCGGGTAATGACTATTACTGCTTCTTAGACGGTTTCTCCGGGTATTTTCAAATTCCCATCGATCCCAAGGACCAAGAAAAGACCACATTCACTTGTCCCTATGGAACATTTGCTTACAAACGCATGCCTTTCGGTTTATGCAATGCTCCTGGGACGTTCCAAAGGTGTATGATGGCTATCTTCCATGACATGGTTGAAGAAACTATGGAAGTATTCATGGATGATTTCTCGGTTTATGGCGATTCATTCTCTGCTTGCCTTGCCAATTTAGAACGTATGCTTAAGCGGTGTGAAGACACTCGCCTTGTTCTTAATTGGGAAAAATGCCATTTCATGGTAAAAGAGGGCATCGTGCTAGGACACAAGATCTCCAAAGCCGGTCTTGAAGTGGACCGTGCTAAAGTCGATGTTATCGCTAAGTTGCCTCCACCTTCAACCGTGAAGGGTGTGAGAAGTTTCCTTGGTCATGCGGGCTTCTACCGTCGATTCATCAAAGATTTTTCTCAAATCGCTCGCCCGATGACCCACCTCTTGGAAAAAGACACTCCTTTTATCTTTTCCAATGAGTGTCTTGAAGCCTTCCACTTGCTTAAGGATAAGCTTACTAAGGCACCGGTCTTGGTTACCCCTAATTGGGAGCTTCCCTTTGAGTTGATGTGCGATGCTAGCGACTATGCTATTGGAGCGGTTTTGGGCCAAAGAGTGAATAAACACTTCCAACCAATCCACTACGCTAGCAAGACAATGACGGGGGCTCAATTGCATTACACGACAACCGAAAAAGAGCTTTTAGCTGTTGTCTATGCTTTTGAAAAGTTTCGCCCCTACCTTGTCCTTTCCACCACAATCGTTTATACCGATCATTCCGCGTTGAAGTACTTGTTAACTAAACAAGATTCCAAACCAAGACTTCTTCGCTGGGTTTTGCTACTTCAAGAATTTAAAATCGAAATTCGTGATAAGAAAGGAGCTGAAAACCTAGCCGCGGATCATCTTAGTAGACTTGAGGATCCTTACCAAGGGGATCATCCGACCAAAGAAATCAATGATTCTTCTCCCCTGGAGACCTTAATGTCTGTCAACTCGACTTCTGATGAAACCCCGTGGTTTGCGGACATTGCAAACTACTTGGCGGGTGGAATTCTTGTTGACGGGTTAACATCCCAACAAAAGAAGAAGTTCTTCAAAGACATTAAGACTTAATTTTGGGATGACCCGTATCTTTTCAAACAATGTGCCGACTTGATTATTCGCTGATGTGTTGATGGACCGGCAGCTTTAGCAATCCTTGACGCTTGCCACAAAGAACCCACCGGTGGTCACTTTGGTCCCAACTACACCGCCAAAAAAGTGTTTGACTCGGGATTTTATTGGCCCACCATTTACCGTGATGCTCACGAGATGGTTAAACGATGTGATGCTTGCCAAAAACAAGGCAAGATCACACATAAAGATGAGATGCCTCAAAATTTCATACAAGAATGTGAAATCTTTGATGTTTGGGGTATCGACTTTATAGGGCCATTCCCTTCCTCTAAAGGAAACAAATACATCCTTGTAGCCGTTGACTACGTCTCCAAATGGGTTGAAGCCAAAGCTTTACCTACTAATGACGCAAGGGTGGTTTGTAACTTTTTGAAGTCGCTATTCGCTAGATTCGGTGTGCCTCGTGCCATTATTAGTGATTGCGGGACTCATTTTTGCAATGATCAATTTGCTAGAGTCATGGCTAAGTATGGTGTAAATCATCGTCTTTCCACCACCTACTACCCACAAACTAATGGCCAGGCTGAAATATCCAACCGAGGATTAAAGCGAATTCTTGAAAGAACCGTGGGAGAGCATCGTGCCTCATGGGCTGATAAACTTGATGATGCTTTGTGGGCTTTTCGTACCGTATACAAGACTCCGATTGGTTGTACACCATATCGTCTCGTGTACGGGAAAGCATGCCACCTCCCCATTGAGTTGGAGCACAAGGCTTACTGGGCCTTGAAGTGGGCTAACTTCGATATCAACAAAGCCGGTGACCTACGCAAGATCCAACTCAATGAGCTGAATGAACTCCGTAATGAGGCTTATGAAAATTCTTTGATCTATAAGGAAAAGACTAAGCTCATTC
The DNA here is from genome assembly GCA_025667525.1 of Glebionis coronaria. Classification (NCBI taxonomy): domain Eukaryota; kingdom Viridiplantae; phylum Streptophyta; class Magnoliopsida; order Asterales; family Asteraceae; genus Glebionis; species Glebionis coronaria. Next base: position 46,544,523 of record CM046879.1, on the reverse strand, counting down.
ACGACTCTAAGATTAAGAACCGAGAGTTCCAAGTTGGAGACAAAGTTTTACTCTTTAACTCTCGGTTGAAAATCTTTTCGGGCAAGCTGAAATCTCGTTGGTCCGGCCCATTCACCATTGCCCAAATTTTTCCATATGGTACTCTCGAGCTCGCTCAACCTAATGGACCTAATTTTAAGGTGAATGTCCAACGAGTGAAGTTGTACTTTGGTGAGGACATCTCTCATGAGATGATTCCATCCCTCACCACGTTTCCCATGAACTAATTTGGGTTGAGTCAGGCTCGTGACTCGGTTATCAAAAACAAGCGCTCCTCGGGAGGCAACCCGAGTATCTATCCTTTTCCGTTTAACCTCCTAAGTGTAGGGGGACCTCTATAGGTTGCTTGTGTTTGTATGGTGATGTGATTACAGGGATAAGTGCACTCTTGGAATCTCTGAAGAACCGTGCTTCCGTGTTATCCGAAATCCGGTTCTATCTCTCAACTATCGTGATTCAATTTTCTTCATACTCACATTTGAAATTGATCACGTTAGTCGTCTCTTCCTTAACTTGATTTAACCAACGTGCACAATGTCATAAGTGTAGGGGAGACTTTTCCCACATGCTTAAACATTGAGGACAATGTTTATCTTAAGTGTAGGGGGGACTTCTATCGAAGTTTTAAGTGGACTTTTCCATGAAAATGCCTTCATTTAACCGGAAAATCATCTTTTTCAACATTTTTCAAATTTTTAATTAACTTTGGCCATTTAGTCGTAATTTTTAACTTTTTATCGTTGCTTTCATATGTATATATTCCACAATAAAGTAAAAAATATTAATAAAGTGGTGTAGCTAGTTTAGAAATCTTTGACATATTAGGCCCGTTGCGATTATTTTGACTCAACCCGAATAGACTTATCCAAGTTTATTCTAGCTAGTATCCTTAACCATGTAGACCTTAATTGGTTTATTAGGCTAAGTATCCACGAGTCTCATTACTTGAGATTTTAAATTGTGGAGGACGAGAAATGATAAGTCAATTATAAGTCGGAATTCTTGCACAAGCTCACTTGGTGTAATTATTTGCCTATTCTCCCATCACTTGCTAATAATTTATCTGCAATAAGTAAGGTTGTACGATTTGAAAAGTTACTTAGCTTCTAGGCCAAGATCGTTTAAAAGTTGCTCGTTAATGATAAGAGTTCATAGCCAAGGCATAACTTATGAAGCGGGGCGCGAAGATTGGCGAGTCCGAAAAGGCCCTAACAAGGCATGAGGATTCAATCTTTTGCTAAAGATCTAAGGTGATGTGAAAAGCATTATTCCCAAAATCAATATGAAGGATCAAGACTCACGACGAAAAGCAATCAACTCCCATAAAGATCATGGAGAAGTCTATCCGAAAAGACCCTAACAAGGTATGAGGATAAATAGATCTAAGTCCGAAAAGGAGGCGGATCGTTGTATCTCAAAATCCCAATTAGCGATTGAAGTAATAATCATGAAGTCGTGGTCAACAAAGTTGGAGTACCCCTCAAAAGTCTCCAAGTGAAGAAACTCTATTAACGATGAGAAGACCATTATCTCAAGCACGTCTCTCAAGATATGAAGTATGAAGTACATGCCAAATATCGGCCCGAGAAAGGTCTCAAATCGTGAACCGAGTTATGCCAAGATATGAACTTTTTGATATCCCGAGAAGCAGTTTTAAGAGATTTTGTCCTTTAGCTAACTATTGATCAAATCGTCCTACTTTGCTTTCAGCCTAAATAAACTATCGAAATAAGTCCAAAAATGCATCTTCATGATCATTCTAAGACAAAAATAAATTATAAGAGATACAACTAGGAATAAGGGAGTTTAAGCATATATTTAAGCCATGTGTGTAAGTGTTTGATTTACTAACTTATAATAACAATGATCTCGTTTTTAAGCTTAGTTTGGGGAACGTGAAACTTGAGGGTGATAAATCTTCGCAGCGCCAAAGCCCTAATGTAAGTCCTTGATCTCTTTGCAAGTTATTTTCATATAGCTATTTTCGAGTGAAAGTGGTTTTCTATCCTTTTGTTTGCTTTAAAGTTTTAATTTCTCTTAGTACTTTAATTTTTGTTAATAAGGCCAAGGTTGATTGATTATGAGAAAAGTGTAAAAAAAATTGCTTTATCACTAAGCATTGCATGAGGGCATGGCAATGGTTAAGTGTAGGGGATTTGATAGGTGTGTAAACACCCATCCTTTTTCCACTTAATTCTGGCTAAAACGAGACCAAAACGCGTATTTAATATCATTTGTTTGGAATTATGCGTGGTTTTTGTGTTTATTGTGTTTTCAGAGTTAACCGGATGAATATTGAAGAAAACATGGGATTACACGGGTTTTATCGAAGAAAAAGACTCAAGACGAAGTTTATTGTCCAAGAGATGCAAAAGATTTGAAGTCATTTGGCCTATTTGAAGATTTATCGAAGAAAAGGACCAAAGATGGAAGATTTACATATGTCGAAGAAACTCAAGTCTATTAAACGGAGAAATTAAAAGACGAGTTGAATTTAATCGACGACAAATCCCGAATCAGAATCGAAAACGTCAACTTTTCTGAAAAGACGAGAAGACAAGAAGAACGGGAGAAAGCCCACTCACCAACCAAAGACAAGACTATATAAAGACCACCCCTTCACACTTTTTGACAAGTTTTTCATTCCCAGTTTTTCTTTCTTTTCTTCCGTAGAAAGCCAACACCATTAAGGTGTTGGTGATTTTTCATTCTTGTTAAATCTTTAATTTTGTAAGTGTTTAATCTTTCCTTTTGTTTACTTTACATTAATCTATCAATTTAATCCTTCCATTTCATCTTGTTCATCTTGTTCTTTGATTCAAAGTTAAAGTTCTTATTTGGTTGATTTTGATCTTTAAAAGTTATTGGGTTTTATGTTTTTATTGATGAGATTTGTTGTTTATGGTTAGTAGATGATTCGTGGTTAGTTTTGTTTAAGTTTTGGTAAAAAACTTGGTGGATTTTGGCTTAAAATCGTGTACCCTGTTCGTTGTCTGCCTACTGTTCTTTGTTTCCCAAAGTTCCGAACCAAATTTCTTGTCAAAAAGTTCCGAACCAAATTTCTTTTCAAAGTTCCGAACCGATTTATTCATAAAGTTCCGAACAGATTTTTGAAGAAAAGTTCCGAACCAGATTTTGCCAAAAGTTCCGAATCAGATTTTTAAAATGTTCCGACCGAGATTAATTTGAAAAGTTCCGAACCAAATTTTAAGAAAGTTCCGAACCAATTTTTGTTAAAAGTTCCGAACCAAAAAAAATCTTCCGGACCAAATGAAATGTTCCGAACAGATTTTTTTGTAAACTTCCGAACAAAGAAAAAAACTTCCGAACCGATTTGTGGCAAAAAGTTCCGAATCGGAACTTTTGAAAGTTCCGAACAAAAGTTATTAGTTTCACCTGCATGCTTGCATGCTTAGTTTCTTTTCCCGCCCATTTCAGCAGCTAGCTTGCTAGCTTCCAGCAGCTAGTCTGCTAGCTTGTTTATTTAATAGTATTGTTCCGTAATTGTTTAGTTTTATCTGAAAGTTGTTCCGATTTTATTTTTGAAAGTTACGTATTTTTAGTTGAATTTTTCGTCGATTTTTAGTATTAATATTTTTACCAAAGGTTTAAGTTTTATCTTTTATTTAGTACCCGCTTTAGGTTTTGCCTCGTTTAGCTTTAAAGTACCATTTTAGTTTTATTCTCTCCTTTTTCATTTAGTAAACTTTATTTTCGAGTCGATAATTAATTTCGTCTTTTAGTTTTATTTTTATTAATTGTTTCACTTTAAATTCACGTTTTATTATTTATATTGTGTTGTTTTTATTAACTAATCGCTTTTAGTTTATTGTTTTTATTTCGTGCATTTACCTTTTAAGTAGAATAGATAACCAAACCATTTTGTTTGTCACCAAGAACAATCTTTCCACATTGAGCTGCGATCAATTCGAGAAGATACCGAGATTTAATCTGAACCCCATCCAAAAGCTAAGTATCAAATGGCGCCGCTGCCGGCTCTTCTCGTTAAGATTAACAGTTTTTTGTGATAACTTGGATTTTGGGATCCGTAAAAATTTCAAAAAATTCTAAAAAATATAAAATTTTCAAAAATACAAAAAAATTAAAAAAAACATAAAAAAAGACAAAAATATTTCTTGTTTGCTTTGTTAGTTCTTTTGCAGGTGCATGCGTACACGTTCAACGTCTTATCAAGAGCCCGAGCCTCTCGAAGACTTAAACATGGCCGGTGTACAAAACAACAACAACAATCCACCTCAAAACAATAACAATAACAACCCACCTCTCAACAACAATAATAACAACAACAATGAACCTTTACCGGACAATCGCCCTATGATTGAACTATTACAAGCACATGTGGAGGGCAACAATGATCCAATTGTCATACCCGCGATTGCAGCCAAAAACTTTGAGCTCAAATCCGGCTTTATCCCGATGGTCTCTGCTCAACCATTCTTGGGGCGTACCATTGATGATCCTCATGACCACATCAAGAGATTCCTGCAACTCACGAATACGGTCAAATTCAATGGTCTTCCACAAGAGGTAATCCGTTTACAACTTTTTCCCTTTTCTTTAGAGGGACAAGCCCGACATTGGCTTGCAAAGGAACCGCCACGAAGTATTCTGACGTGGACGGATTTGGAGACCAAGTTTATAAACTACTTTTTCCCACCCTCTCGTACTACCGCTTTGCGGAATGAAATCATTAATTTTGAACAAAAGTACGATGAGTCTTTTAGTGAATCTTGGGACCGTTTTAAAGATCTTTTAAGAAAGTGCCCACAACATGGTTTTACCAAAGTGCACCAAATTAATACTTTTTATAATGGTTTAAGCATGAATGATCAAGATTCACTAAACAGTGCCTCAGGGGGTAATATTTTGGTTAAGACTTCTAATGCCGCTTGGGATATCATTGAGAATAAGTCTCGTGTGCAAAACAAGAGTGTGCGGACCAATGCCGTTAGTGCTAGTACTAGTGACAACGACAAGCGACTTGACAAAATCACTGCGCTTCTTGAATCGCTTGCTACCCAAACCGCTAGCAATACCAACAACATCAATGCTAAAAACGCTCAAGTCAATGCTGTTAGCCAACCATGTGAAATATGCGGTGGTCCTCACTCTTACACCACTTGTACCACCACCCAAGACTACCTTTCTGAGAATGTGAATGCAGCATACGGTACCTATCCTCCGGCCGCTTATCAAGCTCGTCCTCAAGGTGACCGCAACTTGCTTAGCTACCGCTCTAATAACTTTCTTTCCCCGCCCGGTTTTCCTCCTAACAACCCAAACCAACAACAAAACCTCAATCGCCCTCCTCAACAACAACAACAACCTCGTGCACCAGACATAGCACCTCACAAACAACCATATCCACCTCAAAGAAACAACCAAGTTTACCAACAACCTGCTTATCAACCACCCGCCTACCATGCTCCTCCTCCCAACCAACCCACCGCATTACACCAAGATGTTGAAACCTACATGAGGACCAATGATGTGATCGTGGAAAATCTCCAGCGGGAAGTGCTCAACTTGAAAGCAGACATGGTGAAACAAGGGAACGATCTTCGAGCTGATATGAGAAACACTTTGGCAAGTCAAACGAATGACTTAAGGAACATGATGACTGGTTTCTTCCAAGGTAATCAATCCTCTTCTTCGGGTACTCTTCCGAGTAATACCGTTGCGAATCCAAGAGGGGAGATGAAAGCAATCACCACTCACAGTGGCAAAGGTACCAAGGAACCCGAGCTTCCTATACCTCCACCGGTGATTGTGACTAAGGAAAACGAGTCACCTGCTCCTATTCCTCAACCGTCTACTTCCCCAATTTCTCCACCTCTTACTTCTACCCCTCCTCCACCCAAGGATGTGAGTGATCCTTCGATCCCAAAGACTTCCTCTTCTTCCGATATACCTTATCCATCAAGGTTGAGGAAAGAGAAGCTCAAAAGCAAGGATGATATTCAAGTTTCGAACTTTCTAAAAATGTTTAAACAATTGAATTTTAACATCTCCTTCGCTGAGGCTCTCGCTCACATGCCTAAATAGGCAAGAATGTTCAAAGATCTTCTTAGCGACAAGGAGAAGCTTCTTGATATCGCTAACACCCAACTTAATGAGAATTGCTCTGCAGTGCTCTTAAGGAAATTACCAACCAAGCTTGGTGATCCGGGTCGTTTCTTAATCCCTTGTAACTTCCCGGGAGTAGAGAATTGCATGGCCCTATCCGATCTAGGTGCCAGTATTAACTTAATGCCTCTCAGCGTTTGGAAGCAATTATCTCTCCCTGAGCTAGTCCCCACCAAAATGACTTTGGAATTAGCTAACCGTACGGTTGCTTATCCAGTGGGGATAGCCGAAGACGTCTTTGTAGGAGTCGACAAATTCACTTTTCCTGTCGATTTCGTTGTCGTTGACTACGACATGGACCCTCGTGTGCCATTGATCATTGGTCGTCCATTCTTGAGGACCGGTCGCACTCTCATCGATGTTGAAGCCGGTGAGCTTATCATGAGAGTGGGTGACGATAAAATCGTTTTCAACATGGGAAAGCTTTCTAAACAGCCTTATTCATACGAGAGTGTTAATTGTATTGACGTTCTTAATGAGGCTTGTGAAGAACACTTCAAAGATGCTTGTAAAAGTATTCCTACCTCTCTTCCCAATGTTGAGACCGTTTCCTCTATTGATTCATCACTATCTCTATTTGGAGAAAGTGATTTCCTTTGGAAAGATTTGGAAGCCACCATGGGAGATGTGAACTTAGAACATGACGATTCTCCCACCGATTGGGATGAAGATCTTCGCCTCATTGAGAACATTCTTAAAGAAGACAATATTTCTCCACCATCTCCCACGGTTATTGCTATCGATGCTCCGACTTTGAAAACGCCTCCCATCGAAAATCCTCCGGATTTAGAACTTAAGGAGTTGCCGCCCCATCTCGAGTACGTGTTCCTTGAAGAAAATAAGAAGTCGCCCGTCATCATCGCGAAGGACTTGAAAGAAGAAGAGAAATCTCGCCTCATCGCCGTGCTCAAAGATCATAAGAAGGCAATTGCTTGGAAAATTTCCGACATCCGCGAAATTGATCCGAAATTTTGTACTCACAAGATTCTCATGGAAGATGACTTCAAACCCGCAATCCAAAGCCAAAGAAGGGTTAATCCTCGCATTCATGACGTCATCAAACAAGAGGTTATAAAACTTCTAGATGCCGGCTTGATTTACCCTATTTCGGATTTGCCATGGGTAAGTCCCGTCCATTGTGTGCCCAAGAAGGGCGGAATAACCGTTGTTCCCAATGAACACAACGAGTTGATTCCCACTCATCTCGTTACTGGGTGGAGAGTTTGTATCGACTATCTCAAACTCAATGATGCCACGAGAAAAGATCACTTTCCTCTTCCTTTCATGGATCAAATGATCGAGCGTCTTGCGAGTAATGACTATTACTGCTTCTTAGACGGTTTCTCCAGGTATTTTCAAATTCCCATCGATCCCAAGGACCAAGAAAAGACCACATTCACTTGTCCCTATGGAACATTTGCTTACAAACGCATGCCTTTCGGTTTATGCAATGCTCCTGGGACGTTCCAAAGGTGTATGATGGCTATCTTCCATGACATGATTGAAGAAACTATGGAAGTATTCATGGATGATTTCTCGGTTTATGGCGATTCATTCTCTGCTTGCCTTGTCAATTTAGAACGTATGCTTATGTGGTGTGAAGACACTCGCCTTGTTCTTAATTGGGAAAAATGCCATTTCATGGTAAAAGAGGGCATCGTGCTAGGACACAAGATCTCCAAAGCCGGTCTTGAAGTGGACCGTGCTAAAGTCGATGTTATCGCTAAGTTGCCTCCACCTTCAACCGTGAAGGGTGTAAGAAGTTTCCTTGGTCATGCGGGCTTCTACCGTCGATTCATCAAAGATTTTTCTCAAATCGCTCGCCCGATGACCCACCTCTTGGAAAAATACACTCCTTTTATCTTTTCCAATAAGTGTCTTGAAGCCTTCCACTTGCTTAAGGATAAGCTTACTAAGGCACCGGTCTTGGTTACCCCTAATTGGGAGCTTCCCTTTGAGTTGATGTGCGATGCTAGCGACTATGCTATTGGAGCGGTTTTGGGCCAAAGAGTGAATAAAAACTTCCAACCAATCCACTACGCTAGCAAGACAATGACGGGGGCTCAATTGCATTACACGACAACCGAAAAAGAGCTTTTAGCTGTTGTCTATGCTTTTGAAAAGTTTCGCCCCTACCTTGTCCTTTCCACCACAATCGTTTATACCGATCATTCCGCGTTGAAGTACTTGTTAACTAAACAAGATTCCAAACCAAGACTTCTTCGCTGGGTTTTGCTACTTCAAGAATTTAAAATCGAAATTCGTGATAAGAAAGGAGCTGAAAACCTAGCCGCGGATCATCTCAGTAGACTTGAGGATCCTTACCAAGGGGATCATCCGACCAAAGAAATCAATGATTCTTTTCCCCTGGAGACCTTAATGTCTATCAACTCGACTTCTGATGAAACCCCGTGGTTTGCGGACATTGCAAACTACTTGGCGGGTGGAATTCTCGTTGACGGGTTAACATCCCAACAAAAGAAGAAGTTCTTCAAAGACATTAAGACTTACTTTTGGGATGACCCGTATCTTTTCAAACAATGTGCCGACTTGATTATTCGCCGATGTGTTGATGGACCGGCAACTTTAGAAATCCTTGACGCTTGCCACAAAGGACCCACCGGTGGTCACTTTGGTCCCAACTACACCGCCAAAAAAATGTTTGACTCGGGAGTTTATTGGCCCACCATTTACCGTGATGCTCACGAGATGGTTAAACGATGTGATGCTTGCCAAAAACAAGGCAAGATCACACATAAAGATGAGATGCCTCAAAATTTCATACAAGAATGTGAAATCTTTGATGTTTGGGGTATCGACTTTATGGGGCCATTCCCTTCCTGTAAAGGAAACAAATACATCCTTGTAGCCGTTGACTACGTCTCCAAATGGGTTGAAGCCAAAGCTTTACCTACTAATGACGCAAGGGTGGTTTGTAACTTTTTGAAGTCGCTATTCGCTAGATTCGGTGTGCCTCGTGCCATTATTAGTGATCGCGGGACTCATTTTTGCAATGATCAATTTGCTAGAGTCATGGCTAAGTATGGTGTAAATCATCGTCTTTCCACCGCCTACCACCCACAAACTAATGGCCAGGCTGAAATATCCAACCGAGGATTAAAGCGAATTCTTGAAAGAACCGTGGGAGAGCATCGTGCCTCATGGACTGATAAACTTGATGATGATTTGTGGGATTTTCGTACCACATACAAGACTCTGATTGGTTGTACACCATATCGTCTCGTGTACGGGAAAGCATGCCACCTCCCCATTGAGTTGGAGCACAAGGCTTACTGGGCCTTGAAGTGGGCTAACTTCGATATCAACAAAGCCGGTGACCTACGCAAGATCCAACTCAATGAGCTGAATGAACTCCGTAATGAGGCTTATGAAAATTCTTTGATCAATAAGGAAAAGACTAAGCTCATTCACGACTCTAAGATTAAGAACCGAGAGTTCCAAGTTGGAGACAAAGTTTTACTCTTTAACTCTCGGTTGAAAATCTTTTCGGGCAAGCTGAAATCTCGTTGGTCCGACCCATTCACCATTGCCCAAATTTTTCCATATGGTACTCTCGAGCTCGCTCAACCTAATGGACCTAATTTTAAGGTGAATGGCCAACGAGTGAAGTTGTACTTTGGTGAGGACATCTCTCATGAGATGATTCCATCCCTCACCACGTTTCCCATGAACTAATTTGGGTTGAGTCAGGCTCGTGACTCGGTTATCAAAAACAAGCGCTCCTCGGGAGGCAACCCGAGTATCTATCCTTTTCCGTTTAACCTCCTAAGTGTAGGGGGACCTCTATAGGTTGCTTGTGTTTGTATGGTGATGTGATTACAGAGATAAGTGCACTCTTGGAATCTCTGAAGAACCGTGCTTCCGTGTTATCCGAAATCCGGTTCTATCTCTCAACTATCATGATTCAATTTTCTTCATACTCACATTTGAAATTGATCACGTTAGTCGTCTCTTCCTTAACTTGATTTAACCAACGTGCACAATGTCATAAGTGTAGGGGAGACTTTTCCCACATGCTTAAACATTGAGGACAATGTTTATCTTAAGTGTAGGGGGGACTTCTATCGAAGTTTTTAGTGGACTTTTCCATGAAAATGACTTCATTTAACCGGAAAATCATCTTTTTCAACATTTTTCAAATTTTTAATTAACTTTGGCCATTTAGTCATAATTTTTAAATTTTTATCGTTGCTTTCATATGTATATATTCCACAATAAAGTCAAAAATATTAATAAAGTGGTGTAGCTAGTTTAGAAATCTTTGACATATTAGGCCCGCTGTGATTATTTTGACTCAACCCGAATAGACTTATCCAAGTTTATTCTAGCTAGTATCCTTAACCATGTAGACCTTAATTGGTTTATTAGGCTAAGTATCCACGAGTCTCATTACTTGAGATTTTAAATTGTGGAGGACGAGAAATGATAGAGTCAATTATAAGTCGGAATTCTTGCACAAGTTCACTTGGTGTAATTATTTGCCTATTCTCCCATCACTTGCTAATAATTTATCTGCAATAAGTAAGGTCGTACGATTTGAAAAGTTACTTAGCTTCTAGCCCAAGATCGTTTAAAAGTTGCTCGTTAATGATAAGAGTTCATAGCCAAGGCATAACTTATGAAGCGGGGCGCGAAGATTGGCGAGTCCGAAAAGGCCCTAACAAGGCATGAGGATTCAATCTTATTGCTAAAGATCCAAGGTGATGTGAAAAGCATTATTCCCAAAATCAATATGAAGGATCAAGACTCACGACGAAAAGCAATCAGCTCCCATAAAGATCATGGAGAAGTCTATCCGAAAAGACCCTAACAAGGTTTGAGGATAAATAGATCCAAGTCCGAAAAGGAGGCGCATCGTTGTATCTCAAAATCCCAATTAGCGATTGAAGTAATAATCATGAAGTCGTGGTCAACAAAGTTGGAGTACCCCTCAAAAGTCTCCAAGTGAAGAAACTCTATTAACGATGAGAAGACCATTATCTCAAGCACGTCTCTCAAGATATGAAGTATGAAGTACATGCCAAATATCGGCCCGAGAAAGGTCTCAAATCGTGAACCGAGTTATGCCAAGATATGAACTTTTTGATATCCCGAGAAGCAGTTTTAAGAGATTTTGTCCTTTAGCTAACTATTGATCAAATCGTCCTACTTTGCTTTCAGCCTAAATAAACTATCGAAATAAGTCCAAAAATGCATCTTCATGATCATTCTAAGACAAAAATAAATTATAAGAGATACAACTAGGAATAAGGGAGTTTAAGCATATATTTAAGCCATGTGTGTAAGTGTTTGATTTACTAACTTATAATAACAATGATCTCGTTTTTAAGCTTAGTTTGGGGAACGTGAAACTTGAGGGTGATAAATCTTCGCAGCGCCAAAGCCCTAATGTAAGTCCTTGATCTCTTTGCAAGTTATTTTCATATAGCTATTTTCGAGTGAAAGTGGTTTTCTATCCTTTTGTTTGCTTTAAAGTTTTAATTTCTCTTAGTACTTTAATTTTTGTTAATAAGGCCAAGGTTGATTGATTATGAGAAAAGTGTAAAAAAAATTGCTTTATCACTAAGCATTGCATGAGGGCATGGCAATGGTTAAGTGTAGGGGATTTGATAGGTGTGTAAACACCCATCCTTTTTCCACTTAATTCTGGCTAAAACGAGACCAAAACGCGTATTTAATATCATTTGTTTGGAATTATGCGTGGTTTTTGTGTTTATTGTGTTTTCAGAGTTAACCGGATGAATATTGAAGAAAACATGGGATTACACGGGTTTTATCGAAGAAAAAGACTCAAGACGAAGTTTATTGTCCAAGAGATGCAAAAGATTTGAAGTCATTTGGCCTATTTGAAGATTTATCGAAGAAAAGGACCAAAGATGGAAGATTTACATATGTCGAAGAAACTCAAGTCTATTAAACGGAGAAATTAAAAGACGAGTTGAATTTAATCGACGACAAATCCCGAATCAGAATCGAAAACGTCAACTTTTCTGAAAAGACGAGAAGACAAGAAGAACGGGAGAAAGCCCACTCACCAACCAAAGACAAGACTATATAAAGACCACCCCTTCACACTTTTTGACAAGTTTTTCATTCCCAGTTTTTCTTTCTTTTCTTCCGTAGAAAGCAAACACCATTAAGGTGTTGGTGATTTTTCATTCTTGTTAAATCTTTAATTTTGTAAGTGTTTAATCTTTCCTTTTGTTTACTTTACATTAATCTATCAATTTAATCCTTCCATTTCATCTTGTTCATCTTGTTCTTTGATTCAAAGTTAAAGTTCTTATTTGGTTGATTTTGATCTTTAAAAATTATTGGGTTTTATGTTTTTATTGATGGGATTTGTTGTTTATGGTTAGTAGATGATTCGTGGTTAGTTTTGTTTAAGTTTTGGTAAAAAACTTGGTGGATTTTGGCTTAAAATCGTGTACCCTGTTCGTTGTCTGCCTACTGTTCTTTGTTTCCCAAAGTTCCGAACCAAATTTCTTGTCAAAAAGTTCCGAACCAAATTTCTTTTCAAAGTTCCGAACCGATTTATTCAAAAAGTTCCGAACAGATTTTTGAAGAAAAGTTCCGAACCAGATTTTGCCAAAAGTTCCGAATCAGATTTTTAAAATGTTCCGACCGAGATTAATTTGAAAAGTTCCGAACCAAATTTTAAGAAAGTTCCTAACCAATTTTTGTTAAAAGTTCCGAACCAAAACAAATCTTCCGAACCAAATGAAATGTTCCGAACAGATTTTTTTGTAAACTTCCGAACAAAGAAAAAAACTTCCGAACCGATTTGTGGCAAAAAGTTCCGAATCGGAACTTTTGAAAGTTCCGAATCGGAACTTTTGAAAGTTCCGAACAAAAGTTATTAGTTTCACCTGCATGCTTGCATGCTTAGTTTCTTTTCCCGCCCATTTCAGCAGCTAGCTTGCTAGCTTCCAGCAGCTAGTCTGCTAGCTTGTTTATTTAATAGTATTGTTCCGTAATTGTTTAGTTTTATCTGAAAGTTCAACCGATTTTATTTTTGAAAGTTACATATTTTTAGTTGAATTTTTCGTCGATTTTTAGTATTAATATTTTTACCAAAGGTTTAAGTTTTATCTTTTATTTAGTACCCGCTTTAGGTTTTGCCTCGTTTAGCTTTAAAGTACCATTTTAGTTTTATTCTCTCCTTTTTCATTTAGTAAACTTTATTTTCGAGTCGATAATTAATTTCGTCTTTTAGTTTTATTTTTATTAATTGTTTCACTTTAAATTCACGTTTTATTATTTATATTGTGTTGTTTTTATTAACTAATCGCTTTTAGTTTATTGTTTTTTTTCGTGCATTTACCTTTTAAGTAGAATAGATAACCAAACCATTTTGTTTGTCACCAAGAACAATCTTTCCACATTGAGCTGCGATCAATTCGAAAAGATACCGAGATTTAATTTGAACCCCATCCAAAAGCTAAGTATCACATACGTAAGATATATAGCGTTTTTTTGTTAGTCACAAAGGAAAATATATTTAGAAAAGAAATTACAGATTACATTATAGTTTCTAAAACGTCTTATACCAAGTTCTATTTACTAAATATAAACATATCTTAGGTATAAAACGTTTAAAAAAAACTACAGATGAGTCAAACTATAAATTTTGCATATTTTTTGTACAAATTGTAAAACACTTATACCAAAGTTTTACCTGTAACAAAAGATGCAGTAGACATTAAACTAATCAAAATCTATAATATTAGTTCCTGTTATATACATCTTTAACAAAATTAGACACAGATTTGATATAAGTGCACTAATGATAATAACTAAACCACTGCATTTGATATAATTTCACTAATGATAATTACTAAACCATCCTATATTGGTCTAAATGTCTAATTTATGTACCACGTGCAGGTATACTTAAGATGAAATTGTCATTCACAAAATACATCACTAAATACTTATGAATAGTTTTCTGTTTGACTTAAAAAAACAACTAAGGATTAAAGGATTAAATCATATGTTGGTAATATGTTTAGTTTTAAGCTATCATAAATAAAAATAGTAAAAAAGGTATTTAATCTAACCTGGAATCTTTAGTAATATTCTTCTTTTGTGTTGAACATCGTCGGCCATTAGGTGCCACGTTTGTAACCAAACTGTCAACGGCATGGTAAGCTCTTTTTGAGACAGCAGTGTAACAAATAGGTCTCGAAGTTGCACAGGTGGTGCCCAATGTGCGGCGTCTTTAATACTATCAACATACTCCTTGTCGTCTTCTAAAAGACCCGCGACATAGCAAGCTTCTTTGAAAGTAAGATAAATAATACCATTCACCTTTTTTATTTGATCATGGTTAAAGCATCCTTTTGCACTATTTAGTAACATTCTACAATAGTACGCATCTCCGGTTGCAATTGGAACACTATGAATCCTACCAATCGATTTTCCTTTCTTCCTAAATGTCCATTTTCGTTGAGTCGCGTTCCACACTAACTTAGTAGGAAATTCTGCATAAGTTAGCTCACGTGCCGCCGGATACAGTTCATTCATTGTCATCCAACCTTCAAACATACTATGTCCAACTAACGGTTTGTGAATAACAGTTTCAAGGTCTGAGTTCTCGTCATATAAAATCTATTGCTCCCCCGGAAAATGAAACGATAGCCGTTCAACAACAGGGTATCTGTAATGTATCTCAAATCCAAATATTCTCCATGCCGCCTCACAAGCCGATAGGTATCTGCAATCATAGAACGCTTTAATTTCATCAACCGGTTTTTGTACTTGTGTACCATCTGCCATGGTAACAGGTTCATACAACTGTGCTGACACTCTATCAGGACCTTTGTTGATATACTTGAACAAATATTTTATGGACCCTGTCTGGTTACACCATTCAACGTTAATATGGCATTGGTAACGTTTTAAGAGTGTAGCATTATACGGAATTACATAACCGTTGTGTAATTTAGTTCCGCTCTTTTCAACATATCTCCCGTCGTCACGTCTTCTATAAACCGGATATCCTTCTGAGTCAACTGAACTTCGTTTAGTGAATTTCTTTGGAAAATGCTTGCTACATTTTTCATCGATCATACACGCTTGATTTGGGTCATCACAACCGCACGGACCATGCATCATAAAATCGGATACTAATTTGTACAAATCTGGATCATTGTTCTTATCTGGTATTTCAGCAGAAATGTATTTGTCAATTTGATCAGCGCTTGGTACCTTGTCATCCTTATGCAAGAACAGACATATGTGTGCGTGTGGAAGCCCTCTTTTTTGAAACTCAACGGTGTATACAACTGCATCAAAATGTAACATGTTAATTCAATAAACATAAGTTTTATATAATCATATGTTAATGACATAACACGACTGTAGCATAGTATATAAAAGATGTTTTGAAACATACGCGCTTGCATACGACCGAATAAACGTAAGTCCCTCAAATCCTTCGTTAGTAGGTCCGGTTTTTGCTTAAAAACTCTTGATATCACATCAGGCCTATCCGAAGATGTTAAATTATGCTTTCGCATGAATCGTCCGATCTCTGGCCAGTTAGCATTGCAAGTCATTGTAATAAACAAATCGGGGGAACCATACCATCTACACATAGCCATGGCATCCATGTAGTTTTGTTTCATGTACCTTGGTCCACCAGTAAAGGAAGATGTCAACACAATTGATTTTCCAAGGACTGTTGGGTCTGAATTCCCTGAAGCAATGCTTTTAACTATGCTGGAGTACGTATCACACCTAAGCTTTGTCTGTTTTGCTCTTTGGAAATACAACCGTTCTGTTTCAACCATAGTGTATCCGTCCACAAGAAATTGTTGAAACAAACGACCTCCACGAACAAACAAATTTTCTTGATTCGGTCGATCTTGAATTTGAAACGCAAACCACTCTCGCATAGAAACCATTTTTTTCTTCTTTTTTGGTTTATCTGTTGCAGGTCCAACTTCATTTGTCGAATGCTGTGGATCAGATTGTGGTGCATCTGGGATATCATCATCACTTTCTTCAGTTTGAAAACGTTGCTTTCTATGTGGTATTTCCAAATGATACCCATCTTGCCCACGTGGCATCAAGAGCGGGTATTGCAACGGAAGATACAAAGGATGAAATAGGTTTATACGTTCAAAACCTTCACGGTGTTTTTCTATAATTATATCTCTCTGCTCTATGCATGTATCTAAGTCACCTACGATAAGACCAGCTACCTCGTTAGCAGTAGGAAGATTGTAAGTTCGTCCATCTTTTCCTCTCTTTGCTACCAGCTTTATTTTAATATTTTTTCCGTTGTCTTCATTGATTCTGTCACGTGCCCTTCTAAAAGTTTTAACCAAGTGACTTGAACTATCTAAAACGTCTCTCACTTCACGTATAATATTTCGATCAATTAGATGTTTTGACTTTGAATTATCAGCTGTTGACGCAGAATTGCTGTAATATATTAAAACTTTGCGTCAGAAATAACATACGTGCAATTATATAACGAAAAATTATAATGAGAGTTTTAAATAAAAAATTTAACAATGCAATAACTGTTACCTTAACGCTTTTGCCTGGTTTTCAACTTCGTTCTCCGTATCATATATATACAGTTGCGCAAACTTTGGTGTGTCGCCTTGTTTTGGCAGCAAACTACCAATTTTATGGTATGTTTGGCCATGCAACCGAAAAACATATGGACCATGACCTCTTTGGTTGATTTTTTCATCGACCTTTCCACCCATTGAAGTAAATGCAAACATGCTATTGTATGATCGAATGTTGTTTCTAAAATTTTTACTTTTTTCATCATCATTAAGAAACAAATCAACAATTTTTGGAGCGCGTTCTGGTTGCTTAATAAAAACTTTTCCCTTGCCACAACATATACTGTACGGTTTATTTTTTGGATTTGTGTTGCCTTTTCTTGCCTCCGCTTCCCACACCAAAGCATGGCATTCCGTACACTCAAATACAGGATTACCATGATCATAATATTCTGCAAATTAAAAAGGATTTTTGTTTAGGAAGATTGTTATGCATGATTTTTTAATTTATGTGTAAAGTAAATATAGAAGTACCTTCATATATACCAACGTATTTATCATACACTTTTCTAACATTTCCATCAATATCTTTTAGATTAAAAGTAACTGGCGTGCGTGGTATAGTTGCTCTCTTGGATCTTTTGGTTTGTCGTGATGATTCACTTGCTTGATATGTCGAATTTGTTTTTGGTAAATCATATGTTGGTGTTGTAAGACCTGCTGTTGGTTTTTGCTTGGTGCGTTGCGTAACGTTACTTCCATCTGGTGTAGTGAAACCATCTGAAAAAACATGAAAGAAAAATTGTATGTTAGTTGCTGATAGGTGTGTAAACACCCATCCTTTTTACCACTTAACTACAATAATAACCAAGCCAAAACGTGTATTTTATGTCGTAAATGTCGGAATTATGCGTGGTTTGTGTTTTGGTTGTGATTTAGGACGAAAAGGTGAAAAGGGGAGAAAACACGGGCATTCACGGGCTTTTATCGAAGAAAAAGAGAAAAGACGAAGTCAAGAAATCAAGAGTGCAAAAAGAACGGAAGTCCAAGACCATTTCTGAAGATTTATCGAAGAAAAAGTCGAAAGACGGAAGTTTACTAAAAGCCGAAGAACTCAAGTCTAATTTATTGAAAAATTACAAGACGAGTTTAAAGAAATCCCGAGAAAAAATCATTAAAGTCAAAGAATTAAGAAGATTAAAGACTTAATGATGCAATTAAGGAAAGAAGAAAGAGGGGAGGAAGCTTCCTCTAAGCACCTCCCTAATCTACTATAAATATGATTCATTTTTATTTCATTAGTTTTTGTTGGCTAGAGTGACACTAGTTCTTCCATTTTCATTTCCTTGCACATTTAAATACATGTCATTTACTTAATTGTCAAATTTAAATACTTGTCTTGCACCTTAAATTCCTTTAATTTCAAGTAAGTTTCCTTTTAATTATTGTCAATCTTTACTTTTATTGTTCATCTCCTATCTATCTTTCCGTATTTGATCTTAATCTTTATGCTTTATTGTTTATGTTCATGTTCTTGAGTTTTTATTGATTTGATTAAAGTGGGTTTTGATTATTTTGATTAGTATTGTTAGTTTGATTGTTTTGGATTGTTTGTTTATGATTAGTAGATGTTTATTGATTAGTTTGATTTATTCTTGTGGTTGATTCTGATTAGTTTTGGTTAGATCCGTATAGCTTTTTGTTTGCCCTTGTTCTTCGCTACTGTTTCTGTTTCCCAGGTAATATTCCCAATCAAGGTTTCAAGCAGGTTGTTCCGAATCAAGAAGGTTGTTTGTTGATTATTCCGGATCAGGGAGTTTATTCCGGATAAAGGAGTTAGTCTACAAATATTCCGAACCAAGCAATTTATTCCGGATCAGCTGTTTGTTCCGAATCAAACACCTTTATTCGGAATATCATATATTCCGAATCAAGGGTTCATTCGGAACATTCCGAACGAAGGGATTTAGGAATTATTCCGAGTGAAGCAGTATTCCGAATCAAGGGAGTTGATTCGGAATATTCCGAATCAAGCTGTGTATTCCGAGTCAAGGTTGTTCATTCGGAATATATTCCGAATCAAGACTTTATTCCGGATCAGTGGAATATTCCGAATCAAGCTATTTATTCCGGATCAGCAACATTCCGGATCAACAAATTCTTCCGAATCAAAGGTGTTCATTCGGAATAGTGAATATTCCGAATAAGTGACATATTCCGGATGAACCATTATTCCGAGTGAGCATTTTATTCCGGATCAAGGGTTTTGGTAATTATTCCGAGTGAAGAAGAATCATACCGAACGAAGGTGACATTCCGGATGAGTGATTATTCCGAACGAAGGATTATTCCGAATGAGCTGTTTTCAGGTTCTTTTTAGTTTCAGTTTTTAATTTTCAAGCTTTACTTTTCCCGCCTTTTTCCTTAGTTGCACTTTAAGTTTACTTGCCTTAGATTTATTTTTAGCCTTGCCTTAGTTTAAGTTTTAGTTGCATTTTAAGTTTGCCTTAGATAGTTTTAAGTTAATTGCCATTTACTTTTAATTGCTATTTAATTTTCGTCACGTTTTAAATTCTTGTCATTTATTTTAAATTAGAGTTAGATTTATTTTACCTGCTCTTTACTGTTAAAGTTTTGCACCTTTTAATATACTACAACGACACAACTATTTGTTTCACCAAAGACAGCTGAGTCACATAGTTAACCAGTTATCAATTCGATTAGACCAGAACAACGAACTATAATTTTCTTACTAGGCAAAAACCTTGTATCAAATGGCGCCGTTGTCGGCTCTTTTCGTGAAGATTAACGGTTTTCTGTGAGAGACGCGTTGCTTTTTGGGATCCGTTCACTCGTGAACGTTATTTTTCGTGTCAAAAATTTTCAAAAACTCCCAAAAACATTTGAAAAATCATAAAAAACATTTCTTTTTCAAAGTTTTTCACTAAAAATATTCCTCTTTATCCTCTATTATGTTTAATTCTTTCCTTTACCCCTCTTATTTATAATTCTTCATTGATTCGTCTTACGTACGGTGTGGGAGACCATGGCATGGTTTTCAAACATGTCAATGGTGTACTTGTGAGCGGTGTGGTTTTGATATCGACGATACACAATTTGGATTTTGTCCATTTTGTAATTCAACAAATTCATACTTCTCCTCTTACAATACTTTCTCACCCTCTCCCGTCTATGACAATCCTTATCCTCAAGAAGCACCGAGTTTTTCTCCATACCCGTGGTGCTATATTTGTGGGGGCCCTCACGATGCTTCTTCTTCTGATCCGTCGAAGGTCTTTGAGAAAATTCCGTGCTATCATCCCAGTGTGTATACTTTTGAGCCCCCACGTCACACCGTCAATCATCAACCCTTTTGTGCACTTCCTCCTGAGCAAATTGCCACACTTTTTGACGACTTTCAAAAAGTTCAAGAAGCTTGCAACAAGATCATCGAAAAATGTCAAGCGGATCAGCAACAAGAGCAAGTATCTAACCTTAGTGCTTATACTCCTCCTCTGGTGCCTCCATATTATTATGAAGATGATGACGATGAGAGTCCTATTTCTTGGAACGATGAGAATTCTATTCCTTCTCCCGACTTGCCGGCTCTGGAGCCTAAGGATTCACCAATTCCAGGGGATGAGATCTTAGCACAATTCCTGCAAAGGAATCCGACGAATTCATAAAGTCTAGTGCTGATAACCTTGTCCCAATTCCAAGTGAATCTGAGTTGACATCCGACAGTGATGATGAGTATGATGCATTTTCTTCTGATGATGTTCCTTCCACCAACACTTTGGGAGAGGCTTCTTTGGCTTTCTCTAATCCTCTTTTTGATCAAGATGATGATTTTAATTCTAGTGATGAGTCACTATCCGATGAAGACGTTCCGAAGGAAACTTTCAAGATTTATTCTGTAACACCCCCAAATTTATACAACTCAATACAGCGGAAGACTAGTTGGTGTTACGGGATAGCACATTACTCACATCATAGACAACGCATAAAAATCGCGTCGTTTATTAATAAAGCATTTCCACTCATAAATATCAAAGTTACATAGGTCCCAAGTCATATTATTTCATACAAAGTTTTACAAAGTATTGAATGGAAAATATTGTTATTTAAGTGCGGGACATGAATTCTTTGTTGTCTTCCCGAGAATTACCTTCAAGTACCTGAGACAAAACATGTTAAAAGAAAAGGTCAGCGATAACGCCGAGTGAATTCATAGAGTTTAATAAAATCCATCAATATAATATCAGTATAAAATTATTACTGAAAATCATTTTGTATAAATCATTTTAATAGGCCATAAAATAGCCAAAGTCATTTTAAACAAATCTTCATCAAAATCATAATATAGGCGTTTGCCTTAAAAATCATTATACGAGCCAATGTCGTAAAAACATCATACAATACGTCTTATGACGTTGTATGAAAATAAAAACCGTTATATGAATATGGTTATGAAAACTAAAACACGAACATAATATCAATAGTATGACCCTGTATTGCTAGTCAGGCAATACATCGTAATTCGGTGCGTCTAGTAGTATTTTGTTAACTGGATTATTATAAGCCGCATGACATTGTTACCTTACTAAACCAAACAACGGGTAGCTAGCCCGAAACTCAATTTGCCCATCTAAATTAGCGTGTCGTCACAAAGGTCACGCTATGGAAATCTTCTCATACATAAATTCGCTTACCAATCAATGTGGCACGACGGGGATCAACCGTCAAGGCGCGAACTGGGGTGATCGTCCCCAAATAGTACTATTATATGCATAAGCATCTACCAAATCCCGGTAGTTCACAATTCATGCTAATGGGACTTTTAGTGACATAACCTAACTTTAATAATCCATTTTATTTCATTTGTCGGGTCCCTTAATCATTCATAGGGTCATACAATCGGGTCATACAATCATTCGGGTCTAAATCAATAAACAAACAATCGGGACAAATGGTGTCCTATTTTATAAAGACTAACATGTTATCTCCCTCGCGGGTTTATAAAACATTTATAAAACATTTAAAAGAGTGCGAGGCTATGAACTCACGTTGATGTGGGAAGGCGGGTTTTCGGCAATTCGGACGTACGGTACGTGCTTCAATCACGGAAACCTAGACAAATAATACTCGTCTTAGACTCATGTCCAATGACTTTCTTAAAATAACGATTATGTATACATATGATGATTACATATATATGATGATCAAGTGGGTTTACATATTCTCGTTTATTCATTTTAGTGTTATATATCGGTAACTTTTATACTAGTTTACTAATTTTACCTATTTACACGTTTTAAGTCCAATAAGCTTATTATAAGTTATTTAACTTGTTTTAATCCATTTTATACTTATATTATCAGTATTTAAACTTTACAAGTTGGGCCCAAATGGGTTAAGCCCAATAAGTTCTTTTTATAAGTGTTTAACTTATTTAGTCCAATTATTAGTCCAATATGTTTACTTAGCTCGTTAATGTCCGTATGTCCTATAGTTCGGGTTTTTATCGGTTTTTACTTGTTATACATGTCTATATATCATTATATGAGTTTATAAAAGTTTACATTAGACGGGTCCAACCGTCAAAGTTTTATTTAACAAAAACGTTAATTTTACGATAATAGCCGAAAAAGTCGTAAAAATCATATTTATAGTTTTATATCTTATAAAACTTATCAAGTTACCATTTTTATAAAATGTCCACTTATTTACCATTGTAAATATTTATATAAATGTATTATATAAGTTAGTGGGTTTTAATTTATATTTTATATTATTAAATTTTGAGTGCTTATATAATAGTATTATACTTTAATTTCCAAAATCTGATTTTTATTTTCATCTTCACCAAAACTGTCATATCTTGAGTTCTATATGGAGATAGAAGCTCAAATTTTTATCACATAAACTACATGATATGTGATCTATTTAACTCTTCTATAGCTACTGTTGAATCATCTTCTAAGTATTTTCTAAAAATCGTACAAAACAGTGAACTCAGATTTGTACCTTAAACTTGTTTTGATCATATCTCACTCATTACAATGATTCCATTGCATGGCCAACTCTCACATGTGTACAAGACTCATAGCTTACTGTATATCAATTCTACTTCATCATTTTATCAGTTCATGACATGTTTCTTTACTGTTTTATACAGCCAACAAATTTAGACAAGATTTTAGCCTTGTTTCTTATAGTTTTTCATCTTTTTAACCATGTTTATCAAATCTATCAACACCAAATCCCCACATAATATTTTTAATCATCATTCATCATCATATAAATATACATAAATAAAGAAATTATAAGATTACATAATCAAAATAACAAAAGGATAGGAAGAACAATCTCTATACCACCATTAGTGATGAAAAGATGAGGTTTTTGATGAACAAGACTTGGTTCTTGTTATCAAATCTTCAACTTTAGCAAGGAAACTTCTTGGGTCCTTTGGATGGATGAACACCTCCATGAAATCAGCCCTTTAACCTAATGAAAACTCCTTTTTCATAAGTTAAGATCACCTCCAATCTTCATATCTTCAAAAGGACATCATCATATGTAGAAATAACATGAGATTTTGTGGTTGGATTTGATCAAAATGGGTGTTTTTAGGGTGATATGGGACGGATTTTTGAGAGAGAAAAGGGGAGAATAGATGGTTTTGCATGTAATGTGTGAGAAATGATTTCAAAGTAGCTTGTTTAAGTGTTTAGTGGTTTTGGAAGACTTCTAGGACAAGTGTCCTTGGTCTTTAAGGAAAAGTTGACACCAAAATGGTGTTAGTAGCTTAGTTTGGCCATTTATGAGTGGGGGTGGGACAAGTGTCCCACTTGTCTCATCTCCACTAATTTACGGGTACTCCTCGATTCTAGTTTCCTCGATTTGCGTGCCCTCGGGTCGTTTTTCTAAAAACATTTTTATAAATTATGAGTCAACGGCACAAAACGAATCTAATAAAAATTGTCTCATCAAAAACGGAGTTCGAAAACGTAAATACGTAATCCTAAGGTTTCCGGTTTAGTCGTAAAGGACGTTAAAATAAAATCGTAAGTCCTAGTCTCTTCTCGTAAATTTATGAGTTTATGAACCAACACAAATTTAAAACTCCAAAATAATATTCACGGACAAATTTATTTTCTGAAATGTCGGACTGTCACCAAAACGGTGTATGTAAACGTAAGCACGTAACGTTGAATCCTCCGGTTTAGACGTAGTCGATGCTACTTCAAGACGTAAATCCAAATTACTTCCAAAAAATAAGTGAGTTCATATTGTAACATTAAAATAATGTTTTCAAATAAATATTGAGAATAAAATATCAACCATAAATTGACAGATTGTCACAACATTTACCCCTAAACAGGATCTTTGTCCTTAAAGATCATCTTACTACTCGCTTCTTATAGAGTTAAAGTCATGTGGGTATTTCCTCCACATTCGGTCTTTTCTCACAAGTGCAATTCATTACAATACGCGAGTTTCATCAAACATAACTACGGGAATAAGATCAGGCTAAATGTTGACTTACTTTCTCTATCCATGATGTTCACGGGTTTCTAATGAATGCAACTTTTCGCCGATCTAAGCTTTACTAAGAACAATCAGATTTTTACTTGATAGATATTCCATCAAGTTCGATTTACGAAACATAATTCACGCAGTTCTTGAAGTCCTAGGGTAGATCCAGCTTATATGCCTTTTAATCCCAACTTTTACATCATCTCAATGGTCCCATACAACGGGGACTTATATCCCATGATTTGTCAGATCATGAATTCATTTTTTTTCCAAGGTTAAAAATTGTGGCATAACTTCGCTACACATTTGGCACTTCAAGATCTACATTTCATATTCACATAACCTCTTGCCCACTACCGACAGTCAGTAATCAGATCCTATTCAACAATCATTTCAGATCTCGCGGGTCGGGTATTTTGTAAGGTTAGGTTCGCCATCATAGGAAACCTTAAACCTAAAAGACATGTCCAACTCACAGTGGGTGTATATCGGGTGCCTCCATCTCAACTCTTGCTTACAGATGCTCTAATATTTAGATCCTAACAAGATTCGATCTTATTTCTAACACGATGGTTATCAATGATAATCTTTTCAAAGGAAAACGATTATACGGTCTATTACCAAAGGTCAATCATTCGAACATAAAAAATCACTTATTTTACTTTGTATCGTTACTTTACCTCGTCCCTTCAATTTGGGTGGTACATAGTACTCTCATCAAGGTTCGTTCTCAATGATTTCTGAGCAAATCTCTAGAAATTCGATGCGAAGCGAGGATCTTGATAAAGATGTTCGATACAGGCACACTATGTTTACATAACTCTTTTGCATTTATCATTAACGGGAATGATATTAGCAGATTTGGTCAGTCTGTCGACGATGACCCAAATCAAATCAAATTCAGATGATGACCTTTGCAATAGCTAAACGTTTACTAATGTATGAGGCGATGTCTGCCTTCATAATTGCCATTAGTACAACTTCTTCAGACAAGGATACTTTTAGTCAAAAATGACATACATATAATACTTATACTTATAAATTCCAACATAACTATATCTCACAATTTCCACATTTAGGCAACCACAAGTGGCCTTTAAAATATTTAATGCTATCGGCTTCTCAATTTTAATGGTTCATATTAACAGCGAACCACTTTTATTATCTATATTATCCTTTTTATAAACATCGTTTATTTTATTATTCTTTTATATTGTTCGGCAATCTATTTTGTACCTTCATTATTAAGGAATACATCCTAATTGGTTCTTTATATTTTCTACATAATGTGTCAGTATTTATATTCATTTTTCCTGATGATATAATTATCATGTCCATACTTATTCAAAAATTATTTCTTCACATTTTCTGAGTTTTAGTTTCTTCTCAACTATCATCCTTATCCGTTTTACTCAATCCGTCGTCTAAAGCGTCGATAATTATTATAATTAATTAAATAATTATTAGTTAATTTTTATGAAGCGTAAACGTAAAAGTTTTAAATTTCTTAGTTCGACCAAATATATAAAATGTTCAAAAATAAATTTGAATTTAATTAACACGATTTTTGTTGATTTATTGAAAATAATTAATAAGATTCGTAAATATTCGAAAAATCTTTGGTTATACTTTGGTCAAAATTTTCTTAGTTGAAAAGCAAAAATTGTCGTTTCAATTTTCAAGTTATGGTTTAAATGGTTTCCTCAATCCATCTTAGGTTATCTTGAGGTATACATAAACATTTACCCCTAAACAGAAGTTTAGTTAAATGGTTTGTGCATAAGGGAATAATCCCTTAAAATCCTTTGTTAAAACATTTGTCAAAATATATTTGCAGTTTTTTTTAGTATAACTCAAAGTCTTAAATGACTTCTAAATTTTGAAGAGTCAATTTATATTCTATTATCTATTAATCACACGGTTAAATCATGTAAAGGATTAAGTATTAAGTCTTTAATCACATATCAATTATTCAAGGTACAAGTTTTCATTGTTCAGCCAATTCAGGGCAATTTATAACTAATTATTAACTCATTCTTATTCTTAGAAACAAACAAATGGTCCTTAATGATCACAAGCATGAATTTATCAAATTACAGCCTTCACACGTGATTCACCAAATTTATGAATGCTACATGTGCATTGGTCAATCCAAACGACATCACGTGAAACTCATAATGTTCATTACAAGTACCGGATGTAGTGATTGGAATAGATAATCTTTTTCGCAGATGCGAAGTTGATGATAACCATGCCATGGATCAAATCTTTAAAACATACGCTAGAACCTTGTAAATGATCGAACAAATCTTCCATTTCGAGTTATGGATATCGTTTTCGATTGTCAATTTACTCAGTTCACAATAATCTATAAATATAAGGAATGATAACACCATAGCTCTTCATGATGACGAGCTCGGTAGAATAAAATCTTTCTCCGATAACTCTCTCAGTTGTACGGTAATTCCTTTAATTTAGATGGTGCTGACGTACAGTGCACAAGCCACAGGTGCAGCACCGGAAATATAATCAATACCAATTTCAGCTTGCCTTATTGGCAAAGGTCTAGGAAATTTACCAATAAATACCTTCGAAAATTTCAGATAACAGAAACATCTTTTAATAAATTCATATTAGGTGCTTTCTAGATTATATATCTACGACTAATTCACAACCATTCATGGTATAATTTTAAGTCTAAATACAGGATATCGTCATCCACCAAGAATTATTTATATCACTTTTGATAATCAACATCTTATCTTTTAGGGGAATTCTACTCGAGTTCCCATCAATTAAGACAATGTCGTCATGTCATAATCAATCAATCCATTCTACTGGCACTATCAACTTTCCAGTTGCATTGCCGTCGATAAGATGTGAACTTCTCAAAAGACTAATAATAACTCCTAATCCTTCGCAAATTCAAGGATGTCTGGAGACACAACTACTATTAAAAGTGTAAGGTCAACGCATAATCTAGGCGAGAGAATTTCAAATCAGATACAGATGAAAACATTTAACGAATATGAATATATCCCATGTTTTCATAATTTGAGTACGCATTCGAAAGCTCCTCGGATCGTTACCCAGGTCATTCAAATGAAATCAGATCATAATAAATGATAGGAACGTCGATACATCCAGTCGGGTATCAACACTCGGTAATCAGATACTTTTCCTAAGAATCTCACTACGGGATAATTGGACAAGAAAAGATTGTCAATTGTCAAATAAGACAATTTCCACAGATGAGTAAATTCGACTTAGAAGAATAGATGCTACAGGCACATATGTAGGTGTCCCTAACACTATGTCCCTATTTTTCACCTCTTGCAGATCTCATAAAATTTAATCTTTCATAATCTTCAAAGAAACTGTAGTGTTTATTCATTCGTTTTATGGTGACTACTAGTCAGTCTTACATGGTCCATTCTAAATTGTATGTAGGCGCGCAACTATATACAATTTCAAGATTAAAGATGCAATACTCAGTTCGTCAAAATTTTATCATCATGTTTATAATAAAAACATTTTCATGCTTAATTCTTAAATAAGAATAAAAATAAATTTACAAAGATTTTCTTTGTTATGAAAACAATTAAGTTTTCCAGGGTACTTTATAAACAACCTCATTTTGATAACAATCACTTATAAATCTTACTTTGAATAATCCTTATAGTGATGAAAATTAAATTTTCTCAAAGGATACCGTTTTAACTTTTTAAAAACAAGGTGTGATCTGCAAAAGAGTGATGAAAGCTTGTTCACCAAGAATTAACTACGATATGATAGGAAATGAGCTTAGCCAATTAATCATGAGGTTCATGATCTCGATGGCACTCAAATGAATAATCCACAACGTAACTCAATTCGAGATGAGTACTTGTTCAATGGTTGCATCACTAATGTGAACATTAGGATGAAGCAATAAAAGATAGATAACATCGATACATGTAGAATTTAGTAATCAAAGGTAGTCTTTTTCATTAATCACAAACAAGTCAAATTGTACCGTAACACATTACATGTCACTATGTCATACAATTCTCGGAACTCATCCTACCAACTGATGTCTCAGTTAAGTTAGGGATTATTTTTAATAGATACCACAATGAATACTAATCTACAAGAGTCATTAGGTGTCCCACCTGTCCCGGAAGATCCATCGGTCCCAATTTAGAAGAAGATTTCTTCAATTTATTTATTGGACACTGGGCATCCTCGTCAGTGGACAATGGCCTAGGAACAACACTTAACACGAACCTATAATCATTTAAAACCTTATAACTCAATTACATGACTTAATAATTCCCTCTTAACAATCTCATATTCCATACGGGTTAAATTTTACTTTATTCAAGTTTCAACCAAATTTTATACTCAATTCGATATCCTACCTCATTTACCAATACTTCAACTTTATTCTTAGGCCTTAATAGGGCAATAAAAGCTCGATATGAATCAACACTTAATTTCCAATCCTATAGCTCTTACAACAACAATTATCAAATGAGTCACTAGTATGAAAGGACTTGATCATTCAACTAGACTTCTCGGAAAGGTATTAGTGGCATGAGACCTTTGGGTAATGGTTCCAATGACAGCCTCAAGTGCAACATTCACCCTTTCGATTTCAAATTTAAGAATTGGGTGACAACGAATCAGATGACATCTTTCCAGGTGATAACGTTTTGTCAAACTCCACTCTATATGGAAAGATCGTCATGACATCGATATCAGATTTTAATCTCGCCAATTCTTTTTCAATATAACAATCAACTAATATCTACATTTCTACGAATATCAACCATTTGTTGGGATCATAAATATCCACAACTTGGTTTAGTTCTAGGATAGCTAGAATTCCTACGAGAATAGCTTCGATTAATTTACTAGGGGATTTTAGGGTTTCTTGTGACAATCTACGTCGTATAAATACCTCGTATAAAAATCAAAATAATCATCAAACAATCATGTAATAAAATTACATCATATATATATATATAATCCAAGTTATATATATATTAAAATAACACTTCTCAGTCTTGGCCTTGTCGGTAACTCGGGAATTCTTCGGCACCGTTATAGTCAAAAGATTTTTAGACATTTTTAGAAAAATGTTTATATTTAAAAGATTTTGAAACGTTTTATTCAAAACCTTGGTTTTAAAAATCTTTCGTTCTCTATAACGAGAGCTCTGATGCCAAACTGTAACACCCCCAAATTTATACAACTCAATACAGCGGAAGACTAGTTGGTGTTACGGGATAGCACATTACTCACATCATAGACAACGCATAAAAATCGCGTCGTTTATTAATAAAGAATTTCCACTCATAAATATCAAAGTTACATAGGTCCCAAGTCATATTATTTCATACAAAGTTTTACAAAGTATTGAATGGAAAATATTGTTATTTAAGTGCGGGCCATGAATTCTTTGTTGTCTTCCCGAGAATTACCTTCAAGTGCCTGAGACAAAACATGTTAAAAGAAAAGGTCAGCGATAACGCCGAGTGAATTCATAGAGTTTAATAAAATCCATCAATATAATATCAGTATAAAATTATTACTGAAAATCATTTTGTATAAATCATTTTAATAGGCCATAAAATAGCCAAAGTCATTTTAAACAAATCTTCATCAAAATCATAATATAGGCGTTTGCCTTAAAAATCATTATACGAGCCAATGTCGTAAAAACATCATACAATACGTCTTATGACGTTGTATGAAAATAAAAACCGTTATATGAATATGGTTATGAAAACTAAAACACGAACATAATATCAATAGTATGACCCTGTATTGCTAGTCAGGCAATACATCGTAATTCGGTGCGTCTAGTAGTATTTTGTTAACTGGAGTATTATAAGCCGCATGACATTGTTACCTTACTAAACCAAACAACGGGTAGCTAGCCCGAAACTCAATTTGCCCATCTAAATTAGCGTGTCGTCACAAAGGTCACGCTATGGAAATCTTCTCATACATAAATTCGCTTACCAATCAATGTGGCACGACGGGGATCAACCGTCAAGGCGCGAACTGGGGTGATCGTCCCCAAATAGTACTATTATATGCATAAGCATCTACCAAATCCCGGTAGTTCACAATTCATGCTAATGGGACTTTTAGTGACATAACCTAACTTTAATAATCCATTTTATTTCATCTGTTGGGTCCTTTAATCATTCATAGGGTCATACAATCGGGTCATACAATCATTCGGGTCTAAATCAATAAACAAACAATCGGGACAAATGGTGTCCTATTTTATAAAGACTAACATGTTATCTCCCTCGCGGGTTTATAAAACATTTATAAAACATTTAAAAGAGTGCGAGGCTATGAACTCACGTTGATGTGGGAAGGCGGGTTTTCGGCAATTCGGACGTACGGTACGTGCTTCAATCACGGAAACCTAGACAAATAATACTCGTCTTAGACTCATGTCCAATGACTTTATAAAAATAACGAGTATGTATACATATGATGATTATATATATATGATGATCAAGTGGGTTTACATATTCTCGTTTACTCATTTTAGTGTTATATATCGGTAACTTTTATACTAGTTTACTAATTTTACCTATTTACACGTTTTAAGTCCAGTAAGCTTATTATAAGTTATTTAACTTGTTTTAATCCATTTTATACTTATATTATCAGTATTTAAACTTTACAAGTTGGGCCCAAATGGGTTAAGCCCAATAAGTTCTTTTTATAAGTATTTAACTTATTTAGTCCAATTATTAGTCCAATATGTTTACTTAGCTCGTTAATGTCCGTATGTCCTATAGTTCGGGTTTTTATCGGTTTTTACTTGTTATACATGTCTATATATCAGTATATGAGTTTATAAAAGTTTACATTAGACGGGTCCAACCGTCTAAGTTTTATTTAACAAAAACGTTAATTTTACGATAATAGCCGAAAAAGTCGTAAAAATCATATTTATAGTTTTATATCTTATAAAACTTATCAAGTTACCATTTTTATAAAATATCCACTTATTTACCATTGTAAATATTTATATAAATGTATTATATAAGTTAGTGGGTTTTAATTTATATTTTATATTATTAAATTTTGAGTGCTTATATAATAGTATTATACTTTAATTTCCAAAATCTGATTTTTATTTTCATCTTCACCAAAACTGTCATATCTAGAGTTCTATATGGAGATAGAAGCTCAAATTTTTATCACATAAACTACATGATATGTGCTCCATTTAACTCTTCTATAGCTACTGTTGAATCATCTTCTAAGTATTTTCTAAAAATCGTCCAAAACAGTGAACTCAGATTTGTACCTTAAACTTGTTTTGATCATATCTCACTCATTACAATGATTCCATTGCATGGCCAACTCTCACATGTGTACAAGACTCATAGCTTACTGTATATCAATTCTACTTCATCATTTTATCAGTTCATGACATGTTTCTTTACTGTTTTATACAGCCAACAAATTTAGACAAGATTTTAGCCTTGTTTCTTATAGTTTTTCATCTTTTTAACTATGTTTATCAAATCTATCAACACCAAATCTCCACATAATATTTTTAATCATCATTCATCATCATATACATATACATAAATAAAGAAATTATAAGATTACATAATCAAAATAACAAAAGGATAGGAAGAACAATCTCTATACCACCATTAGTGATGAAAAGATGAGGTTTTTGATGAACAAGACTTGGTTCTTGTTATCAAATCTTCAACTTTAGCAAGGAAACTTCTTGGGTCCTTTGGATGGATGAACACCTCCATGAAATAAGCTCTTTAACCTAATGAAAACTCCTTTTTCATAAGTTAAGATCACCTCCAATCTTCATATCTTCAAAAGGACATCATCATATGTAGAAATAACATGAGATTTTGTGGTTGGATTTGATCAAAATGGGTGTTTTTAGGGTGATATGGGACGGATTTTTGAGAGAGAAAAGGGGAGAATAGATGGTTTTGCATGTAATGTGTGAGAAATGGTTTCAAAGTAGCTTGTTTAAGTGTTTAGTGGTTTTGGAAGACTTCTAGGACAAGTCTCCTTGGTCTTTAAGGAAAAGTTGACACCAAAATGGTGTTAGTAGCTTAGTTTGGCCATTTATGAGTGGGGGTGGGACAAGTGTCCCACTTGTCTCATCTCCACTAATTTACGGGTACTCCTCGATTCTAGTTTCCTCGATTTGCGTGCCCTCGGGTCGTTTTTTAAAAACGTTTTTATAAATTATGAGTCAACGGCACAAAACGAATCTAATAAAAATTGTCTCATCAAAAACGGAGTTCGAAAACGTAAATACGTAATCCTAAGGTTTCCGGTTTAGTCGTAAAGGACGTTAAAATAAAATCGTAAGTCCTAGTCTCTTCTCGTAAATTTGTGAGTTTATGAACCAACACAAATTTAAAACTCCAAAATAATATTCACGGATAAATTTATTTTCTGAAATGTCGGACTGTCACCAAAACGGTGTATGCAAACGTAAGCACGTAACGTTGAATCCTCCGGTTTAGACGTAGTCGATGCTACTTCAAGACGTAAATCCAAATTACTTCCAAAAAATAAGTGAGTTCATATTGTAACATTAAAATAATGTTTTCAAATAAATATTGAGAATAAAATATCAACCATAAATTGACGGATTGTCACATATTCGAACCCTTTATTTGATTTTGATGACGCTTACATATCTAGTGAGGTGAATCCTCTCTTTGACGAAGGGATTGAAGACATTGATAGCTCTGATTCTCTTGCTATTGATGAGCATACTTTGTTAGCCATGCCCCCTTCTATCGCAGAGGTGGAGAGATTTGACTCTACTGGACAGGTGACGCGGATGGAAGGTAATTCTTCTCTTACTTCTCACACTATATTGCCACCTCATCCTACTGCGTGCACGCCCAAGCGGGTGATGTATCAATTTCACTCTCCGGGAAATGAGGATGAGTGCTTTGACCCGGGAGGTGACAATGACCATTCTATGATTGATAACCTTACGGCTTTGCCAATTGGTCAGCATCCATTGTCTTTGGAGGATGACAATGTGATTCCTTTACCCACCCCACCTCCCGTGGATCAAGATTTCACATACTTCTCGTATGTTGAAAGGACCTTCCTACCATTCAAGACTTATCCTCCTGCCTCTCCTTTGTTATATTCCTCCGGGAACGAGGACAAGGTCTTTGATCCCGGTATTACATTCGAGGCTTCCCCATGGACCATTTAATTCTTGGACGAGTCAGGCTCGTGACTCGGTTAACAAAAACAAGCGCTTTTTGGGAGGCAACCCAATTATCTATCTATCTTTCCCTGTTTTCACCATAAGTGTAGGGGGGGAGCCCCGTGGTGTTTCTTGTTCTCTTTCTTATCATGTGCAGGGATTAGAGCTTCAAAGACACACTCTTGATGACTTTTGACGAACCGTGATTCCGTGTTCCCTTCTTCCCGGTTCTATCCTAAACTCTTTTTGATTCTTTATTTTATATTTCTCAATATTAAAATAGGAATCTCGTTAGTTGTCTTGACCTTAGCAAGATTTAAACAAAGTGCACAATGTCCTAAGTGTAGGGGAGTTTACTCCCACATGCTTAAACATTGAGGACAATGTTTATATTAAGTGTAGGGGGACTTCTATCGAAGTTAAGTGGCCTTTTCCTTGTATTTGTCTTCATTTTAACCGGAAAATCATTTTTTTCGACATTTTTCAAAAACTTTGATCTATTTTGGCCTATTAGTTTTACTTTTGTATAGTTATTTTCTCTCTTTACTAGAATAAATTTTCAATAAAGTGGTTTTAATTTTCAAACGTTGTGAATCTTTTGACTCAACCCGAGTTTACTTATCTAAGTTTACTCTAGCTAGTATCCTTAACGTGTTTAAGTCAAGTTTTGCTAGGCTTTTATATAGGGAGCTATAAAACGCGGAAGTCTTAACTCTCACGGGTTAAGAACAAGAACTTTTCACAAGTTCCTATAATTGATCCTAGAGAGTCGTTTATCAAGGGAACTTTAAAATGCGAATTCTAAACTTGAAAACGTCTAAGAATTTGCAAGATCCTATAGATGACTCGAAAACCCAAAACTTTGATTTAATGGGCTAAGCATCCACGAGTCTCATTCCTTGAGATTTTAAACTGTGGAGAACGAGAGATGATAGAGTCAATTATAAGTTTGGTATTCTTTCGTGAATTTATGTGAGTTAATTATAAGCCTATTCTCCCATCGCTTGCTAATAAATTTATCTTCAATAAATAAGGTTGTACGATTTGAAAAGTTACTTAGCTTCTAGCCCAAGATCGTTTAAAAGTTGCTCGGTATGGATTAGAGTTCATAGCCAAGGCATAACTTATTGAAGCGGGATGCGAAAATTGGTGAGTCCGAAAAGGCCCTAACAAGGCATGAGGGCTACATTTTGTTGCTAAAGATCCAAAAGTGATGTGAAGAATCATTTATCAAAAATAAATATGAAGGATCGAGACACACGACGAAAAGCAAGTACTCCCCAAAAGATCATGGAGAAGTCTATCCAAAAAGGCCCTAACAAGGTATGAGGATAAATAGATCCAAGTCCAAAAAGGAGGCGGATCGTTGTATATCAAAGTCCAAAATAAAGATGGGAGAAAGATGAAGAAGTCGTGGTCCAAGTATGAAGAATCTCTCAAAACTTCAAGTGAATAAATTCCTATTATGAAGAGAATACCATTATTTCATGAACATCTCTCAAGATTTGAAGTATGAAGTCGCTGCCAAATATCGGTCCGAGAAAGGTCTCAAATCGTGAAGCGAGTTATGCCCAGATATGAACTTTATGAGGTCCCGAGAAGCAGTTTTAAAAGATTTTGTCCTTTAGCTAACTATTGATTAAATCGTCCCACTTTATTTTCAGCCTTAATAACTATCGAAATAAGTCAACAATGCATCCTCGTGATCATTCAAGACAATAATAAAATATAAGAGATACACCTAGGAATAAGGGAGTCTAAGTGAATAGTTGGCCCACATGAGTTCGTGTTGGTTTGCTAACTTATAATAACAATGATCTCGTTTTTAAGCTTGGTTTGGAGAATGTGAAAACTTGAGGATGATGATCATTCATGACATTTCCGAAACCCGAAGGTATGTTTTTGATTTCTTTACTTTGAATGTTTATAATTTTCTATCTTTTTAATAAAGGCCAATATGGATTGATTATGATGGAAAATGTAAGCGTGCTTTGTAACTAATGCATTGCATGAGGACATTGCAATGGTCAAGTGTAGGGGATTTGATAGGTGTGTAAACACCCATCCTTTTTACCACTTAACTACAATAATAACTAAGCTAAAACGTGTATTTTATGTCGTAAATGTCGGAATTATGCGTGGTTTGTGTTTTTGTTGTGATTTAGGACGAAAAGGTGAAAAGGGGAGAAAACACGGGCATTCACGGGCTTTTATCGAAGAAAAAGACAAAAGACGAAGTCAAGAAATCAAGAGTGCAAAAAGAACGGAAGTCCAAGACCAATTCTGAAGATTTATCGAAGAAAAAGTCGAAAGACGGAAGTTTACTAAAAGCCGAAGAACTCAAATCTAATTTATTAAAGAATTACAAGACGAGTTTAAAGAAATCCCGAGACAAAATCATTAAAGTCAAAGAATTAAGAAGATTAAGGACTTAATGATGCAATTAAAGAAAGAAGAAAGAGGGGAGGAAGCTTCCTCTAAGCACCTCCCTAATCTCCTATAAATAGGATTCATTTTCATTTCATTAGTTTTTGTTGGCTAGAGTGACACTAGTTCTTCCATTTTTATTTCCTTGCACATTTAAATACATGTCATTTACTTAATTGTCAAATTTAAATACTTGTCTTGCACCTTAAATTCCTTTAATTTCAAGTAAGTTTCCTTTTAATTATTGTCAATCTTTACTTTTATTGTTCATCTCCTATCTATCTTTCTTTATTTGATCTTAATCTTTATGCTTTATTGTTTATGTTCATGTTCTTGAGTTTTTATTGATTTGATTAAAGTGGGTTTCGATTATTTTGATTAGTATTGTTAGTTTGATTGTTTTGGATTGTTTGTTTATGATTAGTAGATGTTTATTGATTAGTTTGATTTAATCTTGTGGTTGATTTTGATTAGTTTTGGTTAGATCCGTATAGCTTTTTGTTTGCCCTTGTTCTTCGCTACTGTTTCTGTTTCCCAGGTAATATTCTGAATCAAGGTTTCAAGAAGGTTGTTCCGAATCAAGAAGGTTGCTTGTTGATTATTCCGGATCAGGGAGTTTATTCCGGATAAAGGAGTTAGTCTACAAATATTCCGAACCAAGCAATTTATTCCGGATCAGCTGTTTGTTCCGAATCAAACACCTTTATTCGGAATATCATATATTCCAAATCAAGGGTTCATTCGGAACATTCCGAACGAAGGGATTTAGGAATTATTCCGAGTGAAGCAGTATTCCGAATCAAGGGAGTTGATTCGGAATATTCCGAATCAAGCTGTGTATTCCGAGTCAAGGTTGTTCATTCGGAATATATTCCGAATCAAGACTTTATTCCGGATCAGTGGAATATTCCGAATCAAGCTATTTATTCCGGATCAGCAACATTCCGGATCAACAAATTCTTCCGAATCAAAGGTGTTCATTCGGAATAGTGAATATTCCGAATAAGTGACGTATTCCGGATGAACCATTATTCCAAGTGAGCATTTTATTCCGGATCAAGGGTTTTGGTAATTATTCCGAGTGAAGAAGAATCATTCTGAACGAAGGTGACATTTCGGATGAGTGATTATTCCGAACGAAGGATTATTCCAAATGAGCTGTTTTCAGGTTCTTTTTAGTTTCAGTTTTTAATTTTTAATTTTCAAGCTTTACTTTTCCCGCCTTTTTCCTTAGTTGCACTTTAAGTTTACTTGCCTTAGATTTATTTTTAGTCTTGCCTTAGTTTAAGTTTTAGTTGCATTTTAAGTTTGCCTTAGATAGTTTTAAGTTAATTGCCATTTACTTTTAATTGCTATTTAATTTTCGTCACGTTTTAAATTCTTGTCATTTATTTTAAATTAGAGTTAGATTTATTTTACATGCTCTTTACTTTTAAAGTTTTGCACCTTTTAATATACTACAACGACACAACTATTTGTTTCACCAAAGACAGCTGAGTCACATAGTTAACCAGTTATCAATTCGATTAGACCAGAACAACGAACTATAATTTTCTTACTAGGCAAAAACCTTGTATCAGTTGCATTAAGCATATAATAATGTGATAAAAGGAATTGCAATAAAATGTGTACTGATGTTACCGTTTGAGGTATCAACCAAAGAAGTTTGCCGTTTTCATGTAACAACGACTGATGTAGTTTGATAAACACAAGTTACCAACGAATTAGGAACAGCTGAAAACATATGACTCAAACTGGATTCACTCAAATTTGTTTGTCATTTGCGTTGTGATACAACCGGAGTATGTTGATCAAGCCTTGTTCCGAAAGAGTTTGTAACAACTACATTATTATAAAGAAAATTTAGTTTTTTTGCAACAGGCAGTAGTTTATTCTGCAAATCTAAAATAAGTTATTTATTTTACTAACCATTATAGTTTTGTACACTTGATCTCTTTAAAGGACTGAAAGATGAGCTTTGACACAAATCACTGTTTTGTGTTTGTTGAATATGAGAAACACAACCCGCTTTTTGTGTAATATTGTTGGTTGTTTTCCTTGCCCCATTATAAAGTACATTATTTGTACCTAATTCATACAAACACAAAAAGTAGTGTGTTAAATATAATGTAACAAAAATATGTATAAAAATAAATATATTGATCTAAAATATATAAGTTCAATTTTGCTACCTAATTGCGAAGGAAAACTTGGATCTATATTTTGTCTAAAAAGTGTACACAGATTGCCTCCTAATGGAAGTAAATCAGTTGCACAAGTGTTTTGAATACTTGGTTGCCCAGTTGTTCTACTTGATTTCACGTTAACACCTAATAACAAAATTCCTTAGACGTGCAATATTCAACTAAAAATAATGCAAACTTTTAATATTCAAATAGACACATCAGAAATATGTACCTGGAACAAATGTTGGATCTGTAATATGCAAACCACTCTTTGATAATGTATTCAACCTTTGTGCCAAATCTATGATTTACAAAAAGTATAATTTCATGTGTAAGAATCAGATATTGTCAAATACAAGTGTTATAAAATGTAAGTATGTATTTTCTGCTACTGCTAACTTACTATTAGTAACATCTTTCAAAGGTAATCTCTTGAGACCTATTGATTGTGTATGTCTTGGTTGCATAGATGAACCTATTAGTTAAACATAACCAGCAATAAGAATTAATATATTGCTGAAACGTTTGGAAATGTCAATATAGTTGAAGTAATAGATGAGTTACAATTGATATTACTAACTACATGCTAAAAAAACTTTTATAACATATATTTTGAACATTAACAAATCTGTTTCAAATATCTATGAAGTTTGATGATTGTGTTGAAAGTGTACTTGGTAATGATACAGTTGCCGAATCCGCAGTAAGTGGATCATCTAAGCAGAAAAAAATTCATTGTTAGTCACACATACATATATGAATAAAATTATTCATTCATTTATTGTATATAAATCATACAATTGAGTAACTCAGCCAAAGAAACTCTCCTGCTTGAAGATGGTGTCACATTCTCTGCAGTACTATTTGAAACAGATGTAGGTTATGGTGAACTTTGGAATGAAGATTGATTTTCGTTGGTGGAAACAACTTTCTTTTTCCTTTTTCGCGTATCAAACTGGTTGTTTTCAGCCATGGTATGTGAAAAGAAGTGATGAAAATTTTAAGTAGACAAAAATGGTTGAAAAGTCTTGTTATTATTTGAAATTAAATGTTATAAAAAATAAATGTGAGGATGAAAATTCGGTTATAGTGATTTATTTTATAGCTTATTAATGGGTTGATTACCTCATAATTAGGGATATTTGATTTTGTAACTGAATATAATTTATAAATGTAATAACCGTTGGAAGTAAATGCATAATTAATTAGAGTAATAAAAACTCAAATTACATGTAAACAAATAAACTGAATAACCAAATCAAGATGATAAACTCTTGTTTTCCATTAATTATAAATTGTTCATAGCAGCAATGTAAATCAATGATTATTGATTAAAAAACAACACATAAAATTATTAAATCTTCAAAATATCCACTTCCGAACATAAGCAAGATGAGAAACTTTTAATCTTTACGGAAGAAGTTGACATTGACAAAGTCGTCATCATCTAAATCATGCCCCATTTCACGTATTTCATTACACAACGCATCCGCCTTAGAAATCCTTTCATTCACTTCGTTAAATACTTGTAGACATTCAGCATGATCACGACAATTAGCTTTAAGCCAATCAATAAAAACAGATTCATTAAGGTTATCTGTAATTATAAAACAAATTTGTAACAAAATATGAATAAGTTGAAAACATTTAAACAAAATTATAATTACATACCTTTATATTCTTTTGATAAGTTCCCGGATTCAAAAATTGATGAAAGAAACTTCCACCCTCGTCTACTTTATCATTGAGTTCTTTCGTTTCTTTGTTACGAACGACATTTTCTTTCTTAGGAACAAAGGATGGTTTCAGATAATCTGATGGCGTCGGATAAGAACATTTGGATTCTTCTTCAATGGCAATTTTTTTTCTTCAACCATATTAGGTTTTGATATAGACATAGTAAATGAAATTTTTTTACTTGACATTAACTTGAATTTGACAGTATATTTATAGATGATTTTCTTGATTAATAGTTACACTTTGAGTCCTTTGTAATTCAATAATATACATGTAGTTTTTACTTTTATGATAAATACTGTAAAAAAAGATTTCAACCAATCGATAAACATCATTTTTTATGGAAGTTATTTAACTTCAACCCATCTATTATATTTTTTTAAAAAAGATTTCAATCAATAGATAAATATCATTTTTAATGGAAGTTATTTAACTTCAACCTATATATTATATTTTTTAAAAAAGATTTAAATTTTAATTATGCAATAAATATCCATTAAAACATAACGTGTTACCTTACCAAAATAATAGATAATGTTTTTTTTAATTTGTGTAACAAACAAATATTGTAAACGTCTTATCTATTGAACGTTTTTTAATGTTTATAAAATGTTATTATTTTTAACATGGACTCATTTATATTTGAGTATTGTAAACGTCTATATTTGAGTAACACTAAATAAATCTACATAAAAATGAAAGTAGCACACAAACTTGTATCTATTATATAAAGCGATGAAACAAAATAAACGTCCATATGGTAAAGCTAATGTCTTAAACACAAACAAAAACAACTTAAAAAAAGCAAGCAAACATAAAACAAATAATGTAAAAAAACTGATTTATCATTTCAGAAATCGTCATCGGTATCATCATAATCGCTTTCATAGTCACTTTCAGAATCATCATTAATGAAATCAGCGTCATCATCATCTAAGTCATCTGTAGACTCGTCTTCAAAATCATCTTCAGAATTTTCCAAATCTATTCCAATATCAATACTGTTTTCCTCACCCGCCTCTTCTATTTTTTCATTAATATCTTCATCCGTATCTTCATCCATTAGAGTAAATTTTGATACTTTCGCACGTGAATGTTGTTTTTTTTGGCCGTCCGCTTAAATATTATTGACTCTTCATCATCATCGTCCTGCATAAAATATATATATTTGTTATAACAATTTTAATTTTTAATATAAGTATATGCTCATTTAAGAAATACAAATAATATATGGTTTATAAAACAGATAATATATTATATTAAAATACTCATACAATTTTTTCATTCTTTTCCATATGAACGTCGAGTACTTTTGTTTTTTTTAATGGCACATCCTTTTCGTCATCAGAAGATATAATATCAACCACTTCATTCACATCATCAACCACAGTCACGTCAAAATCATTGTTGTCATTAACCGTATCATTTTTAACCAATCCTCCGTGTTTGCGTTTCAAAGAGATACACTGGTCATTATATAAAAGCATAATCAAAATGATATTAAAAATAATATTATTAAAGACTACATATGTTTTGATTTTTAACCCTTACCTCCTCATCATCTGATAAATAGATAACAGATTTATCTTTGGAGACATCCTTTGTATTAGCAGAATTACCAATATCAGATTTGCTTGAAGCATATACAAAACACATTACGAAATAATAAATAAAAATAAAACATAAAGAATAAATATTATAAACGTATAGATAAAAAAGTATTATTTAATTTTATATTTTATATAAAATAAATAGAAAATAAAAACATAAAGAATACATTACCTTGCATGGTTTTTTAGCATCCATACTTTCACTTGTATAAGCTTTTTTGAGAATGGTTATAAGGTAAAAAATACATAGCATTTATAGGCATAAAAAAACTACATATATTAGGAAAATATTCAAAAAAATCGGTATAATTAAGTAGTATGACTTTTAATTGATGAACTGTTTTTTAATATCGTATTTTTGTTTGACTTATCGAAATAGAAGTTTAAATTTAAAAAGTTTCTTTAGTTGACAAAAAATCAATTTATTGTCATATGCTAAAATTAAAACTACATACAGGCAAACAATACTTGTGTCTAAATAAAGTTACTATATTTTATGATATCTTGTATTTATTTAACTAATATAAGGATAGATATTTTAACACTTCATTCAAGAGTAATCATTGAAATATAGACTTAGAGTTACAAAGTGTATTATACACTCAACCGCCAAGACTTAATCTCATTCATTATCCTATCCGACTCTCTCATCTCATTCATTCACTCAACCGCCAAGACTTTAGAGTTACAAAGGTGTTTTAATTCTTTCATTTTCATATCACACACACAAGATCACTCATCTTCAATCAGGTATGTTTTTCTTCCCAGATTTTTTTATAGATTATCGCAGATATTTGATAATATATATCGAAGTATTACACTTGCTCTTGATTTTGGTATGTAAAAAAAATTAACATTTAAACTTGCATGTAATCGGTTGCTAATAATCACTACTACATGGTTTATGTTAGGATTTTTGGAAAAGGGATGTGTTAATACTGATTTTAATTAATTATAATGAGTAATTGATAATTTATTGTGCAAACTAATTTATGATCCAACTCATACTATCTTTTTAGTATAGATTAACATATTCGTGTTGAAGATTTGTTAGATTC
Source organism: Glebionis coronaria (assembly GCA_025667525.1). Lineage (NCBI taxonomy): Eukaryota > Viridiplantae > Streptophyta > Magnoliopsida > Asterales > Asteraceae > Glebionis > Glebionis coronaria. The sequence goes on along the minus strand of CM046879.1, from coordinate 46,501,995 downwards.
TTAATGATCCGATATTGATTTTATAGATTGATAATATAAAGTAAATAAAGTAGCATGGATGTTCTTAGTTTTGTGATTTACTGTTTATTAAATCTTTGTCCATTTTTCTGTAACTTTAATTTAATACCTAGTAAAATGAGATGCATAGCCTGATTAATTTTGTCATTGTTCAATTAATTAAATGATTTTAAAGATACGAAAAAAAATGTCCATGGCCTGCATGAATGAAATATGTACTATGGAAGAAGAATGTTTATACACACTATTCCCTTTCATGGATTAAGATAATAATAAAGCCCACTTGAAATATCACTCACATTCCAGGCCCAATACCATTTTTAGTATCAGTTAATATAAGGTATAGGTATACTGGAAATTGGAAATATCAGTTTGATATCATTGATTGTTTGTAGTATGCGATTGGGCTATTTTGTTATTATAATTTTTCAAAATGTATAACTGCAACTGATTGTATAGATGTGTATGAATTTGACAGAAATAATGCACACCCTGTCTCGATTTACTTGTTCCACCATTGTTTACTTTATATTTACGGTATGTATGGTTATGTTTATCAAACACAGGATGAGTTGCCAGTTTATTTTCGAGGCCAACCAACACAACATTACAACCGAGCAAGTAAGTGTAGACTACGTGATTTTATAAGGCTTTTCCATTACGATCATTGGCATTTAAATTTTATTGAAATGCTTAGTCATTAAGAATCATAATTGAATTATTGTATAACAACACACAGGTGTTACCAACATTTTTCGCTCCAACAAAGGTGTGGGTAAAGAAATCAAGTGGTACAAACAAATATGCTTTGTACTCTAATGAATGGAAAGATTTTCTAACTGATAGTAATTATACTCGAGTAAGTGATTTCCATTTCATTCGGGAGGGTGAAGATGAATTTTATGTGACAGCATATGACAATACTGGGGCTGAAATGAATGGGTATGATAAAGTTGGTTACAGGCAAATGAGATGCTTGGTTACTCTGGCAACAATAGATGAAACTCCGGTAAGTAATCTCACAAACTGGTTATATTGTTATATTAACTGTATGGTAATATAAATGTAAAATAATGTAACTCAGTTTTTCATTTGAAATTATGTTATTGCAGCCACTTCCATATAAATTCCTTCAAAACTTCAATGGAAAACAAATAACTGTTAAGGTTTCTAATACGGATGTTTCTTCAGTCACTCAACGTCATGTGAAACTATCTGACAATCGTGTTGGACATGTTTTTTATGGTAAGGGATGGAATACTGTGTCTAACGTGGAGTTTCTTGAAGCTGGTAAGAAATTAGTTTTCACTAATTTGTTGGACAACAATGTGTCTATGGTACCCTTTAATGATGAGGGCGTTGCCCTTCGTTTTGAGACTGTCCCAAGGATGCCTCTAAACAGTCGATTTCCATTCATGCGAAACCCAACTGATAAAGGTATGTTACTGATATAATTGTTTAAACTATAAAGGGTGCCTCTTTATTGTTTCGTTTATTGTAGTTTAAAAATTTAGTACATTACCTGGTTTTCGTATTAGTTTATTTTTATTTTTTCTTTTGCAAATCGTAGACGAAAGGATGCAACATGAATGTGTATGGAAAGGACATTCTGAGCACGAGAATGAAAAGAAATGCTTTTATACTCCCATTGTGGCCTATGTAACTGCACGGAACCGCCTTTTAAGTTTATACAAGTTTAATATGTTTTATTTAGTTTAATGTTTATATTTAAGAATTTAGTTAACTAAAATGGTCTTGCTTATGTTTATATACTTTTTTGTTTAATTTGTAGACAATACCAGCTGACTTCGTTAGGACACATAGGATTATCAAGTATCACAATGCAATTCTGTTGCATGATGATAAGTCATTTTATGTCGATATTGATTTGGAACCTCATCCAGAAAGTCCTGAAAGAAAAGACCACATGACAATTAGAACCCAATGGAAGAATCTCGTGGAAGAATGTGGTTTCAAGGCTAACAAAATGGTCAGATTCAAGATGGTAGAGAAAGTAATTGACGGTGTTCAGACAGTTGATGAAAGGCACCCAGTCGTGATACCGACATTTCACATGTGTTAAAGAAACTGCTGGATCAAGTCAAGTGTTTTTATGATGTATTTTGCCTCTATTTTGGTATCGGTGGGTTAGTAAGAGTCAGTTTTGACTTACACTCCTGTGAACTCTTTTATAAATAATGTCACAATCGTGGAACATGTACCCTATATTTTGGTAAACAATGTATGCTCTTAGCATCCATGTTGGTAGGGTACGCAGATGCCTGATTAGTTTTTGGACTCTGTAAAGCCAACCTTGATTGGCCTATTGTGTACTTTGAACCTTTTATTATCTGCTTAATGTATGTTTCATTATTATGGTTAATTATTGTTTAAATTTTTTTGATGATGTTGTAATGATTTGTCAACAACACTTAAGTTACATACAGTCACAATTGTTAATGACCTATGAGTTTGATGAACTTGTAACACAAACAGAAATAAAAGGCTAACTGTCAAAAATATTTACTGCCTAATGTTTAAACAAAAAACTTGACATAAACAATCAAACCCCAGGCGTATTAAATTCAAGTAAAAAACACCAGGCATATTAAATTTATAACACAAATCAATAGCAACTAAAATACTAACATATGTAGTCTGTTTTTTACTAACAAAACAATAAACAAATATTGAAACCTGATAAATAACTACAAAATAAAACACTGAATATATAAATTGTATTTCAAAATAAACAAACACCAAATAAATTCCTGATTTCAAACTAATCAGGCATTAAACCAAGCATATTGTTTTGCAAGGGATATTGAAAAGGAAAGACAAAAAACACAAAATGTAAATGCAACATGCAGATATAATGCATTTCTAAAAGCCATAGTGCAGAAACAATCAAAGGCCTTTCTCAATCTTCACTTCGACAGCCTTTTTCTTCACATTGGTTGACTCGCTACCAACTTCACTATCTGCTGGCCTCTTATTCTTCCCATCTGATATCACTTCATTATCACCATCTTCACCATTTTTGTTATTCTGTGTCTGCACCGGGGTGGTGCTTTCATCTTGTGACTCTAAATCCAATGGAGTTATGTTGTTACGGACGACAGAACTGTTGCTTCAGAATCGTTCTGCAACAAATATTAAACACGTTTTAGTTTATGATTATTACTAAAAAAATTAACTGAAGTAAAATATGATATTATTTACCTTGCTTGGTGTGATGCCAATACGGATACTTTCAATGATATCAGGATCTTGGTTTAAAAATACGTTTTGCGATCCATTGCGCTAAAGATCCCAAAAGCCACTACGTGATGCGTAATGCGATTGCGAGCGTAATTTAGACGCGATGCGTTTAGTATAAAAAATATATAAATTATTTAAGTACCAAGTAAATACAATAATGTTACAAACTAAGTTACTAGCATACTGAAATTAAGCTAATAGTCCTTTGTAATAGAAATAAATCGAGAGTAAAGCTTGACAAGAAGCACTTAACAAAATGCAAGATACTATATTTTTGTTATTGTGCTTGTTTTAGATGTTTTCTAAACAACTTATTTTTAAAAAGCCATTAAAATATGTAGGTCTCTTTTAAATGGTTAAAATTTGATAAAAATAACCTAGGTACTAGATTGCGATAATTGCTACCGTTGCTAGCATTACACAAATGCGATAAATTGCGGTTTAATGCGAACGCATTTTAGGATGACATTCCATTAGGCACCTTGATGCGAAATCTTGAATGCAACGTATTGTTGCGTGCAATTTGAGCAATGATGCGTACAATTTTAAACCAAGATCAGGATCATCAGACAATCGCAAGACGGTGAACACTAGAAGTAGTTTTTTGATGTTATAAGAGTCAATTGTGACCTTAAAGGCATATTTTTTTCCAACCAATGCCGTAATCTCAGTCGGGAACTTATCTTTGAACTCCACCTACAACCAAAATAGAGTTGTGTTAATTTACATCTCATTATAAAAGTGAAGGGATTATTTTCAAATATTATGTTTAATACCTTCCCATATTTATCACACATTTGATACGCCGATCTTTCAACTAATGGTTGGATTTCATCGTTCCATAAGGTTAACGATATGGTTCCAGTTTCATCTTGAACACGTAACTGAACCTTGAACCTGGCAAAAAAATACATTGTGTTCTAATATTAACAGACTGTAAACACAATGAATCTTTAATGGTAAATAGAACACTTATAAATAAACTCACAAGGTTTTAATACTCGTAGTGCATTTGCATTTTGTGCAATACCAATCATCTTTGCCTCCAATAGTTTTTTTAGTATCGGTCTCTTCAAGATCAACAATGTCTTGTGAACGTACAACCTTTTTGTTGCATTTGTGACTACCAATGTACCACCAACCCTCATCTTCGTGAATTGCTATTATAGTTCCGACAATAATAGTAGTAACGCCCTAAATTGATTAACAAAATAAAATTTATTATTTTATTATTTCTACAAACAACAACACAAATGATGCGTAAACAATAACACGTATATTTCTAATAGTATACCTGAGCAACGTCCAATAACTCAACAATGTTTTTTGGAGGATGTTGAGTGGTGAAAAGGTCTTTCGTTGAGTTTTTAGAAGCTGTAGAAATCCGAACTGACGTATTATCAGAGTTTTCATTCACATCTGCGTTGAACAACCTGTATACCAAATTATAAGTTGGTTAAATTTCAGGCCATAATCTACATATTTGTAAACACTAACATGTTTACAAAAAATACCTTTGGATGTACTCCTTCACATCATGAAATTCCTCCTTAACCATTGGGACGGTAGCATCAAATAGGAACAACTTAGTGCCGTTATATCCATTTTGGACACACATTTGACTTGTACATATAGCTATAATTTAGTCCGGGAAACAGAATAAAGGCATAAATTGATTATTTTCCATAGAAACATCTTATTAATATGAGTAAAAACTAACCATCCCAAACTTTCATCATTCCCAGTTGAAGAACTACAACGATCTTTCCATGATCAGCACAAGTACTCAAGAAGTCATTGAATTGTTGAGCAAAGTTACCCCACAATGTACACTTAAGTTCGTTACCCCTACAGATGTAAACAAAAGAAAATCACAAATATAGTTCAACAAAAAGTATAATGAAATAATAACATTAACTGGAAAAAAAATGTTCATACTCATGATCACGCAAAGTCAGCGGTTTCTTTTTTTCCAGACTTTCCATTCTTATCATAGTTGTCCAAATCGTCACACGCAGTCACATGTCCAATGATATCTGTAAATCATAAAAAATATTTTTGTAAATCATCAACATGTTTAAAATAAATACGATTAGAAGTAACATTGTAAAACAATTTACTAAAAGAACATATCAAACTGGCCATCTTCTTCTTGTTTCAATGCAATAATGGAACTATAAGACCTAAAATCAAAACCATATACTGATCCAGTATAATCAGTCAATGGTTTCACAACAGTGTTGGACAAAAAACTGATTCGCAGGGCTTTATTAACCATGCGATATTTTGGCTGAATTTCACCCAAACTATAGCGTTCTAAACTAACAGCAGTTCCTTCCACAAGCTGATCTTTGAATTGATTCACCAAAGCCATACGCACAGTTGCCTGCATTCGTGTGTTCTGCAAAACAATAATCAAAATTAACATTACAATTTTAATTTTCACTTTCAAAAACAGATCATATACACGATTTAAAATTATAATTCACTTACTTTCTCATCCATAATGATGAGTTCCATGTTCTGGATATGTTCTTTTCCATACATTTTTGCATCCAGGTCCTAAGAATTCTTACACGTAAAATGATATTGTCCTTCACTGGAGACAAATCATTAACAAAACCTGCAACAAAATTAGCCATAGGTATGATTGATTAAAATGCTTGTGGATTTAGGGATTATTGGAATGTGAAAAGAAACACAACGATAATGGATATTATATAGTGTGCTTGTTCTTGGTTAATTTAGGCAAAAATATTGTATCTAAAATTTATTCTGTTTTATCCAGCGATTTTACAGAAAAATAACAGTTAATATTGATTTAGTTTACAAAAATACTTACCTATATTTAAAATTTGAAAATTTGTCAAAGATAAGAAGCAACAAATTATTTTGAAACGCGTTTTGTTATAAAAATCTTTCCAAAATTATAGATTTTTATTAAATGGTATTAAAAACGTAACAGAAATATTGTAACTTCTATGTAAACATTACGTTCAAAATGTTATGGGCTTGTATATTGCTTAAATTGTTGGGCTATTTTGTATCAACATGTCCATTACAGTACCAAATCAGACGTGTATAACAATTGTGGCATTGGGATGTTGTACTTAGCTTATTTATGGTAGGTGTTTTAATTCTTGCATTTAATTCTAATGCTTTAAAGGGTTGTAACATATTCTGTTTTATTATATAAAATATAAAATAGATTTAGGTCGAGAATAGTACACAACAAGTCAGATGGAAAAACATAACCTAATCAATTAGATAATATTTATAAGGTTTTGGAAGATATCATTATCACCTCAGTTTGCCTAAACTATTATGCAAACGCATCAAACTAATTAGTACTCTGTGCGTTTTATAAGTATGCAGTTTTATACAATTTGTATATCTAATGAATGCTTGGTGTAATTTTCCTTCAAATCAGTCAAAAGAATCAAGCGCAACAACGAAAAAGGGCAATGGATTCAATACCTCAAGACCAGAAGACGAATGTTGGCGTTGATGTTTATGTTGACGGTATGCTTTTTATTTCATATATTACCATTCCTTACTTAGTGATGAACTCTTAAAAGGACTCATAATCATGGTTAAAGTTGAAGTTATGTGATTTATTTGTAACTGGACCTATATATTTACAGAAACAAACAGGTTTCGAAAGTTGTCACTGATTGATTCTCAAGACGAAGACGCGAAGATGAACAACGATCTTGGTGTTGCTGGTATGCAGCAGGAGAATAGGAATGATGGACTTTCCTCGTTCCAGATGTCAGAGGTGAGATTGCTCGTGTCAAGTGTGTATTGTATCTTTTCTTCTATACAAATTAACTGATATTTGTATGTGTTATTATTCGTCCAGTAAAACTAATTTAAACTTCATGTCGTTGTATATATTAAGAGTACATACTCTCCATCATCAAGTACTTATAACCCGCCGATGCCAACTTATAGTCCAACTTCCCGATGCTACTGTGATAGACATATGCAGCAGGAGAAGAGGAATGATGGACTTTCCTCATTGATGTCAAGGGTGAGATTGCTCGTGTCAAGTGTGTATTATATCTTTTCTTCTATACAAATCAGTTGATATTTGTATGTGTTACTATTCCGTCCAGTAAAACTAATTTAAACTTCATGTAGTTGTATATATTAAGAATACATACTCTCCTTCATTAAGTACTTATAAACCGACGATGCCAACTTATAGTCCAACTTCCCGATGCTACTGTGATAGACATTTGCAGCATGGGAGGAGGAATGATGGGCTTTCCTCGTTCCTGATGTCAGAGGTGAGCTTGCTCGTGTCAAGTGTGTGTTGTATCTTTTCTTCTATACAAATCAACTGATATTTGTATGTGTTATTATTCGTCCAGTAAAACTAATTTAAACTTCATGTTGTATATATTAAGAGTACATACTCTCGATAATCAAGTACTTATAACCCGACGATGCCAAGTTATAATCCAACTTCCCCGTGCTACTGTGATAGACATATGCATCAGGAGAAGAAGAATGATGGACTTTCCTCGTTCCAGATGTCAGAGGTGAGCTTGCTCGTGCCAAGTGTGTATTGTATCTTCTCTTCTATACAAATCAACTGATATTTGTATGTGTTATTATTCGTCCAGTAAAACTAAATTAAACTTTATGTTGTTGTATATATTAAGAATACTTACTCTCCTTCATCAAGTCCTTATAAACCGACGAGGCCAACTTATAGTCCACCAGAAATGTACATGGATATGGCTCCAGAGGAATACTCTCCCACGTCAGTCAGATATAAACTTTCCGATGCCAATCTATAGTCCAGCAGAAATGTACAAGGATACGGCCCCTGAGGAATACTCTCCCACATCAGTCCGATATGAATGAATTTCCGATGCCAATTTATAGTCCACCAGAACTGACAAGGCTGATGACAACTCTCCCCCTCCTCATCTTTCTGCTTGCTTATATATATTTATGGTCAGAGTAATTAAACTATGGATCATCTTTACGCAGAAATAAACGAGTCTTTCTTTTTCAATGTGTAAAACTCTTTTGTGTTACTTAAAAACCGTGAATTTTAAGTTTGTTTTCGTGCTATGCTGTCAAAGTATTGCCTCTTTTTGGTGATAAAATAAACCTTGTATCTGATGATGATATGATATGATATTAGTAAACGAGGATACTATTACTAAAGTCGTTGAGTTTATTATTTATACAAGCGGATATGATTCCCTCGTATCGCCGGCCATATATACTTTTGTGAATTGTGAGACTATATGGTATAAAGGGAGTACCAATGTATCTGTATTGTGTTATGCTAAATTGCTAATTATAAACATACCTCGCATCAATAACTTGCTCACCATGAGCAACCTCAACAAGAAAAATCTCATTCGTTTATGTTGACATTTTAAGTTATTTGAAGGGTTTTGCTAATGATAGCCCTAAGGGTTGTCGTTACCCTTTATTACGTAGTATATCTTATCTCTACAATTTCACTTCTTCAACTTAACACACACAATCACAACCAACTACATACTATATATGCATGCTTATCCAAAGGTAATGATCAGTAATCACTAAGGGGTTGTTGAGAAACTCAAGCAAACCGTACCCTTTCTTTAACCTTGACCATGGGGAGGAATAAGGGGATAACCACAATGCGGATTATAAAGAAAGGGTATAATCAGCTCAAGTTCTCAAAGTATCTTTTTCTTTGAATCATAAGAATATTATTTACTGCGCTTGACACCATATCAGTTGTATTGGAGTAGTGCTTATTTTGTGTTGCACCAAACACAGTGTAACTAACTTGAACTTTTTGCAGCGTTTGCTTAGTATTGTTCCAACAAGACTACCCTGCTGAAGCTAGAACTAAATGTTTGTCTAAAGCTAAACCTTTGAGGAGGTTGATAAATAGTTGATGACAAGATTGACAAGGAAGAATGGAAAAATCTTGCACTTCAACAGCCTCTGATCTACTTAGGTTTAAACAACGACTTTGAGCTGCAGTATATTAAGTCTGCCTGTTCTTGAATCAAGGGATCCTGGACCATGAGCTTGAAGTTGAAGAATGTGGTGTGTTGGTTATGGTGATTCATGAATCAATGTGTGGTTTAGTGATTATGCACTCTCAAGAAAAGTCGAGTTCGTAAATTGATATGGTTTCGACATGCACCTCTCTTTCTGTCAACTAATTTGAATCGTATGTAACATAACTTGCACAAAGATAAAACTTAATGACAAACATAACTAAATTTTAAGTAACACCAGATGGTCAAACCACTAATCGAAACAACCAATGGGTCGCAAAGTAGCAGAATATGCAAGCAGACATAAAACTAGTCCAAACACCATAAACCTAAACAAAAAAAAAGTACATCATAAATCAAACTTAATCGACTTCCTCCATCTTGCTGTCAGCATCAACATCAGCTTCTTCAAGAGCAGGGATATCACTGTCGCCCTCAGCAGCATCATCATCAATACTCAAGCCAAGCTTCAACATCCTATGGATCCTGTTCCCAAAAGTGTTTGGCTCGTCAAGACTGAATCCAGAAGTCAACAATGCAGTCTCGAACAGCAACAAAACCAAGTCCTTCACAGACTTGTCGTTCTTATCAGCATCAGCTCTCTTCCTCAACTCTTCCATGATCGAGTTCTCAGGGTTGATCTCCATTGTCTTTTTGGAAGACATGTATCCAGCCATACTCGAGTCCCTCAAAGCTTGAGCTTTCATGATCCTTTCCATGTTAGCAGTCCACCCGTACTCTCCTGTGACCAAACAGCAAGGAGAGTCAACCACGCGGTCTGAGACAACAACCTTTTCAACCTTGTCGCCCAAAACATCCTTGATCACTTTGCATAGCCCCTCAAACTTTTCCTTCAAAGCTTCTTGCCTTTTCTTTTCATCTTCTGTTTCTTCGAGTTTCAACCCTTCTTTAGTAGCAGAAACGAGCTTCTTCCCTTCAAATTCCTTCAACTGACCCACAACATACTCATCAATAGCATCAACCATGTAAAGGACCTCATACCCCTTCTTCTTTAGCTTTTCAAGGAAGGGTGAGTTCTCTACAGCCTTCTTGCTTTCACCAGTGATGTAATAGATGTCGTTTTGACCCTCTTTCATTCTTGTCACGTAATCCTTCAAGGAAGTCATCTCATCACCACTTTTGGTCGAGTGGTATCGAAGCAATTCAGAAAGTTTGGCCTTGTTTGTGGAGTCTTCATGGATACCGAGTTTAAGGTTCTTGGAAAACGCTTCATAGAACTTGGCGTAATCTTCCTTGTTCTCAGCAATCTCTTGGAAAAGCTCAATGCATTTTTTGACCAAATTCTTGCGAATGACTTTCAAGATCTTGTTCTGTTGCAACATCTCACGAGAAATGTTCAATGGAAGGTCTTCTGAATCAACAATACCCTTGACAAAGGAAAGGTATTCGGGAATGATCTCTTCACAGTTGTCCATGATAAACACACGACGAACATAAAGCTTGATGTTGTTTTGTTTCTTCTTACCGTCAAAAAGATCAAATGGGGCTCGTTTGGGAACAAAGAGAACAGCTTTGAACTCCAACTGTCCTTCAACCGAAAAGTGCTTCACACTCAAATGCTCCTCCCAATCATTAGTAAGGCTCTGGTTTTTGCTTGTTCATTAACTCCCACTCATGTGAAACTTCTTTAATCGTCTTCTTTTTCTTCTCCTCTTTCTCTTTCTCTTCATCAACTTCCTCAACCTTACCTTCTTCGTCCTTCCTCTCTTCCTCATCCTCATCATCAGAAATTTCCTTTTCGGTTGTTTTCTCGACCAAAAGTGAGATCGGATAGCTAATGAACTCAGAATGCTTCTTAACCAGATCCTTTAGCCTACGCTCCTCAAGATACTCAAGCTGGTCTTCTTTAAGATGAAGGGTAATCTTTGTTCCTCTGCCGAGGGGCTCACCACTGTCTCGGGTGACAGTGAAGGAACCACCAGCTTGGGACTCCCAAACGTACTGCTCATCGTCATTGTGCTTTGTTGTGACTACTACTTTGTCAGCAGCCAAGTAGGCAGAGTAAAACCCAACACCAAATTGTCCAATCATGGACACATCAGCACCAGCAGCAATAGCTTCCATGAACTCTTTGGTACCCGAGCGAGCAATGGTACCCAAATTGTTAACCAAATCTGAAAACAAAACATTATTAGCATATAGGTTAGTACTACAATAAGCATATACCAATGACCATTAGATAAAATAGTTGTCTTGATTTACGTACCAGCCTTGGTCATCCCAATACCACTGTCGACAAGGGTCAAAGTGTTGTTGGCCTTGTCGGGAATGATGCGAATGAAGAGTTCTGGTTGACCATCTAGCTTGCTCTTATCAGTCAAGCCCTCAAAACGGATTTTATCCAGAGCCTATGTAACATATAACAAGCATACTATTAGTATTAAGGATTTTCACTAACAAGTAAAACTGGGGAACAAGCTACAACAGAACTAGCCTTGCAAAGATAATGGCTTTATTTAATTAAAGCAAATCCAAATTCTAGTTTCATACTAGAGAAACAGAGGGCTAATCAGATTGACAAGGGGGCGCTAGCTAATGCCTATATTTTAGTATTAGGTTTTGTACACTTGTGGTGTCCCTGTCATTTAAGTATATAACTAAGCACTAGCTGCTTAATGCATAGCTATTCCAGTGAAATTAATATGGTATTCTTAATATGGTATTCTTAAACTGGCTGGAAATCAGATCAAACAATAATGAAACATAAATCAAATGTAGAACAAGAATAGTTGCTCCTAAACGTTCCTAAAAAGCTCGTTACCAAACATACCCTAAACAGGTTTATGTAAAATAGTCAGTAAACATTAAAACCAACAGATTCTCATAAATCTATCAATAAATTAACACCAGGCCTTTATGCATGCATTATATAATACAGAACAAGAACAATCTATATCGTACACATGCACATATATTAAAATTAAAAAAAAAACAATATAAAACAATAGATCAATTTATTAAAAAAAGGTTAAAAAGATGCATGGACTTACATCAGAAGCATTGCTGATAAGCTCACGGAGAAAGATCTCCTTATTACTATAAAACGTATTGATGATCAAACTCAACAACTGGTTAATCTCTGCTTGGAACGCAAACGTCTCAACATCCGACATGATTGCTAAACAACGATTGGAATTAAGAATACTAGGTTTTCTAGAGATCGTACGAGGAAGTGTGTTTTTGTTTCTGTGTTTGTTTGTGTGTTGCAAAGGTTGTTTTTATAGGATTATTGTTAGGTGTTCTAGATGCTTCTGTTTTTTTAACGTAAAATAAAGTAGATCGCGTTTGAGGATTCGTTTTGGCTTCTAGATGGGTCGAATGTTTTTATGTTTGGTTTAAGTTGCAACCCTTGTATATTTTCATATTGCTTTTGAGTTCTTTAAAAATATCTTTATAGCGTGCTACGACGTGCCACGATTTATCAAAACACTAAAATTTTACTTCCTTATTAAAAAAGTGGTGCCACGACTAAGTGTAAAATTTTTAATTTAAATGATTTATAATTTAGATATTAATCGATTTGTATAATCACTTAAGATTGAAGTATTTTGATCATATATGTTTATGATCCAAAAAATTCTTAATCGGATAAAATAGATTGAAAATTGAGTTATAAGGCAAAATAAATCAATCAGAAAACAATAAAGTATTTATTGTTATTATGCAAATGAGACCAAAGTTCTATTCGGTTATATCCAACCATTGTGTTGGTTCGTAAAACATGAAACTGTTGATACTTTTGCGAAAAAACTAGTTATACCAACTAGTAAAAACCGTTTAGGTTTTGAGGCGTTTTTTTTAAACCCTGCGATGGGAGGCCTCCCATCAACCTCAATCGGAATCCAACAATGGACTATGGCCCTTGAACCGCGTACCTTTGTTGTGCTTGATCTAGAAACTAACGACTAAGTTGTCATCTTTAATGGTTGCTCACACACCACGTCAAACGAATACGTTCCTATACTAGTAGCAAACTCTAGAAAACACGAAACACATGTGTAGTACTAATATGATAAAATCGAAACAACCAAAACCCTAGACATAGTACGTTTTGGCTCGGTTAGAAAATAACAATAGTGGTAAAAACCCCTAGTAAGGGGTTCTTCTTTTTATACCTTGAATCGAAACACTAGTAGTAATAACTAGGTTTACATTGCTTATTCATTGCGTTTGAACAATGATATTAACACAATGGAACTCTTGAAATTGTCACGAGTGAGGGAACAAATACTAGGCTGTTTTGTGGGATGTATAACCAACGCTTAATAGCTCTTGGCCTAGGTTTCTCTTTAGTTTGTTTCATCCTTTGTTCTTGTGCTAAACATTCTTTTCCGCATCTTGCTTAGTTACTTTGTCCAAACAAAGTTTCTCTAGTGATGGTTTGAGTTTACTCTTGCTATTGCAACCTTTAAACAAGCTAAGATTTAAGATCTAAGTTTGGGATAACAGACCAGACTTTCCACAAGTGAAGCATGTCACTTTGGATTTATCTGCTTTAGATACTCCAACTCTGCTAGATCTTTTGTAGTATCTCTTTTGATCAGCAAGGAGATCTCTGTCCTGAAACTCTGCATTCGGCTCATCAGGAAATTCTTGACTGCTTCTTGTGCCTTCTTCTACATCAGAGTCACTGTCCTGAAAAGAGTGATTAACAACAAGAGCTTTTGATCCAGTGATCTGAGTTGTAAACCTAACAGTTCCAGATTTATAGATTGAGTCAATTAATCCTTCTTTATAGTTGTATCTGCCAAAAAGTTGGGCCATAGTGTCATTCTTAATAACATTGTTGGCTCTTAGGGTTTGGTTCAAACTAAGCCATTTCCTAAGCAAGCTATTGAAAAATATGGCATTAACCTCAGCTTTTGGTAGTACTACTCCATTATTTCCTAGATCATTAAGAAGAATCTTAAATCTGGTGTAGGTTTGAGCAACACTTTTAGTTTCCAGAGCTTTGAAAGCATTAAACTTAAGTCTAAAGGCTTGGATTTTACTCTCTTTAGTTTCCTCTGGTCCTTCATACCCAAGAACTAATTTTGTCCACATCTCTTTAGCATAGTTGCACTTAATGATGGTCTTCATTATGTTTTTGGGTAGGTAGGAGACTATGATACTTTTTAGTCTCTTTTACTGGTTAGCCAGACATCTATCCGCTGGAGACCATTGTTTAACGGGTTTGTTAATAGGTGTCTCAGGGGTAGATGAAACAAATTAGAACATAGGGTCCATCTTCTGAGATCTCTATCAAGAAAGGTTCTAGACCATATAGATATATAAGAAATTCACTTTTCCAACTAGAGAAGTCTTCTTCATCAAATGCTAGAACGTTGGACACATGAGACCCTCCTCTAATATCAAGAAGTTGAGGAAGGTCGTCATCATTATTGTTGATCCCAAACTTAGATCGATTTAGCTTGTGTAAACTAGAATAAATCAAGTTAAACACTTAGAGTAACTTTGTTGTGTATGAAACAATTTAAGTATTATGCGGAATTAATACTTAAACAAGAACACACAAACCGGATAAACCAAACTTTCACTTTGATTGATTAATCGAACTTGCCTACAATGAAAGTGTAAAACATATATTGAACTAAACCTAAAGACCTCCTTTTATAGATTAAGGAACCTTGTACAAGATTCTACGTATCAACTATTTTAGGTAAAGATAAACATAAGAAATACATTGTCAAACATATCTTTACTAGAAACATAAAACGTGTAGACTAAGTATCCTATCAGTGCTTGACTTCTTCTTATCAACGCTTGACTTCTTCCTGTCAACGCTTGACTTGACACCGCTTGATTTCTTCCTATCAACGTCCTATTTCCTCTTGTCAGCGTCTAAGTGTCTTGGCTTCATTTTATTCCCAACAATCCTCCCCTAAACTTGATATCTACTATAGTAATCAAGTTTCTGAATAAAAACTAAGTACAAGGAGGATTCTTACAAATAAAAATTACTTATTAACATGGAAATAAATAAATCTAATCAAATCTTTGCCAACGTAACTTGTGTAATCCATTTCCAGCTGTGTTGACACCATTTTCTTCAAAACTTCTTTGGACATAGGATATTCAGCATCCACAAGAAGATACTCAGAAAACTTTGTAGTACTCAAATGATACACACCAGTTGTTGAATGCAAACGCCATTAAAGTCCACTGATATCATCATCAAGATCCTTCCAAACTGGATCTTCTTCATCCGGTGCACACATTCTCTTGAATGTTGACCAAATTTTTATTCCATTGACTGAAGTAGGTGCTTTAGTCTCATACTTGGCCTGTATCAACCTCCAAAGGTCTGCCAAGTTTTCCCTATCCAGGCTTGCAAACAAAGACATAAGAGTAGTAAAAGTGTGTACCTCTTTCCCATATCTGCCATTCATCCAAAACCCACTTCCATCTTCCTCATAGGGAACTATAGGGTTTCTTGAATCATGAGGTAACACCTCTACCATATGTGAAGCTTCCAAGGATGAGAGCTTAATACTCCTTCTAACAACAGCTTCACCAGGATTCACTCTATCTAATTTTTCTGGGAACTCAAGTGGAACTCCCTTCTTCAATGGTCTTGGTGTAACCAAAGCCTGTTAGATCTGCATCTCTTCTGCAAGTTATTCCTTTCTTTCATTTGAAAGAAGCCTGATAGTGTTCTGCTCTTGAACACTTGCCCATATAGGATAAGCTTTATACTCCAACTCATCAAAAGACAATCCCTGCAACTTCTTAAAAGTCCAACCTCCTTGATGAAATCTGAGCAACATGTAGTAGAGCTCCCTTCTATCCTTCTTAGTCTGTGAAAGGACTTTGCTAGCTTTATACTTCAGAATCACCTTGCAATCCCTTTGAACTCTTAGTAGAATCTCCAAACCCCAAATTTGATCTGATAAAGTCATGTCTGGATTATCCATTACCTTATTCTCCCATGCAAAGTACATCTGAGCAACTTCAGGCATCTCATAATCCACCTGATATTTCAACTCTACAATCTTTTCCTTTGCCAACTCAGCACCATATTCAAGTCTCTCTGGTTCTTCAGTAATCATTACACTTGAATCTGTACTCTCATCATCACTGCCTTCCTTACTCTCAATAGCAGTTTCCTTTATCCTTTCCTCTTTATCAAGTTGTGCAGCCAACATGGAATCAAATTTTACTTGGGCTGCATCTTTGGGAACTACTGTTTCTACCATAATCCCTTTACCTTTATCTAATATATCAATGGTGGGTAAAGATGATGATGATACATGTGTAGACACATCCTTGATGATAGCTGATGACTTAGATACATCAACCATACCTACAGGTCTATCAACGTCCAAAACCTGTGTGTCAATGCCTAACTTACTCCTATCAGCGCTTAGCTTGTCAGCGTCAAAAACCTGCTTGTCAACGCTCAACTTACTCTTGTCAGCGCTTGGCTTTGTGAACTGCTCTAACATCTCAGTAAAAGATAAATTTAAATTTGTAGGGGTAACCAATGAAGCATCAAAACCTGGTTGCCTCTTTAAATATGTTAGAGCTTCAGCTATACCCAAAGATTCTACTTCATGTGAGCCTTTGTCACTCACATGTATATGCTCATCCTCCCGTTTGGAAGAATCCTCCACTCCATGCCTAGGGTTAGCTCCTTCCAAAATAACAATCCTATCCCTCAAGTGCTTGAGTTCAAGGCCTTGTGTAGAGACAGTATGTACAAGGTCTGCATTTTGCTTTTGCAAGCTAATGCAGACAACCGTCAATTCCAACAATGTATAGGGTTCCAATCTGCCCTCCTCTAGAATGGGAATTTGACCTCCCAAAGTAGAGTCATGGGGAATGGATGAGGTCTTAATGATGTTAGGACTGGCTTGGCCTACATCTAAGCTAGTACTAATAGTCCTTGCCCCACCCATGTTACCAACCACACTTGTGGTGGTGGTTCTCTTTGCAACATGGCTAGGACCACTAGAGGAGAACACTCCAGTAGTCCTTTGGCATTTTTCCATCCTAAAGTCTAGGGGTGTAGAAGATGATGTGGATCGGGTTTTAGTTTGGAGGTTAAGGGGTGTTTGGGTTTGGTGTAAAAGGGTGTCAGCGTTTGGATTTCGAGTGACAACGCCAACATTTAACGTGTCAATGTTGAAGGGTTCTTGGTTAATGTCCATTTGTTGGGGTGATGGTGATTGTTCAGACAATGGGTCTGGTTGTGGTAGTGAGTCTGGTTGAGATTATGCTGCTGCAATAACAACAAGCATGGCTTGGGTAAGGGGTAAGTCTCTGTTTGGTGGTGTATTCATCTTTCCAAAAATTGCTTTCTTTTGCACAGGGATCTTATAAAAATCATTGTGATCCCTAGTGCAATATCTTTGTTCATCAAACACCATTTGCAAAAATCTTGGGTAAGCAAGAGTCATCTTGCTACCCTTGTTATGACACATGCCATCAAAAATCATTTTAGAAAAATTATATTTTTGCCCAGTAGAAATACACATAATGGCACTCCCAATTGATCTGTTAATTTCATTGTGTTCAGTACATTTGGGACTCAAACATTGAAGAATGAAATGTATCAAGTACTTCCAAGCTGGGGGAAATTCCTGCTTTGAATATTTGTTTAAAGTGCCCTCTTTAGGAAAAGGATAACCTAAAGCTTGAAGTCCTTGTTCTAGCTCACCAATGGGTAGGGTGGTTTTACCATCTGCATCATTAAGATGCAAAGCTTGGTGAACCAAGGCTTCAGTAACCACCCATGGAAGCCCATGGACTGTAGCAGTCAATGTAGTCACATTATTAACTGTTGAGGAAGTGACAGTATTCCAAAACTGTTTAATATGAGTGACAGGGATAAGAGGAGTATGAGAAAGTGCATACCTTATTGGGGATGCATTGAAATACACCACCATCTGAGTATATTGAGGAAACAGAGTATTGTCAGCCTCTAAATAGGCAACCATGTTGTGCTGACTTCTGAACCCCAATTCCAAATCACTTGGTTTAAACTAAGGCGCCATTGATGTAGAAAGCTGTGATATATGTTATGAAAGATGAATGTGTGTGAAAATTTAGTTAGACAAGAATAAGCAGTTACCCTGTTTCAAAATAATGAGCCTAATATATAGTAGAGGTGAAAACATGTGATTGGTTAAAGATGAGGCAGTTATCTTCAAAATATAATGATTAAAATCTTGAAAATATATAACTTATCTTGTGCATTAATAAAAAGTTACCAACTCCTAAAATTACGGCCCAAATTTTCGTCAAAAATAACAACTGGGTAGGACCCAATGTCTATCAACGGTCAAAAATAACCTATCAACGCTCAACGACTATATTCTTGTCAACATTGGATTTTGCCATGTCAACGTCAAAATTCGTCCTAACAACGTTTGGAAATAAAACTGTCAATGTCCAAAAATAAAAATAATAAAAAGAAAAAGGACCTTAACAAAGTAATTTATCCTAGTGAAGATAACCTATAGACTGGAAATTACCATAGGGTGGCAAGCACTGTCCAATCATGCACACTTGCTTAAGCAAGATAGACATAATTGTTCTCAAGTGTCCCTAGCTAACCAAAGTTCTTAACAATGAAGTTATCTTATAAAATCCTTTGTAACTTCCCAGGTAAGCCCAATAAAAATCATACCCAAGTCTCCCAACAGACCACATCCAATTCTAGGGCAAAACGTCTTGGCAGCGTGCAAAGTATATCAACTTTGCATGCTATAGTGCCTCACGATTTAGTAAACTAACTCGTACTAACCAGTGGACACAATCTAGAATTCTGATAAGAGTATTATATGAATACCCAAAAAGTCCTAAAGGTTTCCTAAACCTCCCCTTAAAAATAAGATATACAAGTTGCCAAATAAAATTCATGCAATAAAAAATTATGTCAAGATAGGAATATAAATATTCCAACCATCATCCATAAACTTGAAAATGCTCCAAGTAAGCTCCAAGGATCCATAAGCAACTCTGTATCCATTTGTACAATGCTAACAATGCCTGCATAATTAGATCAAAAACCACAAAACTAACATATTGTTGTCAACGTCATTTTAACACTTATCAGCGTTAAAATAACCTTTGTCAGCGTTAGATTTATAAAGTAGAAAACCTAATTTTTTACAAAGACCAATAACAATACATATCCTGTACATACTTTATGCAAAAAGTTTCAAAAACACATATTAGGTAAGATTGATCATTCCAATACTTGTTAGCAAGTATTGAAATCTCCTAGTATCAAAGGGTTTAGTTAATAAATCAGCCACATTTTCTTCTGTGTCAACCCTATCTGGTTGTATTAAACCTTTTTCAAAACAATCTCTTATAAAATGATGTCTAATTTCTATGTGTTTTGTTTTAGAATGATGTACAGGATTTTTAATAATGCATAAAGTACTGTTATTGTCTATAAAAATCTTGGTATGCATGAAATTATACCCATAATCCAACAGTTGGTTCTGAATCCATAAGACTTATCCACAACAAGCAGCTGCAGCTACATATTCTGCTTCAGTTGTAGAGTTGGTCACCACTGTTTGTTTCTTGCATTGCCAAGATATCAACCTACTCCCAAGAAATTGGCATCCACCAGTTGTGGATTTTCTATCAAACTTGTCACTCCCATAATCACTATCTAAATAAGAAATAAGCTCCAATGGAGAATCCTTTAGATACCATAATCCCAAGGTAGGATATCACCTAAGGTATCTAAAAATCCTCTTGACAGCATGAAGATGACATTCTTTGGGAGTCACTTGATGGCGTGCACATGCACACACAACAAACATAATGTCAGGTCTTGAAGCTGTAAGATACATAAATGATCCAATCATTGACCTATAATGCCTGACATCCACCTCTTTTCCATCTCCAACCTTTCCCCAAGGGTGTTCCCTATCCATGGGTGTGCTAGCCCGTTTTTCATGTGGAGAAAAGCCAAACTTCTTCAAGATCTCTGCTACATGTTTTTCTTGAGAGATGAAGATACCATCTTCTTTCTGCTGAACTTGTAACCCTAGAAAGAAGTTCATCTCTCCCATTTCACTCATCTTAAACTTGTCTGTCATGAGCTTGAAAAAGTCTTCACTCATCTTTGGACTTGAAGAGCCAAAGATGATATCATCCACATAGACCTGAACAAGTAAGAAGTCCTTTCTAGTCTTCTTGGTAAACAAAGTCTGGTCTATGGTGCCCCTCTTGAATCCATTTTCCACCAGATAGGTGGACAATGTGCCATACCATGCTCTTGGGTCTTGATGAAATTCATACATTGCTTTCTTCACTCTATACACCTTGTCTGGATGTTCAGAATCTTCAAAACCAGGAGGTTGCATAACATAAACCTCCTCTACAATTGTGCCATAAAGAAAAGCACTCTTCACATCCATTTGATAAACTATGAAGCCCATGCAAGAAGCATAGTCTAGGGAAATCCTTATTGCATCAATCCTTGCAACAGGTGCAAAAACCTCTTCATAGTCTATCCCTTCCTCTTGTGTATAGCCTTGAGAAACTAAACGTGCCTTGTTTCTGACCACAATTTCTCTCTCATCCTTTTTGTTTCTAATAACCCATCTTGTCCCAATAGCTCTGACATATCTGGGATAATCAACTAACTTCCAAACATCTTGAATAGAAAATTGGTGAAGCTCATCTTGCATTGCTTCTACCCAACTTGGTTCTTTGAGAGCATCAAATATCTTCTTGGGTTCTTGTTGTGAAAGAAAACAAGCAAACAAACATGTCTGAACAAGAGGGGTATCAACCTTGTTGTAGATATTGGCAATAAATCCTCCATGATTCTGATGAGACCTTCTAGTTTGTACAAGAGACATCACATCACCAATGATTAGAGAAGAAGGGTGATTCTTGATAGTAGTTGTAAGTACTCCTCCTTCATTAATTGTGTTGTCTTTAATTTCAGTCTCCAAATTACCAATATCATCTTCAAATTCTTCTTCATCATCACCTGAACGAACCTTTCCATGTATGTTGGAAGGTTCACCTTGTTCAAAAACACTAGAAGAGAATAAATGGTCAAAAGAGTTGTCAACGCCTGAATTAGGGTTGTCAACGTTTGAGCCACCAACGCCTGAATTTGGCATGTCAGCGCCAGATTTTCCTTTGTCAGCGCTTGAAGATTCATGCATGTTTTCATCAACATGTGTTTCTTGTGGACCACCTTTTTCCTTTCTAGCAGCAGCAGCAGCAAATGCTTCTGTCCATATAGGAATGGTAACACGCTCAAGTATGGGAGCTGATTTGTCTTCATGTGATCCTACCTCCTTATCAACCTGTATACCAGAAATTTCAACAACTGGTTCTTCCACAACATTTGAATTCATCTTCACAATGTCTGGATTAGTAACAGGCATATAATTGAAGGTTCTAGATAAAGGTTCCAAATCAAATAACCAATTTGGTCCACTCTCAGGATCACTAGGTTTACTTTCTAAAAACCTAACATGTACTTTTTCAAGTATACATTTTTCTTTCTTAAGGTAAACCCTATATCCTCTACTCTGCACTGAATAGCCCATAAAATAGCCTTCATCACCTTTAGCACTAAACTTTCCTAAGGCATCACTAGTATCTAATACAACTACATGACAACCAAAGGGTTTAAGAAA
The DNA here is from genome assembly GCA_025667525.1 of Glebionis coronaria. Lineage (NCBI taxonomy): Eukaryota > Viridiplantae > Streptophyta > Magnoliopsida > Asterales > Asteraceae > Glebionis > Glebionis coronaria. Next base: position 46,480,046 of record CM046879.1, on the reverse strand, counting down.
ACCAATATTAGGTTTCCTACTCCAAAATAGCTCATAAGGTGTCTTATTGTGGATTTTGTTGATCAATGCCCTATTCTGAACATAACAGGCTGTATTCACAGCCTCAGCCCAAAATGCAATGGGAAAGTGAGCATCAGCCAACATTGTCCTAGCTGCTTCTATGAGTGTTCTATTCTTCCTTTCAGCCCCCCATTTTGTTGTGGGGTTCTAGCTACACTAAACTGCCTAGTAATCCCTTTCTTGGCACAAAAGTAATCTAACAACTTATTTCTAAACTCACCACCATTATCACTTCTAAGAATTTTAACCTCATTTCCAGTCTTCTTTTCAATTTGGGTAATAAAGTTAATCAAAACATTAGTAGTTTTACTTTTCAAAGCCAAAAAGAAAGTCCAAGTAAATCTAGAAAAGTCATCAGTTATGACAAAACAATAAGATTTACCATTTAAGCTTTCTATATTAGTTTGACCAAACAAGTCCATATGCAGCAGGTGAAGTGGTTTAGAACTAGAATGCACAAGTTTAGACTTAAAGGAGACTTTGTGCTGTTTGCCTTTAAGGCATGCAACACAAGAGTGGTCATTGTGGAAAGCCTTTTCAGGCAAACCATCAACTAAACCATTTCTCACAAGTCTATTGATGTTCTTAAAATTTATGTGCCCTAATCTTCTGTGCCAAAGATTACTCTCATCAACTGAAACCTTAGCATATAGACATGAAAAATTATTATTCATCCTAATTCCATTAAGATTCACATTATAAATGTCCTTATGCCTAGGTGTTCTATAATCAATGAATTTCTCATCAGGTAAGTTAAAATCTTTGCTTAACACCAAGCATTCAGTATCAGTGAAAAGAACCTTATTTTTGTTATCACAAACTTGTGATACACTAAACAGATTATAATCAAGTTTTTTACCAGAAATACGTTTTCAAAACGTAAATTGTTGGTGATAAGAGGGACTTTGCCAGTAATAGTTCCATATCCTCCTCCAAAGTACATTTTGACACCATCTTTAATGGGGGTAAAGTTTTTCAAATAATCTTCCTTCCCCGTCATGTGCCTAGAGCATCCACTATCCCAATAGCCATAATCATTAACCTGCTTTTGAATGCTCTGCACATAAAGAAAACCAATTAGTTTTCTTTCAGAACCCAAGCCTGAGCAGACTTGGATTCATTTGGTTGTTCAACAAGAACAGCCTTAGTCCTTATAACAACCCCTTGTTCATCCCTTTTTGGATTAAACACCCAGTTAACCCCAATTGGTTTAGTTATGACCTTTGAAATATAATGAAATCTGTTACAGGTCATAGAAATCCCATCTATATTAGGGTTTTGGTCTTGTTTGGGTCTCTAAGTTAAGCTAGAATAAACTTTAGACCCTTTTCCCTTTGGTTGCAAGTATTTGTTATTACTTGGTCTAACAGTGTTGGAAGTATTCCTGTCAGCGTTAAAATTGTTCTTGACAACGCTGAAATTACCCTTATCAGCGTCAAACCTAGGGTTTGCTACAGGAACCCATTGTCTGTTAGACCATGTATTAGTCTTTTGAAAAGGCCTTTGTCCATAAGTATTAGACCCTTTAGTAAAGAATGGATCTAGTCTAATGACTTGTGGACTTTGCTGGACAAAAGGTTTGGGTTTGACCATGGTTGACTTTCTATCAGCCTTGACCTTTGAAGCATTGACACACTTATAAGCCAAATATGAAAAACTCCCACAAGTATAACAGGCTTTTCTAGACATAACTCTAGGTCTAGATGAAAAGAAACATGTCCCATTATCACTAACTTGATTTTTTGGTGACCTAGGTTTTCTATACATTTCTACATATTTAATACTAGGTTTTCTATCTATGTTTAAGCCAAGGTCAACAGCCTTTCCATTAGTAGGGCTGGTCACTTTTATGGGTGTTGACTCATTTGGGCTTTCACTAAGCATGCCTCCTTTAACAAACAAAGTAGGATTGGCTTTCTTCCATTGGTCCAAGTCAATCAATTTCTGCTTATATTCCTCTACTGGAGTAAGAACTCTTGGTGAAGGAATAAATTCCTTTTCTTGGAGTTCTGGTATACCAGTCCAAGACAAATCCTTTCTAAGGACACCATAGAAGTTCCCAGCAGGTGGTGGAACACTAGCATACTCTTTCATCCCAATCCCAGCATATCCCTAGAATCCCTTTGTTCACAAACACATTTTTATAGGGTTTGAGAAGCTTTATCAAATATTTGAAATTTAAGCCCTACATTATCTTTGTTTTTAATGGCCTTATCCAACTCAGCTTGTATAACACCTTTGGATCTCTCCAAGATGTCCCTAATCTGAATACTATCATTTAGGTCATAAGTCAAGACAGTGATTTGATCTTTTAGGTCAAGCTCCATTTTCTTATATTCAGCCACAGTCTTTTCAGTTTGAACAAGTGCAAGTTGATTGTTAGATAACTTGCATTTTTCATCAAAAACATCTGATTTTAACTTTAAAATTTATTTGTTAAGTTTTTTAGTGTTTAAACGATAACCTTTACTACAAAATGCATCTTCATATACCTCATTGTCCGATGAAGATGAAGAACGTGCCATGAGAGCATAGTGAACATGCTCCTCTTCCTTATTTTCTGCAACCAAGGCTTTGTTCTCTTCAACATCTTTGGCCAAAAAGCTCCAGTCCTAGCCAACACCATAAATCTCTTGCATGGAAACCATAGCTTTTGTATCTTCAACCTTGCTGATTTGGCTTGAAGGATTTCCAACATCAGATCTTCTTGGAGATCTGCACTCTCTCATAAAGTGACCCATTCTATGGCAATTGTAACACTCAACCTTGGATTTATCAAACCCAGCAGTATCTTTGGCATTAAAATTCATCTTCTTCTTGAATCTCCTATTCCATCTATTGGCCCTTATGCTTACAAGTGCCATATTCCACTTTATGTCCATCTCCTCCAAATGCTCATCACTAATTTGCTCAAGGTCCTCATATGTAATCACTGAACCATTGGGCAATGAAGCAATGTATGCACACACTGTATCTAGATCGATACCAACATGCTTAACTCTTGGTGAGTCAACATTGTATGTGTCAGCGTCTGAATGTGGGGCGCTGATAAAGCTTGATCCAACATTGACACAAGGTGATCCAGTAACGGGGTGCATGTATGACTCCCTTTGATCAAATTGACCTTCACTATGTGAGAAGACGGCTATATTTCCATTGGTAGATTTGCTTCCTTGATCCAAAAGGATTTCACTCTCTAGAATCCTTAGTTTATTGTAGACGTCATCAAAATTGGAACTTTTGTGAGCATTATTAGCAATCATAGACCTTGCTTAAATCTTCCATGCATCACCAAGACTTTTAAGGAAAGTGGTGATGATATCATCATCATCATGTACTGTTCCCATAAATGACAACTTGCTTGTGATGTCAAGAAGTCTGCTTCTCACCCCACTTAGCTTTTCATTGGGAAGAGCTTTGAACACAGCATACTCATGCAAGAGTTGCTTCTTTTTCTCTGAGGCAATATCATCATTACCACCATAAGAGACTTGTAGGGCTGCCCAAAGATCTTTGGCATACTCATAGCCTCTATACTTGTGCTGATTGGCTTGTCCCAAAGAAAGTTTGAGGATGCTTAGAGTTTTCATGTCATTCCTTTTCTTCGCAATGTCCTCAGCTGAGACAACTCTCCCATCTCCAGGTTGTTCTTTTCGATCAACTTCACTTGAGCCTGGAGTTGATCTCAAAGTAATAGTAGCTTGAATCTTGGCAGCCTTATCGAATTTGTTTCCAAATTCAATAATTTCCCATAGGGTGTGGTCATGGATTAGAAGGTACTGCTCAAAATTGAACTTCCATAGCTCAAAGTTGTCTGGGTCTAGCATTGGGATTTTTAGGTTATGGCTTGAAGAGGAGGTCAACTCTGGAGTAGACATGTTGTCTGGTTTTTAGGGTTTCTTGAAAAATTATGGTTTTTGGTGATTTAGGGTTTTGTGTTCTTTAGATCAAAGTTCCTCAACAAGCTCTGATATCACTTGTTGATCCAAAACTTAGATCGATTTAGCTTGTGTAAACGAGAATAAATCAAGTTAAACACTTAGAGAAACTTTGTTGTATATGAAACAATTTAAGTTTTATGCGGAATTAATACTTAAACAAGAACACACAAACAAGATAAACCAAACTTTCACTTTGATTGATTAATCGAACTTGCATACAATGAAAGTGTAAAACATATATTGAACTAAACCTAAAGGCCTCCTTTTATAGATTAAGGAACCTTATACAAGAGTCAACGTATCAGCTATTTTAGGTAAAGATAAACATAAGAAATACATTGTCGAACATATCTTTACTAGAAACATAAAACGTGTAGACTAAGTATCTTATCAGTGCTTGACTTCTTCTTATCAACGCTTGACTTCTTCCTGTCAACGCTTGACTTGAAAACGCTTGATTTCTTCCTATCAACGTCCAAATTCCTCTTGTCAGCGTCTAAGTGTCTTGGCTTCATTTTATTCCCAACAATTATTACAACACTTACAACTGGTGTAGGCGTGGTGTTACCTGATGTTGTGCTGGTGTTGTTGCCAATATTTGGTTGGCTAGTTTGGCCAAAAGGTGGAGGCATAGTATCAAGCATATTAGGATCTTGATTTTAAAAATAAGAACGGTTTATAAAGAGTTTTAGAAATCAAACCGATTTGATACCAATTGGAAGTCCCAAAATACGCCTATTGTTAATATTATAACTCGAATACAAGGATAACACTTAGTGATTTTACTTTTCAAACGTGTAATGCTTTATTAACTTATAAACAAAGTATTACAAAGTGTTATAGATACACTCGTTGAATGACAATAGAGAAAGAACCCCTTGAACAAGTAAACCTGATTTGAGACTCAAGTTTACAAGTGAACCTAGGAGTCGCTAGTTAACAGCTAAGGGACTCCAGAGGTTCAATGGGAGAAAACAGAGATAATTATGATAAGCATAAGGGATCTGTTTGTCTTCTTTCTCACGCCTATTTATAGTGGTACGAGGATGCTTCCTTAGTGGGAGTAGTTGGTACGTCACTTCATTAAATGCATGTCTAAAAGGAGACATACATTTAACCAAATTTTGGTGAACAGTTCTGCCAACTGTTCACTTTATCCCACTAGGGCGTACTAGGCTCTTTATCTTGAATCTTTACTTTGTCCCGTCCAAAGTGCTTTAGATATTCTCCCGCTTATACTATAAAGGATGAGGCAAGTCTTTGCTTGCAAGATCTTCAAAAGGGTCTGGAGTGACCTCTAAGTATTGTCATCTCAGAGGTCCTCAAACACCAAGAACATTCCTTATACATATTAGCTGATCCATAACAACTGGTGGGTATAACTTCAGATAATCTTCGACTTCTCTGACGTTGTCTTTGACTTGAATGTTTCTGGTATAGTCTCTATCGCTGGTCGTCATCAGCGACTCATAACACTTAGTCTAATTTAAAGCAAATCTAGACTGTGCCATAATTAGAACTTTCAATGGCCCAACAGGAAAGGTTATAATGACTTAAATAATTGTAAATCTTATTAGTAAGCAAAACTTTTAGTAAATAAATGTTATTTATTTTGTAGTGAATTTATGTGTTTTAATTGGTTTGAAGAAGTTCTTTGGATAATTTATGTGTTTTGAGAATATAAAATTTGGATTTTGTATATACTAAAAAATAAGGTTGAATTATTTTCGAGAAATATTTTGGCCTGAGTCGTGGCTTGTGCAGTAACGACCTAAGCCGGAGCAACAGCGGTGTCGGCCTGAGCACAAAGAAGCGGTGTCGGCCTGATCCCGGAGCAGCGGCATCGACGACCTGATCCCGGAGCAGCGGCGACCTGAAGTGGTGGTGGACGAATGTTGTGGTGGTTAAAGGTTTATATTACTCATAACAATTACGTAAAACCCTAATTAAGATCAAAGCACACATAGCGGAAGCGTTTAACAAGATCATAATTAATAACACATTCATAATTAATCGAGTTAGAGTTACATACCTTTTAGCTAGAGCAAATCTTTAAGAACACCGACGAATCACGAATTAGGGTTTATATGAAGAACACCAAGATATAGTTTATAATGAAACTATATTACGCTCTTGTATACACGTAATGCAACGGATCAATCGTGAGGCTAGCACTAATAAACCAGAGCTTCAATACTTGTGAATTATAGCTAAATCAAAAATCAAACCGAAACCCTATGTGGGTTAGGGGTTGCGATCGCAAGAAAGAACAAGGAGGGGAGGGACCAAAATTATGAAGGCTTGATGGGGTATTTATAGGATTACATAACTTGTTCTCCAAGCCCTTAATCAAGATTAGGAAACTAATCCTCCTTCCTTTTTTCCCTATATAGCCGCCGGCTATAGTAAACCCCAAGGGGTTTCCGGAACTTTCCGTTCTTGTTTACTTTTCTATATAATTCTATAACGCTCGTTTACACTTAATTTTTAGTTATTAACGATCGTTAAATAAGCTCAGTTTATATTTAATAAATATAATAAATATATTTATAAAAATTAATTAATCCTTTACGTATTGTGTGCAATCCCGTAATCCCGAGTTCGATCCTATCACACGACTATTTAATTTTATGTCCATAAAACTTTCAGCTCCACTTGGATAAAATTCGAATATCGTGATCACACTGATTAGCGTCTAGTTGCACTAACAATGTCACTAGTACAACTCGAGTAAGGTCTCCTGGAAAAAACCTTTTAATGATACATCATCGTTATTATTATCCTTTCATTTCAAATACAACGTTAATAGGATATGGATCTCAGTCATTCCTTCATTAACCATTCTGTTTCTTGTTTACGGATATAGCAAGATTACCAAAACACATTTGGGTGTGGCCATACAAACATCTTACTACTCCCCCGAGGGGCCCAGTTGTATTATACTTCAAAAATAATTTTGAAGGATACAATTCCAATTTTGACTACAAGCGAAACTTACGAACTTTGCAACACTTCTGAAAATAACCCTTATAGCTACCAGTTACGTTTAGCGTTAGGTTATCTCACAGAAATACACTACATTCATAGCAGTTTCCTGGTATCTCAGGTCTAAGGATAACTATTTATGTTTTACTTAATGACAAAGATCCATAAAGTAAAATCATATAGTTGGGATAAGTCCAATATTTGATCCATCAAATATCATCAAACATTGACCAATATACTTTCAAGTATACTCTGTAACTATTTTGAATTGTCTTAGTTTAATAATACTCCCATATTATTAATCGACAACAGACATTTAGAACATAACAATTTATTCATGGATATAAAACATGTAAAATAGGATACAAAATCAAATAATAAAAAATAAACGAAACTCAATCTTTATTTCATCAATTTATTAATGTCTTAACATCCTTTATCCAAATACTAATCAACATATTTATTGCATGAATTCGCTAGCTAGTTGCAGCCCAATAGCCTTGGCATGCTTAACTACCTTTGGTCTAGGCAAAGCCTTAGTAAAAGGATCAACTATGTTATCATCTGTGTGAACTTTTATTAATTTTATTTCACGAGCTTCCACTTGTTCTTGTACGTAGTGATATCTACGTTTAAAGTGTCTGGCGCCTTTCATGACTCCAGGGTTACTGACAAATATTATTGCGGCATAATTATCCCAATACATATCTATTAGGTTTCTATTGCAAGCATCATCCCAAGATCTCCAATGAAACTTCCTAATCCAAACCACATTTAGTTATCTGTATGGCTACCCTCTGAATACCAAAACATTTCTTTTCGTATTCCTAAAATACTGCAGAAAATGTTTAAAAGTAACCCAATGGAGCTACCCTAGATTCTGTTGGTATCTACTGACCAAATTCTGAGCAAACGCCACATAAGGTCTTGTCAATCACCGCCTTTCCACCGCTTACCATCCTCAAACCAACGGTCAAGCCGAGATATCCAACCGTGGATTGAAGCGAATTTTGGAACGTAATATGGGAGAGCATCGTGCCTCGTGGGCCGATAAACTTGATGATGCTCTGTGGGCTTTCCGTACCGCATATAAGACCCCGATTGGTTGTACACCTTATCGTCTTGTGTACGGGAAAGCATGCCACCTCCCTATCGAGCTGGAACATAAGGCATACTGGGCCTTGAAGTGGGCTAACTTCGACATCAAATAAGCCGATGATCTTCGTAAGATTCAACTCAACGAGCTACATGAATTGAGGAATGAAGCTTATGAGAACTCATTGATCTACAAGGAGAAGACCAAGATTATCCACGATGCTAAAATTAAGAACCGAGAGTTCCACGTTGGTGATCAAGTCTTACTTTTTAACTCTCGGTTGAAGATCTTCTCGGGCAAGTTGAAGAGCCGCTGGTCTAGTCCATTCACCATCGCCAATATCTTTCCCTATGGCACCATTGAGCTTTCTCAGCCAAATGGGCCCAATTTTAAGGTGAATGGCCATCGTTTGAAGTTGTACTTTGGTGAGGACATCTCTCATGAGATGATTCCATCCCTCACCACGTTTCCCATGAATTAGTTCGGGACCGAGTCAGGCTCGTGACTTGGTTAACAAAAACAAGCGCTCCTCGGGAGGCAACCCGAGTATCTATACCCCATTTTTTCCCGTTTTTCATCCTAAGTGTAGGGGGAGCTATATAGGTTGCTTGTGTTTGTATGGTGATGTGATTACAGGGATAAGTGCACTTTTGGAATCTTTGAAGAACCGTGCTCCCATGTTATCCGCAAATCCGGTTCTATCTCTCAACTATCGTGATTCAATCCTCTTCATACTCACATTTGAAATTGATCACTCTAGTTGTCTCCTCCTTAACTTGATTTAACCAACGTGCACAATGTCATAAGTGTAAGGGAAGCTTTTCCCACATGCTTAAACATTTTGGACAATGTTTATCTTAAGTGTAGGGGAGACTTCTATCGAAGTTTTAAGTGGACTTTTCCATTAAAGTGCCTTCATTTATCCAGAAAATTCAATTTTTCGACATTTTTCAAAATTTTTAATCTATTTTTGCCTAGTTGTATAGTTGTATTTTCCTTTGTTATGTTTATTTTCTTTCCTTGCTAGAATAAAATTTCAATAAAGTGGTTTTAAATTTTTCAAAATCTGAATATTTTGACTCAACCCGAGTTTACTTATCTAAGTTTACTCTAGCTAGTATCCTTAACGTGTTTAAGTCAAGTTTTGCTAGGCTTTTATACAGGGAGCTTTAAAACGCGAAAGTCTTAACTCTCACGGGTTAAGAACAAGAACTTTTCGCAAGTTCCTATAATTGATCCTAGAGAGTCGTTTATTAAGGGAACTTTAAAACGCAAATTCTAAACTTGAAAGAGTCTAAGAAGATGCAAGATCCTATAGGCGGCTCGAAAACCCAAAACTTTGATTTAATTGGCTAAGCATCCACGAGTCTCATTCCTTGAGATTTTAAATTGTGGAGAACGAGAGATGATAGAGTCAATTATAAGTTTGGTATTCTTTCGTAAATTTATGTGAGTTGATTATAAGCCTATTCTCCCATCGCTTGCTAATAAACTTATCTGCAATAAATAAGGTTGTACTATTTGAAAAGTTACTTAGCTTCTAGCCCAAGATCGTTTAAAAGTTGCTCAATATTAATTAGAGTTCATAGCCAAGGCATAACTTATTGAAGCGGGATGCGAAGATTGGCGAGTTCGAAAAGGCCCTAACAAGGCATGAGGGCTACATTTTGTTGCTAAAGATCCAAAAGTGATGTGAAGAATCATTTATCGAAAATCAATATGAAGGATCGAGACACACGACAAAAAGCAAAAACTCCCCAAAAGTCATGGAGAAGTCTATCCGAAAAGACCCTAGCAAGGTATGAGGATAAATAGATCCAAGTCCTAAAAGGAGGCGGATCGTTGTATATCAAAGTCCAAAATAAAGATTGGAGAAAAATGAAGAAGTCGTGGTCCAAATATGAAGAATCTCTCAAAACTTCAAGTGAAGGAATTCCTATTATGAAGAGAAGACCAGAATATCAAGAACGTCTCTCAAAGATTCGAAGTATGAAGTCGCTGCCAAATATCGGTCCGAGAAAGGTCTCAAATCGTGAAGCGAGTTATGCCAAGATATGAACTTTATGAGGTCCCGAGAAGCAGTTTTAAAAGATTTTGTCCTTTAGCTAACTATTGATCAAATCGTCCCACTTTGTTTTCTGCCTAAATAACTATCGAAATAAGTCAAACAATGCATCCTCGTGATCATTCAAGACAACAATAAAATATAAGAGATACACCTAGGAATAAGGGAGTCTAAGTGAATAATTGGGCCACATGAGTTCGTGTTAGTTTGCTAACTTATAATAACAATGATCTTGTTTTTAAGCTTGGTATGGGGAACGTGAAACTTGAGAATGATGAACATTCATGACAATCTAAAACCCCAATGTAAGTCTTTAAATACTTTACTTGTTTTGTTCTTTTGGTTTCCTTAGTGTTTAGAATTTAATAAATGCCAAGGTGGGTTATTTATGATGAGAAATGTAAACCGTGCTTTAAAATTATAGCATTTCATGAGGGCATGGCAATGTTTAAGTGTAGGGGATTTGATAGGTGTGAAAACACCCATCCTTTTACAACTTATTTCTTGCTAAAACGAGACCAAAACGCGTATTTAATGTCATTTGTTTGGAATTATGCGTGGTTTGTGTGTTTGTTGTGTTTTCAGAGCCAACCGGATAAATATTGAAGAAAACATGGGATTGCACGGGTTTTATCGAAGAAAAAGACGAAAAGACGAAGTCTATAGTCCAAGAGATGCAAAAGATTTGAAGTCAATGGGCCTATTTGAATATTTATCGAAGAAAAGGACCAAAGATGGAAGATTTACATATGTCGAAGAACTCAAGTCTATTAAATGAAGAAATTTAAAGACGAGTTGAATTTATTCGTCGACAAATCCCGAATCGAAATAAAAAACGTCGACTTTTCTGAAAAGACGAGAAGACAAAAAGAAAGGGAGAAAGCCCACTCACCAACCAAAGAGAAGGCCTATAAATAGACCTTCCCTTCACATTTTTTCAACTAGTTTTTCCTTTCTGTTATTTTTCTTCCTAGTTTGTAGGAAACCAACTCCCTTAAGGAGATTGGTGGTTTTTATTTTCTTTGATTCCTTCATAATCTTGTAAGTTTAATCTTTCATTTTGTTTGTTTGAATCTTAATCCTTAATACAAGTTTCCATTTAATCTTTCTTTCTTTTTCTTGTTAATCCAAAGTTCTAAGTTTTTATTTTATTGAGTTTGATCTTCAAAAGTAAGTGGGTTTTGTGTTTTTATTGTTTTGGTTTGATGTTTATGATTAGTAGATGATTAGTGGTTAAATTGGTTTAAGTTTTGGTTAAAAACTAGGTTGATTTTGGTTAAATTCGTCCTTGTGTTAACTCCCTGTTCTTCGCATCTTCAAACTACCCAGATTCCGAATGAAACAAATTTATTCCGGATGAAGGGTTAGTTAAATTATTACGGATCAATGTTTTGTTAAAATTATTCCAAATAAACTAAGTGTTCCGAACCAACGTTTTGGCTTTTATTATTATTCCGAATGAGTCTTGTGTTCTAGTTATTCCGAACCAACAAATTTATTCCGGATCAGTATGTTCATCCGGAATAATCAATATTCCGGGTGAATCGTTTTTGTTCCGAATGAGCATTGTTTAATTATTCCGAATCAGTTATTCCGGATAAAGCACATTATTCCGAGTCAGTGACATTCCGAATGAGTCTTTAGTTTTAAAGTATTCCGAGTGAAGCAAATATTCCGAGTCAAGCAATATATTCCGAATAAAATTTATTCCGGATCAGTCATTATTTCGAATCAGTTTTTATTATTATTCCGAACAAGCATTTTAGTTAATTATTACGAATCAGTTTCTGTATTCCGAATCAGTGAAGTTTATTCCGGATCAGTTCTATATTCCGAATCAACAGCATCATATATTCCGAATCAGATTTTATTCCGCATCAGCATATTATTCCGCATGAGCACCAACATTCTGAACCAAGGCCTTTCAAAGATATTCCGAATCAGTTGTGATATTCCGAATCAGTGATTTGTTCCGAATCAAGCATACATTCCGAATAAGCAGATTATTCCGGATCAGTAGTTTTATTCCGAATCAGTAGTTTTCCAAGGGAAGGTATTTACTGTTTAATTTTAATTTTAATTCAAGTTTTATTTTCAGTAATTGCTTTTAGTTTACTTCTATTATTTCTCGCACTTACCTTTTAAGTAGATATAGATCAAAAGCTCCCCCTTTTTAGTCACCAAGAACAACATTTCCACTTTGAACCGTGATCGATTCGAGAAGATACCAAGAACGAAACAACGAAAAGTATAATTGGGTACGAGCAACACAAAGAAAGATCTTGCAACAAACCTTTTTATTAACTAACTAAAAATCAGTTATTAGTATCTACTGACTAAATTCTGAGCAAACGCCACATAAGGCCTTGTGCATCTTTCAACATACATAATAGATCCTACAGCCGAAGCATAAGGCACCTTCTACATGTATGCCTCCTCTTCAGGAGTTGATTCATCCATCTCATGACTCAGATTATGCTTAACTTCCATAGGTTGAAAACCTTTCTTGGAATTATGCATGTTATACTTCTTCAATATCTTATCAATATAAGCATCTTGACTAAGACCAATTAACCGTCTTTTCCTATCTCGATAGATTTTAATTCCCAGAATATATGCAGCATCTCCCAAATCCTTCATAGAAAAAAATTTACCAAGATAATCCTTAACTTCCTTAAGTCTTGAAATGTTACTTCCTATGATTAATATGTCATCGACATATAAAATTAGGAACACTACATCACTCCCACTAGCTTTGCGATATACACATGGCTCATCACGATTTTGAATAAATCTGAACTTTTTGATTTCTTCATCCAATCGTTTATTCCATTGACGTGATGCTTGCTTCAAACCATAAATAGATCTTTGAAGTTTACACACGCGTTTTGGATATTTAGGATCAACATACCCTTCCGGTTGTTGCATATAGATTTCCTAATCTAAGCGGCCGTTCAAGAAGGAAGTTTTAACATCCATTTGCTATATCTCATAGTCATAGTATGTTGCTATAGCTATGAGAATCCTAATAGCTCGTAAGTTTGCTACCGGAAAAAATGTCTCCTCGTAGTCTACACCAAAAGTTTGAGTAAAACCTTTAGCCACTAAACGTGCTTTATAGGATTGTACTTCACCATCCATGTCGGTTTTCTTCTTGAAAATCCACCTATTTTTCCCTACTTTAGCATTTTTAGGTGCATCTACAAGAATCCAAACATCATTGATTTTCATGGATTTCATTTTCTCATTCATCGCAACTATCCATTTTAACTTTTCTGGATCAAGCATTGCAGATCGATAGTTAGCAGGTTCACCAAGATCCCCTACTTCCTCCTCATCATCCCCTATGTTAAGACATAGTTTGCTTGGCGCACGTATAGTCGTTGCAGACCTACGTAGAGGAATTAATTCCGGTGGAGCTCCCAGACTTTCTGGCTCCATTGGAATTTCTTCGCTAGTATTTTCAGAAGGAAATGTATCTTCTTGAGTTTCTTCAAGATCATAGTTTCTTTCGGATGAAGGGTTAGTTAAATTATTCCGGATCAATGTTTTGTTAAAATTATTCCGAATAAACTAAGTGTTCCGAACCAACGTTTTGGCTTTTATTATTATTCCGAATGAGTCTTGTGTTCTAGTTATTCCGAACCAACAAATTTATTCCGGATCAGTATGTTCATCCGGAATAATCAATATTCCGGGTGAATCGTTTTTGTTCCGAATGAGCATTGTTTAATTATTCCGAATCAGTTATTCCGAATGAGCATAGTTTCTTCCACTGAATTCTTGATTTACAAGATCACTTTCAAGGAAGTCCAAATCACAACATGCTCCCCGTCACTCTCATTGATACTTTCTACAATGGTCTCACTTTTCGTGATCGTGACACGATCAACGCCGCCGCCGGTGGTACTTTTATGAAACGGAGACCGGAGGAGTGTAGAGAGGTGATTGAAAACATGACTACTCACCACAAGAATTGGGATTCATCCGCATCCTCAAGATCTAAAATGAGAGTCAATGTTTCTTCTACTACTTCCAATCCCAAGATAGCCGAACTTACCCGACAAGTCGCGGAGATGAACAAGAATTACATGACCATGGCCACAAACCACTTTCAACAAGCTAAAGCCGTTGCTATTTCTTGTGACACATGTGGTGGTCCTCATTCTTACAATGATTGTCCTTCTACTCAAGGCAATATTTGTGAAAACGTTAACGCGGCATACGGTACTTATCCCACGGGAGGCTATCAAGCTCGTCCTCAAGGAGAACGTAGCTTGCTAAGTTATCGTTCCAACAACTATCTTGCACGACCCGGTTTTACTCCTCAAAACCAAAACCAACAACAAAGCTATAACCGAAATAACCAATCCCAACCTCGTGCTAACAATCAATATCAATCCCAAAGAAACCCATACCCACCTCAAGGAAATTCTCAATCTTACCAAGCTCCACCTATCAATCAACCGATGGCATTGAATCAACACATCGATACGTTCGTTAGGACTAATAGAGAGATGGTGACGAATCATCAGAGTCAATTCATCAACTTTAAGGTAGAAATGGGGAAACAAAGGAGCGATATTCGAGCCGAGCTAAGGAATGACATGGCGAAACAAAGTAATGATATTCGTGCAAACATGAGAGACTCTTTCAGCATTTAAGCGGATAACATACGTGATATGATCGGTTTGCTCTTCCAAGGTAATCAAACCTCTTCTTCGGGTACTCTTCCGAGTAACACCGTTGCGAATCCAAGAGTGGAGATGAAAGCAATCACCACTCGTAGTGAAAAAGGTTATACGGAACCCGAGCTTCCTACACCTCCACCCGTGATTGTGAACAAGGAAAAAGAGCAACTTTCTTTACCTCCTTTGCCTTCTACCCCCATTCCCCCACCACCCGCGGTTGTGAGTGATCCTACCCCCTTAAAGCCTTCCTCTTCATCCGATATACCTTATCCTTCAAGGTTGAGGAAAGAGAAGCAAAAGAGCAAGATGATATTCAAGTTTCAAACTTTCTCAAAATGTTTAAACAATTGAATTTTAACATCTCCTTTTCCGAGGCTCTCACTCACATGCCTAAATATGCGAAGATGTTTAAAGATCTTCTTAGTGACAAGGAGAAGCTTCTTGACATTGCTCAGACCCAACTTAATGAGAATTGCTCCGCCGTTCTCTTAAGGAAATTACCCACCAAACTTGGTGATCCGGTTCGCTTCTTGATTCCTTGCAACTTCCTGGGAGTAGAGAATTGCATGGCCCTAGCCGATCTAGGTGCTAGTATAAACTTAATGCCTTTAAGTGTTTGGAAGGAATTATCTCTCCCCGAGCTAGTCCCCACCAAAATGACTTTGGAATTAGCTAACCGTACGGTTGCTTATCCAGTGGGGATAGCCGAAGACGTCTTCGTTGGCGTTGACAAATTCACCTTCCCGGCGGATTTTGTTGTCGTTGACTACGAGATGGATCCTCGTGTTCCATTAATCGTTGGACGTCCCTTCTTGAGGACCGGTCGCACTCTCATTGATGTAGCCGCGGGCGAAATAATCATGAGAGTTGGTGACGTTAAAATTGTCTTCAACATGGGTAAGATTTCTAAGCAACCTTATTCATATGAGAGTGTTAATGCTATTGATGTTCTCGATGAGGCTTGTGAAGAACACTTTCATGATGCTTGCAAAAGTAATCTCTCTTCTCTACCTAATGTTGAGACCGTTGCCTCAATTGCTCCGTCATTGACTCCTTTTGGAGAAAGTGACTTTCTTTTGGATGAATTTGAAGCTAGCTTGGGTCCACTTGATCTTAAGTATGATGATTCTCCCACCGATTGGGAAGAAGACATTCGTACAATTGAGAAACTTCTCAATGAAGACCCGTTTTCTCCTCCTTCTCCTAAAGAGGTGACTAATGATGATCCATCGTTAGTTACACCATCTATTGAGGATCCTCCCACTCTTGAGCTTAAGGACTTACCTACCCATCTCGAGTATGTTTTCTTAGAAGGCATTGATCAACTTCCCGTTATCATTGCTAAGGACTTAAAAGCCGATGAGAAAACTCGTCTCATCGAAGTTCTCAAGAAACATAAAAGAGCTATCGCTTGGAAAATCACCGATATTCGCGGAATTGATCCTCACTTTTGCACACATAAAATTCTCATGGAGGACGACTTTAAGCCCACAATTCAAAGCCAACGAAGGGTGAATCCTAAAATCCATGACGTTATCAAAAAAGAGGTTATCAAACTTCTTGACGCGGGCATGATTTACCCTATTTCGGATTCACCATGGGTTAGTCCAATCCATTGTGTGCCTAAGAAAGGCGGAATCACCGTTGTGCCCAATGCAAACAACGTGTTGATTCCTACTCGTCTCGTTACAGGGTGGAGAGTTTGTATAGACTATCGCAAACTCAATGATGCCACGAGAAAGGATCATTTCCCTCTTCCTTTTATGGACCAAATGCTTGAACGTTTAGCGGGTAATGAATATTACTGCTTTCTAGATGGTTTCTCGGGTTATTTCCAAATACCCATCGATCCCCAAGATCAAGAGAAGACAACATTCACTTGTCCCTATGGCACATTTGCTTACAAAAGAATGCCTTTTGGCTTATGCAATGCCCCCGGGACTTTCCAAAGGTGCATGTTGGCTATCTTCTATGACATGGTTGAGCAAACCATGGAAGTCTTCATGGATGATTTCTCGGTCTTTGGGGATTCCTTCTCTTCTTGCCTTGCCAATTTAGAACGTATGCTTAAGCGGTGCAAAGACACTCGCCTTGTTCTCAATTGGGAAAAATGCCATTTTATGGTAAAAGAAGGCATTGTGCTAGGACACAAAATCTCAAAAGCCGGTCTTGAAGTGGACCATGCTAAAGTGGATGTCATAGCCAAATTACCTCCACCTTCAACCGTGAAGGGTGTGAGAAGTTTTCTTGGTCATGCGGGGTTCTACCGTCGATTTATCAAAGATTTTTCAAAAATCGCTTGCCCGATGAACCACGTCTTGGAAAAAGATACTCCTTTTATCTTTTCTAAAGAGTGTAATGAAGCCTTCAACCTTCTTAAGGATAAGCTAACTAAGGCACCGGTCTTGGTTACCCCTAATTGGGAGCTACCCTTTGAGTTGATGTGCGATGCTAGCGACTTTGCTATTGGTGCGGTTTTGGGACAAAGGATCAACAAACACTTCCAACCAATCCATTATGCTAGCAAGACAATGACGGGGGCTCAATTGCATTATACGACAACCGAAAAAGAGCTTTTAGCTGTTGTCTATGCTTTTGAAAAATTTCGCCCCTACCTTGTTTTATCCACCACCATCGTATACACGGACCATTCCGCGTTGAAGTACTTGATGACTAAGCACGACTCTAAGCCAAGACTTCTTCGCTGGGTTTTACTCCTTCAAGAATTTAACATTGAAATTCGTGACAAAAAGGGAGCTGAAAACCTAGCCACGGATCATCTAAGTAGACTTGAGGATCCATATCAAGGGGATCATCCAAACAAAGAGATCAATGAATCTTTTCCCCTTGAGACCTTACTGTCTATTTGTGCCAATCTTAATGACACCCCGTGGTTTGCCGACATTGCAAACTACTTAGCGGGTGGGGTTCTCATCAAAGGGTTAACATCCCAACAAAAGAAAAAGTTCTTGAATGATGTTAAGACTTACTTTTGGGATGACCCTTTTCTTTTTAAACAATGCGCTGATTTGATTATTCACCGATGTGTTGACGGACGGGCAGCTTTAGACATTCTCGAGGCTTGCCACAAAGGACCCACCGGTGGTCACTTTGGTCCCAACTACACCGCTAAAAAAGTGTTTGACTCGGGATTCTATTGGCCCACCATTTATCGTGACGCTCACGCAATGGTTAAAAACTGTGATGATTGCCAAAGACAAGGCAAAATCACACATAAAGATGAGATGCCTCAAAATTTCATACAAGAATGTGAAATCTTTGATGTATGGGGCATCGACTTTATGGGGTCATTCCCTTCTTCTAAAGGAAACAAATACATCCTTGTCGCCGTTGACTACGTTTCTAAATGGGTTGAAGCCAAAGCTTTACCCACTAACAACACGAGGGTGGTTTGTAATTTCTTGAAACAACTGTTTGCTCGATTCGGTGTTCATCGTGCTATAATCAGTGACCGCGGGACTCATTTTTGCAATGATCAATTTGCAAGAGTCATGGCTAAGTATGGTGTCAATCACCGCCTTTCCACCGCTTACCATCCTCAAACCAACGGTCAAGCCGAGATATCCAACCGTGGATTGAAGCGAATTTTGGAACGTACTGTGGGAGACCATCTTGCCTCGTGGGCCGATAAACTTGATGATGCTCTGTGGGCTTTCCGTACTGCATATAAGACCCCGATTGGTTGTACACCTTATCGTCTTGTGTACGGGAAAGCATGCCACCTCCCTATCGAGCTGGAACATAAGGCATACTGGGCCTTGAAGTGGGCTAACTTCGACATCAACAAAGCCGATGATCTTCGCAAGATTCAACTCAACGAGCTACATGAATTGAGGAATGAAGCTTACGAGAACTCATTGATCTACAAGGAGAAGACCAAGATTATCCACGATGCTAAAATTAAGAACCAAGAGTTCCACGTTGGTTATCAAGTCTTACTTTTTTAACTCTCGGTTGAAGATCTTCTCGGGCAAGTTAAAGAGCCGCTGGTCTGGTCCATTCACCACCGCCAATATCTTTCCCTATGGCACCATTGAGCTTTCTCAGCCAAATGGGCCCAATTTTAAGGTGAATGGCCAGCGTTTGAAGTTGTACTTTGGTGAGGACATCTCTCATGAGATGATTCCATCCCTCACCACGTTTCCCATGAATTAGTTCGGGACCGAGTCAGGCTCGTGACTTGGTTAACAAAAACAAGCGCTCCTCGGGAGGCAACCCGAGTATCTATCCCCCCTTTTTCCCGTTTTTAATCCTAAGTGTAGGGGGAGCTATATAGGTTGCTTGTGTTTGTATGGTGATGTGATTACAGGGATAAGTGCACTTTTGGAATATTTGAAGAACCGTGCTCCCATGTTATCCGCAAATCCGGTTCTATCTCTCAACTATCGTGATTCAATCCTCTTCATACTCACATTTGAAATTGATCACTCTAGTTGTCTCCTCCTTAACTTGATTTAACCAACGTGCACAATGTCATAAGTGTAAGGGAAACTTTTCACACATGCTTAAACATTGAGGACAATGTTTATCTTAAGTGTAGGGGAGACTTCAATCGAAGTTTTAAGTGGACTTTTCCATTAAAGTGCCTTCATTTATCCGGAAAATTCAATTTTTCGACATTTTTCAAAATTTTTAATCTATTTTGGCCTAGTTGTATAGTTGTATTTTCCTTTGTTATGTTTATTTTCTTTCCTTGCTAGAATAAAATTTCAATAAAGTGGTTTTAAATTTTTCAAAATCTGAATATTTTGACTCAACCTGAGTTTACTTATCTAAGTTTACTCTAGCTAGTATCCTTAACGTGTTTAATTCAAGTTTTGCTAGGCTTTTATATAGGGAGCTTTAAAACGCGAAAGTCTTAACTCTCACGGGTTAAGAACAAGAACTTTTCGCAAGTTCCTATAATTGATCCTAGAGAGTCGTTTATCGAGGGAACTTTAAAACGCAAATTCTAAACTTTAAAGAGTCTAAGAAGATGCAAGATCCTATAGGCGGCTCGAAAACCCAAAACTTTGATTTAATTGGCTAAGCATCCACGAGTCTCATTCCTGGAGATTTTAATTTGTGGAGAACGAGAGATGATAGAGTCAATTATAAGTTTGGTATTCTTTCGTGAATTTATGTGAGTTGATTATAAGCCTATTCTCCCATCGCTTGCTAATAAATTTTGTGACACCCTAGAATCGAGGTCATTAACGATACCCTAAATTACGCTAATTTTTGAAATTTTTAATAAATTTTAATTTCTATACTTATAAGTATTTTGGTTAAAGCCGATGTTCGAGGTTATAATTTTTACGTTTGACGTTTTGAGAAGGACGATGACGATTACGATCCCGAGGGATGCCCAATTTTATATAATTATTGACGATTTATCGATAATGTAATTTTTCGAGAATTTTATTTACGGTTCGTGTTAAGTTGAGTCGGGTGAGTTTTATAGCCTTCCGAGTACATTTAAAGTATCCCAAAAATATTTTGGAGTGTTCGGGAAGATTTCCGACTCCCGTAAAATTTTCAAAATCGACAAATGAGTCGAACCCGCAAAGTTTTGAGGACGTTTTTCATTTAAGGACAAAAGAAACTAAAAATTGCCAAAAGGCCCCTCCCAACCCATCAAAAAGGCCAAAGTTTGTCATAAACACAAACACACACAACACTTTCACCAAAATTTGAGCTCTCTCTCCCTCCTTTCTTCCCATATCCGACGGACACCCCAAACCCACCAAAAATCCACCAAAAATCTTTTTCCACTTGATTTTCTTAAAATCCAAGGTAAGACCACATCTAGTTTGGTCATTCCCTACACATTCATGTGCTCAAATCCCACATGAATTGACAAAAAATTTCCAAGATTTTTCCATATGATCCAAATTCGTTTTTGTGGCTAAATAAGCTAATGCATGTTGATTTTAAGTGTTATGGAGGCAAGAACACCAAGAAAACCCACCAAAATTAATTTGGTTGTGGTGATTGGGTCACCCAAACCCCACGACAATGGGGGTGTTTGGGAAGCCATGGTGGTTGTTGATTTTGCATGTTATTCTTGTGTTTGGTTTGATGTTTAAGGGTGTTTTACATAGGTGTTAGTGGTTGCATGTCCATTTTCTTTGATTCTTGATTTTGAGTTTGGTTGATCAATAGGGGTAGGACTGAATATTGATGTTAGGATATGTTTGGGAAGGCTTAGGATGATGTTTAGTGGTGGTTAGAAGGCTTGGAATCGAGCCTAAGTGCGTTTTTGGTATGGTCATTTTTAGGCAGAAACATTTGGTCCATTTTATAAAAATGATTTTTGTTCCAGGTCTTGAAAACTAAATATAGTGATAGAGGATCTTTCTAGCTTTAATTTGGTATAAGGTAGAGCCCGTGACTCAAAACGAGCTAAAAGTTATGACATTTTAAAGATCGGGTACCGGGAGACGAGGACTTTCATAATCCGAATTTGTGCAAAGTTTTAGTCAAATCCCGAGGGTCACAAGTATAAATTGGTAAATGGTCAAGGGTCAAAATTTGGTCCCTAACCTGTACAAATGGGTCTATATGTTGACTTAGGAGTCAAAGAAGTCAAAGGCATTTTTCATATAGGTCAAAGAGGTCAAAATTGGTCGAAGCGCAATTTCAGCCCGTAAAATGTAGTCGTGGAAAAGAGTTGCGTAACGGGTCGTAAAAGTAAAAACTTTTATTGGGCTTAAAAACATGTTATCTACAGGTCTTATAGGATTTTTGGAAATTTTGTCAAATTTTATAAGTGTGGTTTAATAAGGTAAAACAACCCGTACTTTAGTCAAGTACCGGCGAGAATGGGTAAAAATGGACAACATAAGTAATAAGAACGAATGGGATAAAATGAGTGATACTTGTTGTTTTTGTTTTTGGCGTGAGTTATACTTGTCCTAAGTGACTAGTATATATGTATTTATACAGTACCGTAAGTATTTAAATGAGATTACTCATTACGCGTTATTTGTGATAGGTGTTGAATTAACCGGACATCCGTTTCGTCGTCAGTGATCATCCCTCGAACTACCGACTACTTAAGATATAAGGTGTGAATTTATAGCCTCGCTTATATTTATTTCAAATTGTTTTACCCGCGAGGGAAATGCATGCTAGTTTTTAAAAGGAACGTATATCATGAATGATTGTTAGACCCGAAAGTTACCTTAGAAATTGTGTTGAGTACCAAAGTTGCAAAAGTCCCTAAAATCATGAACTATTAACTATTGTCCTGCCCTCGAGTAGGGGGAAATAGCCGCTTATGCAATTTGTAGTACTACGGGGTTAACGACCCAATGCTAGCCGAGAAGCTGTACTTATAGTAAGTTCTGCGGTAGATTATTTTGTATGAGAAATAAGGTATAATTGCAACTGATGCCTTTAGAAGGGGCACTGGTTTCATCTGAATTACGCCGGTATTATTACGCGGGTGATTGAGTTAACGGATTAGTGTCATGAGCTTAAACACAATTGTCAGTATCCTGATTATAGTTTGTTTGATCGACAAGACTATAAATGATCACGAATGGTTTTTACTATATATACGTTCAAATGGATTGTAAAACCTATGAATTCCACTCAACGTTTTCGTTGACCAAATTTTTGGCATGTGTTTCAGGTAACCGCTGAGGTGTAGGATGGAGCATGCATGGGATGGATGTTGTGTGTATGGCTTGGTGTCCGCTTGTTTTTCCCTCCTTTTCTACTTAAACAATTTTTAAGTTTAATGTTATGTTGTTGTAAAACTGAAGTTTTGGGTTGAGATTCATGGGGACCGAAAACGTTAAACTCTGTGCACTATTTGGGGTTGGAAAAACTGTGGACATGTATCATCTAACAATTTTAAATTTCAAGTTTTAAGTTGACGTATTTTTAGCGTCGTTTGATATATCTTGTGTGCAATGAATACTGTGTAGCACCCATTGTTGTAGTTCCGCTGCGCATAGCAATTGTGGGGGTGTTACAGATTGGTAATCAGAGCCACGAGTTATAGAGAACTAGGTCGTTTTTGAAAATCCTAAACTATAACTTTTGGTGTCGTAAGAAAGGGTCCAAGCACACACAACTATCCTGCATGGCTCCGGTAAGATTTATTGTTGTATTTATGGCATTTGACGTATACTTTTGAGTAAAGTATATATGTGGGTAATTATTACGTAAGTATGGAATTACTATATGTAGACGTTGAATTTTACGTGAAATATCCGACATCGTAATTTTTGTATTAATCATGCATGAGCATCATATTATTACATTTCGGGCATATGTACCACCTTTGCATTGCATTTACATGCATGTATTTATAAATATTGTATAATTACTTATATACCCTCCGAAATTCGCTGTTATTGCAGGAATGGCCGAGGTACCGCCTAACGATAACGGAAACGATGTACAAGCCCAGGACCCCGACCCAAGGAGAACTACTTGCCCCACGCCTATGCGTACTTCCCATCTGGTTGGTGTACCAGATATACCCAGAAGAGCCGAAGGTGCAATGAGCGCAAATTCTCTTCATCAAGGCATCCCAAGAATTTGCTGTCCCGGACCGAGGAATTATCATTTTGTACGACGGACTGTGAGAGGTTTGGAAGGATCGATGTGCATGAGGTATGTAGTGGAATCAAGGGTGGTCAGTAGGTTCGACGAGAATGATCAGGCGGATGAAAGACTGTTGGAAAGGACTGCAAGGATTGAGTATGACGGGAATGTGAACAAAAGTGACATCAACAGTTTAAGATCAATGGTTGCGAATTTAAGTGCTAGTCTTGACCGTGTTAGGGAGGATCAGGTGAGGTTGTCGAGGATGCAGAGTTGGGAGCATCGTGTGAGGGATTCATTGCCCCCGGATTGGAGATTCGTGGACGATTTAGAGATGGAGGCGAACGACTTTATGATTCAGCCGCCTACTAGAGGTGCTTGTATTACGGTGGGAAGTCAGGTAGCGATTGAGTGTGGATCCACATCAGGGACGAGAAAGGAAACAGAATGTGGGCCAGAGGAGGAATTGGGGCAATTGGAGGACGAGTTGAGGCATTTGACCTTGAAGAACAACGATATAGCTGCCTACACCAGGAGATTCAATGAGTTAAGTCTTTTGTGTCCGGACATATTTGCCAATGATGCCAAGAAAATGAAGCAGTATATTAAGGGTTTATCTAGCAACATCAAAGGTGAAACAACTTCGTCAAAACCTGGAACGTTTGATGAAGCGGTTCAAATGGCTCACGCTTTGATGGACGTTAAGCTTCAGGACAAGCAGAACTACATTGCTGAGGGCAACAAAAGGAAATGGGAAGCAGCACAAAGTAACCAATCCCAAGGCCAGAACCGAGGTGGAAATCGAAACAACCATGGGCCGAACCGTAATCAACAGTTTAATCAGAGAAGGAACAAAGGGATGAGGGCAGTGACGAATCCTAGAGGTGTGAAAGTGAATCCCCATTGTGGAAAGTGCAACTTGTATCATGTTGGAAATTGCCCGCCGGCATGCGGCAAGTGTGGAAAGGCAGGTCATAGGACATCTGGTTGTCGAACGGGAGGAGTAGCCACTGGGGCTAATGCTATTAGGATGAGGGGATGTTATAGCTGTGGAGAAAGGGGTCATGTGCAAGCGAATTGCCCGAAGACAGGAAACAGGCGGGGAGGTAATAATGCGGCAGCTGTGTATCAAGTGGGAACTGCTGATAAACCACAGGGTCCAAATGTGGTTACCGGTACGTTTTTGCTAGACGCTTGTTATGCTAGTATTTTATTTGATTCTGGCTCCGACAAGAGTTTTGTAGACGTTAGATTTAGTCGTCATATTGATAGAGAACCGGTGTTGTTAACGACTAGTTATAATGTTGAATTAGCCGATGGAAAAATTGTTAGTACGAATTCTATACTGAGAGGGTGTACCTTGAAGTTAGGAAATTACGCTTTTAAAATCGACTTGATGCCTATAGAGCTAGGATCATTTGACGTGATTGTGGGAATGGATTGGCTAATGGCGCATAGTGCTACGATCGTCTGTGGTGAGAGGTTGGTTCAGATTCCGCTGAGGAATAGGGTTTTGACGGTTAAAGGAGACGAATGCACTTCTCGTTTGAAGGTGATTTCGTGTTTGAAAATGATGAAGTACGTGGAGAGCGGATGCGATGTGTTTTTGGCACAGGTTTCGAGCGATGGTGATGTAGAGGCGAGGATCGACGAGGTACCAGTTATTTGCGAGTATCCGGACGTTTTTCCAGACGAGTTGCCAGGTTTACCGCCTACCCGTGAGGTCGAGTTTCGAATTGATTTAGTGCCAGGAGCTGCGCCGGTTGCACGTGCACCTTATCGCTTAGCACCATCTGAGTTAAAGGAGTTATCGGATCAATTGAAGGAATTGATGGACAAAGGATTTATTAGGCCGAGCTCATCACCTTGGGGAGCGCCAGTGTTGTTCGTAAAGAAGAAGGATGGTTCGTTTAGGATGTGTATCGACTATAGGGAACTCAATAAGCTGACGGTTAAGAATCGGTACCCATTACCGAGGATTGATGATTTGTTCGATCAATTGCAAGGTTCCAGTGTATACTCAAAGATCGATTTAAGATCAGGGTATCATCAACTGCGTGTAAGAGAGGAGGATATTCCTGTAACCGCCTTTCGTACGCGGTATGGACACTTTGAATTTCGAGTGATGCCGTTTGGGTTGACGAACGCGCCTGCTGTATTCATGGACCTTATGAATCGCGTGTGCAAGCCGTATCTAGATAAGTTTGTTATTGTTTTCATCGATGACATACTTATTTACTCTAAGAGTAGGGAGGAGCACGAGAAGCACCTGAGAAAGATTTTGGAGTTGTTAAGGAAGGAGAAGCTGTATGCAAAATTCTCTAAGTGTGAGTTTTGGTTGGAATCAGTGCAGTTTCTAGGTCATGTGATTGATAGTGAGGGAGTTCGTGTAGACCCTGCTAAGATCGAAGCAATCAGGGAATGGTCAGCACCGACGACGCCGACTGAAGTTCGACAATTTCTGGGTTTAGCGGGGTATTATCGAAGGTTTATCGAAGGATTTTCGTTGATTGCGAAACCATTGACGAGGCTTACCGAAAAAGAATAGGGTGTACGAATGGGGAAAAGAGGAAGAGCTTGCTTTCGAAACGCTCAAGGATAAGTTATGTTCCGCGCCGATTTTATCATTGCCTGAAGGAACCGAAGACTTCGTGGTGTATTGTGATGCGTCTCGTAAAGGTTATGGAGCGGTATTAATGCAACGTGAAAAGGTGATAGCTTACGCGTCGAGGCAATTAAGGAAGAATGAGGAGAACTACACGACGCACGATTTGGAATTAGGAGCGGTAGTTTTTGCGTTAAAGCTGTGGAGACACTATCTGTATGGGACAAAGTGTGTTGTATTCACTGATCACAAGAGTTTGCAGCACATTTTAGATCAAAAGGAGTTGAATATGCGACAAAGACGATGGGTTGAACTATTGAGTGATTATGACTGCGAAATTCGCTACCACCCTGGGAAGGCGAATGTTGTAGCGGATGCATTGAGTAGGAAAGAACGGGAGAAACCTTTGAGGGTTAGAGCTTTAGTGATGAGTGAGAGCGTTGACTTAACCGAAACCATACTGAAGGCTCAGGAGAGAGGATTAATGAAAGGGAATGTTGAAGCCGAAAACTTGGGACGAATGTTGAAACCTCTTTTCGTGATTAGGTCTGACGGACTAAGATATTTTGAGAATCGGATTTGGTTACCACTGTGTTCATCTGAGGAAGGAAAGCCTGGAGTTCGAGAATTGGTTATGAATGAGTCGCATAAGTCGAAATATTCGATACATCCTGGATCGGATAAGATGTACCACGACCTGAAGAAAGTTTATTGGTGGCCGAATATGAAGGCGGATATTGCTCGTTACGTTAGTAAGTGTTTAACTTGCGCGAAGGTTCAGGCAGAACATAAGAAACCATCTGGATTGTTGGTACAACCGGAAATCCCAGAATGGAAATGGGAGAAAATCGCAATGGATTTCGTGACGGGTTTACCTAGGACTCCTAGTGGATGCGACATGATATGGGTAATTGTGGACAGGTTGACGAAATCTGCTCATTTCTTACCTATGAAGAAGACGGACAGCATGGAAAGACTCGCCAGCGTGTACGTGAAGGAGATCGTCTGTAGACATGGAGTACCGTTATCGATCATTTCGGATCGCGATAGTAGATTTACGTCGGAATTTTGGAAATCGCTTCAACGTGCGATGGGCACTGAACTGAGTTTAAGCACGGCTTATCACCTGGAAACTGACGGCCAGAGTGAACGAACGATTCAAACGATGGAGGACATGCTCCGAGCATGCGTGATCGATTTTGGAGGAAGTTGGGAACGCCACTTGCCTCTGGTGGAATTTTCGTACAATAATAGTTATCACGCGAGTATCAAGGCAGCACCGTTCGAAGCATTGTATGGAAGAAAGTGTAGATCGCCCGTGTGTTGGAGTGAAGTAGGGGAAAGTCAATTGACTGGACCCGAAATGGTTTTAGAAACGACAGAGAAGATCGTGCAGATCAAGAACCGACTACTTGCTGCGAGAAGCCGACAGAAGAGTTATGCCGATAACCGAAGGAAACCGTTGGAGTTTGAAGTTGGAGATATGGTTATGCTCAAGGTATCGCCGTGGAAGGGTGTAATTCGTTTTGGAAAGAAAGGAAAGTTGAGTCCGAGGTATATTAGACCGTTTAAGATCGTTGAACGAATTGGACCGGTAGCGTACAAGTTAGAATTGCCGACCGAACTTAGTGCTATTCATGACACGTTTCACGTATCGAACCTGAAGAAGAGTTTGGCGGACAAGGAATTGGTGATTCCTTTGGACGAGATTCGACTGGACGACAAAATGCACTTTGTGGAAGAACCTGTGGAAATTATGGACCAGGAGGTCAAGCGGTTGAAGCGTAGTAGGATTCCCATTGTGAAGGTCCGATGGAATTCTAAGCGTGGACCGGAATACACCTGGGAACGTGAGGACTTTTTCAAGGAAAGGTATCCTCATCTGTTCCAGTAAGACGAAATGTGAGTACAAGAAGAGGCTAGCGCCGGGACGTCGCTCTCTTTAAGGAGGGGTGGATGTGACACCCTAGAATCGAGGTCATTAACGATACCCTAAATTACGCTAATTTTTGAAATTTTTAATAAATTTTAATTTCTATACTTATAAGTATTTTGGTTAAAGCCGATGTTCGAGGTTATAATTTTTACGTTTGACGTTTTGAGAAGGACGATGACGATTACGATCCCGAGGGATGCCCAATTTTATATAATTATTGACGATTTATCGATAATGTAATTTTTCGAGAATTTTATTTACGGTTCGTGTTAAGTTGAGTCGGGTGAGTTTTATAGCCTTCCGAGTACATTTAAAGTATCCCAAAAATATTTTGGAGTGTTCGGGAAGATTTCCGACTCCCGTAAAATTTTCAAAATCGACAAATGAGTCGAACCCGCAAAGTTTTGAGGACGTTTTTCATTTAAGGACAAAAGAAACTAAAAATTGCCAAAAGGCCCCTCCCAACCCATCAAAAAGGCCAAAGTTTGTCATAAACACAAACACACACAACACTTTCACCAAAATTTGAGCTCTCTCTCCCTCCTTTCTTCCCATATCCGACGGACACCCCAAACCCACCAAAAATCCACCAAAAATCTTTTTCCACTTCATTTTCTTAAAATCCAAGGTAAGACCACATCTAGTTTGGTCATTCCCTACACATTCATGTGCTCAAATCCCACATGCATTGACAAAAATTTTCCAAGATTTTTCCATATGATCCAAATTCGTTTTTGTGGCTAAATAAGCTAATGCATGTTGATTTTAAGTGTTATGGAGGCAAGAACACCAAGAAAACCCACCAAAATTAATTTGGTTGTGGTGATTGGGTCACCCAAACCCCACGGCAATGGGGGTGTTTGGGAAGCCATGGTGGTTGTTGATTTTGCATGTTATTCTTGTGTTTGGTTTGATGTTTAAGGGTGTTTTACATAGGTGTTAGTGGTTGCATGTCCATTTTCTTTGATTCTTGATTTTGAGTTTGGTTGATCAATAGGGGTAGGACTGAATATTGATGTTAGGATATGTTTGGAAAGGCTTAGGATGATGTTTAGTGGTGGTTAGAAGGCTTGGAATCGAGCCTAAGTGCGTTTTTGGTATGGTCATTTTTAGGCAGAAACATTTGGTCCATTTTATAAAAATGATTTTTGTTCCAGGTCTTGAAAACTAAATATAGTGATAGAGGATCTTTCTAGCTTTAATTTGGTATAAGGTAGAGCCCGTGACTCAAAACGAGCTAAAAGTTATGACATTTTAAAGATCGGGTACCGGGAGACGAGGACTTTCATAATCCGAATTTGTGCAAAGTTTTAGTCAAATCCCGAGGGTCACAAGTATAAATTGGTAAATGGTCAAGGGTCAAAATTTGGTCCCTAACCTGTTCAAATGGGTCTATATGTTGACTTAGGAGTCAAAGAAGTCAAAGGCATTTTTCATATAGGTCAAAGAGGTCAAAATTGGTCGAAGCGCAATTTCAGCCCGTAAAATGTAGTCGTGGAAAAGAGTTGCGTAACGGGTCGTAAAAGTAAAAACTTTTATTGGGCTTAAAAACATGTTATCTACAGGTCTTATAGGATTTTTGGAAATTTTGTCAAATTTTATAAGTGTGGTTTAATAAGGTAAAACAGCCCGTACTTTAGTCAAGTACCGGCGAGAATGGGTAAAAATGGACAACATAAGTAATAAGAACGAATGGGATAAAATGAGTGATACTTGTTGTTTTTGTTTTTGGCGTGAGTTATACTTGTCCTAAGTGACTAGTATATATGTATTTATACAGTACCGTAAGTATTTAAATGAGATTACTCATTACGCGTTATTTGTGATAGGTGTTGAATTAACCGGACATCCGTTTCGTCGTCAGTGATCATCCCTCGAACTACCGACTACTTAAGATATAAGGTGTGAATTTATAGCCTCGCTTATATTTATTTCAAATTGTTTTACCCGCGAGGGAAATGCATGCTAGTTTTTAAAAGGAACGTATATCATGAATGATTGTTAGACCCGAAAGTTGCCTTAGAAATTGTGTTGAGTACCAAAGTTGCAAAAGTCCCTAAAATCATGAACTATTAACTATTGTCCTGCCCTCGAGTAGGGGGAAATAGCCGCTTATGCAATTTGTAGTACTACGGGGTTAACGACCCAATGCTAGCCGAGAAGCTGTACTTATAGTAAGTTCTGCGGTAGATTATTTTGTATGAGAAATAAGGTATAATTGCAACTGATGCCTTTAGAAGGGGCACTGGTTTCATCTGAATTACGCCGGTATTATTACGCGGGTGATTGAGTTAACGGATTAGTGTCATGAGCTTAAACACAATTGTCAGTATCCTGATTATAGTTTGTTTGATCGACAAGACTATAAATGATCACGAATGGTTTTTACTATATATACGTTCAAATGGATTGTAAAACCTATGAATTCCACTCAACGTTTTCGTTGACCAAATTTTTGGCATGTGTTTCAGGTAACCGCTGAGGTGTAGGATGGAGCATGCATGGGATGGATGTTGTGTGTACGGCTTGGTGTCCGCTTGTTTTTCCCTCCTTTTCTACTTAAACAATTTTTAAGTTTAATGTTATGTTGTTGTAAAACTGAAGTTTTGGGTTGAGATTCATGGGGACCGAAAACGCTAAACTCTGTGCACTATTTGGGGTTGGAAAAACTGTGGACATGTATCATCTAACAATTTTAAATTTCAAGTTTTAAGTTGACGTCTTTTTAGCGTCGTTTGATATATCTTGTGTGCAATGAATACTGTGTAGCACCCATTGTTGTAGTTCCGCTGCGCATAGCAATTGTGGGGGTGTTACAGATTTATCTGCAATAAATAAGGTTGTACGATTTGAAAAGTTACTTAACTTCTAGCCCAAGATCGTTTAAAAGTTGCTCGATATTAATTAGAGTTCATAGCCAAGGCATAACTTATTGAAGCGGGATGCGAAGATTGGCGAGTCCGAAAAGGCCCTAACAAGGCATGAGGGCTACATTTTGTTGCTAAAGATCCAAAAGTGATGTGATGAATCATTTATCGAAAATCAATATGAAGGATCGAGACACACGACGAAAAGCAAAAACTCCCCAAAAGTCATGGAGAAGTCTATCCGAAAAGACCATAGCAAGATATGAGGATAAATAGATCCAAGTCCTAAAAGGAGGCGGATCGTTGTATATCAAAGTCCAAAATAAAGATTGGAGAAAAATGAAGAAGTCGTGGTCCAAATATGAAGATTCTCTCAAAACTTCAAGTGAAGGAATTCCTATTATGAAGAGAAGACCATAATTTCAAGAACGTCTCTCATAGATTCGAAGTATGAAGTCGCTGCCAAATATCGGTCCGAGAAAGGTCTCAAATCGTGAAGCGAGTTATGCCAAGATATGAACTTTATGAGGTCCCGAGAAGCAGTTTTAAAAGATTTTGTCCTTTAGCTAACTATTGATCAAATCGTCCCACTTTGTTTTCAGCCTAAATAACTATCAAAATAAGTCAAACAATGCATCCTCGTGATCATTCAAGACAACAATAAAATATAAGAGATACACCTAGGAATAAGGGAGTCTAAGTGAATAATTGGGCCACATGAGTTCGTGTTAGTTTGCTAACTTATAATAACAATGATCTCGTTTTTAAGCTTGGTATGGGGAACGTGAAACTTGAGAATGATGAACATTCATGACAATCTAAAACCCCAATGTAAGTCTTTAAATACTTTACTTGTTTTGTTCTTTTGGTTTCCTTAGTGTTTAGAATTTAATAAAGGCCAAGGTGGGTTATTTATGATGAGAAATGTAAACCGTGCTTTAAAATTATAGCATTGCATGAGGGCATGGCAATGGTTAAGTGTAGGGGATTTGATAGGTGTGAAAACACCCATCATTTTACCACTTATTTCTTGCTAAAACGAGACCAAAACGCGTATTTAATGTAATTTATTTGGAATTATGCGTGGTTTGTGTGTTTGTTGTGTTTTCAGAGCCAACCGGATAAATATTGATGAAAACATGGGATTGCACGGGTTTTATCGAAGAAAAAGACGAAAAGACGAAGTCTATAGTCCAAGAGATGCAAAAGATTTGAAGTCAATGGGCCTATTTGAAGATTTATCGAAGAAAAGGACCAAAGATGGAGGATTTACATATGTCGAAGAACTCAAGTCTATTAGATGAATAAATTTAAAGACGAGTTGAATTTATTCGTCGACATCCCGAATCGAAATTAAAAACGTCGACTTTTCTGAAAAGACGAGAAGACAAAGCCCACTCACCAACCAAAGAGAAGGCCTATAAATAGAACTTCCCTTCACATTTTTTCAACTAGTTTTTCCTTTCTGTTATTTTTCTTCCTAGTTCGTAGGAAACCAACTCCCTTAAGGAGATTGGTGGTTTTTATTTTCTTTGATTCCTCCATAATCTTGTAAGTTTAATCTTTCATTTTGTTTGTTTGAATCTTAATCCTTAATACAAGTTTCCATTTAATCTTTCTTTCCTTTTCTTGTTAATCCAAAGTTCTAAGTTTTTATTTTATTGAGTTTGATCTTCAAAAGTAAGTGGGTTTTGTGTTTTTATTGTTTTTGTTTGATGTTTATGATTAGTAGATGATTAGTGGTTAAATTGGTTTAAGTTTTGGTTAAAACTTGGTTGATTTTGGTTAAATTCGTCCTTGTGTTAACTCCCTGTTCTTCGCATCTTCAAACTACCCAGATTCCGAATGAAACAAATTTATTCCGGATGAAGGGTTAGTTAAATTATTCCGGATCAATGTTTTGTTAAAATTATTCCGAATAAACAAAGTGTTCCGAACCAACGTTTTGGCTTTTATTATTATTCCGAATGAGTCTTGTGTTCTAGTTATTCCGAACCAACAAATTTATTCCGGATCAGTATGTTCATCCGGAATAATCAATATTCCGGGTGAATCGTTTTTGTTCCGAATGAGCATTGTTTAATTATTCCGAATCAGTTATTCCGGATAAAGCACATTATTCCGAGTCAGTGACATTCTGAATGAGTCCTTAGTTTTAAAGTATTCCGAGTGAAGCAAATATTCCGAGTCAAGCAATATATTCCGAATAAAATTTATTCCGGATCAGTCATTATTCCGAATCAGTTTTTATTATTATTCCGAACCAGCATTTTAGTTAATTATTCCGAATCAGTTTCTGTATTCCGAATCAGTGAAGTTTATTCCGGATCAATTCTATATTCCGAATCAACAACATCATATATTCCGAATCAGATATTATTCCGCATCAGCATATTATTCCGCATGAGCACCAACATTCCGAACCAAGGCCTTTCAAAGATATTCCGAATCAGTTGTGATATTCCGAATCAGTGATTTGTTCCGAATCAAGCATACATTCCGAATAAGCAGATTATTCCAAATCAGTAGTTTTATTCCGGATCAGTTGTTTTCCAAGGGAAGGTATTTACTGTTTAATTTTAATTATAATTTTAATTCAAGTTTTATTTTCAGTAATTGCTTTTAGTTTACTTTTATTATTTCTCGCACTTACCTTTTAAGTAGATATAGATCAAAATCTCCCCCTTTTTAGTCACCAAGAACAACATTTCCACTTTGAACCGTGATCGATTCGAGAAGATACCGAGAACGAAACAACGAAAAGTATAATTGGGTACGAGCAACACAAAGAAAGATCTTGCAACAAACCTTTTTATTAACTAACTAAAAATCAGTTATTAGTATCTACTGACCAAATTCTGAGCAAACGCCACATAAGGCCTTGTGCATCTTTCAACATACATAATAGATCCTACAGCCGAAGCATAAGGCACCTTCTGCATGTATGCATCCTCTTCAGGAGTTGATTCATCTATCTCATGACTCAGATTATGCTTAACTTCCATAGGTTGAAAACCTTTCTTGGAATTATGCATGTTATACTTCTTCAATATCTTATCAATATAAGCATCTTGACTAAGACCAATTAACCGTCTTTTCCTATCTCGATAGATTTTAATTCCCAGAATATATGCAGCATCTCCCAAATCCTTCATAGAAAAAAATTTACCAAGATAATCCTTAACTTCCTTAAGTCTTGGAATGTTACTTCCCATGATTAATATGTCATCGACATATAAAATTAGGAACACTACATCACTCCCACTAGCTTTGCGATATACACATGGCTCATCACGATTTTGAATAAATCCGAACTTTTTGATTTCTTCATCAAATCTTTTATTCCAATGACGTGATGCTTGCTTCAAACCATAAATAGATCTTTGAAGTTTGCACACGCGTTTTGGATATTTAGGATCAACATACCCTTCCGGTTGTTGCATATAGATTTCCTAATCTAAGCGGCCGTTCAAGAAGGAAGTTTTAACATCCATTTGCTAAATCTCATAGTCATAGTATGCTGCTATAGCTATGAGAATCCTAATAGCTCGTAAGTTTGCTACCGGAAAAAATGTCTCCTCGTAGTCTACACCAAAAGTTTGAGTAAAACCTTTAGCCACTAAACGTGCTTTATAGGATTGTACTTCACCATCCATGTCGGTTTTCTTCTTGAAAATCCACCTATTTTTCACTACTTTAGCATTTTTAGGTGCATCTACAAGAATCCAAACATCATTGATTTTCATGGATTTCATTTTCTCATTCATCGCAACTATCCATTTTAACTTTTCTGGATCAAGCATTGCGGATCGATAGTTAGCAGGTTCACCAAGATCCCCTACTTCCTCCTCATCATCCCCTATGTTAAGACATAGTTTTCTTGGCGCACGTATAGTCGTTGCAGACCTACGTAGAGGAATTAATTCCGGTGGAGCTTCCAGACTTTCTGGCTCTATTGGAATTTCTTCGCTATTATTTTCAGAAGGCAATGTATCTTCTTGAATTTCTTCAAGATCATAGTTTCTTCCACTGAATTCTTTATTTACACGATCACTTTCAAGGAAGTCTCCATACCGAGCCACAACAACTTTGTTCTCAGTCGGATAATAAAAGTAGTAACCCATAGTTTCCTTAGGGTAACCTACAAAGATACATTTTATGAGCGTTGTTGGAGTTTATCTCCAGAGTCACGTTTCACATACGCCTCACAACCTCATATTTTTAAATAAGACAAATATGGCTTCTTGCCATGCCATAGTTCATATGGTGTCTTATCAACCTTCTTTGTGGGAACCATATTCAGAATACGAACAGCAGATTCTAAAGCATAATCCCAAAAGGATAAAGGTAAAGTTATAAGATTAAACATAGATCCCACCATATCCAATAATGTACGATTTCTCCTTTCAGATACACCATTTTGTTGTGGAGTATATGGAGCAGTAAATTTCTGAACAATTCCGTTCTCACTTAAATAATCTTTAAACTCTTGACTTAAATATTCACTACCTCGATTAGAACGAAGAGCTTTTCTTCTTTCCTAGTTGCAATTCTACTTCCGCTTTAAACACTTTGAATGTTTAAATTACCTCAGGTTTATTATAAAACCCGCATGCTTTTATCATGAATAGTACCCTTAAGATCGTACATACTAGATTAAAACTTTCCTTTTATAGTACGATTACGTTTACGTGTTAGGATTTGTAAGGTCTACTAGATGTTGATCTTGCAGCCTGTCAGGAACGGTGAATGACTTCTGTAATCACAAGTCAATCCACAGAGAGACTCTATACACAATATGAATGCAGAACACAATATAATAAAGAAGAACAAAATAACAATAAAGACTTGATCTTTTCTAAGGACTTCTAATATTGATAATCACTAGAACTACGTTTGATGAAGGTCTATCTAACCCTTCTGCCTAAGGTTCCTTTTATACTACAAGGAAACCCTAATACAGCATTAAACAAAACGTGTAAAACTAATATGCATATCCTTTCCTAACATATCTCATGCATATCCTAACAGAATAATAAATAAATAATAAAGTTTGACTTGGACTAGGACCAGGAGCACGACTTGCTCCTACTACTACTAGGACCAGGAGGAACTACATACCTCCTAGTCTACCTATTACATTTAACTATACCAATGGTCCTAACAATCCTCCCCTAAACTTGAATTTGACCTGTTGAGTTCAAGTTTCCTGGAAAACGTGCAAATAAAGCTCGAGGATTGAATCAGCAAAAGTAATAGCAGCATCAGCAAGATAAGAAACAGAAAAACCGCCGCAACATGAAACACTAGAAGCTTCTCCAAAGCTTGAAACAAATCAGCATCGTGTTGAATCTTGACAGCAACATGAGCAGATTTGATGAGCCTTTACCAAGTAGCTGCTCGCTCTTGGGCTAGCCAGTCTTTCTGGTGGAATAAGCATCACCCTGGGAGACTAGAACCCAGCCCAACTCTTAGAACGTGAATCAATGGTGAGTGGGGGTACCCTGATGATTTTAGGCAAACCATCACAGCCGTCAACGGATTTGATATGTTTTTACCAGAAGCCGTACCCTTCTGGACTCGCCAACTCTTAGCAATGAAGCATCGGTGAGTTGAAAACCCTATAGCTTTAAGCAAGCTATTACAGCTATCAACGGATTTGATAAAATCTTTACCAAGAGCCGTACCCCCTTGGATTAGCCACTTTTCAGTCTAGGACCATGCCAAGTGAAAACCATCCAGTTTTAGGTAACCTGGCAACCATCAACGGATTTGAGAATCGCACCAGGAGCTGTACCCTCAAGGTGAATCAACTCTTTCATGTCGATTAGACATGGTGAGTTGAGAACCATTTGTTGTGAGGACCAAGTCCAACACCAGATGAAACCAGTAACCAGCACAAGGACAATTCAGCAACCAGAACCCATAGTGTGAAGCAGCAAATGGTATTATATTCACAAGTGTAATATCCATGATGCGTTTAAAGTATAAACAGATATTATATAAAAAGTATAATTTTTTTTTTGTCATGTTTTTTTTTTTTTGAACTATAAAGAATGAAGGTCACCAATCACTTTACATATTGGTGAAAAGAATGATAATATGAACAAATGAACAAACCACAAAACAGAAACACTTACAAACCAACCAAATCAAAGACCAGAAGCAGCCTTCTTATCTGCTATCAAACGAGCCTGGATCCCTTCCACCAACGCAGTTGCCATAGAGGACTCATTCCCTGATGGAGCATTTGAAATTTGCAAGTGACAAGCCAACATAGCCTCCATCGATGCAATTGTCAATGGATAATCCACGTTTGTGAGCATGAAGACCATATGACCAGATTCCAACTCCAACATATGCACACCACATCCCGCATACAACTTCCATCGCTGAAGAACTCATTGCATCTGATCCTTCCATATACCAGAAACAGGAGCATGAGGAGGTGCATCAAGCATCATCTTAAGATCAGCCCATACTCGCAGACCAGGCCAGGAAGACACAGCCATGGGATCAAAAGGCATGCCACAATCCACAAACCCATATAAAGCCATAAGATCTTTACGATCATCCCAAGACAAAATACCCTGCAGACCCGAAGCTAACCGCACAGACCCATCACTAAGAGTAATTCTATGAGATACCATACCAGGAAGAGTCGTGGAACGCTCAACCGTCCAACCAGTAATATGTCCATTTCCCAAAGGCAAATCAGAATCACTGTCAGAAGCTGCATCAATCAAATTTTTAGGATCACGCTTCTCATAGGGGACCGTCTTGCCACGTCTAACACGTCGAGCCGATTTCTGGCGAAGCGAACGTCGAGGTGTGGAAGCACTAGGAGAGGGTTCAACCTTTACCTTTACCTCAGCAGCAGCAGTGGGAGCAGGAGAAGTAGACTCATTAGTTTGCCCACCCATGGGATCAATAGGAGCTGCACTAGAAGAAGGAATAGGTTGAGGACCAGGAACTGGTGGTGATGGTGATGCCATATCAGGTGTAGCAGTTGTGGTGGTTGTGGTAGCAAAGGTGGTGGTGGTAGCATGTGTGGTGGTGGTAGCATGTGTGGTGGTGGTAGCAGGACCTGAAGAAGAACCCATAGGAGCAACCAAATGAGTAGTGGTGGTACCAACTGTAGAAGCAACAAAAACCGAGGGAATAGCAGTAGAACCAGGAGTAGGATCAGATGGAGGACCAGTAGTAACAGCAGGTTAAGAAGTGGTCACCACACGTGGAGAAGGACGGTAGATAAATCGTTCCGGAATTGGTTGACTCTGATGCTTGACCATATGTTCATAGAGCGCCTTGAGCTCATCAAAAGACAAAGCCCGAACCCTGTCCCACTTCCAACCATCTTGGAAATAAGCAGCCGATTGATACTTCACATATCGCGGCATCTGCTTTCGCTCCTCAATTCTCGATAAAGGTCTATTGTTACGCTTCTCACGAAGTTGTGCAGCAAGTGCCAACTGATGCTTGCGCATCAACACCATGGCTCTTGGAATACAGTTATGCTCATCCACATCTGCACCCAAAAGATCAGTGAACTGGGCATAATCCCTGGTAAGAATAGTCAATACCTGCATCCAATCACTCTCATTCCAATGCATTGCATCATGCTGGACTTATTCACGTCTCTGCTGTTGAAGCACTTCCTCCTCAGCCCGATCCGCTTCATCAATCTCGGCTTGCATCCTTTGAGCAGCCTCCTCACCTAGCCTATCCTCCTCAAGCTGTCTGCGTGTACGCTTGCGAGGTGGTGAGGGAGCATCAGTCATTGGGGCCTCCCCCTTTGGATCATGGGATGGACCAGCATTGGAACCAGCAGCAGGACCAGAAGCACCATCCATAGGAGTGGGAATAGCAGCAGTATAAGGAACAATGGAGGGAGTCGGAGGAACCGACAACTCATCATACAATTTATCAGCAAAGGCATCCTTTGCCAACAAAGTCAAACCATCCTCAACACGCTCCTTAACCTCCTCATCAGAATCAGAGTGGATCACATG
Organism: Glebionis coronaria; assembly: GCA_025667525.1. Taxonomy (NCBI): domain Eukaryota; kingdom Viridiplantae; phylum Streptophyta; class Magnoliopsida; order Asterales; family Asteraceae; genus Glebionis; species Glebionis coronaria. Next base: position 46,441,226 of record CM046879.1, on the reverse strand, counting down.
CTTCTTTCGTCGTCTTTGCTGAGTCTCCAAAGCTTTGATGCGATCAGCCATCGGAAGAACAAACTCCCTAGTAAGTTTCCGGTGTTGATTCAAATCAGCTTCCAAGGAAAGAATCCGCGCATGATACCTGTGCATAAGATCAAGTAACGACATAAGTGTAATAGGCTCCTCCGCCTGCCCACCAAGAGGACTTGGGCCTGGGAAGGCGTCATTGGAGCCCGAAGCAACAGATGGGTCAACATTAGGAGTACTAGCACCAAAAGGCTTATCAGAAGAGTGTGGAGCAGGACTAGGAGGTGGAGTCTCCACAAATGGAGACTTATGTGGTACTGAAGAAGGACCAGCCTTGGAAGTGGAGGGTCTGTCAACCACCACCTCCTCAACCAGCTCCTCCTCAACCACATGAGAAGCACCACCAGCAGGACCTCCTCCTCCATAGGGTCATCATCAAGTTCAACAACATTAGGAGGACCCTGAGCCAGTCCCAACATGGCCTCAGTAAGGGGCCTCCACTCCCCGGTAAACCCATGGACCATATTATAATACACTTTTGCAGTAAGCTTAGAAGGCACATGTTCAGTCCTATCACGAGGAATGCAAACCAGTATATGTTGTAAAAACCTAGGATACATCATTCCTAGAACCAACACTAGATAGATTACTAACCATCCCCTCAAACAGATAATGAGAGAAATTAAATACCCTACCCTGGGCTAAGCATATGAGACCAGTAGCCAAGGGAGTAGGAAAAGCATCCCAACTCCCAGACTTGGGACTTAAACAATGAATCAGAAAATGCACCAGAAGCTTCCATTGGGGGGAAAACCGATTTTTCTGGAAGTTAAACTTCCCCCCATGATTGTACTCTATAGCAGCCATCCCCTCCAATACCTCCGAATTGGGGATGGACTCAACACCACCCTCATCTTGAAGATGAAGGGAAGATCAAATAGAAGCCTCAGACACCACGTATGAACGTCCATCTATGGTAGCATGGAGTTCACGTGGACAACCAACCACAACCAAAAGACGAGCAGATGCCCAAAACTGACGAATGACACTATCATAAATAGTGGGACATACAGTAAAAGCATACCTTAGGTTTGAAGCCTCAATGAAGTCCAGAATGTCAGTAAAATCATCACGATGTGGACCATCTCCTAGATAGGCGATCTTGTTGTGAGCAGGTTGGTATACCTGGGCAGCCATGGATCTTGATTAATAGAATGAAGGATGATTTTGGTTAGGGTTGAGAGAGTAGGATTGGTTTTGTGTGTGTGACGAGTGGATTGATTGAGTCAAGGGGGTTAATTTGACCATAAATAATGAAGGTAGTAACTGTTCATTGACCCCTATTAATGGGGGGTTGCCCTTTCAAATTACACAATTATTACATAGTAACCACTTGCCCCTTTTAACATAATTTCCAAATTCTAATTTACCAAAGTTAAATAAGAGTGTAAATACCAGAATTGGAAGCGTTGACCAAAAGTCAAAGCGCACAATGGTCAGACCAGAAGCAAAATGTGGTCAACAAAAGTCAATAAGAATGAACAGTGTCCCAGACCAGCACCAGAAGCCAATCATCACTTGACAAAGAAGGATTTTGAACCACCAGAAGCCAACCAATTATGACTAGAAGCTAACCAATGAGGACCAGAAGCCAGTCATGAAAGAATATAACCACCAGAAGTGAGAAAAAGCCTCCACCAGGAGTAACACACACCACCAGAACCAATGCAATATGCTGTTAAAATCTACCAATATGTTAGTGTGTGCTAAGTAATATGTACACGAAGCCACCCCTTAGGCTTAGCCTCCCCTCAATCCTAGACCTCAAGGATTGACCATCCCAATATGAACCACCAAGTGGTTGAAACGAGGACCATCAAATGCTTTAGTCAGCAAATCAGCAACATTATCATCCGTATGAACTTTAAGAACCTGTATCAGCTTCTTCTCATTGGCATCCCGTATAAAATGGTGCCTAATTTCAATATGCTTTGTTCGCTGATGAAAAACAGGATTCTTCACAATGCAGATAGTGCTTTTATTGTCAATAAAAATTTTGGTGTTCATAAAATTGAAACCATAATCCAACATTTGATTTTGGATCCACAAAACCTGCCCACAACAACTAGCAGCAGCAACGTATTCAGCTTCTGTTGAAGAATAGCTACTATTGTCTGTTTCTTGCATTGCCATGAAATAAGTCGACGACCCAAAAATTGACAACCACCAGTAGTAGACTTTCTGTCATTATTAGCACCTGCATAGTCACTATCACTATATGCTTCTAGAACAAAAGGTGATTCTCTAGGATACCATAAGCCCAGTTTAGGTTGAGCCTTGATATACTTGAAAATCTTCTTCACTGCATTCAAGTGCGAAACCGTTAGAGTCACCTGATGTCTAGAACAAGCACTTACTGCAAACATGATATTCGGACGTGATGCAGTCAAATACATGAGTGAGCCAATCATAGACCTGTACATGTGAACATTGACCGGGGGGGTCTGGCTCATTCTTGAGTTTGACTTTAGCAACTTCATAAGGAGTTGCTGCTGGTCTAAGAGGATCCATGTCAAACTTCTGAAGGATCTCATGAACATACTTATCTTAACTGATGAAGATCCCATCCGACTGTTGCTTGACTTGAAGACCAAGGAAGAAAGAAAGCTCTCCCATCACACTCATCTGAAATTCGCCTTTCATCAAGTGTTCAAACTCATCACACCATTCCTTCCTAGTAGAACCAAAGATAATGTCATCCACATAAACCTGAACAAGGATAATGTCCTTGGTATTCCTCCTAAGAAATAGTGTTTTGTCAATAGTACCTCTTCTATAGCCATTCTTTAACAAGAAAGTTGAAAGACGCTCATACCAAGCTCTAGGAGCCTGATGTAATCCATAAAGAGCCTTGACCACCTTGTAAACTTTCTTGGGATGAAGTGGATCTACAAAGCCCTTAGGTTGAGTGACATACACCTCCTCATCAATTTTGCCATAGAGAAATGCACTCTTGACATCCATCTGAAACACCGTAAAGCCCACATAAGAGGCAAAAGCTAAAAACAGACGAATGGCCTCAATCCTTGCAACCGGAGCAAAAACTTCAGTGTAGTCAATGCCCTCAATTTGAGTATGGCCCTGTGCAACAAGCCTAGCTTTATTCCTCACGACAATTCCCCGTGCATCCTTCTTGTTCTTGAGAATCCATTTGGTATTGATTGCTGTCTTTCCATCTGGTAAGTCAACCAGAACCCAAACATTCTGAAACAAGAATTGCTGCATTTCCTCCTGCATAGCCTCCACCCAACTTTGATCCTCAAGAGCATGAGAGACTGACCTAGGTTCCACCTGTGAAAGAAAACAAGCAAACAAACAGTGTTGAAAGTCCATATGATTATTACGCTTTTGATCTTCAATATAGCTCACAAGAGCATGATGATCAGACGAGGCCTTCTTCTGCATTCTGCGTGTCTTGACAGTAGAACCAGGATCTCCAATGATTTGAGTGGTAGGGTGATCTTTGTGTGATTGCAAGACTGGATTGGAAGCGACCTCCACTTCTGGTGCCAAGTTATTGAGATCACCAACAAATTCAGCATCATATGAAGCAGTGTTGAAAATCCCATCTACTGGTTGTTTATGAATATCATCCAGCTTGGTAGAAGACTTCTTTTGATGGTTCCCCAAATCAGAAGGACTAGAGAAACGAGTATTTGAAGCAGACTCACTAGCTGGAGTACCAATAGGTGATAAGCTGGCACTAGGAGCAGAAGCTGGGGTACCAGGAGCAGCTTTGTCAGTAGGCGTATTCAAGGGAAACTCAAAACCACCTTGAGTAGCTGCTGTAGTAGCTTCTTATTGTTGTTTGAGTAGAGTGTCAAGAGCTACTTGGGAATCCGGTACATCCAATGGAGTTGCATCACTAGGAGGTGTAGGAGAGACTGTGGTGGAGTAGGATGGAACCACAAAAATGTCATCCTCGTCATCTGAATCAGAAAGACTAGAAGGAACACCTGTACTAGAAGTTGCAAACACTTGTGGACCTGCATCATGGTTAGTTTTGAAACTAAAATATCCTAACGAGTCACTAAGATAATCAAGATCAAAATACCATTCAGGACCCTTGCCTTGGATGTTTGACTTCTCTTCAAAATACTTGAGATTTATAGTTTCAATGATCCGCTTGGCTTGGAGATTGTAGACACGATAAGCCCGAGAGTGAGCTGAATATCCGACAATGTATCCTTCATCTGCCTTGCCATCAAACTTCCCCAAATAGTCACTAGTATTCAGAATGGTTACTGGACACCCAAAAGGCTTCAAATGAGCAATATTTAGAACTTTGCCTGTTAGAAGCTCATAAGGAGTCTTCTTGTGAGGATTGGTAATAGAAACCCTATTCAAAACATAACTAGCAGTATTAACGGCTTCTGTCCAGAACATGGTTGGAAGCTTGGAATCGGCAAGCATTGTTCTTGCTGCTTCTATTAGTGTCATGTTCTTTCTCTCTGCCACGCCATTCTGTTGAGGAGTTCTTGCTGCACTATAATCTCTTTTGATGCCCTTAGCATTACAAAGTGCTATGAGGTCTTTATTTTGGAACTCGGTTCCATTATCACAACGAATACCTTTAACTTTCTTGGACAGCTGGTTCTCTATAAGGGTAAGAAAATCTCTAAGAATTGAGTAGGTCTCACTCTTGGCAGCCATGAAGAATACCTACGTGAACCTGCTATAACCATCAGTTACCACCAGACAGAATTGTTTGTGGTCAATGCTCCTAATGGAAGTAGGACCAAAGAAATCCATGTGTAGTAGCTGCAATGGCTCAATAATAAGACTAAGAGCAGTAATGGCCTTGAAGGACGCTTTATGCTGTTTGCCTTTGCTACAAGCAATACAATTTATATCATTCCTAAATGACTTGGGAGGTAAACCAGAGACCAGATTCATATTTGCTAGTTTGTGAATGGTCTTGAAGTTCACATGCCCCATCCTTCTATGCCATTGAGTAGCTTCATCTTCTGAGGCTCTAGCAACCAGACATGCTAGTTGACCAGTAGGATTGACTTCATTCAGCTTGATGCTATAGAGATTGTGTCTTCTAGGGATTCTGAGCAGAACTTGTGAGTCATCCGGAAGCTGAAAGTCTTTGGAGAGCACAAGTGCATCAGTATCGGTGAAGAGAACAAACTGCTTCTTGTCACAAATCTGAGAGACAGATATCAAGTTGAAATGCTGAAGTGCTTCCACATAGTAGACCTGCTCAAAATTTAGATTAGGCGTCTTAATTGTTCCTTTGCTAGTGATCCTGCCTTCACCTCCACCAAAATAGTCCTTGCCGCCTTGAAATGGTACAAAGTTAGAGAGAAGACTTTTATTTCCTGTCATGCTCCTGGAGCAACCACTATCAACAATGCCTAAACTAGGATCTTGGTATGGAGTAACCTACAACAACAAGATAATAAAAATGCAAAAGTTAGTGTCTTAAGGGGACCCAAACCTTTTCAGGTTTGAGCCTGCCTTGTGGATCTTTAGTAGAGTGCCAAGAAGATTGATGAGATCCACCGTTGTTCCTTGGTTGCCTATGCATCATATGGGTATTATTGTTTGACCAAGAACAACCTGCTGAGGGCTTAACAGCAGTTCCCAAACCTCCCAAACCAAAATACATATGGTCAAAATTTTGTGGATAAATTGGATTAAAATTTTGAAAATAGTTACTGGTGGATCTATTTGTTGTTAATCCAATGTTTCTCCAATGATCAGAAGGTAATGGAGAGGACTGTCTAGAAGAAGAAAACGATTGAGCACTAGGATTGAGTCTTCTAGAAGTATATGAGGGAGCTCCTGGTGGACCAGGAGCAGGAAATGCTTGATTAACAGAAGCATGTGTGTCATAAAAATCACAATCTTTAATCAAATGAAATTCACTTCCACAAACAAAACATGTTTTAATAGACCTTTTATTAGAATGATATTGTTTCATACTGCTAACATTATTACACACAAGTCTAGGAGTATCAAACTTCCTAGGACTCAATAAACAAGGACCAGACACACTTGACTTAACAACAACTCTTTCTTCACAACTCCTAGCACCAGTAGCAGCATGATCATTCGACTTGGAACTCATAGGTCTTGACCCTTCACTTGAATCACTTGATGCAGAGTCACTGGCTTTGTCACTGAAAGTACACGAGACAAAGTCATTAGAATTAGTAGAACTTTTTGGGGACTCATGCATCTGTGATCCATCCAAGTCATTATGCCAAGAAGTGGGCATAAAAGTTCCAGTAAGAGGAGGAGGGACAGCATGCATTTCTACTGCTGGTTTAAACCTATTGTAACTAGGTTTTCCCTCTTCCTCTTTGTCAGCATCAAAGACACTCGAAAAAGATAAATCAAACACATCTTCTGAATCAATATACTTATCAAATCCTAACCCACTTTTAGTCCTACCAGACATGCTACTATCAATTAATTTTGAAAGATTTTTAGGTGCCTTTTGCCATTTATCAAATCTCAACATTGTAGCATCTAATTTTTCTTGCATCTCTTGTTTTTCTTTGATACTGGCATCTCTTACCTTTTCTGTATATTTAAGCATATTAGTTGTGTTTTCTAAATCGATGCTTAGTATCCGAATTTTATCCTCATACTCACGTTGAGTATTTTGTAGCCACCTCTTTTGTTGTTCCAATGTGTTTAAAGAAGCCTTATAGGCTTGAACTTCTAAAAAATACTTATCATTTTGATCATTTACTTCATTAAATTGGGACAAAAATTCTGAGTATTTATCATGACAACCAAGAGGACAATGTTGTACCTGATGTGAGATGCCCATAAGAGCAAACTCGTCTGCTTCTTCTGCATCAGAGAGATTCCCAGCAATCATTGCAAATACGTCAGTCGAGGATTCAGTAGATTCCAAAGTGGTAGTCTGATGATCATTCCAGTTGACCATAGAGTCAACAGATACCAGTGCCTTCTTGTCATCTTTTACCTCCTGAACCTTAAAAGCTGAGTACCTGCTCTTCTCCTGATCATTCTTGCTAGGGAATTCCCTTGCAAAGTGACCTTGTTGCTGGCAGTTATAGCATCGAACCTTGCTTCTGTCGAATCTTGCTGGCTCCCGAGGGTTGTAATTGAATTTTCGACCTGCTTTCTTCTCAAACTTGTGAACCCTAAGAGTGAGCATGGCCATCTGCCATTTAAGATCCATTTCATCCAGGTCAAGTTTATCGACCTGTTTGAAGTCATCAAAAGCAAGTTGTTGTTGAGCATCAACATCAGCCACAAAAGAATGAAGAACAGCTTCTACCATACTACCAGACTTGGCAGTAGGATCAGGAGCAGAAGTATGCTGAAAAGTATGTTGAGAGGACACAGTATTGCTTGGGCTACTAGCATATGACATGGGACTGGATGCCATAGAACTCACAAAGGCAGAATTAGTAGGAGTGGGAAAAGAGTCACTTGAATATCCTCTCACATGAGGTTCAAAAGTTCTGAGCTTATGAAATAAATCATCAAAGTTGAGATAGTCAAGCCCACCTTTGGATTTGAGAGAGATCACCACCTGATTCCATGAGTAGGGTAAGGCTTTAAGAAACCTTGCATTAATATCACCATCGTCAGGCTTTGAACGAAGTTGATTCAATTGGCTCAATATCTTTTGAAACCTGTCATACCCTTGGTGTAAACCTTCAGTTTCTGAGATTTTGAATTCTGTAAATTCATCTCTTCGCATTTTCTTTGACTCCTCATTCCCACCAAACCTTGCTTTTATACCATTCCAGATCTCTCTGGCATCATCCAAATGGTAGAAGTCACCAATGTGATCATCAGGAAGAGATTGAAGCAAAATCGTTTTTGCTTTGACCTCCTTCTGAATAGCTATGATTTCTTCATGAGATTTAGGGTCAAGAAGAGTAATATTACCATTCTTGTCTCTTCTAGTTAGCTTCCTGCTGTTCCCATTCAGAATAATCTTCCAAAGGTCTTGATCAGTATTGGTGATCCACCATTCCATCTTCATTGCCCAACTATCATATTCATCCTTTTTCAAAAGAGGGAATTTACCATTCGTATTGGAAACCGTAGCAATGATCTGCTGAGGTTGCACAATTTTAGGAGTGCTGTCTTCTCCTGTTTGAGTAGAAGTTGAGGCAGACATGATAAAACAAAAATGTCAGTAATAAGAAAACTTGATTCTTCTTGTATAGAGACCCTCCCAGGCTCTGATACCACTTGTAGGGTCTACTAGATGTAGATCTTGCAGCCTGTCAGGAACGGTGAATGACTTCTGTAATCACAAGTCAATCCACAGAGAGACTCTATACACAATATGAATGCAAAACACAAATATAATAAAGAAGAACAGAATAACTATAAAGACTTGATCCTTTCTAAGGATTTCTAATATTGATAATCACTAGAACTATGTTTGATGAAGGTCTATCTAACCCTTCTGCCTAAGGTTCCTTTTATACTACAAGGAAACCCTAATACATCATTAAACAAAACGTGTAAAACTGATATGCATATCCTTTCCTAACATATCTCATGCATATCCTAACAGAATAATAAATAAATAATAAAGTTTGACTTGGACTAGGACCAGGAGCACGACTTGCTCCTACTACTACTAGGACCAGGAGGAACTACATACCTCCTAGTCTACCTATTACATTTAACTATACCAATGGTCCTAACAGGATTTTATGTATTACGTACGTGTTAGAACACGATAAGTATTTATTACGCACGAACACACAATAATTATTTAAACAATAATTAATCACGAACATGCGATCATGAAATCATGAACGTAATTAAATCACGACCTAATATTAATTACGTATATATATTTATTACGAACACGAATAAATATATTAGGTCACGGTAATTATTTAACGAGAACACACAAAACGCGAACATAAATAAACACGAACAAACACGTAAAACACGAATACGAGAACACACTTATTAATTAGACACGGAAAATGATCGGGTTACCCCATGTGGGCCCATATGCCACGAAATTAGGAAGGAGGATGGGCCAAGCCCATCAAAATTTACTAAAGGGGGGGTTAAGGGGAAAAACACTACTCATTTTTTTTTACAGAAGATTTTAGAAAACCTAAAAGTTCTCCTCCTCCTCTTCCTTGTCTTTTGGCCGCCACCCATACAACACACCAAGAGGGTGTTTTGATCTTGGATCTTGGAATTATTGCTAGTGTTCGTGTTTGTTCATCATTGTTTAGATCCACGCATTCGGTAAATCCTTTAACCCTTTTCTTTTAATTTAATCTTTTAAATAATTAAGAACATGTTATGTTTTTTTATTAAACCTAATTAAATCATAGATCTAACATGGAATTAGATTTGGAATAAATCAAAAAGTAATGAATTAGGGGTGTTTTGTTCTTGGCCGCGCCTAAACCGAACCCGAGAGGGTCTCGGTTTGGCTACATGACCACCACCGAGACCATATGGCCCCGGTTGGTTGGTGTGGGTCCCACGGCAGCAACAAGACAAGGGTAACCCCGAATTGGTTTGGGGTATGGTGTCGATTTAATGTCCGGTTCATAGTTCTTAGTCAAGATCCGGTTCACGGTGTATGTTATGATTATTTTCTTTTATAATTTTATGTTAAAATTAAATTAATGAACATGACATGATTAATTTAATAACATGACTTAGGTTATATTAATCATTAAAATCATGAAATTATTAACCTAAGTATTATATATTTTTAAGACTTATACTTAATTAATTATTTAAAAACCATGGTTATAATTAATTAATTAACATGACTTAGGTTATATTATTAATAAATAATAATACATGTTTTAACCTAAGTATTTAACTTTATTTAATTAAAAACATGTTATACTTTAATTAAATATTTTAACCTGTAGTTTATTTTAATTACATGAAATAATTAATAAACTATACATTATATCATATGACTTAGAAAATAATCATGAAAACACTTAGGCTTATATACTTAGCTTATTTAACCAGCTTATTTCTAATTTAGGAAACTTTCTATTTTTAGAAACTTAATTAAATAAGGCAGCTAATCTATTTATGGAAACTATCTATTTTTAGAAACTTATTTATTTCAGGCAGCTAATCTATTTATGGAAACTTATTTAATTAAGGCAGCTGATCTATTTATGGAAACTTTCTATTTTTAGAAACTTATCTATTTTAAGCAGTAATTCTATTTTTGGAAACTTTCTATTTTTGGAAACTTTCTATTTTTGGAAACTTTCTTTTTTTGGTAACTTTCTATTTTTGGAAACTTTCTATTTTAGGAAACCTGCTATTTTTAGAAAGTTACTTATTATTACACAGTAAGTATAATAATACATGAAATACCAGAAATACTTAATCAGAGTAAACAGAATATAAGATAAACACAGTTTAAGGCTTTAAAACAGTAAACATGATAAGAACATATAAAATAAGCTAAGACATGACATAGAACCAGTTACGTATTTAGTAAGCAGATACTTATTCATGTATGTATTTATGTAGCATTAGTGATACGGAAGTAGGATTCCTCTCAGTTCATCTTCTTCGTTCACTGGACATAAGGTACGGATTCCCGTCCTTTCAGTATGGACATTCTTTCCTTATTAGGATTCCCCGTATGCCGCCAACTGTTTTCCCAGTATTTGTTTTATATGTTTTTGATTTGCTTATGTTTAATTAGAATACCTAAAGCCATATACATGCATGAACAGTTTCACCTAGTTATGGAGGTACCATAACCATAACATTGAAGGCACCAATGTTATGACTTCACCACGGCGGAGTGATTGCTCGTGGCGTCCCTTCAGCTTTTGGCCATATTATTATATTTATCATGTGGGGCGTATGGGTGCATCCTAGTTACATGTTTTCAGTCAGGATTTCATGGTGAATGTGGTGTGTGCCTTGCATCCTTCACAAGGAGCTGATCCCTCCTACCCAAAAACCAGTATATTAAATTAGAGGCAGCCCCTCTAATTTGCATGATGAGGTCACCCCTCCAAGTATTCATGCACGGTGGATTTTCATGACCTATATTAGCAAATGGTAAAATATGTTAAACAGTTTTCATAAGATAAACATAAGGCTTTTCAAACTATAAAACCAGTTTTATGAACATGTTCCAGGTTTTCTAGGACTTATACATTTCCGCTGCTATTAAGTCTCTATTATGTTTTAGTCACTTATACTATGTCTATATCCGTGCACTGAGCGTTTTGCTCAGCCGTTACTTTCCTTTCCATGTCCCAAAACGGCAGGTACCCTAGGAAAGACTCGAGCATTTGGAGGACGTGCATAGGATGGAAGCTGCCAGAGACTTCTTTTCCTTTTTGCCTTCATATACTTATGCTTGTTTAGTCTTTCATTCATTTCCTTTGCTTTATTATGTTTTGGGCTTATGTTTGGGAACTGATGTTTGATTCCGGTTTACCCTATGGTCATGTAATGTTTTAGACATTTATCCTTGAATGCTTTGATGACACGTCATAATTACGCGTGACATTCCATTATCAAAATGGGGTGTTACAATTATGGTATCAGAGCCAAGGCTTCGACCTATATGCTTTAAAACTCGACCTGCGACTAGTGGGTAGTCACCAGGAGCTTCCTAAGCCAACGTTTTTTATTCCACGTATTGATGTTTTCAGCGCATTGTTGTTTTAACCATGATGTTTTCAGCACCTTGAGGTTTTAACCTTGATGTTTTCATCGACATTGTTTTACTAATATGGATGGACAACCGTCATTCATATTTAGTTATGTGTCATTGTTTCATGCATAATATTCCTCGTGAACTGTGGCTATGTAGACTAAACCCCAGTAGTTCATAATTAGTCACATAAAATTTTTTTCTGATAAGTTTTGACAGATGAGTTTCATTTATTTATGTTTCATGTATCATTGTTGCAGGGATTATGACTAAGTAATGGTTGGTACAGGACTGGCCCTATTTAGTCGCATGTGCTTTTATCGAAACTTTTAACTTTGGGACCGACCCATAAGCGTCCCCTCGCCATGTATTTTGTTTTGGAACCGACCCATAGGCGTTCCCTCGCACATATAAAGGTTTTACAAACTACATTACGCATTCATGCACTGTTTTTCATGCATAAAATTTTTCTCATGATTTAAATTGGCATAATTTTTTAACTTCAGTTTGATGCTGATTATGTTATACACTTCTTCGTGATAGATGGTTTCATGTTTCTTCATGATAATTCCGTCTTCATGTTGATTATGTTTTACGCCTCTTTTTTTATTTACGTTGTCCTGCAAGACATTGTTAGATTTCATTGAATCATGATTTCATGATAGTCATGGTTGGTTTTCATTGATCATGCTGTCAGGCAAATCATCGTTGAATTTTGTGTAACCACACTTTAACGTTTCTGTTATAACCAGAATGATGTCTATGCTAATACTGCCAGGTTATCATGATGGTTTTCCTAACCGTTTAACCGGTATACTTTCCTTAAATCATGACAAATGATCGACCCCATACCGATCATTTCATGTGCATTCAACGTGTACTTCATGTACCGTGTTCCATGTGTATTACACGTACCTAAATCCATGTGTATTTCACTTGCAATACTGCACGAGTATTCGCTAGTCGATTCTGAATCATCTTAGGCATATGTCCACTTGCTAATACTCTACAAATTGCTGATGCCGCTCATAACTTGGAAATGTTACTAAAGGTTGATGCTGCTGACGTTCGGAGACGCTACGAGATGCGGATGCTGTTCACAACCTGGAGATCCTACAAGACGAAGACAAAGGCGTCGGAGCAAAGCAATTGGACGAGAAGATGCTTCACCATCAGACGATTCCCATCAATCATTGTCCCTAATTCTTAGTTACATGTCACACGTCATTCGGCTGTCATTTCAGCCATATGAGTGCAAACCGGTACCAGCCGACCACTCAGCTGAATAGTTACATGAATCACGGTCATGAGAATGACCATCATGGAACTGACAGACAGGACGATAGTAACCACTACTATGACATCAACTATCCTAGAAATCGCAACCGAAACTCTGGCCACGGACGTGATCAGAAATACAAGGATTAGTAGTCCAACCGATCCGCCAATTCTGGCATAATAACCTTATATTGTGGTTATATTTGTTTCACATCTCGAGACACATGTCTCACGTATACTTTCTGAAGACACATGTCAAGACATCAGTCAAGACACATGTCTCACGTATACTTTCTGAATACACATGTCAAGACATCAGTCAAGACACATGTCTCACGTATACCTCCTGAAGACACATGTCAAGACACCAGTCAAGACATATGTCATGCTTATAGTTCCAAGAAACGAGTCAAGACACATGACTCACGTCCAACTATGGAACATTTCTAAGAAATTTAGGGTACCCTCCAAGGGTATATCTATTTTGTTGTGCCATGTATTAATCAGGCCACAATAATTTCAATACCATTATCGGCGCATCAGTGAGAACTGTCACGTCGCCGATGTCACTTTCATTTCTTTCACCATAGTTCATATATTCATGACCATGAAGGACGCCTTTCGTATTCCCACGCATACGAAGGTTTTCCTTCAGTTTAATGATGAGATCCAAGCTGCTAACGCATTTCCTCGGACAGACACGAGATGAATTCTATCCTAATTATGGACTATGAACAGCACACCATGCTACGATTCATAATTATGTACAGTAGTGTTCAGGCCCCTGAATACATTCAGCTTGATTCTTCATCAGGAAAATCTGTACAAATTATCTATGCTTCCCAAGCATGTACTTTGTTAGCCATGATTGCTAAAATTTTCTAGTGGTCAGTAAGACACGACTACTAAAGTCCTTTTACGCATACCAACGGATTATTCCAAAATTGTTCCTTACACTCCAGAAGAACCTTCAAGGAGAAGGACGGTAACATAAGATTATGTGTCGACTACCGTCGATTTTTAAACAAATCACCATTTACGACCGTTACTCTCCTCCATGTATTGACAAGATCGGATTCATGATCATGCTGCCAATAGTGACGGGTGAAAGAGCAGGACATGTCCATGACTGCTATTCGTGCACGACTCGGTCATGCTAGATTTATGATTTTGAATTAGTCTCATCAATGCTCCAACAGCATTATGGACTTAATAAATTGAGTTTCCATGAACTCATAAGCAAATTCATCAGCGTTTTCATTAAGGATAACCTAATTTCCTCTAAGCCTAGAGAAGAACAGGAAGACCATATCTGCACTATATTGCAAATTCTATGACAAGATAAATTTTACACTGGAATTTTTTTTTCCAATATCAATTCTGTTTGATTTCAGTGACACGCTGAATCACATGGCTTTCTACGGTTAATCTTACCATGACTCAGCTTATGCATAAAGGAGAGAACCCTACACTACATTAGGTGTTCTAGAAAATCCTACGCTAAGAGAAGTTTCGATTCATAGACTCGGAGTTTCGCAAACTCCTATGTATCAAGTTCGATGAAGCAAGATACAGTTACGTTCATATCTTCATACCTGTCATACAAACAGGTTAAGATAGGACACCAACAGACTGGGATGTTTTCATCATATGAAATTGTGAATCGGAAAGGGACAAGATCTCCATGGATTTTAGTTACCAGATTTCAGTAAACTCAGAAGAAGCATGATGCTATCTGGGTTATTGTCAACAATTTGATCAAGTCTGCAGAATCCTTACATCCGTACGGATTTCAGAACCAACAGATTGATCGGACATGTTCCAGCCAAGGCTCATCTGATCACTTGGCAATCCCTCAGTTATCGGGTCAGACAAATATTCATAACTGTGCTCCTAATTTACTTCACATCCTTGTTCAAATTTCACGACTTGCTTTCACGCTCGTGTTCATGACACTATTCACGTTCATGATCGTATCTTGGCTTACGATTTTACGTTCATTTTTCTCATTTGGGAAGTTTTGCAAGAACTTGAGAGACCAGACCCAAGTTTAGTATAACTCTCCATCATCAGATAGACGTTTCACGTCATATTCCACGTCTCACCTTGTAGCGTTTGGCGTTACCGCCATTATATTCTATGATCACGATATGTTTCACATGTCATGTTCATTCCACGTTCCTCATATCATGATCAATATATGTTACACTTATCATGGATCATGATATGTTTACTCATACTACACTCGCCATATCTCCACGTAGCACGTTCAAAATTTTTCACGTATCACGTTCAAAAATTTTCACGTACTACGTTTCTTTATGTATCGCGCATCGTTTCTATTTATCAGTTAAGTCAGATTGTCTTGCATCATAACGTTTCAGTTACCCTAGCACGTTAACTCTTATTTTCCTCGATCGAATTTAGGGGATATACCTTCCGTTGATAACCAAGAATTTCTTCGTATTCCAAGTCAAGGTCAGGAGGACCAAGATTTCTCATTAGTGTCAAGATCTTCTGAAGGAACCGTTCCAAGAGGGAGGCCACTTGGAAACGGACAAGTTCATCCGGACTCTTATCCGTTTTCTCTCATCAATTAGATATGTCCTTTCAGTCACGTCACGTTCCATGTCCTTCCAAGACATGTCACGTTCCGCGTTCCTTCTGCCAGGAAACCCGCACGTTCAATTATCTTACATACCCTCTCAGTTTGATTCGGGTATGTTTCTCTTTCAGTTAGGTTACCTATAATTCAGGGACGAATTATTCTTTTTAGGGGGGAAGAGTTGTAAAACCCGCATGATTTTATCATGAATAGGCGTGAGGTTATCTAAAATATGGGATTAGCGTGCTTTAGATTGCCACAAGTTTTCGTTTTTGAACCATTTGGAAAAGATAACTTTAAATGTATTGGGTCTACATTGGAACTTGGTATAGACGTTACATCTTTAAGAGCACCCTTAAGATCGTACGTACTAGCTTAAAACTTTCCTTTTATAGTACGATTACGTTTACGTGTTAGGATTTTACGTATTACGTACGTGTTAGAACACGAAAAGTATTTATTACGCACGAACACGCAATAATTATTTAAACAATAATTAATCACGAACATGCGATCATGAAATCATGAACGTAATTAAATCACGACCTAATATTAATTACGTATATATATTTATTACGAACACGAATAAATATATTAGGTCACCGTAATTATTTAACGAGAACACACAAAACGCGAACACAAATAAACACGAACAAACACGTAAAACACGAATACGAGAACACACTTATTAATTAGACACGGAAAATGATCGGGTTACCCCATGTGGGCCCATATGCCATGAAATTAGGAAGGAGGATGGGCCAAGCCCATAAAAATTTACTAAAGGGGGGGTTAAGGGGAAAAACACTACTCATTTTTTTTTACAGAAGATTTTAGAAAACCTAAAAGTTCTCCTCCTCCTCTTCCTTGTCTTTTGGCCGCCACCCATACAACACACCAAGAGGGTGTTGATTGATCTTGGATCTTGGAATTATTTCTAGTGTTCGTGTTTGTTCATCATTGTTTAGATCCACGCATTCGGTAAATCCTTTAACCCTTTTCTTTTAATTTAATCTTTTAAATAATTAAGAACATGTTATGTTTTTTTTTATAAAACCTAATTAAATCATAGATCTAACATGGAATTGGATTTGGAATAAATCAAAAAGTAATGTTTTAGGGGTGTTTTGTTCTTGGTCGCGCCTAAACCGAACCCGAGAGGGTCTCGGTTTGGCTACATGACCACCACCGAGACCATATGGCCCCGGTTGGTGGTGTGGGTCCTACAGAAGCAACAAGACAAGGGTAACCCCGAATTGGTTCGGGTATGGTGTCGATTTCATGTCCGGTTCATAGTTCTTAGTCAAGATCTGGTTCACGGTGTATGTTATGATTATTTTCTTTTATAATCTTA
The DNA here is from genome assembly GCA_025667525.1 of Glebionis coronaria. Classification (NCBI taxonomy): domain Eukaryota; kingdom Viridiplantae; phylum Streptophyta; class Magnoliopsida; order Asterales; family Asteraceae; genus Glebionis; species Glebionis coronaria. The sequence continues at coordinate 46,424,276 of CM046879.1, read as the reverse complement.
TGTTAAAATTAAATTAATGAACATGACATGATTAATTTAATAACATGACTTAGGTTATATTAATTATTAAAATCATGAAATTATTAACCTAAGTATTATATATTTTTAAGACTTATAATTAATTAATTATTTAAAAACCATGGTTATAATTAATTAATTAACATGACTTAGGTTATATTATTAATAAATAATAATACATGTTTTAACCTAAGTATTTAACTTTATTTAATTAAAAACATGTTATACTTTAATTAAATATTTTAACCTGTAGTTTATTTTAATTACATGAAATAATTAATAAACTATACATTATATCATATGACTTAGAAAATAATCATGAAAACACTTAGGCTTATATACTTAGCTTATTTAACCAGCTTATTTCTAATTATGGAAACTTTCTATTTTTAGAAACTTAATTAAATAAGGCAGCTAATCTATTTATGGAAACTATCTATTTTTAGAAACTTATTTATTTCAGGCAGCTAATCTATTTATGGAAACTTATTTAATTAAGGCAGCTGATCTATTTATGGAAACTTTCTATTTTTAGAAACTTATCTATTTTAAGCAGTAATTCTATTTTTGGAAACTTTCTATTTTTGGAAACTTTCTATTTTTGGAAACTTTCTAATTTTGGTAACTTTCTATTTTTGGAAATTTTCTATTTTAGGAAACCTGCTATTTTTGGAAAGTTACTTATTATTACACAGTAAGTATAATAATACATGAAATACCAGAAATACTTTGTAACATCCCATTTTGGAAATGGAATATTACGCATATCATGGCGTGTCATCAAAGCATACAAGGATAAATGTCTAAGCATTATTCAACCATAAATGGAAATACCGGAATCAAACATCGGTATCCCAAAGTAAAGCTCATCACACACAAACATAAACACTGTAAAAGGAAGGACGAAACAATGTCCAAAGCAACTGTATCAAAGTAAAGGAAATGCATAAAGTAAAGAAAGACAGTAAAGCTTCCAATCCATATGCACCTACGTTTCAGATCTACGAGCGTCCCTGAGTACCTGCCGTTTTGGGAACATGAAAAGGAAAACGGCTGAGCAAGACGCTCAGTGCACGGATGTACAATAAAGCATGATATAGGATAAGCATGTAACATATAACAGCGGAAGACTAAGTACTGAGTAAACTGGTTAAGTAACATGAAAACTGGTTTTATAGTTTGAAAAGCCTTATGTTTAACCTGTGAAAACTGTTTTAACATATAAATACCATAGCCCATATAGGTCATGAAAAGGTCACGTGCATGAATACTTGGAGGGGTGACCTCATCATGCTGATTAGAGGGGATGCCTCTAATCAATATACTGATTTGGGTAGGAGGGATCAGCTCCTTGTGAAGGGTGCAAGGCACACACCACATTCACCATGATAAACTGAAATAAAACATGTAACTAGGATGCACCCATACGCCCCGACTGATATAATAATATGGCCAAACTGAAAAGGGACGCCACGAGCAATCACTCCGCCGTGGGGAAGTCATAACATCGGTGCCTCCAATGCTATGGTTATGGTACCTCCATAACTAGGTGAAACTGGTCATGCTTGTATATGGCTATAGTTTATGCTAAATTAACATAAGCAGTTCAAAACAATAAAACAAATGCTGGGGAAAAACAGTTGGCTGCAAACGGGAAATCCTAATAAGGAAAGAATGTCCATACTGAAAGGACGGAAATCCGTACCTCAAGTCCAGTGAAATGAACGGAAGAAAGACTCCTACTTCTGGATCACTAATGCTACATGAATACACACGTGTATAAGTATCGATTCACTGATTACGTACTGGGTTCTGTGTCTTGTTATAGCTGATTTGGTATGTTTTAGGTCATGGTTCACTGTTTTAAGCCTTAAACTGTGTTTATCTTGTATTTCTGGTTTATCTGATTAAGTATTACTGGTGTTTCATGTATTAATATACTTACTGTATAATAATAAGTAACTTTCCAAAAATAGCAGGTTTCCAAAAATAGAAAGTTTCCAAAAATAGAAAGTTTCCAAAAATAGAAAGTTTCCAAAAATAGAAAGTTACCAAAAATAGAAAGTTTCCAAAAATAGAAAGTTTCCAAAAGAAAGTTTCCAAAAATAGAAAGTTTCCAAAAATAGAATTTACTGCCTAAAATAGATTAGTTTCTAAAAATAGAAAGTTTCCAAAAATAGATCAGCTGCCTTAATTAAATAAGTTTCCATATATAGAAAGTTGCCATGATTAGGTTAGCTGCCTGAATTAGATTGATTTCCATATATAGAAGGTTTCCATAACTAGATTAGTTGCCTTATTTAATTAAGTTTCTATAAATAGAAGTTTCCATAATTAGAATTAAGCTGATTATATAAGCTAACATATAAGTCTAAGTGTTATAAGCTTACTACTTAAGTCATATGATATAGTGTATAGTTTAATTATTATTTCATGTGTTTTAATTAAACTATAGGTTAAGCATTTTAATTAAAGTATAACATGTATAATTAAAATGAAATGAAAATACTTAGGTTAACATGTGTATTATTATTAATAATAATATAACCTAAGTCATGTCTAAATTAATTAATTATAGGCATGTTTTAATAATTAATTAATTATAACTTATAACATAAAATACTTAGGTTAAATTAATGTCATGATAAACTAATAATTAAAATAACCTAAGTCATGATTTAATTAATATTTCATGTTATTAATTAATTATATCCTAAGTTCATGATTCATAAAATTACATGTAACATAGATCATGATTTTAACCAACGAACCGTGAACCGGGTATGAATTCGACACCGTACCCCGGGCCAAACCCGGGGCACACGTGTCCCCTTGCTGCCGTGGGTCCCACATGAGCCAACCAAGACCAATTGTGGTCTTGGTGGTGGCGGCAATAGCAAACCAAACCCCCCTCGGGTTTGTTTTGCTAGGCGGCCAGAAACAAACACCCCTTTAAATCATTCCTTGATTTTATTTAATATCAAAACATGTTAGATCAATGATTAATTATCTTGTTTTCATAAGAAAAATAATAACATGTTCATGAAAATAATCAAAGATCAAAAGAATTAAAAAGAATTAAAAAGAAGGGTTAGAAAGGTATACCACTATGTAGCTTGGAAAAAGGATGAACAAACACGTATTCTAACACTTGTTTTTAAAATCAAAATCAATCAAACACCCCCTTATGATGGTGTATAGGTGGCGGCACAAAGGAGGCAAAAAGGAGAGGAGAAAACTCTTTTTAGGGTTTTTAGTTTATTTCTTGTAAAATGAAAATGAAAACATGTTTAACACTTTACCCCCCCTTAACTTGAAAAGTCCATGGGCTAAGCCCATTTCATGCATGTGTGCCGTGGGTATGGGGGCCCCACATGGGGTACCCGTACCTTTCTCGTGTCCCGATGTTTCGTGTTCGTTCGTGGTTAAACGTGCTCGTGTTTAACGTGTTTCTGTTTCTTTTAACGTGTCGTTTATCGTAAACTCCACGCTCGTGAATATATTCTGAGTATTTACGTAATTATTATAATTAATATTTTAAATGGTGTTCATGATTTAATTATGTTCACGCGATATATTATTAACTGTTTATCATGGGGTCGTACGTAATCGATACTTGTCATGACATACACGTATGCACTTGCTTGATTATTAGCACATGAATGTGATCAATACTACATGAGGTAAGTTTTAATCTAGAACGTACGATCTTAAGGGCACTGTTCATGGTAAAAGCATGCGGGTCTTACAATTCTTCCCCCCTAAAAAGAATAATTCGTCCCCGAATTATAGATAAAGTAAGCTGAAAAGAAGTGACATACCCGAACTCAAAAATATGAAGTGAGGGTAAGAAGCCCGGATAGACTCCTCTGTTTCCCAAGTGGCTTCCCGCTCGGTATGGTCCCTCCAAAGGATTTTGACGAATGGAATCGTCTTCCTTCTCATGACTCGTTCTTGCCTGTCGAGTACTCGTTCGGGTTCTTCTACAAACGTGAGATCTTCACGTATCTGTTCCAGTGGATACTGAACCATGTGAAGGGGATGGTAATTGTACCCTCTGAGTAAGGACACATGGAACACGTTATGCACGTGCGAAAGCTGAGGAGGTAACGCCAATCGGTAAGATACTTCGCCGATTCGTTCAACGATATCAAATGGTCCGATGAACCGAGGACTGAGTTTTCCTTTGATCCCGAAGCGTTTAACACCACGTGCCGGCGAAACCTTGAGGAAGACGTGATCTCCCACATTAAAATGTATGTCCCTACGATGCTTATCGGCGTAACTCTTCTGACGTGACCGTGCTTCCTGCAGTTTCTGTTTAGCTACCTCAATCTTCTGGTTGGTCATTTCTATAATCTCTGGTCCTTCAAGTGTTCGCTCTCCCACTTGATCCCAGCAAGTTGGAGCGCGACACTTTCTGCCATACAACATTTCGAAAGGAGCACATTTGATACTTGCGTGCCAGCTGTTGTTGTATGCAAACTCAACTAAACAGATGTAATCGTCCCAATCACCTGTCCATTCCAACGCACACGACCTTAACATATCTTCCAATGTCTGAATTGTTCGCTCCGACTGTCCGTCCGTTTGAGGATGAAAGGCTGTGCTCAGCTTAAGTTGTGTACCCCAAGCTTTTTGCAGACCTTTCTAGAATCGCGACGTGAAACGAGGATCTCTGTCTGAGACGATGCTGGAGGGAGTGCCGTGGAGTCTCATGATCTCCCTTCTGTACGTATCTGCGAGTTTACTTACCGGATCTTCCTTGCGTATCGGTAAGAAATGAGCTGATTTGGTGAGTCGATCAACGATGACCCAAATAGCATCGTGCTTCTTCTTGGTAGGCGGAAGACCGGTAACAAAATCCATGGTGATTTTGTCCCACTTCCACTCTGGAATATCCAACGGTTGAAGGAGACCGCCAGATCGCTGATGTTCAATCTTAACCTGCTGACAGGTAAGACATTTGGAGACATACGTGGCTACATCCTGTTTCATACCACTCCACCAAAAGTGCTGTCTGATGTCATGGTACATTTTTGTCGACCCAGGATGTATAGAAAATGGGGAGCTGTGAGCTTCAGCTAACAATGCTTCCCGGAGTTCTTGATTATCAGGAACACAAAGTCTCGTGCCCTGCCAAACGATACCGTCTGCGTCCATTCTGAATTCTGTCTGCTTCTCCAAATTCTGAATTATCGCCCAAATCTCTCCATCATCCTTCTGCGCTTCCTTGATCCTAATCAGTAACTCAGGTTCTACTGTAAGATTCGCCCAGTATCCGTGCTGCCCACGTACCATGATTTCAATGTCAAGCCGCTCCAAGTCCCTTATGTTTTGCTCCTTGATCTCAATGCCGTTTATCATTCCGGACTTTCTGCTGAGTGCATCTGCTACTACATTAGCTTTCCCGGGATGATACTGTAGGTTAATATCATAATCCTTCAACAGTTCCAACCATCTCCTTTGTCTCATGTTCAATTCTCGCTGTGTGAAGATATACTTCAAGCTCTTGTGATCCGTGAAAATGTCGCATGATTCTCCGTATAAGTAATGCCTCCATATCTTCAATGCGAACACCACTGCAGCAAGTTCCAGGTCATGCGTAGGGTAGTTTTCTTCATAGGGCTTAAGCTGCCGTGAAGCATACGCGATCACTTTCCCATGTTGCATGAGAACACAGCCCAGTCCCTTCCCCGATGCATCGCTATAGATCTGAAATCCACCTGTACCAGATGGGAGAGTAAGAATAGGTGCAGATACTAACTTCTGCTTTAGGTCTTCGAAGCTCTTCTCTCGATCTTCCGTCCAGACGAATTTCTCTCCTTTCCGCATCAGTTTGGTGAGAGGCAATGCCAGCCGAGAAAAGTTCTCCACGAATCTTCGATAATATCCAGCTAAGCCTAAGAAACTGCGGAATTCTGTCGCTGATGTTGGTCTTGGCCATTTAGTGATAGCCTCAACCTTCGTTGGGTCCATAGTGATCCCTTCTGCTGATACAATGTGACCTAAGAACGCCACCTTGTTTAACCAGAACTCACACTTGGAGAATTTCGCATACAGCTGCTTCTGACGAAGAATCTGTAGTACAGTACGGAGATGATCTTCGTGTTCCTCCGTGGACTTTGAGAATATCAATATGTCATCGATGAATACAATGACAAATTTATCAAGGAATTCATGAAAGATTCTGTTCATTAGATCCATGAATACTGCTGGAGCGTTAGTCAGGCCGAATGGCATGACTACAAACTCATAATGGCCATAGCGGGTACGAAAAGCAGTCTTGGCAATATCCTGCTCTTTAACCCTTAGCTGATGGTAGCCTGACCTTAGATCGATCTTTGAGAAGTGTTTGGCTCCTTGAAGTTGGTCAAACAGATCGTCTATACGTGGCAGTGGATATCTGTTGCGGATGGTAATCTTATTAAGTTCCCGGTAGTCAATGCAAAGTCGCATGCTGCCGTCCTTCTTCTTAACGAACAAGACCGGTGCGCCCCATGGTGATGCGCTCGGTCTAATGAACCCTCGTTCAAGAAGTTCCTGTAATTGGTCCTTCAGTTCTTTTAGCTCTATGGGAGCCATACGATACGGAGCCTTAGAGATTGGCTCCGCTCCTGGAACAAGGTCGATGTTGAACTCCACTTCTCTTGCAGGTGGTATGCCTGGAAGTTCATCTGGAAAGACGTCTTGAAATTCTGAAACTACTGGTTGATCCTGAATCGATGGGGATTCAGCATCCATGTCATGAACCGTAGCGAGATAACCTTCGCAGCCATGTGACAGTAATGCACGTGCTTGCAAGGTAGATATGACTTGTACAGACCGTCCGGGTATGAACCCGTTATGGATGTACTCTGGTGCATTAATGTCGCCGAAGATCACTCGATAAGAGTGGCAGTCTATGGTAGCATGGTGCTTGGATAGCCAATCCATGCCGAGAATCATATCAAACTCAATCATGTCTAGAGGAAGTGCATCTACTGCACGAACTTTATCGTCAAACTCTAAAGGAAGACTCTTGTATACATGAGTTATTAATACATAGTCCCTCAGAGGCGTAGAAATGGTAAGCTTAGTTTCTAATGGCAAGGGAAGTGTCCTGATGTTCTTAGCATAAGTAGTGGAAACAACTGAATGAGTGGCACCCGTGTCGAAAAGAACACATGCAGCCTGGCCGTACATATACAAAATTCCAGTAATGGTACCTGTAGATTTGTTTGCCTGATCGCGCGATGTCGTGTAGACACGCCCAGTGGTAGGAGGCGGTTTAGTATCAGCATGACCCGAAGTACCCTCCATTTCACCCTTACGGCAATCTCTCATACGATGGCCAGGGAGGCCGCACTTGTAGCACGCGTCGGAGTCACGACGACATGGGCCAGGGTGTCTGCGATGGCAGGTGCTGCAAAGAGGATGAGTGAATCCTCCAGCAGGAGTTCTTGCTTGCTGAGGGCCTGCTGATGACAGAACGTGTTAAGAACAAGGTATATGCACGAGTATAGGACGTAAACGTCGTAAGATGCTTACCAGTGTTAGCTGAACGGTTGGGCTGAGAACCCCTGTGGTTCTGGTCCCTTCCGTTACCGTGGTTCCTGGTAGAGATTAACATAGTGTCAGCATGAGAGATATAACATGAAATCATAAGAAGATGCGTAAATAGTAGGACCTGCTGTTGTTGGACTGTCCCGCATTGTTACGGTAATTGTCATTACCGCTGCGCCTTTCCACAACAGAACGGTCGTTAGAGTGACCGTTTCCTTTGGGCTGATTGGGCTGCTGCTGAGTAGCCGGCTGAGACCGGTCCCCAGTTTTCTGCCTGGAAGATACATTTTAAGAGATGATTATAGAACATATGACGATAGGATGCGGTCTGGTTAACGCTAGAACATGAAATGTTTTACCTCTTGTCGGGTCTTTCTGCTTCCCCGAACTCATCACGTTCCTGCAACATCTCAAGCTTTCTTGCTGCGTCAGCCACTTGTGCTACCGTATTGAACGTAGCACATACTAGATTGTTCGCAACCGAGGTGCGAAGTGCCCACCTGAAATGGTGTGCCTGCTCCTCAGGAGTACCAGCCGCTGTTCCTAGAAAACCAGCAAGGCGAAGAAAGCGCTGCATGAATTCATTGCTATTCTCGCCCTGTCTCTGACGTATCCCGTGGTATTCACGCTTGAGTTTGTCCTGCTCTGCCTTAGGAAAGAACTGTTCCATCACTCTCTCCTTGAATTGGGCCCATGTCAAACCAGCGACCCATTCATCACCTCCTTCTGACTGTGTCAAAGCTAGCCACCAGTTGAGTACATCGCCTTCAAACCTGTAGCACGCCAATCTTGCCTTGAAGGCGGGGTCACATCCCATAGCATTGAAGATTTTCTCAATGTGAGTCAGCCAGCTTTCAGCATCGCTGGGGCTATCAGTCTTTTCGAAAGCTCTAGGACGGAGCTTGTTAAATCGTTCCAACCATACTGCTAGAGTCACTGGGGGAGGAGGAGGAGGAGGTGCCTGATTCTGCGGCTGCTGATTATTCGCAGCTTGGACTTCAGCACGAATGTCATTCCTCAGTTGAGGAAGTAAGGCTTGCATGGCAGCCTGAATCGCAGCATTAAGCTGCTCTTGCTCGCGTGTGAGAACCATCTGACAGTATAACATAAACATATGATTAACAGTTCAAACATAAAATATATAAAAGAAAAATTTTATGCCAAAATTTCACGAGAAAAATTTTATGCAAGAAAATCTTTGTATGAATGCATGATGCAGTTTTATGAAAACTTTTGATGCTCGAGAGTGAACGCCTTCGGTCAGTTCACTCAAAATAAAAGACATATCGAGGGGACGCCTATGGGTCGGTCCCAAATCTAAAAGTTTCGATAAAACACATGCGACTAAATAGGGCCAGTCCTGTACCAACCATTACTTAGTCAAAAACCCTGTAACAATGACATGTATATGTATGCTTAAAAATGATGAATGCATGAAAACAACTGTCAGTTCTAGGAAGACCGTAGTGACTACCCACTAATCACAGGTCATATTTGAGAGCCTACAGGTCGAAGCCTTGGCTCTGATACCATAATTGTAACATCCCATTTTGGAAATGGAATATTACGCATATCATGGCGTGTCATCAAAGCATACAAGGATAAATGTCTAAGCATTATTCAACCATAAAAGGAAATACCGGAATCAAACATCGGTATCCCAAAGTAAAGCTCATCACACACAAACATAAACACTGTAAAAGGAAGGACGAAACAATGTCCAAAGCAACTGTATCAAAGTAAAGGAAATGCATAAAGTAAAGAAAGACAGTAAAGCTTCCAATCCATATGCACCTACGTTTCAGATCTACGAGCGTCCCTGAGTACCTGCCGTTTTGGGAACATGAAAAGGAAAACGGCTGAGCAAGACGCTCAGTGCACGGATGTACAATAAAGCATGATATAGGATAAGCATGTAACATATAACAGCGGAAGACTAAGTACTGAGTAAACTGGTTAAGTAACATGAAAACTGGTTTTATAGTTTGAAAAGCCTTATGTTTAACCTGTGAAAACTGTTTTAACATATAAATACCATAGCCCATATAGGTCATGAAAAGGTCACGTGCATGAATACTTGGAGGGGTGACCTCATCATGCTGATTAGAAGGGATGCCTCTAATCAATATACTGATTTGGGTAGGAGGGATCAGCTCCTTGTGAAGGGTGCAAGGCACACACCACATTCACCATGATAAACTGAAATAAAACATGTAACTAGGATGCACCCATACGCCCCGACTGATATAATAATATGGCCAAACTGAAAAGGGACGCCACGAGCAATCACTCCGCCGTGGGGAAGTCATAACATCGGTGCCTCCAATGCTATGGTTATGGTACCTCCATAACTAGGTGAAACTGGTCATGCTTGTATATGGCTATAGTTTATGCTAAATTAACATAAGCAGTTCAAAACAATAAAACAAATGCTGGGGAAAAACAGTTGGCTGCAAACGGGAAATCCTAATAAGGAAAGAATGTCCATACTGAAAGGACGGAAATCCGTACCTCAAGTCCAGTGAAATGAACGAAAGAAAGACTCCTACTTCTGGATCACTAATGCTACATGAATACACACGTGTATAAGTATCGATTCACTGATTACGTACTGGGTTCTGTGTCTTGTTATAGCTGATTTGGTATGTTTTAGGTCATGGTTCACTGTTTTAAGCCTTAAACTGTGTTTATCTTGTATTTCTGGTTTATCTGATTAAGTATTACTGGTGTTTCATGTATTAATATACTTACTGTATAATAATAAGTAACTTTCCAAAAATAGCAGGTTTCCAAAAATAGAAAGTTTCCAAAAATAGAAAGTTTCCAAAAATAGAAAGTTTCCAAAAATAGAAAGTTACCAAAAATAGAAAGTTTCCAAAAATAGAAAGTTTCCAAAAATAGAAAGTTTCCAAAAATAGAAAGTTTCCAAAAATAGAATTTACTGCCTAAAATAGATTAGTTTCTAAAAATAGAAAGTTTCCAAAAATAGATCAGCTGCCTTAATTAAATAAGTTTCCATATATAGAAAGTTGCCATGATTAGGTTAGCTGCCTGAATTAGATTGATTTCCATATATAGAAGGTTTCCATAACTAGATTAGTTGCCTTATTTAATTAATTTTCTATAAATAGAAGTTTCCATAATTAGAATTAAGCTGATTATATAAGCTAACATATAAGTCTAAGTGTTATAAGCTTACTACTTAAGTCATATGATATAGTGTATAGTTTAATTATTATTTCATGTGTTTTAATTAAACTATAGGTTAAGCATTTTAATTAAAGTATAACATGTATAATTAAAATGAAATGAAAATACTTAGGTTAACATGTGTATTATTATTAATAATAATATAACCTAAGTCATGTCTAAATTAATTAATTATAGGCATGTTTTAATAATTAATTAATTATAACTTATAACATAAAATACTTAGGTTAAATTAATGTCATGATAAACTAATAATTAAAATAACCTAAGTCATGATTTAATTAATATTTCATGTTATTAATTAATTATATCCTAAGTTCATGATTCATAAAATTACATGTAACATAGATCATGATTTTAACCAACGAACCGTGAACCGGGTATGAATTCGACACCGTACCCCGGGCCAAACCCGGGGCACACGTGTCCCCTTGCTGCCGTGGGTCCCACATGAGCCAACCAAGACCAATTGTGGTCTTGGTGGTGGCGGCAATAGCAAACCAAACCCCCCTCGGGTTTGTTTTGCTAGGCGGCTAGAAACAAACACCCCTTTAAATCATTCCTTGATTTTATTTAATATCAAAACATGTTAGATCAATGATTAATTATCTTGTTTTCATAAGAAAAATAATAACATGTTCATGAAAATAATCAAAGATCAAAAGAATTAAAAAGAATTAAAAAGAAGGGTTAGAAAGGTATACCACTATGTAGCTTGGAAAAAGGATGAACAAACACGTATTCTAACACTTGTTTTTAAAATCAAAATCAATCAAACACCCCCTTATGATGGTGTATAGGTGGCGGCACACAGGAGGCAAAAAGGAGAGGAGAAAACTCTTTTTAGGGTTTTTAGTTTATTTCTTGTAAAATGAAAATGAAAACATGTTTAACACTTTACCCCCCCTTAACTTGAAAAGTCCATGGGCTAAGCCCATTTCATGCATGTGTGCCGTGGGTATGGGGGCCCCACATGGGGTACCCGTACCTTTCTCGTGTCCCGATGTTTCGTGTTCGTTCGTGGTTAAACGTGCTCGTGTTTAACGTGTTTCTGTTTCTTTTAACGTGTCGTTTATCGTAAACTCCACGCTCGTGAATATATTCTGAGTATTTACGTAATTATTATAATTAATATTTTAAATGGTGTTCATGATTTAATTATGTTCACGCGATATATTATTAACTGTTTATCATGGGGTCGTACGTAATCGATACTTGTCATGACATACACGTATGCACTTGCTTGATTATTAGCACATGAATGTGATCAATACTACATGAGGTAAGTTTTAATCTAGAACGTACGATCTTAAGGGCACTGTTCATGGTAAAAGCATGCGGGTCTTACATACTTAATCAGAGTAAACAGAATATAAGATAAACACAGTTTAAGGCTTTAAAACAGTAAAACATGATAAAAACATATAAAATAAGCTAAGACATGACATAGAACCAGTTACGTATTTAGTAAGCATATACTTATTCATGTATGTATTTATGTAGCATTAGTGATACGGAAGTAGGATTCCTCTCAGTTCATCTTCTTCGTTCACTAGACATAAGGTACGGATTCCCGTCCTTTCAGTATGGACATTCTTTCCTTATTAGGATTCCCCGTATGCAGCCAACTGTTTTCCCAGTATTTGTTTTATGTGTTTTTGAATTGCTTATGTTTAATTAGAATACCTAAAGCCATATACATGCATGACCAGTTTCACCTAGTTATAGAGGTACCATAACCATAACATTGGAGGCACCAATGTTATGACTTCACCACAGCAGAGTGATTGCTCGTGGCGTCCCTTCAGCTTTTGGCCATATTATTATATTTATCATGTGGGGCGTATGGGTGCATCCTAGTTACATGTTTTCAGTAAGGATTTCATGGTGAATGTGGTGTGTGCCTTGCATCCTTCACAAGGAGCTGATCCCTCCTACCCAAAAACCAATATATTAAATTAGAGGCAGCCCCTCTAATTTGCATGATGAGGTCACCCCTCCAAGTATTCATGCACGATGGATTTTCATGACCTATATTGGCAAATGGTAAAATATGTTAAACAGTTTTCATAAGATAAACATAAGGCTTTCCAAACTATAAAACCAGTTTTATGAACATGTTCCAGGTTTTCCAGGACTTATACATTTCCGCTGCTATTAAGTCTCTATTATGTTTTAGTCACTTATACTATGTCTATATCCGTGCACTGAGCGTTTTGCTCAGCCGTTACTTTCTTTTCCATGTCCCAAAACGGCAGGTACCCTAGGAAAGACTCGAGCATTTGGAGGACGTGCATAGGATGGAAGCTGCCAGAGACTTCTTTTCCTTTTTGCCTTCATATACTTATGCTTGTTTAGTCTTTCATTCATTTCCTTTGCTTTATTATGTTTTGGGCTTATGTTTGGGAATCGATGTTTGATTCCGGTTTACCCTATGGTCATGTAATGTTTTAAACATTTATCCTTGTATGCTTTGATGACACGTCATAATTACGCGTGACATTCCATTATCAAAATGGGTGTTACATTTATGCTTAACTAAATAAACATAACCATAACGGCTATAATCATCCGTAAATGTTAAGAAGTAGCTAGCACCTTTCCTTGACACATGTCTAAGTGGTCCACACACATCAGTATGTATAAGTCCAAGTAGATCAGTAGCCCTTTCAATATTGCTATTAAAAGGTTTCTTGTTCATCTTTCCAGAGACACAAGACTCACATTTATCAAATGATTCATCATTGATATTTTCCAAAAGACCATCATGTTGAAGCTTTTGTATGCGAGTCTTCCCAATATGGGCAAGTCTACAATGCCAAAGATAATAAGAGTTCTTGTCTGACTTCCTCTTCTTATTCATGCTAAATACAGAATCAATCTTTCTCTTGGAATTATTATCATGCATGTTAATTTCAATAACACCATTCACAGAAATTGCATCAAAATAGAATAAACCATCTTTGAAAACAGAAATTCCATTAGTATCAATAGTGTGAACAAATCCAAGATCCAACATACAAGAAAAGGAAATAACACCCCTAACAATTTTAGGTGCAAAATGACAATTATTCAATCTCAGTACTAGACCCGAAGGTAAAACTAGATTAAATGTTCCTATAGCTTCAACCGCTACTTGTGCGCCATTGCCCACATGCAGAAATTGTTCCCCCATAGGTAAGCTTCCTCTCCAACTCAAACCCATGCACAGTATTACAAATGTTAATACCACATCCCGTATCATATACCCAGGAATTTGATTTGTATGTAAGATTAAATAACTCTATCAAATATAAGTTACCTGAAGACGCTGCAGCACCAAGCTCATCCTTCTTCTTTATTTCTTGCAACTCCTCGAGATAAAGAGGGCAGTTCCTCTTCCAGTGACCACTTGCTTTGCAATGGTAAAAAGTCTCATCCTTCTGAGATTTCTTCTTGACAAAGTTCTGCTTGGGTTTAGGATAAGTCGCAACTTGTTTGCCCTTATCACCCTTGCCTTTTGCCTTCTTGTTGTTCTTGTGCAGTTTTGGCTTATTCACTCCACCCTTTTGTACATAAAGCGTAGGAGGGGTAGGAGCAGATGTACTTACCTTGTCCTTTAAACCCTTTTCATAGTCAATGAGCATTGCGTGCAAGTCAATCACCGTCTTCCCCGCGCAATGCATATTAAAGTTCCTAACGAAATCATTAAAGTCCCGATTAAGAGACCTATTGATTAGGTTAACATATCATTGTCGTAGGATTTCCCTAGTGCGATGAGCTATTCCATGTAACCCTTCATCTCTTGATAATGTGCACTAACGGATTTCCCAGGGGCTTGCTTACAACTGTGCAAAGCATCTACCAAGTCGTAGATCTCCACAGCCTGAGGCTTCTCATACATTGCCTTGAGCTCTTCAAGAATTTTATTTGGAGCAAATAGCTCAAATTTCCTTTGCAAGAAAGGAGCCATTTTTCCTAGCATTAAACAAGCCACATCATTGTGCTTCTTAACCTCTGCCTCATAATCCAGTCTTTCAACTAGAGTAGCATTAGGGCCAAGGGGCGTAGGAAACGGCCTGGTCAAGTAATCAGAAGTACCCGCTACTCTCAGAACTATTCTTAGTGAGCGGTACCAATCGTTGAAGTTTGGGCCAGTTAATTCCTGACGTTCAAGATAAGTCTTGAAAGCAGAACTTAACGCATTGTTATCGGGTTGAGCCATTTCTATAGAAATAAGTTCAAAATATTAGTATTTTCGATAATACTTGATAGGTGTGAAAACACCCATCATTTTACCACTTATTTCTTGCTAAAACAAGACCAAAACGCGTATTTAATGTCATTTGTTTGGAATTATGCGTGGTTTGTGTGTTTGTTGTGTTTTCAGAGCCAACCGGATAAATATTGAAGAAAACATGGGATTGCACGAGTTTTATCGAAGAAAAAAACTCAAGACGAAGTCTATTGTCCAAGAGATGCAAAAGATTTGAAGTCAATAGGCCTATTTGAAGATTTATCGAAGAAAAGGACCAAAGATGGAAGATTTACATATGTCGAAGGAACTCAAGTCTATTAAACGAAGAAATTAAAAGACGAGTTGAATCTAATCGTCGACAAATCCCGAATCAGAATCGAATAAAAGACGATGATGTTGGGAATAAATTATGGGTCAGTTCACTAGACGCTGATAAGAAGAATTCAAGCGCTGATAGGATGACATTGGACGCTGACAGCCAAGCGTTGACATTTGAAGAAGTCAACGCTGACAGCCTTGAAGATTAGCACTGATGGAATATATCTTCATACGAATCATTTTGTTTATTTGTTTCTTTATTTGTGTATGGTGAAGATAAGCTCGACATTGTATTTTCTATTATTATCTTTACCTAGAATAGTTGATTCGTAGCTTATTGTACAAGACTTCTTAATCTATAAAAGAAGATCTTTTAGGTTAATGTTAATCATCAGTTATCATAAGTTTTCACAAGTTAAACCTCTTTCATTGTAATCAAGTTCGTTCATTCTAATACAAGTGAAAGTTTGTTTAACATCTTTGTGTTTTAGATTAAGTGTTAATTCCGCATAACACTTAGTTACTTTGTTCATAAGCAAAGGTTTCTCTACGTGTATTACTTGATCTAATCTCGTATACACAAAGCTTAATCGATCTAAGTTTGGGATTAACAAGTGGTATCAGAGCTTGTTGAGAAACTTTTGATCTTTAAGTAACGCAAGAACTCTAAAACATCAAAAACCCTAAAAACCCTAATCTTCTCAAAACCCTAAAAACATCATGTCTGGCACAAATCAGCCTCCTGCTCCAGTTTTGCTACAAAACAACACCACAAACCCTAGTATCAAAATTCCCATGTTTGATGCTAGGAACTTCGAGCTTTGGAAGTCTAATTTTGAGCAATATATAGCCATCCATGACTACACTGTAAAACCCGCATGCTTTTACCATGAATAGTGCCCTTAAGATCGTACGTCCTAGATTAAAACTTACCTCATGTAGTATTGATCACATTCATGTGCTAATAATCAAGCAAGTGCATACGTGTATGACATGACAAGTATCGATTACGTACGAACTCATGATAAACAGTTAATAAATATATCACGTGAACATAATTGAATCATGATCACCATTTAAAATACAAATTAGAATACTTACGTAAATACATATAATATAATTACGAGCGTTAAGATTACGGTAATTACACGATAGAATAAACAGAAACACTTTAAACACGAGCACGTTTAACCACGAACGAACACGAAACATCGGGACACGAGAAAGGTACGGGTACCCCATGTGGGGCCCCCATACCCACGGCACATATACAAGATGGGCTTAGCCCATGGACTTTTACAAGTAAGGGGGGGGGGGGGGGTTATGGTAAAAACATGTTTTCATTTTTCACTTTCAAGAAATAAACACAAAAACCCTAAAAAGAGTTTTTCTCCTCCTCCTTTTCTCCTCTTTGTGCCGCCACCTTAACATCACCATAGGAGGGTGATTGGTTGATTTTGATCTCAAAAACTATTGCTATAATCAGTGTTTGTTCATCCTTTTTCCAAGCTACATAGTGGTATACCTTTCTAACCCTTCTTTTTAATTCTTTTTAATTCTTTTAATCTTTGATTATTTTTATGAACATGTTATTATTATTTTTATTTAAACATGATAATTATCATTGATCTAACATGTTTTGGTATTAATTAAAATCAAAGATTGATTTAAAGGGGTGTTTGTTTTTAGCCGCCTAGCAAAACAAACCCGAGGGGGGTTTGGTTTGCTATTGCCGCCACCACCAAGACCATTTTTGGTCTTGGTTGGCTCATTTGGGACCCACGGCAGCAAGGAGGCACACGTGCCCCGAGTTTGGCTCGGGGTACGGTGTCAAATTCATGCCCGATTCATGGTTCGTTGGTTAAATCATGATTTATGCTACATGTTAATTTTTATGAATTATGAACTTAGGATATAATTAATTAATAACATGAAATATTAATTAAATCATGACTTAGGTTATTTTAATTATTAGTTTAACATGACATTAATTTAACCTAAGTATTTTATGTTATAAGTTATAATTAATTAATTATTTAACAATATGCCTATAATTAATTAATTTAGACATGACTTAGGTTATGTTATTAATACATAATAATACACATTTTAACCTAAGTATTTTATTTCATTTTAATTAATACATGTTATACTTTAATTAAAATGCTTAACCTATAGTTTAATTAAAATACATGAAATAATAATTAAACTATACACTATATCATATGACTTAAGAAATAAGCTTATAACACTTAGACTTATATGTTAGCTTATGTAATCAGCTTAATTCTAAATATGGAAACTTCTATTTATAGAAACTTAATTAAATAAGGCAACTAATCTAATTATGGAAACCTTCTATATATGGAAATCTATCTATTTCAGGCAGCTAATCTAATTATGGAAACCTTCTATATATGGAAACTTATTTAATTAAGGCAGCTGATCTATTTTTGGAAACTTTCTATTTTTAGAAACTAATCTATTTTAAGCAGTAAATTCTATTTTAGGAAACTTTCTATTTTTGGAAACTTTCTATTTTTGGAAACTTTCTATTTTTGGAAACTTTCTATTTTTGGAAACTTTCTATTTTTGGTAACTTTCTATTTTTGGAAACTTTCTATTTTTGGAAACTTTCTATTTTTGGAAACTTTCTATTTTTGGAAACCTGCTATTTTTGGAAAGTTACTTATTATTACACAGTAAGTATAATAATACATGAAACACCAGTAATACTTAATCAGATTAATCAGAATACTAGATAAACACAGTTTAAGGCTTTAAACAGTGAACCATGACCTAAAACATACCAAATCAGCTAAAATGAGACACAAAACCCAGTACGTAATCAGTGAATCGATACTTATACACGTGTGTATTCATGTAGCGTTAGTGATCCAGAAGTAGGAGTCTTTCTTCCGTTCATTCACTGGACTTGAGGTACGGATTCCTGTCCTTTCAGTATGGACATTCTTTCCTTATTAGGATTTCCCCGTATGCAGCCAACTGTTTTCCCCAGTATTTGTTTTATTGTTTTGAACTGCTTATGTTTAATTAGCATAATCTATAGCCATATACAAGCATGACCAGTTTCACCTAGTTATGGAGGTACCATAACCATAGCATTGGAGGCACCGATGTTATGACTTCCCCACGGCGGAGTGATTGCTCGTGGCGTCCCTTTCAGTTTTGGCCATATTATTATATCATGTGGGGCGTATGGGTGTATCCTAGTTACATGTTTTATTCAGTTTATCATGGTGAATGTGGTGTGTGCCTTGCACCCTTCACAAGGAGTTGATCCCTCCTACCCAAACCAGCATATTGATTAGAGGCATCCCCTCTAATCAGCATGATGAGGTCACCCCTCCAAGTATTCATGCACGTGACCTTTTCATGACCTATATGGACTATGGTATATATATGTTAAAACAGTTTTCACAAGATAAACATAAGGCTTTTCAAACTATAAAACCAGTTTTCTTGATACTTAACCAGTTTACTCAGAACTTAGTCTTCCGCTGTTATATGTTACATGCTTATCCTATTTCATGCTTTATTGTACATCCGTGCACTGAGCGTCTTGCTCAGCCGTTTTCCTTTTCATGTTCCCAAAACGGCAGGTACTCAGGGACGCTCGTAGATCTCAAACGTAGGTGCATATGGACTGGAAGCTTTACTGTCTTTCTTTACTTTATGCATTTCCTTTACTTTGATACAGTTGCTATGGACATTGTTTCGTCCTTTCCTTTTACAGTATTTATGTTTGTGTGTGATGAGCTTTACTTTGGGGTACCGATGTTTGATTCCGGTATTTCCCTTTTATGGTTGAATAATGCTTAGACATTTATCCTTGTATGCTTTGATGACACGCCATGATTATGCGTAATATTCCATTTCCAAAATGGGGTGTTACAATTATGGTATCAGAGCCCAAGGTTTCGACCTGTAGGCTCTCAAATATGACCTGTGATTAGTGGGTAGTCACTACGGTCTTCCAAGAACTGACAGTTGTTTTCATGCATTCATCAATTTTAAGCATACATATACATGTCATTGTTACAGGGTTTTTGACTAAGTAATGGTTGGTACAGGACTGGCCCTATTTAGTCGCATGTGTTTTATCGAAATTTTTAGATTTGGGACCGACCCATAGGCGTCCCCTCGATATGTCTTTTATTTTGAGTGAACTGACCGGAGGCGTTCACTCTCGAGCATCAAAAGTTTTCATAAAACTGCATCATGCATTCATACAAAGATTTTCTTGCATAAAATTTTTTCTCATGAAATTTTTGGTATAAATTTTTTTTTTTTTTATATTTTATGTTGGAACTGTTAATCATATGTTTATGTTATACTGTCAGATGGTTCTCACACGCGAGCAAGAGCAGCTCAATGCTGCAATTCAGGCTGCCATGCAAGCCTTACTTCCTCAACTGAGGAATGACATTCGTGCTGAAGTCCAAGCTGCCAACAATCAGCAACAGCAGAATCAGGCACCTCCTCCTCCTCCTCCCCCAGTGACACTAGCAGTATGGTTGGAAAGATTTAACAAGCTCCGTCCTAGAGCTTTTGAAAAGACTGATAGCCCCAGCGATGCTGAAAGCTGGTTGACTCACATTGAGAAAATCTTCAATGCTATGGGATGTGACCCCGCCTTCAAGGCGAGATTGGCATGCTACCGGTTTGAAGGCGATGTACTCAACTGGTGGCTAGCTTTGACGCAGTCAGAAGGAGGTGATGAATAGGTCGCTGGTTTGACATGGGCCCAATTCAAGGAGAGAGTGATGGAGCAGTTCTTTCCTAAGGCAGAGCAGGACAAACTCAAGCGAGAATACCATGGGATACGTCAGAGAGCGGGCGAGAATAGCAACGAATTCATGCAGCGCTTTCTTCGCTTGGCTGGTTTTCTGGGAGCAGCGGCTGGTACTCCTGAGGAGCAGGCACACCATTTTAGGTGGGCACTTCGCACCTCGGTCGCGAACAATCTGGTATGTGCTACGTTCAATACAGTAGCACAAGTGGCCGACGCAACAAGGAAGCTTGAGATGTTGCAGGAACGTGATGAGTTCGGGGAAGCTGAAAGACCCGACAAGAGGTAAAACATTTCGTGTTCTATCGATAATCAGATCGCATCCTATCATTATATGTTCTATAATCATCTCTTAAACTGTATCTTCCAGGCAGAAAACTGGTGACCGGTCTCTGCCGACTACTCAGCAGCAGCCTAATCAGCCCAAAGGAAACGGTCACACTAACGACCGTTCTGTTGTGGAAAGGCGCAACGGTAATGATAATTACCGTAACAATGCGGGACACTCCAACAACAGCAGGTCCTACTATTTACGCATCTTCTTATGATTTCATGTTATATCTCTCATGCTGACACTATATTAATCTCTACCAGGAACCCCGGTAACGGAAGGGACCAGAACCACAGGGGTTCTCAGCCTAACCGTTCAGCTAACACTGGTAAACATCTTATGACGCTTACATCCTATACTCGTGCATATACTTTATTCTTAACACGTTTTGTCATCAGCAGGCCCTCAGCAAGCAAGGACTCCTGCTGGAGGATTCACTCATCCTCTTTGCAATACTTGCCATCGCAGACACCCTGGCCCATGTCGTCGTGATTCCGACGCGTGCTACAAGTGCGGCCTCCCTGGCCATCGTATGAGAGATTGCCGTAAGGGTGAAATGGAGGGTACTTCGGGTCATGCTGATACTAAACCGCCTCCTACCACTGGGCGTGTCTACACGACATCGCGGGACCAGGCAAACAAATCTACAGGTACCATTACTGGAATTTTGTATATGTACGGCCAGGCTGCATGTGTTCTTTTCGACACGGGTGCCACCCATTCAGTTATTTCCACTACTTATGCTAAGAACATCAGGACACTTCCCTTGCCATTAGAAAATAAGCTTACCATTTCCACGCCTCTGAGGGACTCTGTATTAATAACTCATGTATACAAGAGTCTTCCTCTAGAGTTTGACGATAAAGTTCGTGCAGTAGATGCACTTCCCTTAGACATGATTGAATTCGATATGATTCTCGGCATGGACTGGCTATCCAAGCACCATGCTACCATAGAATGCCACTCATATCGGGTGATCTTCGGTGACATTAATGCACCAGAGTACATCCATAACGGGTTCATACCCGGGCGGTCTGTACAAGTCATATCTACCTTGCAAGCACGTGCATTACTGTCACATGGCTGCGAAGGTTATCTAGCTACGGTTCATGACATGGATGCTGAATCCCCATCGATTCAGGATCAACCAGTAGTTTCGGAATTTCAAGACGTTTTCCCAGCTGAACTTCCAGGCATACCACCTGCAAGAGAAGTGGAGTTCAACATCGACCTTGTTCCAGGAGCTGAGCCAATCTCTAAGGCTCCATATCGCATGGCTCCCATAGAGCTAAAAGAACTGAAGGACCAACTGCAAGAACTTCTTGAACGAGGGTTCATTAGACCGAGCGCATCTCCATGGGGCGCACCGGTCTTGTTCGTTAAAAAGAAGGACGGCAGCATGCGACTTTGCATTGACTATCGTGAACTTAATAAGATTACCATCCGCAATAGATATCCACTGCCACATATAGACGATCTGTTTGACCAACTTCAAGGAGCCAAACACTTCTCAAAGATCGATCTAAGGTCAGGCTACCATCAGCTAAGGGTTAAAGAGCAGGATATTACCAAGACTGTTTTTCGTACCCGCTATGGCCATTATGAGTTTGTGGTCATGCCATTCGGCCTGACTAACGCTCCAGCAGTATTCATGGATCTGATGAACAGAATCTTCCATGAATTCCTTGATAAATTTGTCATTGTATTCATCGATGACATCCTGATTTTCTCAAAGTCCACGGAGGAACACGAAGACCATCTTCGTACGGTACTACAGATTCTTCGTCAGAAACAGCTGTATGCGAAATTCTCCAAGTGTGAGTTCTGGTTAAACAAGGTGGCATTCTTAGGTCACATCGTATCAGCTGAAGGGATCACTATGGACCCAGCGAAGGTTGAGGCTATCACTAAATGGCCAAGACCAACGTCGGCGACAGAAGTCCACAGTTTCTTAGGCTTAGCTGGATATTATCGCAGATTCGTGGAGAACTTTTCCCGCCTGGCTTTGCCTCTCACCAAACTGATGCGAAGAGGAGAGAAATTCGTCTGGACGGAAGAACGAGAGAAGAGCTTCGAAGACCTAAAGCAGAAGTTAGTATCTGCACCTATTCTTACTCTCCCATCTGGTACAGGTGGATTTCAGATCTATAGCGATGCATCGGGGAAGGGACTGGGCTGTGTTCTCATGCAACATGGGAAAGTGATCGCGTATGCTTCACGACAGCTTAAGCCCTATGAAGAAAACTACCCTACGCATGACCTGGAACTTGCTGCAGTGGTGTTCGCGTTAGAGATATGGAGGCATTACTTATACGGAGAATCATGCGACATTTTCACGGATCACAAGAGCTTGAAGTATATCTTCACACAGCGAGAATTGAACATGAGACAAAGGAGATGGTTGGAACTGTTGAAGGATTATGATATTAACCTATAGTATCATCCCGGGAAGGCTAATGTAGTAGCAGATGCACTCAGCAGAAAGTCCGGAATGATAAACGGCATTGAGATCGAGGAACAAAACATAAGAGACTTGGAGCGACTAGACATCGAAATCATGGTACGTGGGCAGCACGGATACTGGGCGAATCTTAGAGTAGAACCTGAGTTACTGACTAGGATTAAGGAAGCACAGAAGGATGATGGAGAGATTTGGGCGATAATACATAATTTGGAGAAGCAGACAGAACTCAGAATGGACGCAGACGGTATCGTTTGGCAGGGCACGAGACTTTGTGTTCCTGACAACCCAGAACTCCGGGAAGCATTGTTAGCTGAAGCTCACAGCTCCCCATTTTCCATACATCCTGGGTCGACAAAAATGTACCATGACATCAGACAGCACTTTTGGTGGAGTGGTATGAAACAGGATGTAGCCACGTATGTCTCCAAATGTCTTACCTGCCAGCAGGTTAAGATTGAACATCAGCGATCGGGCGGTCTCCTTCAACCGTTGGATATTCCAGAGTGGAAGTGGGACAAAATCACCATGGATTTTGTTATCGGTCTTCCGCCTACCAAGAAGAAGCACGATGCTATTTGGGTCATTGTGGATCGACTCACCAAATCAGCTCATTTCTTACCGATACGCAAGGAAGATCCGGTAAGTAAACTCGCAGATACGTACATAAGGGAGATCATGAGACTCCACGGTACTCCCTCCAACATCGTCTCAGACAGAGATCCTCGTTTCACGTCGCGATTCTGGAAAGGTCTGCAAAAAGCTTGGGGTACACAACTTAAGCTGAGCACAACCTTTCATCCTCAAACGGACGGACAATCGGAGCGAACAATTCAGACATTGGAAGATATGTTAAGGTCGTGTGCGTTGGAATGGACAGGTGATTGGGACGATTATATCTGTTTGGTCGAGTTTGCATACAACAACAGCTGGCACGCAAGTATCAAATGTGCTCCGTTCGAAATGTTGTATGGCAGAAAGTGTCGCGCTCCAACTTGCTGGGATCAAGTGGGAGAGCGAACACTCGAAGGACCAGAGATTATAGAAATGACCAATGAGAAGATCGAGGTAGCTAAACAGAAGTTGCAAGAAGCACGGTCACGTCAGAAGAGTTACCCCGTTAAGCATCGTAGGGACATACATTTTAATGTGGGAGATCACGTCTTCCTCAAGGTTTCGCCGGCACGTGGTGTTAAACGCTTCGGGATCAAAGGGAAACTCAGTCCTCGGTTCATCGGACCATTTGATATCGTTGAACGAATCGGCGAAGTATCTTACCGATTGGCGTTACCTCCTCAGCTTTCGCACGTGCATAACGTGTTCCATGTGTCCTTACTCAGAGGGTACAATTATCATCCCCTTCACATGGTTCAGTATCCACTGGAACAGATACGTGAAGATCTCACTTTTATAGAAGAACCCGAACGAGTACTCGACAGGCAAGAACGAGTCATGAGAAGGAAGACGATTCCATTCGTCAAAATTCTTTGGAGGGACCATACCGAGCGGGAAGCCACTTGGGAAACAGAGGAGTCTATCCGGGCTTCTTACCCTCACTTCATATTTTGAGTTCGGGTATGTTACTTCTTTTCAGCTTACTTTATCTATAATTCGGGGACGAATTATTCTTTTTAGGGGGGAAGAATTGTAAAACCCGCATGCTTTTACCATGAATAGTGCCCTTAAGATCGTACGTCCTAGATTAAAACTTACCTCATGTAGTATTGATCACATTCATGTGCTAATAATCAAGCAAGTGCATACGTGTATGACATGACAAGTATCGATTACATACGAACTCATGATAAACAGTTAATAAATATATCACGTGAACATAATTGAATCATGATCACCATTTAAAATACAAATTAGAATACTTACGTAAATACATATAATATAATTACGAGAATTAAGATTACGGTAATTACACGATAGAATAAACAGAAACACTTTAAACACGAGCACGTTTAACCACGAACGAACACGAAACATCGGGACACGAGAAAGGTACGGGTACCCCATGTGGGGCCCCCATACCCACGGCACATATACAAGATGGGCTTAGCCCATGGACTTTTACAAGTAAAGGGGGGGGGGGGGGGGTTATGGTAAAAACATGTTTTCATTTTTCACTTTCAAGAAATAAACACAAAAACCCTAAAAAGAGTTTTTCTCCTCCTCCTTTTCTCCTCTTTGTGCCGCCACCTTAACATCACCATAGGAGGGTGATTGGTTGATTTTGATCTCAAAAACTATTGCTATAATCAGTGTTTGTTCATCCTTTTTCCAAGCTACATAGTGGTATACCTTTCTAACCCTTCTTTTTAATTCTTTTTAATTCTTTTAATCTTTGATTATTTTTATGAACATGTTATTATTATTTTTATTTAAACATGATAATTATCATTGATCTAACATGTTTTGGTATTAATTAAAATCAAAGATTGATTTAAAGGGGTGTTTGTTTTTAGCCGCCTAGCAAAACAAACCCGAGGGGGGTTTGGTTTGCTATTGCCGCCACCACCAAGACCATTTTTGGTCTTGGTTGGCTCATTTGGGACCCACGGCAGCAAGGAGGCACACGTGCCCCGAGTTTGGCTCGGGGTACGGTGTCAAATTCATGCCCGATTCATGGTTCGTTGGTTAAATCATGATTTATGCTACATGTTAATTTTTATGAATTATGAACTTAGGATATAATTAATTAATAACATGAAATATTAATTAAATCATGACTTAGGTTATTTTAATTATTAGTTTAACATGACATTAATTTAACCTAAGTATTTTATGTTATAAGTTATAATTAATTAATTATTTAACAATATGCCTATAATTAATTAATTTAGACATGACTTAGGTTATGTTATTAATACATAATAATACACATTTTAACCTAAGTATTTTATTTCATTTTAATTAATACATGTTATACTTTAATTAAAATGCTTAACCTATAGTTTAATTAAAATACATGAAATAATAATTAAACTATACACTATATCATATGACTTAAGAAATAAGCTTATAACACTTAGACTTATATGTTAGCTTATGTAATCAGCTTAATTCTAAATATGGAAACTTCTATTTATAGAAACTTAATTAAATAAGGCAACTAATCTAATTATGGAAACCTTCTATATATGGAAATCTATCTATTTTAGGCAGCTAATCTGATTATGGAAACCTTCTATATATGGAAACTTATTTAATTAAGGCAGCTGATCTATTTTTGGAAACTTTCTATTTTTAGAAACTAATCTATTTTAAGCAGTAAATTCTATTTTAGGAAACTTTCTATTTTTGGAAACTTTCTATTTTTGGAAACTTTCTATTTTTGGGAACTTTCTATTTTTGGAAACTTTCTATTTTTGGTAACTTTCTATTTTTGGAAACTTTCTATTGTTGGAAACTTTCTATTTTTGGAAATTTTCTATTTTTGGAAACCTGCTATTTTTGGAAAGTTACTTATTATTACACAGTAAGTATAATAATACATGAAACACCAGTAATACTTAATCAGATTAATCAGAATACTAGATAAACACAGTTTAAGGCTTTAAACAGTGAACCATGACCTAAAACATACCAAATCAGCTAAAATGAGACACAAAACCCAGTACGTAATCAGTGAATCGATACTTATACACGTGTGTATTCATGTAGCGTTAGTGATCCAGAAGTAGGAGTCTTTCTTCCGTTCATTCACTGGACTTGAGGTACGGATTCCCGTCCTTTCAGTATGGACATTCTTTCCTTATTAGGATTTCCCCGTATGCAGCCAACTGTTTTCCCCAGTATTTGTTTTATTGTTTTGAACTGCTTATGTTTAATTAGCATAATCTATAGCCATATACAAGCATGACCAGTTTCACCTAGTTATGGAGGTACCATAACCATAGCATTGGAGGCACCGATGTTATGACTTCCCCACGGCGGAGTGATTGCTCGTGGCGTCCCTTTCAGTTTTGGCCAAATTATTATATCATGTGGGGCGTATGGGTGCATCCTAGTTACATGTTTTATTCAGATTATCATGGTGAATGTGGTGTGTGCCTTGCACCCTTCACAAGGAGTTGATCCCTCCTACCCAAACCAGTATATTGATTAGAGGCATCCCCTCTAATCAGCATGATGAGGTCACCCTCCAAGTATTCATGCACGTGACCTTTTCATGACCTATATGGACTATGGTATATATATGTTAAAACAGTTTTCACAAGATAAACATAAGGCTTTTCAAACTATAAAACCAGTTTTCTTGATACTTAACCAATTTACTCAGAACTTAGTCTTCCGCTGTTATATGTTACATGCTTATCCTATTTCATGCTTTATTGTACATCCGTGCACTGAGCGTCTTGCTCAGCCGTTTTCCTTTTCATGTTCCCAAAACGGCAGGTACTCAGAGACGCTCGTAGATCTCAAACGTAGGTGCATATGGACTGGAAGCTTTACTGTCTTTCTTTACTTTATGCATTTCCTTTACTTTGATACAGTTGCTATGGACATTGTTTCGTCCTTTCCTTTTACAGTATTTATGTTTGTGTGTGATGAGCTTTACTTTGGGGTACCGATGTTTGATTCCGGTATTTCCCTTTTATGGTTGAATAATGCTTAGACATTTATCCTTGTATGCTTTGATGACACGCCATGATTATGCGTAATTAGGTTTAGTATCAGCATGACCCGAAGTACCCTCCATTTCACCCTTACGGCAATCTCTCATACGATGGCCAGGGAGGCCGCACTTGTAGCACGCGTCGGAATCACGACGACATGGGCCAGGGTGTCTGCGATGGCAAGTATTGCAAAGAGGAGGAACTACATACCTCCTAGTCTACCTATTACATTTAACTATACCAATGGTCCTAACAGGATTTTATGTATTACGTACGTGTTAGAACACGATAAGTATTTATTACGCACGAACACACAATAATTATTTAAACAATAATTAATCACGAACATGCGATCATGAAATCATGAACGTAATTAAATCACGACCTAATATTAATTACGTATATATATTTATTACGAACACGAATAAATATATTAGGTCACGGTAATTATTTAACGAGAACACACAAAACACGAACACAAATAAACACGAACAAACACGTAAAACACGAATACGAGAACACACTTATTAATTAGACACGGAAAATGATCGGGTTACCCCATGTGGGCCCATATGCCACGAAATTAGGAAGGAGGATGGGCCAAGCCCATCAAAATTTACTAAAGGGGGGGTTAAGGGGAAAAACACTACTCATTTTTTTTTACAGAAGATTTTAGAAAACCTAAAAGTTCTCCTCCTCCTCTTCCTTGTCTTTTGGCCGCCACCCATACAACACACCAAGAGGGTGTTTTGATCTTGGATCTTGGAATTATTGCTAGTGTTCGTGTTTGTTCATCATTGTTTAGATCCACGCATTCGGTAAATCCTTTAACCCTTTTCTTTTAATTTAATCTTTTAAATAATTAAGAACATGTTATGTTTTTTTATTAAACCTAATTAAATCATAGATCTAACATGGAATTGAATTTGGAATAAATCAAAAAGTAATGAATTAGGGGTGTTTTGTTCTTGGCCGCGCCTAAACCGAACCCGAGAGGGTCTCGGTTTGGCTACATGACTACCACCGAGACCATATGGCCCCGGTTGGTTGGTGTGGGTCCCACGGCAGCAACAAGACAAGGGTAACCCCGAATTGGTTTGGGGTATGGTGTCGATTTAATGTCCGGTTCATAGTTCTTAGTCAAGATCCGGTTCACGGTGTATGTTATGATTATTTTCTTTTATAATTTTATGTTAAAATTAAATTAATGAACATGACATGATTAATTTAATAACATGACTTAGGTTATATTAATCATTAAAATCATGAAATTATTAACCTAAGTATTATATATTTTTAAGACTTATAATTAATTAATTATTTAAAAACCATGGTTATAATTAATTAATTAACATGACTTAGGTTATATTATTAATAAATAATAATACATGTTTTAACCTAAGTATTTAACTTTATTTAATTAAAAACATGTTATACTTTAATTAAATATTTTAACCTGTAGTTTATTTTAATTACATGAAATAATTAATAAACTATACATTATATCATATGACTTAGAAAATAATCATGAAAACACTTAGGCTTATATACTTAGCTTATTTAACCAGCTTATTTCTAATTTAGGAAACTTTCTATTTTTAGAAACTTAATTAAATAAGGCAGCTAATCTATTTATGGAAACTATCTATTTTTAGAAACTTATTTATTTCAGGCAGCTAATCTATTTATGGAAACTTATTTAATTAAGGCAGCTGATCTATTTATGGAAACTTTCTATTTTTAGAAACTTATCTATTTTAAGCAGTAATTCTATTTTTGGAAACTTTCTATTTTTGGAAACTTTCTATTTTTGGAAACTTTCTTTTTTTGGTAACTTTCTATTTTTGGAAACTTTCTATTTTAGGAAACCTGCTATTTTTAGAAAGTTACTTATTATTACACAGTAAGTATAATAATACATGAAATACCAGAAATACTTAATCAGAGTAAACAGAATATAAGATAAACACAGTTTAAGGCTTTAAAACAGTAAACATGATAAGAACATATAAAATAAGCTAAGACATGACATAGAACCAGTTACGTATTTAGTAAGCAGATACTTATTCATGTATGTATTTATGTAGCATTAGTGATACGGAAGTAGGATTCCTCTCAGTTCATCTTCTTCGTTCACTGGACATAAGGTACGGATTCCCGTCCTTTCAGTATGGACATTCTTTCCTTATTAGGATTCCCCGTATGCCGCCAACTGTTTTCCCAGTATTTGTTTTATATGTTTTTGATTTGCTTATGTTTAATTAGAATACCTAAAGCCATATACATGCATGAACAGTTTCACCTAGTTATGGAGGTACCATAACCATAACATTGAAGGCACCAATGTTATGACTTCACCACGGCGGAGTGATTGCTCGTGGCGTCCCTTCAGCTTTTGGCCATATTATTATATTTATCATGTGGGGCGTATGGGTGCATCCTAGTTACATGTTTTCAGTCAGGATTTCATGGTGAATGTGGTGTGTGCCTTGCATCCTTCACAAGGAGCTGATCCCTCCTACCCAAAAACCAGTATATTAAATTAGAGGCAGCCCCTCTAATTTGCATGATGAGGTCACCCCTCCAAGTATTCATGCACGGTGGATTTTCATGACCTATATTGGCAAATGGTAAAATATGTTAAACAGTTTTCATAAGATAAACATAAGGCTTTTCAAACTATAAAACCAGTTTTATGAACATGTTCCAGGTTTTCTAGGACTTATACATTTCCGCTGCTATTAAGTCTCTATTATGTTTTATTCACTTATACTATGTCTATATCCGTGCACTGAGCGTTTTGCTCAGCCGTTACTTTCCTTTCCATGTCCCAAAACGGCAGGTACCCTAGGAAAGACTCGAGCATTTGGAGGACGTGCATAGGATGGAAGCTGCCAGAGACTTCTTTTCCTTTTTGCCTTCATATACTTATGCTTGTTTAGTCTTTCATTCATTTCCTTTGCTTTATTATGTTTTGGGCTTATGTTTGGGAACTGATGTTTGATTCCGGTTTACCCTATGGTCATGTAATGTTTTAGACATTTATCCTTGTATGCTTTGATGACACGTCATAATTACGCGTGACATTCCATTATCAAAATGGGGTGTTACAATTATGGTATCAGAGCCAAGGCTTCGACCTATAGGCTTTAAAACTCGACCTGCGACTAGTGGGTAGTCACCAGGAGCTTCCTAAGCCAACGTTTTTTATTCCACGTATTGATGTTTTTAGCGCATTGTTGTTTTAACCATGATGTTTTCAGCACCTTGAGGTTTTAACCTTGATGTTTTCATCGACATTGTTTTACTAATATGGATGGACAACCGTCATTCATATTTAGTTATGTGTCATTGTTTCATGCATAATATTCCTCGTGAACTGTGGCTATGTGGACTAAACCCCAGTAATTCATAATTAGTCACATAAAATTTTTTTCTGATAAGTTTTGACAGATGAGTTTCATTTATTTATGTTTCATGTATCATTGTTGCAGGGATTATGACTAAGTAATGGTTGGTACAGGACTGGCCCTATTTAGTCGCATGTGCTTTTATCGAAACTTTTAACTTTGGGACCGACCCATAAGCGTCCCCTCGCCATGTATTTTGTTTTGGAACCGACCCATAGGCGTTCCCTCGCACATATAAAGGTTTTACAAACTACATTACGCATTCATGCACTGTTTTTCATGCATAAAATTTTTCTCATGATTTAAATTGGCATAATTTTTTAACTTCAGTTTCATGCTGATTATGTTATACACTTCTTCGTGATAGATGGTTTCATGTTTCTTCATGATAATTCTGTCTTCATGTTGATTATGTTTTACGCCTCTTTTTTTATTTACGTTGTCCTGCAAGACATTGTTAGATTTCATTGAATCATGCTTTCATGATAGTCATGGTTGGTTTTCATTGATCATGCTGTCAGGCAAATCATCGTTGAATTTTGTGTAACCACACTTTAACGTTTCCGTTATAACCAGAATGATGTCTATGCTAATACTGCCAGGTTATCATGATGGTTTTCCTAACCGTTTAACCGGTATACTTTCCTTAAATCATGACAAATGATCGACCCCATACCGATCATTTCATGTGCATTCAACGTGTACTTCATGTACCGTGTTCCATGTGTATTACACGTACCTAAATCCATGTGTATTTCACTTGCAATACTGCACGAGTATTCGCTAGTCGATTCTGAATCATCTTAGGCATATGTCCACTTGCTAATACTCTACAAATTGCTAATGCCGCTCATAACTTGGAAATGTTACTAAAGGTTGATGCTGCTGACGTTTGGAGACGCTACGAGATGCGGATGCTGTTCACAACCTGGAGATCCTACAAGACGAAGACAAAGGCGTCGGAGCAAAGCAATTGGACGAGAAGATGCTTCACCATCAGACGATTCCCATCAATCATTGTCCCTAATTCTTAGTTACATGTCACACGTCATTCGGCTGTCATTTCAGCCATATGAGTGCAAACCGGTACCAGCCGACCACTCAGCTGAATAGTTACATGAATCACGGTCATGAGAATGACCATCATGGAACTGACAGACAGGACGATAGTAACCACTACTATGACATCAACTATCCTAGAAATCGCAACCGAAACTCTGGCCACGGACGTGATCAGAAATACAAGGATTAGTAGTCCAACCGATCCGCTAATTCTGGCATAATAACCTTATATTGTGGTTATATTTGTTTCACATCTCGAGACACATGTCTCACGTATACTTTCTGAAGACACATGTCAAGACATCAGTCAAGACACATGTCTCACGTATACTTTCTGAATACACATGTCAAGACATCAGTCAAGACACATGTCTCACGTATACCTCCTGAAGACA
This sequence comes from Glebionis coronaria, assembly GCA_025667525.1. Taxonomy (NCBI): domain Eukaryota; kingdom Viridiplantae; phylum Streptophyta; class Magnoliopsida; order Asterales; family Asteraceae; genus Glebionis; species Glebionis coronaria. The sequence goes on along the minus strand of CM046879.1, from coordinate 46,391,851 downwards.
CATGTCAAGACACCAGTCAAGACATATGTCATGCTTATAGTTCCAAGAAACGAGTCAAGACACATGACTCACGTCCAACTATGGAACATTTCTAAGAAATTTAGGGTACCCTCCAAGGGTATATCTATTTTGTTGTGCCATGTATTAATCAGGCCACAATAATTTCAATACCATTATCGGCGCATCAATGAGAACTGTCACGTCGCCGATGTCACTTTCATTTCTTTCACCATAGTTCATATATTCATGACCATGAAGGACGCCTTTCGTATTCCCACGCATACGAAGGTTTTCCTTCAGTTTAATGATGAGATCCAAGCTGCTAACGCATTTCCTCAGACAGACACGAGATGAATTTTATCCTAATTATGGACTATGAACAGCACACCATGCTACGATTCATAATTATGTACAGTAGTGTTCAGGCCCCTGAATACATTCAGCTTGATTCTTCATCAGGAAAATCTGTACAAATTATCTATGCTTCCCAAGCATGTGCTTTGTTAGCCATGATTGCTAAAATTTTCTAGTGGTCAGTAAGACACGACTACTAAAGTCCTTTTACGCATACCAACGGATTATTCCAAAATTGTTCCTTACACTCCAGAAGAACCTTCAAGGAGAAGGACGGTAACATAAGATTATGTGTCGACTACCGTCGATTTTTAAACAAATCACCATTTACGACCGTTACTCTCCTCCATGTATTGACAAGATCGGATTCATGATCATGCTGCCAATAGTGACGGGTGAAAGAGCAGGACATGTCCATGACTGCTATTCGTGCACGACTCGGTCATGCTAGATTTATGATTTTGAATTAGTCTCATCAATGCTCCAACAACATTATGGACTTAATAAATTGAGTTTCCATGAACTCATAAGCAAATTCATCAGCGTTTTCATTAAGGATAACCTAATTTCCTCTAAGCCTAGAGAAGAACAGGAAGACCATATCTGCACTATATTGCAAATTCTATGACAAGAGAAATTTTACACTGGAATTTTTTTTTCCAATATCAATTCTGTTTGATTTCAGTGACACGCTGAATCACATGGCTTTCTACGGTTAATCTTACCATGACTCAGCTTATGCATAAAGGAGAGAACCCTACACTACATTAGGTGTTCTAGAAAATCCTACGCTAAGAGAAGTTTCGATTCATAGACTCGGAGTTTCACAAACTCCTATGTATCAAGTTCGATGAAGCAAGATACAGTTACGTTCATATCTTCATACCTGTCATACAAACAGGTTAAGATAGGACACCAACAGACTGGGATGTTTTCATCATATGAAATTGTGAATCGGAAAGGGACAAGATCTCCATGGATTTTAGTTACCAGATTTCAGTAAACTCAGAAGAAGCATGATGCTATCTGGGTTATTGTCAACAATTTGATCAAGTCTGCAGAATCCTTACATCCGTACGGATTTCAGAACCAACAGATTGATCGGACATGTTCCAGCCAAGGCTCATCCGATCACTTGGCAATCCCTCAGTTATCAGGTCAGACAAATATTCATAATTGTGCTCCTAATTTACTTCACATCCTTGTTCAAATTTCACGACTTGCTTTCACGCTCGTGTTCATGACACTATTCACGTTCATGATCGTATCTTGGCTTACGATTTTACGTTCATTTTTCTCATTTGGGAAGTTTTGCAAGAACTTGAGAGACCAGACCCAAGTTTAGTATAACTCTCCATCATCAGATAGACGTTTCACGTCATATTCCACGTCTCACCTTGTAGCGTTTGGCGTTACCGCCATTATATTCTATGATCACGATATGTTTCACATGTCATGTTCATTCCACGTTCCTCATATCATGATCAAGATATGTTACACTTATCATGGATCATGATATGTTTACTCATACTACACTCGCCATATCTCCACGTAGCACGTTCAAAATTTTTCACGTATCACGTTCAAAATTTTTCACGTACTACGTTTCTTTATGTATCGCGCATCGTTTCTATTTATCAGTTAAGTCAGATTGTCTTGCATCATAACGTTTCAGTTACCCTAGCACGTTAACTCTTATTTTCCTCGATCGAATTTAGGGGATATACCTTCCGTTAATAACCAAGAATTTCTTCGTATTCCAAGTCAAGGTCAGGAGGACCAGGATTTCTCATTAGTGTCAAGATCTTCTGAAGGAACCGTTCCAAGAGGGAGGCCACTTGGAAACGGACAAGTTCATCCGGACTCTTATCCGTTTTCTCTCATCAATTAGATATGTCCTTTCAGTCACGTCACGTTCCATGTCCTTCCAAGACATGTCACGTTCCGCGTTCCTTCTGCCAGGAAACCCACACGTTCAATTATCTTACATACCCTCTCAGTTTGATTCGGGTATGTTTCTCTTTCTGTTAGGTTACCTATAATTCGGGGACGAATTATTCTTTTTAGGGGGGAAGAGTTGTAAAACCCGCATGATTTTATCATGAATAGGCGTGAGGTTATCTAAAATATGGGATTAGCGTGCTTTAGATTGCCACAAGTTTTCGTTTTTGAACCATTTGGAAAAGATAACTTTAAATGTATTGGGTCTACATTGGAACTTGGTATAGACGTTACATCTTTAAGAGCACCCTTAAGATCGTACGTACTAGCTTAAAACTTTCCTTTTATAGTACGATTACGTTTACGTGTTAGGATTTTACGTATTACGTACGTGTTAGAACACGAAAAGTATTTATTACGCACGAACACGCAATAATTATTTAAACAATAATTAATCACGAACATGCGATCATGAAATCATGAACGTAATTAAATCACGACCTAATATTAATTACGTATATATATTTATTACGAACACGAATAAATATATTAGGTCACGGTAATTATTTAACGAGAACACACAAAACGCGAACACAGATAAACACGAACAAACACGTAAAACACGAATACGAGAACACACTTATTAATTAGACACGGAAAATGATCGGGTTACCCCATGTGGGCCCATATGCCATGAAATTAGGAAGGAGGATGGGCCAAGCCCATAAAAATTTACTAAAGGGGGGGTTAAGGGGAAAAACACTACTCATTTTTTTTACAGAAGATTTTAGAAAACCTAAAAGTTCTCCTCCTCCTCTTCCTTGTCTTTTGGCCGCCACCCATACAACACACCAAGAGGGTGTTGATTGATCTTGGATCTTGGAATTATTTCTAGTGTTCGTGTTTGTTCATCATTGTTTAGATCCACGCATTCGGTAAATCCTTTAACCCTTTTCTTTTAATTTAATCTTTTAAATAATTAAGAACATGTTATGTTTTTTTTATAAAACCTAATTAAATCATAGATCTAACATGGAATTGGATTTGGAATAAATCAAAAAGTAATGTTTTAGGGGTGTTTTGTTCTTGGTCGCGCCTAAACCGAACCCGAGAGGGTCTCGGTTTGGCTACATGACCACCACCGAGACCATATGGCCCCGGTTGGTGGTGTGGGTCCCACAGAAGCAACAAGACAAGGGTAACCCCGAATTGGTTCGGGGTATGGTGTCGATTTCATGTCCGGTTCATAGTTCTTAGTCAAGATCTGGTTCACGGTGTATGTTATGATTATTTTCTTTTATAATCTTATGTTAAAATTAAATTAATGAACATGACATGATTAATTTAATAACATGACTTAGGTTATATTAATTATTAAAATCATGAAATTATTAACCTAAGTATTATATATTTTTAAGACTTATAATTAATTAATTATTTAAAAACCATGGTTATAATTAATTAATTAACATGACTTAGGTTATATTATTAATAAATAATAATACATGTTTTAACCTAAGTATTTAACTTTATTTAATTAAAAACATGTTATACTTTAATTAAATATTTTAACCTGTAGTTTATTTTAATTACATGAAATAATTAATAAACTATACATTATATCATATGACTTAGAAAATAATCATGAAAACACTTAGGCTTATATACTTAGCTTATTTAACCAGCTTATTTCTAATTATGGAAACTTTCTATTTTTAGAAACTTAATTAAATAAGGCAGCTAATCTATTTATGGAAACTATCTATTTTTAGAAACTTATTTATTTCAGGCAGCTAATCTATTTATGGAAACTTATTTAATTAAGGCAGCTGATCTATTTATGGAAACTTTCTATTTTTAGAAACTTATCTATTTTAAGCAGTAATTCTATTTTTGGAAACTTTCTATTTTTGGAAACTTTCTATTTTTGGAAACTTTCTAATTTTGGTAACTTTCTATTTTTGGAAACTTTCTATTTTAGGAAACCTGCTATTTTTGGAAAGTTACTTATTATTACACAGTAAGTATAATAATACATGAAATACCAGAAATACTTAATCAGAGTAAACAGAATATAAGATAAACACAGTTTAAGGCTTTAAAACAGTAAAACATGATAAAAACATATAAAATAAGCTAAGACATGACATAGAACCAGTTACGTATTTAGTAAGCATATACTTATTCATGTATGTATTTATGTAGCATTAGTGATACGGAAGTAGGATTCCTCTCAGTTCATCTTCTTCGTTCACTAGACATAAGGTACGGATTCCTGTCCTTTCAGTATGGACATTCTTTCCTTATTAGGATTCCCCGTATGCAGCCAACTGTTTTCCCAGTATTTGTTTTATGTGTTTTTGAATTGCTTATGTTTAATTAGAATACCTAAAGCCATATACATGCATGACCAGTTTCACCTAGTTATAGAGGTACCATAACCATAACATTGGAGGCACCAATGTTATGACTTCACCACAGCGGAGTGATTGCTCGTGGCGTCCCTTCAGCTTTTGGCCATATTATTATATTTATCATGTGGGGCGTATGGGTGCATCCTAGTTACATGTTTTCAGTAAGGATTTCATGGTGAATGTGGTGTGTGCCTTGCATCCTTCACAAGGAGCTGATCCCTCCTACCCAAAAACCAATATATTAAATTAGAGGCAGCCCCTCTAATTTGCATGATGAGGTCACCCCTCCAAGTATTCATGCACGGTGGATTTTCATGACCTATATTGGCAAATGGTAAAATATGTTAAACAGTTTTCATAAGATAAACATAAGGCTTTCCAAACTATAAAACCAGTTTTATGAACATGTTCCAGGTTTTCCAGGACTTATACATTTCCGCTGCTATTAAGTCTCTATTATGTTTTAGTCACTTATACTATGTCTATATCCGTGCACTGAGCGTTTTGCTCAGCCGTTACTTTCTTTTCCATGTCCCAAAACGGCAGGTACCCTAGGAAAGACTCAAGCATTTGGAGGACGTGCATAGGATGGAAGCTGCCAGAGACTTCTTTTCCTTTTTGCCTTCATATACTTATGCTTGTTTAGTCTTTCATTCATTTCCTTTGCTTTATTATGTTTTGGGCTTATGTTTGGGAACTGATGTTTGATTCCGGTTTACCCTATGGTCATGTAATGTTTTAAACATTTATCCTTGTATGCTTTGATGACACGTCATAATTACGCGTGACATTCCATTATCAAAATGGGTGTTACATTTATGCTTAACTAAATAAACATAACCATAACAGCTATAATCATCCGTAAATGTTAAGAAGTAGCTAGCACCTTTCCTTGACACATGTCTAAGTGGTCCACACACATCAGTATGTATAAGTCCAAGTAGATCAGTAGCCCTTTCAATATTGCTATTAAAAGGTTTCTTGGTCATCTTTCCAGAGACACAAGACTCACATTTATCAAATGATTCATCATTGATATTTTCCAAAAGACCATCATGTTGAAGCTTTTGTATGCGAGTCTTCCCAATATGGGCAAGTCTACAATGCCAAAGATAATAAGAGTTCTTGTCTGACTTCCTCTTCTTATTCATGCTAAATACATAATCAATCTTTCTCTTGGAATTATTATCATGCATGTTAATTTCAATAACACCATTCACAGAAATTGCATCAAAATAGAATAAACCATCTTTGAAAACAGAAATTCCATTATTATCAATAGTGTGAACAAATCCAAGATCCAACATACAAGAAAAGGAAATAACACCCCTAACAATTTTAGGTGCAAAATGACAATTATTCAATCTCAGTACTAGACCCGAAGGTAAAACTAGATTAAATGTTCCTATAGCTTCAACTGCTACTTGTGCGCCATTGCCCACATGCAGAAATTGTTCCCACATAGGTAAGCTTCCTCTCCAACTCAAACCCATGCACAGTATTACAAATGTTAATACCACATCCCGTATCATATACCCAGGAATTTGATTTGTATGTAAGATTAAATAACTCTATCAAATATAAGTTACCTGAAGACGCTGCAGCACCAAGCTCATCCTTCTTCTTTATTTCTTGCAACTCCTCGAGATAAAGAGGGCAGTTCCTCTTCCAGTGACCACTTGCTTTGCAATGGTGAAAAGTCTCATCCTTCTGAGATTTCTTCTTGACAAAGTTCTGCTTGGGTTTAGGATAAGTCGCAACTTGTTTGCCCTTATCACCCTTGCCTTTTGCCTTCTTGTTGTTCTTGTGCAGTTTTGGCTTATTCACTCCACCCTTTTGTACATAAAGCGTAGGAGGGGTAGGAGCAGATGTACTTACCTTGTCCTTTAAACCCTTTTCGTAGTCAATGAGCATTGCGTGCAAGTCAATCACCGTCTTCCCCGCGCAATGCATATTAAAGTTCCTAACGAAATCATTAAAGTCCCGATTAAGAGACCTATTGATTAGGTTAACATATCATTGTCGTAGGATTTCCCTAGTGCGATGAGCTATTCCATGTAACCCTTCATCTCTTGATAATGTGCACTAACGGATTTCCCAGGGGCTTGCTTACAACTGTGCAAAGCATCTACCAAGTCGTAGATCTCCACAGCCTGAGGCTTCTCATACATTGCCTTGAGCTCTTCAAGAATTTTATTTGGAGCAAATAGCTCAAATTTCCTTTGCAAGAAAGGAGCCATTTTTCCTAGCATTAAACAAGCCACATCATTGTGCTTCTTAACCTCTGCCTCATAATCCAGTCTTTCAACTAGAGTAGCATTAGGGCCAAGGGGCGCAGGAAACGGCCTGGTCAAGTAATCAGAAGTACCCGCTACTCTCAGAACTATTCTTAGTGAGCGGTACCAATCGTTGAAGTTTGGGCCAGTTAATTCCTGACGTTCAAGATAAGTCTTGAAAGCAGAACTTAACGCATTGTTATCGGGTTGAGCCATTTCTATAGAAATAAGTTCAAAATATTAGTATTTTCGATAATACTTGATAGGTGTGAAAACACCCATCATTTTACCACTTATTTCTTGCTAAAACAAGACCAAAACGCGTATTTAATGTCATTTGTTTGGAATTATGCGTGGTTTGTGTGTTTGTTGTGTTTTCAGAGCCAGCCGGATAAATATTGAAGAAAACATGGGATTGCACGAGTTTTATCGAAGAAAAAAACTCAAGACGAAGTCTATTGTCCAAGAGATGCAAAAGATTTGAAGTCAATAGGCCTATTTGAAGATTTATCGAAGAAAAGGACCAAAGATGGAAGATTTACATATGTCGAAGGAACTCAAGTCTATTAAACGAAGAAATTAAAAGACGAGTTGAATCTAATCGTCGACAAATCCCGAATCAAAATCGAATAAAAGACGATGATGTTGGGAATAAATTATGGGTCAGTTCACTAGACGCTGATAAGAAGAATTCAAGCGCTGATAGGATGACATTGGACGCTGACAGCCAAGCGTTGACATTTGAAGAAGTCAACGCTGACAGCCTTGAAGATTAGCACTGATGGAATATATCTTCATACGAATCATTTTGTTTATTTGTTTCTTTATTTGTGTATGGTGAAGATAAGCTCGACATTGTATTTTCTATTATTATCTTTACCTAGAATAGTTGATTCGTAGCTTATTGTACAAGACTTCTTAATCTATAAAAGAAGATCTTTTAGGTTAATGTTAATCATCAGTTATCATAAGTTTTCACAAGTTAAACCTCTTTCATTGTAATCAAGTTCGTTCATTCTAATACAAGTGAAAGTTTGTTTAACATCTTTGTGTTTTAGATTAAGTGTTAATTCCGCATAACACTTAGTTACTTTGTTCATAAGCAAAGGTTTCTCTACGTGTATTACTTGATCTAATCTCGTATACACAAAGCTTAATCGATCTAAGTTTGGGATCAACAAGTGGTATCAGAGCTTGTTGAGAAACTTTTGATCTTTAAGTAACGCAAGAACTCTAAAACATCAAAAACCCTAAAAACCCTAATCTTCTCAAAACCCTAAAAACATCATGTCTGGCACAAATCAGCCTCTTGCTCCAGTTTTGCTACAAAACAACACCACAAACCCTAGTATCAAAATTCCCATGTTTGATGCTAGGAACTTCGAGCTTTGGAAGTCTAATTTTGAGCAATATATAGCCATCCATGACTACACTCTTTGGGAGATTGTTGAATATGGGAACACATTCAACAAAGCTCAAAAGATTGCTAATGCTATTGCCACAAGGATAGCTGTTACTAATTGTCCTGAAGCTGATAAGAAAGAAAAGCCTGAAGATGGAAGAGCTGTATCTGCTGAAGATATAGCCAAGAAAAGGGTGGACATGAAAATCTTGAACATCATGAAACACGCCCTAGGTCATGAAAATCAGCACAAGTACAAACGCTTTGAGTCTGCAAAAGAGCTTTGGGAAGCTCTTGAAGTAGCACATGGTGGCAATGCTGACACAAAAGAAGAAAAGAAGAAGCAACTCATGCATGAGTATGCTGTCTTCAAGGCTCAACCCAATGAGAATCTCAGCAGTGTGAGAAGTAGACTGCTTGATATCACAAGTCAACTTTCCTTCATGGGAACACAGATAGATGACCCTGACTTGAATGCTACTTTTCTCAAAAGTCTTGGTGATGTATGGAAGATTGAGACAAGATCCATTCTTGTCAATAACACCCACAAGACCTCCAGGTTTGATGACATCTTCAACAAACTAAGACTGTTGGAGAATGAATGGCTTTTGGAGAGTGATAATAAATCTTCCAGTAGCAATATGGCCTTCTTCTCACAAAGTGAAGGCCAATTTGATTCCATGAACTCCTATGGACATCCAGTCACTGGATCTCAGTCTGTCAGCGCTGGATCATATCCTGTCAACGCTTTATACTCAAGCGCTGACACTCACAACTTTGGCGCTGATGGAATTAAACCTGCTGGTTTAGATCTAGATACTGTGTGTGCATTCATAGCTTCTTTACCCAGTGATTCAAGGATTACATATGAAGATCTTGAGCAGATAAGTGATGAGAAATTGGAAGAGATGGACATCAAGTGGACTATGGCTCTTGTAAGTTTAAGAGCAAACAGGTTTAATAAAAGGTTCAAGAAGAAGATGACCTTTAATGCTAAGGATGTTGCTGGATTTGACAAATCCAAAGTTGAGTGCTACAATTGTCATCGGATGGGGCACTTTATGAGGGAATGTAGATCTCCAAGAAGATCTGATGCTGGTAAGCCTTCAAGCCAAATGGTTAAGAGCCAAGATCCCAAGGCCATGGTTGCTGTTCAACAAATTGATGGTGTTGGAGGATGGGACTGGAGCTGGAACTTTATGGCTAAGGATGAGGAAGAGGACAGAGCTTTGGTTGCTGAAGTTAAAGAAGAGCATGTTGAATATGCTCTCATGGCACACTCCTCCTCTTCATCAGATAATGAGGTATATGATGATGCTTTCTGTTCTAAGGGTCGTCGTTTAAATACTGAAAAACTAAATCAAGAGATAGTAAAGTTATTAGATGAGGCAAGTGCTGAAAGATGCAAAGTATCGAATTATCAAATTGCTCTTACCCAAACAGAAAAGACAGTAGCTGAGTATAAAAAAATGGAGTTTGATTTAAAGGATAAAATAAATATCTTAAATCATGAGTTACATCAAAGTAAAGATATTCAAGATATCACAAACAGGGTTAATCTTGATTTGATAGCTCAGTTAGATGAGGCTAACAAAAATAAAGATAATGTGAGTCTTAAAATCCAGAGATTTGATAAAGCCACACAATCCCTAGGAGAGTGTGTTAGTAAACAAAGAGACTCTAAGGACATGAGTGGGATTGGGATGAAAGATTATACTGGTGTTCCACCACCAGCTGGGGATTTCTATGGTGTCCAATCAAAGGACTTATCTTGGACTGGCTTGCCAGAACTCCAAGAGAAGGAATTCATTCCTCCACCTAGAGTGACTTCCCCAGTTGAAGAATACAAACAAAAACTGACGGACCTAGATGAGTGGAAGAAAGCTAACCACACTTTGTTTGTTAAGGGAGGGTTGTTGTGTGAAAGTCCAAATGAGCCCACACCAATCATGAGCCATGATCCTACACCTATTAAAATCACACACCCAACCACTGGCAAAGCTGTTGACCTTGGCCCACAAACTGTTAGAAAACCTAGTGTTAAGTATGTAGAGATGTATAGGAATACTAGGTCACCAAAAAGCCAAGTTAGTAACCATGGAACAGGCTTCTTTGCTTCTAGACCTAAGACTATGTCTAGAAAAGCTTGTTACTCATGTGGTAGCTTTTCACATTTGGCATACAAATGTGTCAACGCTTCCAATGTCAACGCTGACAGGAACCATTTCAGCGCTGACAAAAGTCAACATAGGTCAAACACTGTCAGACCCAATACCTTTGTGAACAAAAGTTCACAAGTTGTTAGACCAGCCCCATCCTTTTCTAGAGGGTCTAACACACAAGGCCTAAGACCTTTCCAAAAGTCAAACACTTGGTCCAATAGGCAATGGGTTCCTGTAGCAAACCCTAGGTTCAACGCTGATAAAGGCAATCGGGGCGCTGACAAGAACAATTTCAGCGCTGACAGACACACTGCCAAACCTAGGTATTTGCAACCACAGGGAAATGGGTCTAAAGCTTCTACTAGCTTAACATGGAGACCAAAACAAGACCAAAACTCTAATTCTACTGGTCTTTCTATGACATGCAACAGGTTTCATTATATTTCAAAGGCCATGTCAAGACCAGTTGGGGTTAACTGGGAATTTCATTCAAAAAGGGATGAAAATGGGGTTGTTATGAAAACCAAGTCTGTTCTTGTTGAACAACCAGATGAATCCAAGTCTTCCAAGGCTTGGGTTCCCAAAGAAAACTAATGTGTTTTCTTTATGTGCAGGGCATTCAGAAGAAGATCAATGATTATGGATATTGGGATAGTGGATGCTCAAGGCACATGACAGGAAAGGAAGACTATCTGACAAACTTCACTCCTATTCAAGATGGTGATAAGGTATACTTTGGAGGGGGCTATGGCACCATCACAGGAAAAGGAACCCTTATTACCAATAATCTACGTTTTGAAAATGTCTTCCTGGTAAAAGAACTGGATTATAATTTGTTTAGTGTATCACAAGTGTGTGATAACAAAAATAAGGTTCTTTTCACAGATACTGAGTGCTTGGTGTTAAGCAAAGATTATAATCTCCCTGAGGAGAAATACATAGAATTTAGAACACCAAGGCATAAAGACATATATAATGTGAATCTTAATGGAATTAAGATGAATAATAAAATGATGTCATGTTTTTATGCTAAAGCCTCAGTAGATGAAAGTAATCTTTGGCACAGGAGATTAGGGCACATAAACTTTAAAAATATCAATAGACTTGTGAGGCTTGGTTTAGTTGATGGTTTGCCTGAAAAGGCTTTCCACAATGACCACTCTTGTGTTGCATGTCTTAAGGGCAAGCAGCACAAGGTCTCATTCAAATCTAAACAGGTGCACTCTAGTTCTAAACCACTTCACTTATTGCATATGGACCTCTTTGGTCCAACTAATATAGAAAGTTTGAAGGGTAAATCCTATTGTTTTGTCATCACTGATGATTTTTCCAGGTTTACATGGACTTTCTTTTTAGCCAAGAAAAGTGAAACTGCCCAAATTCTGATTAATTTCATTACCCAGATTGAGAAGAAGAATGGTAATGAGGTCAAAATTATTAGAAGTGACAATGGGGGTGAGTTTAGAAATAAGTTGTTAGATGATTTTTGTGCCAAGAAAGGGATTACTAGGCAGTTTAGCATAGCTAGAACCCCACAGCAAAATGGGGTTGCTGAAAGGAAGAATAGAACCCTAATTGAAGCAGCCAGAACCATGTTGGCTGATTCCCACTTTCCTATAGCCTTTTGGGCTGAAGCTGTTAACACAGCTTGTTATGTTCAAAATAGGGCATTGGTCAACAAAATACATAATAAGACACCTTATGAGTTACTTTGGGGAAGGAAGCCAAATATTGGCTTTCTCAAGCCTTTTGGTTGTCATGTAGTTGTTTTAGAAACTAGTGATGCTCTAGGTAAATTTGATTCAAAAGGTGATGAAGGCTACTTCATGGGTTATTCAGTGCAGAGCAAGGGATATAGGGTTTACATTAAAAAGGAAAAACGTATACTTGAAAAAGTACATGTTAGGTTTTTAGAGAGTAAACCTAGTGATCCTGAAAGTGGTCCAAATTGGTTGTTTGACTTGGAACCTTTATCTAGAGCTTTAAATTATATGCCTGTTACTGATCCAGACATTGTGAAGGTAACTTCAAGTGTTTTGGAAAAGAGAATTGGTAATGTTTCAGGTATACAGGTTGCTAAAAAGGATGGACCACCAGCAGTTGAGTCATCTCCCACACAAGAATATGTTACACTTCCTATATGGACAGATGAGTATTATGCTGCTGCTGCTTCTGCTAGAAAAGATAATGGTGGTGTCCAAATACCACCAAATACAAACATGCATGGTTCTTCAGGCGCTGACAAAGGGAAATCAAGCGCTGACAAGAGCAATTCAGACGCTGATGGATCAGACGTTGACAACAACAGTTCAAGCGTTGTTAGCCCAAGCGCTGACAAACAAGGTTCAGACGTTGATGACACCTTTGCACATCTTTTCTCTTCCCATTTTGAACAAGGTGGACCTTCCAATGTCCATGAAGAGATTCCTGTTGATCAAAGAGAGTCTGATGAAGAAGATATTGGCAACATGGAGCGTGAAGTTGAGGACACCAGACTTTTTGAAGGAGGAGTTCTCACTTCCACAATAAAGGATCACCCCTCATCTCAGATCATTGGTGATGTTATGGCTCTAGTTCAGACAAGAAGATCCCATCAAAATCTTGGTGGATTTATTGCCAATATACACAAGAAGGTTGATACCCCTCTTGTACAAGCATGTTTGTTTGCATGTTTTCTGTCACAAGAAGAACCCAAGAAGATTTTTGATGCTCTCAAAGAACCTAGTTGGGTGGAAGCAATGCAGGATGAGCTTCACCAATTTGCTATACAGGATGTTTGGGAGCTGGTTGATTGTCCTAGATATGTGAGACCAATTGGGACAAGATGGGTTCTAAGGAACAAGAAAGATGAAAGGGGTATTGTGGTCAGAAACAAGGCACGTTTGGTAGCTCAGGGATATACACAAGAGGAAGGAATAGATTATGAAGAGGTCTTTGCTCCTGTTGCAAGAATAAGCTATAAGAATTTTCCTAGCTTATGCCTCTTGTATGAACTTCACTGTTTATCAAATGGATGTGAAGAGTGCTTTCCTCTATGGGACAATTGTTGAGGAGGTATACGTTATGCAACCTCCTGGTTTTGAAGATCCTGAGAATCCAGACAAGGTTTACAGAGTGAAGAAAGCTATGTATGGACATCATCAGGCCCCAAGAGCATGGTATGGTACATTGTCCACCTACTTGGTGGAAAATGGTTTTAAAAGGGGCACCATAGATCAGACATTGTTCACAAAGAAGAAAGGTAAGGATGTCTTACTTGTCCAGGTCTATGTTGATGATATCATTTTTGGATCCTCCAATCCAAAGATGAGTGAAGACTTTTCCAAGCTTATGACAGATAAATTCAAGATGAGTGCAATGCGTGAGATGAACTTCTTTCTAGGGTTACAAGTTCAGCAGAAAGAAGATGGTATCTTCATTTCCCAAGACAAGTATGTAGCTGAAATCTTGAAGAAATATGGTTTTTCTCCACATGAAAAGAGTGCTTCCACTCCTATGGATAGGGAACACCCTTGGGGAAAAATTGGAGCTGGAAAGGATGTGGATGTTAGGCACTATAGATCAATGATTGGTTCATTGATGTATCTTACAGCCTCAAGACCTGACATCATGTTTGCTGTGTGTGCTTGTGCACGCCATCAAGTGACTCCCAAAGAGTGTCACCTTTTTGCTGTGAAAAGAATTTTTAGGTACCTAAGATGTTATCCAGATCTTGGCTTATGGTACCCAAAACATTCTCCATTGGAGCTTATTGCATATTCAGATAGTGACTATGGTGGTGACAAGTTTGATAGGAAATCCACAACTGGTGGATGTCAATTTCTTGGGAGTAGACTGATATCTTGGCAATGCAAGAAACAAACAGTGGTGGCAAACTCTACAACTGAAGCAGAATATGTTGCAGCAGCTGCTTGTTGTGGACAAGTCTTATGGATTTAGAACCAGCTGTTGGATTATGGGTATAATTTCATGCATACCAAGATTTTTGTAGACAATAACAGTACTTTATGCATTATTAAAAATCCTGTACATCATTCTAAAACCAAAAACATAGAAATTAGACATCATTTTATAAGAGATTGCTTTGAGAAAGGTTTAATACAACCAGATAGGGTAGCCACAGAAGATAATGTGGCTGATTTATTAACTAAACCTTTTGATACTGGACGATTTCAATATTTGGTAACAAATATTGGAATGGTTAATCTCACTTAATATGTGTTTTGGAACCTTTTTGTAAAAGTATGTACAGGATAATGCATTGTTATTAGTCTTTGTGATGATTTAGATTTTTCCACTTTATTTTTCTAACACTGACAAAGGTAAATGTAACGCTGTCAAGTGTTATTTTGCCGTTGTTAGAGATATTATTGTCTAACGCTGACAAGAGTTCCTTCAACGCTGATAAGTGTTGTCGGGGCGCTGTCAGCAACAAATGTTAGTTTTGTGGTTTTCAATCTAAATGTGTAGGTGGTGGTAGCTTTATGCCATTGGATACAGAGTTGCTTATGGATCTTTGAAGAGCTATTTGGACATGTTTTTGTTTATGGATGATGGTTGGAATATTTATATTCCTATCTTGACATAAATTTTTAATGTTCATATGTATTTTGAGAAACTCATGTATCATAGTTTAAGGGGAGGTTTAAGGAACCTTTAGGACTTTTGGGTATTCTTATAATACTCTCATCACAATTCTAGATTGTGTCCACAGGTGAGTATGGGTTAGTTTTACTAAACCATGAGGCACTGTAGCATGCAAAGTTGACAAACTATGCATGCTGCCAAGACATTTTTGGCCTAGAATTGGTTATGGTCTGATGGGAGACTTGGGAATAGTTTTGTTATGGGTTTACCTGGGAGTTACAAAGAATTTTATGAAATAACTTTGTTGGTAAGTATTTTGGTTAGCAAGGGACACTAGAGGACATTTGTGTCTATCTTGCTTAAGCAAGTGTGCATAAATGGACAGTGCTTGCCGCCCAGTAATTATTATCAACTTGTAAGATATTTCCCTTAGGATAAATTACTTTGTTAAGGTCTTTTTCTTTTTAAATATTTTTTTTTTATTTTTAGACGCTGACAAGTTTTTCTCCAAACGCTGTTACGTCCAATCGTGACGCTGACAAGGCTTTAGGCAAACGCTGACAAGAAAATATAGCCGTTGGGCGTTGATGGGCTATTTTTTACCGTTGACACCTAGTGGGCCCTACCCATTTGTTATTTTTGACTAATCTTTGGCCGTAATTTTGGGGAGTTGTTACTTTTAATTAATGCATGAGATAAGTTATATTTGATTCAATATTTTCATCATTGCTCTTTGAATATAACTGCCTCATTTTTGACCAATCCAAATCATGCATCTCTCCTATAAATTTGGCTAAACTTTTTGTTCTGGGTATTCATATTTTCTTGTCTAACATTTTTCTCCTAGATTTTTCCCATATCACATAACCTAAACAGCTTTAAACATGGCACCAAAGTTCAACTCAACCAATCTGACATTGGAGTTCAAGAGCCAACATAATATGGTCGCTTACTTGGCTGCTGATAATGATTTGTTTCCTCAGTATTCACAAATGGTGGCATTTTTAAATGCATCCTTATTAAGGTATGCACTTTCTCATGAACCATTAGTCCCTGTCGCACACATTAGACAGTTTTGGAATAATGTTAGTTCCACAACAGCTGATGGAGTGACCACATTAACATCTACTGTTCATGGAAGAACATGGGTGGTCACTGAAGCCTTGGTTCACCAAGCTTTGCGTCTTGATGACGCTGATGGTGGGACTACCCTTGCCATTGCAACAATAGAACAAGGTCTTAGGGAATTGGGTTATCCTATTCCTGCTGGTAAAACTTTAAATAAATATCATAAGCAGGAATTTCCCTCTAACTGGAAATATTTGATACATGTCCTTCTTCAATGCTTAAGTCCAAAATGTACTGCTTTTAATGAAATAAACAGGTCCATTGCAAGTGCTTTGGTTTGTATGTCACGTGGGCTTAAGTATAATTTTTCAAAAATGATTTTTGAAGGGATGTGTAAAAATAAGGGAAGTAAAATGACTTTGGCTTACCCAAGATTTTTGCAAATGGTGTTTGATTTACAAGAATATTGTACTAGGGATCATGACACTTTTTATGAGATCCCTAAGCAAAAGAAAACCATTTTTGACAAGATGAGCTCCACAAACAGATCTATACCTCTCACCCAAGCCATGCTTGAAGTAATTCAGGCTGCTCAACCACAACCAGACCCTGCACCTCAACTTGAGCCTATCCTTGAACCATTACCTTCACCTGACCATATGGACGTTGACCAACCCAATGTCAACGCTGACACTCAAAATGTTGGCGCTGACACAGCCAATTCCAACGCTGATGACATCCCTGAACAATCCCAAACACCCCTTAACCAACCAACACCCACACAATCTACCTCATCTTCCACCCCATTACAATCTAGGTTGAATAAACGCCAAAGGACTACTGGAGTGTTCTCCTCTAGTGGTCCTAGCCTTGTTGTAGAGAGAACCACCTCCACAAGTGTGGCTGGTGCCATGGATGAGGCTGGGGCTATTGACACAAGCTTAGATGCTGGTCAAGATAGTCCCAACATCATTAAGACCTCATCCACGCCCTATGATTCTATTTTGGGAGGTCAAATCCCCATTCTAGCTGAGGGCAGATTGGAACCTATGACATTGCATGAATTGACGGCTGCTGTCATTAGCTTGCAAAAGCAAAATGTCAGCCTTGTACAAATTGTCAATAATCAGGGCCGTGAACTCCAAGTATTGAGGGAGCGGGTAACTGTTTTGGAGAATCCAAGTAGCAGGAGTAGAATGGAGGAATCTTCCAAAGGGGAGGATGAAGAGGATGAGCTGATTCATACAGCCAGTGAGAAGAGTTCACAATTTAGTGAATCTTTAAATGTCGCTGAAGTACTCACCAACTTGAAGAAGCACCCAATTATTGATACATCCAAGGTAACTCCATTGAACTTGGAAGGATCTTTCACAGCAACAATGGGCGCTGATACAGGTTTGAACGCTGACACATCCAGCGCTGACAAAGGTAATCGGGGCGCTGATGAAGGTAACTTGAACGCTGACAAAGTTGCAGGTGGTGTTGATGTATTCCAGTCATCAGCAATCATCAAAGATGTGTCCACACAGGTTTCTTCTTCTACCTTGCCTATTATTGATCCAAAAGACAAGGGTAAAGGAATTTTGGTTGAAGAAGATGTTCCAAAGAAAGATGCAACACAAATTGCATTTGATGAACAGTTGGCTGCACAACTTTTGGAAAGAGATTTGAAGAGGAGTGGTAGATCACCATTTGTTGCCACTTCTGAGAGTGAGGAAGAGAGTGGTGATGAAAAAGAAGAAGATAGCTCAGATTCAAGTGTTCAAATTATTGAAGATCCAGAAAGACTTGAATATGGGGATGAGTTGGCAAGAGAAAGATTGAGTGATTTGAAGAAGCAGGTTGATTGGGACCTTCCAGAAATCACCAGAATGTACCATGCTTGGGAAGACAAAGTAATGGACAACCCAGGGATGAGTTTGTCAGATCAAATTTGGGGGTTGGAAGTTCTTCTCAGGGTACAAGATGACATAAAGGTGATTTTGAGGTTTAATGCACAAGAGGTCAAGACTTGGCTTAAAAGAGATAGAAGGCAGTTGTATTACAAGTTGCTTAGATGCCATCAACCTAGATGGACATACAAGAAGTTGCTGGCTTTATCTTTTGAGGAGCTAGAGTATAGGGCACATCCTATTTGGAGGCATGTGCAAGAAAATAATGTCTACCAGTTTCTTTCAGAAGAAAGGAAACAAGAGCTTGATGAGGAAATGCAGATTCAAAAGGAGATGAGGATTGCTCAAAGACCAGTGAAGAAAGGAGATCCTCTCTAATTTCCTAAAGATATGGATGTGTATTATCCAACTGAAACTGTTATAAGGAAGCATCTCAAGCTTTCTCCATTGGAAGCTTCAAATTTGGTTAATGTAGTACCTCTAGATGACAGAAATCCAATCATAAGTTTTGATGAAGATGAGTGTGGATTTTGGAAGATTGGCAGGTTTGGAAAGGAGGTACACACTTTCACTTCAATTATTTCTATCTTTGCAAGCATAGACAGAGAAGACTTGGTGCATCTATGGAGATTAATAGAGGCCAAGTATACAGCTGAAGCACCTACTTCAGCAAATGGAATAAGACTATGGAACACATTTTTGACTTTGTGTGGTCCAAGGGAAGCAGATCCTGCCATATGGAAGGATCTTGAAGATGATCTCAGTAATCTTCATTGGAGGCTTTATTCTACTTGTGGTGTATTTCATTTGAGCTCTACAAAGTTTTCAGAGTATCTACTTGTGGATGCTAACTATTTCTTGTCCAAAGAAGTATTGGAGAAGATGAAGGAGACACCCTTGGAGATTGATTATACTAGTGACGTGGCCAAAGACTTGATTAGATATATTTATCACCAACATAAGAAGTTTTTGTAAGATTCCTCCTAAGTCTTAAGTTTTTATTCAGAAACTTGATCATTAGAATAGATATCAAGTTTAGGGGAGGATTGTTGGGAATAAATTATGGGTCAGTTCACTAGACGCTGATAAGAAGAATTCAAGCGCTGATAGGATGACATTGGACGCTGACAGCCAAGCGTTGACATTTGAAGAAGTCAACGCTGACAGCCTTGAAGATTAGCACTGATGGAATATATCTTCATACGAATCATTTTGTTTATTTGTTTCTTTATTTGTGTATGGTGAAGATAAGCTCGACATTGTATTTTCTATTATTATCTTTACCTAGAATAGTTGATTCGTAGCTTATTGTACAAGACTTCTTAATCTATAAAAGAAGATCTTTTAGGTTAATGTTAATCATCAGTTATCATAAGTTTTCACAAGTTAAACCTCTTTCATTGTAATCAAGTTCGTTCATTCTAATACAAGTGAAAGTTTGTTTAACATCTTTGTGTTTTAGATTAAGTGTTAATTCCGCATAACACTTAGTTACTTTGTTCATAAGAAAAGGTTTCTCTACGTGTATTACTTGATCTAATCTCGTATACACAAAGCTTAATCGATCTAAGTTTGGGATCAACTGATGAGAAAGAAGAAAGCCCACTCACCAACCAACCACTTGGCCTATATAAAGAAAACCCCTTCACACTTTTTGGGGGAGTTTTTTAGTTTTTCATTTCCAGTTCTTTTCTTTCGTATGAAGCCAACACCATTAAGGTGTTGGTGATTTTTCATTTTTGTTGAATCTTTGATCTTGTAAGTTTTTAATCTTTCCCTTTGTTTGTTTAACATTAATCTTTCAATACAATCCTCCATTTAATCTTGTTCATCTTCTCTTTTTGATTCAAAGTTTTAAAGTTCTTATTTGGTTGATTTTAATCCATAAAAGTAAGTGGGTTTTATGTTTTTAGTGTTTTGATTTGATGTTTATGGTTGATAAATGATTAGTGTTTAGTTTGGTTTAATATTTTGGTTAAATTTGGCTTGTTTTGATTAAAATTGTATTGCCCTGTTTTCCTGTTAACTGTTCTTCGTTCCCCAGTATTCCGGATCAACCGGATATTCCGGATCAATCACTTTCTTATTTTTATTCCGGATCAAATTATTTATTCAGTATCAAAACCTTTCATCCGGAATATTTTATATTCCGGATCAGTGTCTTCCATCCGGAATAACCATGAAATTGTGTATAATGCAGTTCGTTTTTTCTCAATTCTTGCTAATGGAAAGTCCAACCAATATCGGGTTTTTAACTGTTTTTGGTTGTTAATCTTGTTTGGATATTCTATTTGCTAATTCAACAAAGTCTTGCAAAACGGAAAAATATTACCTACTTATATGTAAAACATCTTGCAAATACCAAGTTTTTATTCAAGTAATATTCAAAATGTAGAATATGAAACTTAAAGGACTGAAAATGTAAATTCTAGGATAGATAAATGCTTGAAATGTAAATTCTAACAAGTCTAGGGACTAAAAGTGTAAATCAGTAAACTACAAGGACAAAATATGTGAAACTTGTAACAAACTAACCAAAATGTAACAAATCCAACAACTTGCTAACTGAATTTAAACAAACTCAAAATTACAAGGACTAAAATGTTGCAAACCCTAAAAACAATGAAGATTAGCCAAATTCAGAAACTGTTTAGAACATCAAGGACCAAATTGCAATTCCAAAAACTTATTTAGCAAAAACGGGTATAGAAGGAAAATAAGCTCGTTTTTGCTTATTACTGGACCAAATTCAATGAGACAACTTGCAAAACACTTAAAATCCAAATTAAGCTATGTCTGTAAAAGGATTTTTAATGAAAGTTCAAAATAAGCAAATAAGCACTTCTTAATAAGCCCAAAATAAGCTATTGAACAATCCAGACAAGCACAACTTGATTTTCTTGCCAAGAATGATTAAGCAACTCAAAAAATGAACGGGAAATCAAACTAGAACAAATTTCATCCAGTATTAAGCTAGAAATCTGAATTAAGCTCAAAAGTGCTTATCGTTGACCAAGCGTTGACCAAGCTTTTTGTCAAAAAGTTGAAACTTTCAAAAATCAAGTAACTCTATATTCTAAATGGATTTGTGAAGAAAAATGGCCAGGTTAATGAAAAGAATCAAGAGATACAAAATCTCAATTTTCATTTACAGAAACATGCTCCATCTCAGCTTATCTGAATTTTGCTTATCCCTAATTGCTGAATGAAAACTGTGTAATAAGCTCTTAGATTCTGAAACTTTATGATGTTAGCTACAACTGAGAACACGTTTGGTGCAATTTCATCAAGTAATGAGTAAATTCTAGCCAAAAGAAAATGATAACTTCCAAAGAGCAAAACTGAATCAAAGTGACCCACACATTTTTATTGCCTATTGCCTGCTTGACCAACAATTTGACTTGAAATCTTCTCAAAACTCTTTGTAAAGTCCTTATGACTGAATTTGAACACTAAATTTGCTAAAACCAATACTTGAAATTCATTTACCAACTAGTTCCAAACACTCCTTTACTGAAATTAAAGAAAATTTCCAAAGACTTTTATCAGCTGATTAAGAGTGAATGAAAAACTTTTATCTACCAAACTTGAAACTACAATTGATATGTTTTAAGACTATAAGCAAGCACTAAAACCAACAGTTACTCTATCAAGACACAAGTACTAAATTTGAATGAAAATATCTATAACTAAAACTTAATCCAAATCTATGAACCAGTGAACAAGAACAAGCTACAAGTAATCAAAGATCAAACAATGAGCAAATCTAAACAACTTTTATCAGGCAAACATCAAAATTACACTATGAAAGGTAGCATGCATTTGAAAAATTCAGTGGAACCAAAAATCAGAATTTTAAAACCTTTTGTAGTAAACCATTGGGAAGAAGAGGAGTGCTGAACTCTCTTACCCTAGTGATAACCACCACCTTATCACTAGTTCATCTAATCAATCATCACAATCAGCTACTAATCAACATAATTCATCAAAATGGCTTGAAAACTTCAATAGAACTAGTTTCTGAACTGGAATCACAACAAAAGCTTCCAAACTTCTTCAAGGTCAGTTACGATCATTCAATGATCATAACAAACACAATGCAGCAACATAAGTATCAAGTAGTAGCAGGAAATGAATAGTAGAATGAAGAACAGAATTGGCGGGAAATGAGAATTTGAATTTTTATTAATGGAAGTTGGTTACAAAGCTGTTAAAAGTATGCTAACTAACTAACTAACTCAAGAGTGTGTCAAACTCTTGAGTAGTTTAGCTAAAAAGGGAAAAGGAATGAAAGGAAAAGTAATTGTGTGTTTTTTTACACTATTTGCTAACTGTTACAAATGAGGTCCTAACAATCTATTTATAGACTTGAGAAAGATGATTGTTGGGGTTGGTGACGTGTTGGGACCAATCCCAGCTCTCCACGTGGACTAATTCTGTTTAAGTGATTTCCAGGTATGAACAATAATTTGGGCTTTCTTGATTGAGTGGATGACATGTTAATTGATGAAAACCATTGAATTAGTCTTTCAAAATTAAGCAACTTTGATGTTTATACTTCTCCATGAAATCGTCTCTAGCTCAAAAACGGTCCTGGGAAATTTTTGCCTTCTTGAAGATGCCACGTGTCGTCATGTGAATGGCTGAAAATTGATCACACGGATCACACTGTTATGATTTGTTATTAAATGAGTGGCGGCTGTGAGTGGGAAATTAATGCATGAGCTGGTGATCCGTGTGCTTTATTTGCTTTCTTCTCATTGGCCAACACTTAGTCACATGGATTGAACTAGTAATAATCTTCCAAACTTGGCAGAATTAGTCCCTATACTTTGACAGATTACATTTTTGAGCTAGCAGCTTCATTCCTTTGCCATTTTAAGTCCTCCAAACTTCATCTTTGAGCAGAAATTACCCTTTGACTTTGTTGACTTGATAGTTGACCAATTTTGACTTTGATCTTGACTTTTTACAATATTTGCACTTTAGTCCTTCAACTTCGGCAATTTGTCAAGATAGGTCCTTGTACTTCAAAGTCTTGATACTTTTGATCCTTCTTTGTCTTTTTCATCCATTTGAGCTTGATTTTTCTTTGTTTGCTTGAAAATGTATCCTTTTACCTACACAAGTGTACACAAACACAAACATACCACATAACACTGTTTTTGCAAGATAAATTGGTATTTTGCTTCATGTTTTAGGGTTATTTGTTGATAAAAGGATATGAGTTTAAGCTCATATCAAATCCCCTACACTTGAACATTGTCATGTCCTCATGCAATATTATATATTAAAGTTCAAATTTACATTTCCCTCATAATTAATCCACCTTGGCCATATGAGATGCATCTACACTACTCTAAACTAAATGATGCATGATTTTGACTTTTAATTATGCAATGAGCAAAATACAATTCTATCTATATCTTTTTGATTTTTTTCTTGAAATGGTTTTGATGGAAATAACTCATAAATAATTCAATGGCTTAGATTAGGGCTTGGGTACCATGGACATTTATCACCCTCAAGTTTCACTTTCCCCATACCAAGCTTAAAAATGGGATCATTGCATTCACAAGTAAAAAGTGTATCAACTTATTCATGACAATTAAATGTGGAACCGGTTATTATTCGAGCAAATTGCTTGTGGGCAAATTTGTCATTATTCAAGTGGGAAGTATAAGAAGTGTAAAATCCAAAAATAAGGAAGCACGGTTTTAATCCTAAGTAATCCTCTCATCCATTACTTGAAAAACCGCTCACAATTAATATAAGTCCGTTTTAAGAGTAATAAGTCATTTGCCTTATGTGTAAAATCCTCATGTCATGCTTTCATAAGTAACTACACACTCGCTAAGGAAAGGAAAATAAAACTCACGCAATAATTTACATCCGCCATCTTTTTGAGATTTTGGATCTTCAATCCCGCAACCCGTCAAGGCAATATTGGATTGGAGCAATCTATTGAATCCCCGCAACCCGTCAAGTTAATATTGGAACTCAATAGTCACTATAATTAACACCACACTGCCCCTCTTGGGAGTCTTGTATTATTTTTTTTTTATTTTTTTTCCTTTTATTTTTTTTTCTTTTTCTTTTTTTATAGCCACTCATTTTTTTTCATAAGCCGCTCTTATTTTTCTTTATTCCTCACAAAGAAATTTGAAAAGAAGAAAAGGAAAAACACCCGCTAAATATGGAGCATGACATAAGTCTAGTACACATAAAACGTGCTAACTTAGAATCTTAAGACGTACTCATATCAACCATAAATGATTAGCCAAAAATGCATAAGAGATTACAAACCAATTAAAACCGTACTTGATTATTTATTAACAATTATATACATGCGAAGAAAATAGAGGTAAAGAAGAGAAGGGTTTAGCCACAAGTAATTGCCATGAAGTCTATCTAGCCCTTTTACACTTGCTTCAACTCTATCATTTCCCATTCTCCACAAATTTAAAATCTCAAATAATGAGATTGGTGGATGCTTAGCCTAATAGACCAATGAAGGACTACATGGTTAAGGATACTAGCTAGAGAATGCTAAGATAAGCAAACTCGGGTTGAGTCAAAATATCCATGGCGGGCCTAATATGTCAAAGAAGTCTAAATTTGTTAAAACCATGTTTTATTATATTTTTTTTTCTTTTCTTTTTATATATTTTTGATGAAAAATAAAAGAAGAAATATATACAATGCAAATGTGTTATGCAAATGAAAAATGATTAATGCAAAAATTATGAATGCATATTTTTGGTGGCCAAAGTAGATCAAAAATTTGAAAAATGTTGAAAATTCAATTTTCCATGTTATCATGCAAGACAATGACAAGTTCTAGGTAAGGTCACTTCGATAGAAGACCCCCCTACACTTAAGCTAAACATTTTCCTCAATGTTTAAGAGCATGGAAGTATAAAAACTTCCCCTACACTTATGACAATGAATAAACTTTGCTTAACCCAAGTTAAGGAAAGGACAACTATTAGTGAAATCATGTTTAAGCACAAGGTGTCAATGAAAAATCACTATAGTAACGAAGTGAACCGGATACAAGGGCCTCCTCCATAAGCTCCAAAGCATGAGATGAGTGAGCAACCCTACAAACAATCATGAAGATAAAAGAAGGTCTCCCCTACACTTATCTCCAAGTCTATACCTTTATTTCTAACCTACAACACTCTAAACCTAGTTATACGATGCTTGAGTTAAGGAGTCTCTAGCTCGACTCGTCCCTTAATGAATTAATTCATGGGGAAAATGGGGATCTCTTGGACCATTTCAACAGAAATGTCCTCCCCAAAGTAATGCTTAACACGGTGACCATTCACTTTAAAATTTAGACCATCGGGTTGTGACAACTCAAGAGTTCCATATGGAAACACTTGAGCAATAGTGAATGGACCGGACCATCTCGACTTAAGCTTGCCTGCAAAAAGTTTCAATCTTGAGTTAAAGAGGAGAACCGACTCTCCAACTTTGAACTCACGATTCTTGATCTTAGCATCATGCAATTTCTTAGTCTTTTCCTTGTAAAGCAAAGAATTCTCATAGGCATTGGCTCTCAATTCATCCATCTCATTGAGTTGATCTTTCCTATGTGAACCGGCTTGGTTTAAATCAAAGTTAGCCCACTTGAGAGCCCAAGATGCCTTATGTTCTAACTCAAATGGGAGGTGGCACGCTTTTCCATAGACAAGCCTATAAGGAGTACAACCAATTGGTGTTTTAAAAGCCGTCCTAAACGCCCACAAAGCATCATCAAGCTTATCCGACCAAGAAGCTCGATGCTCTCCCACCGTTCTCTCTAAAATTCTCTTTAAACCACGATTTGTGACCTCGGTTTGACCATTTGTTTGAGGGTGATACGCGGTAGAAAGTCTATGATTCACTCCATATTTCTTCATAACTCTCGTGAATTGATCATTACAAAAGTGCGTACCACGATCACTTATGATGGCCCGAGGTACACCAAATCTAGCAAACAATTGTTTCAAAAACTTCACAACCACTCTAGCATCATTGGTAGGTAAGGCTTTAGCCTCCACCCATTTAGACACATAATCCACCGCCATAAGTATATACTTGTTTCCCTTAGAAGATGGAAAAGGTCCCATGAAATCAATGCCCCGTACATCAAATATCTCACACTCTTGGATAAAATTTTGTGGCATCTCATCACGTTGTGTAATTTTTCCTTGTCTTTGACACACATCACAAAATTTCACCATTTCATGGGCATCTTTGTAAATGGAAGGCCAATAGTAACCGGAATCAAAGACTTTCTTGGCGGTGTAGTTAGGCCCAAAGTGTCCACCCGTAGGTCCTTTATGACATGCCTCTAAGATCTTAAATGCCTCGGGCCCATCTACACACCGTCTAATGATTTGGTCCGCACATTTCCTAAAAAGATATGGATCATCCCAAAAGTAATACCTAGCTTCCTTAAGAAACTTCTTCTTTTGTTGATAAGTAAGACCCTCAATAAGCACATTGCCCACAAGATAGTTTGCGATATCCGCAAACCAAGGTGTGGCATCCTCTTGGGAAGAGATAGACATGATCTCCTCTAATGGAAAGGATTCATTGATTTCTTGGTGTGGGAAATCTCCTTGAAAAGGATGCTCAAGTCTACTCAAATGATCCGCCGCTAAATTCTCGGCCCCTTTCTTATCACGAATCTCTATCTTAAACTCTTGAAGAAACAAAACCCATATCAAAAGCCTAGGATTAGCATCTTGTTTGGTCATAAGATACTTGAGAGCGGAATGATCCGTATACACTATGGTTTTGGAAAGCACAAGATATGGTCTAAACTTCTCAAAAGCATATACTATAGCAAGCAACTCTTTTTCCATGGTAGTGTAATGAAGTTGTGCACCGGTCATGGTTTTACTCGCATAGTGTATAGGTTGAAAATGCTTATTAACACGTTGTCCTAAGACG
This sequence comes from Glebionis coronaria, assembly GCA_025667525.1. NCBI lineage: Eukaryota > Viridiplantae > Streptophyta > Magnoliopsida > Asterales > Asteraceae > Glebionis > Glebionis coronaria. The sequence goes on along the minus strand of CM046879.1, from coordinate 46,364,806 downwards.
GCCCCCACCGCATAATCACTAGCGTCACACATAAGCTCAAAAGGTAATTCCCAATTTGGAGAAACCAAAACAGGAGCCTTAGTCAATTTTTCCTTAAGAGTCTCAAAAGAGTCTAAACAATCTTGGTTAAAAATGAAAGGAGCCTCTTTATCCAAGAGGTGAGTCACCGGTCTAGCTATCTTAGAAAAATCTTGTATAAAGCGCCTATAAAATCCCGCATGACCTAAGAAACTCCTCACACCTTTAACCGAGGTGGGTGGGGGAAGCTTAGCAATCACATCAATTTTAGCTCGATCAACTTCTAATCCCTTGTTGGATATCTTGTGTCCTAAAACAATCCCCTCTTTCACCATAAAGTGACATTTCTCCCAATTAAGCACCAAACGCTTTTCCTCACAACGCTTAAGCATCCTTTCAAGATTGGTGAGACATGAGCTAAATGAATTTCCAAAAACGGAAAAGTCATCCATAAAAACCTCCATGGTTTGCTCTATCATGTCATGAAAAATCGCCATCATGCACCTTTGAAACGTCCCCGGTGCATTACATAAGCCAAAAGGCATCCTCTTGTAAGCAAATGTACCGTAGGGACAAGTGAATGTGGTCTTTTCTTGATCCTTAGGGTCAATAGGTATTTGGAAATAACCCGAAAAGCCATCAAGAAAACAATAGTACTCATTTCCCGCTAAGCGTTCAAGCATTTGATCCATAAAGGGAAGCGGGAAATGGTCTTTCCTAGTTGCCTCATTGAGTTTTCTATAATCAATTCAAACTCTCCAACCGGTCACAAGTCTCGTGGGAATAAGCTCATTGTTCTCATTAGGCACCACGGTGATTCCACCCTTTTTTGGAACACAATGAACCGGGCTAACCCATGGAGAGTCGGAAATGGGATAAATCATACCCGCATCTAAGAGTTTAATCACTTCCTTCTTAATAACCTCATGGATTTTTGGGTTAACTCTCCTTTGGTTTTGAATGGCAGGTTTATAGGCATCCTCCATAAGGATTTTGTGTGTACAAAAATGTGGATCAATTCCCCTTATGTCGGATATTTTCCATGCTAAAGCTTTCTTATGTTTCTTAAGAACTTCAATAAGTTGCTCTTTCTCATCCTCTTTCAACTCTTTAGCAATGATCATCGGTAATAGGTCTTTGCCCTCTAAGAAAGCATATTCTAAGTGGGATGGAAGGTCCTTAAGTTCAATGGGAGGTGGACTCTCTATGGAAGGTTTAACTATAGAAGGTTCCTCAATAGTAATCTCTTGTGGAATAGGAGAAGGAATAGGGTCCTCATTGAGCAACTTTTGGATAGTAAGAATATCTTCTTCCCAATTGATGGGAGAATCATCATCACCAAGAAAGTTTGACTCAAATTCATCCAAGAGGAAATCACTCTCTCCAAAAGGTGTTAAAGAGGGAGCAATTGAGGCCACGGTTTCAACATGGGGCATCTCATCACTAGCACTCTTACAAGCATCATGAAAGTGTTCATTACACACCTCATCTAGCACATCCACAATGTTAATAGTCTCACAAGGTCTAGACTCCTTAACCTCTTTCCTATCACAAACTTTCCCTAACTTAAACACCACTCTCTCATCTTCTACTCTCATAATTAATTCTCCTTCCGCCACATCTATCAAGGTACGACCCGTTCTCAAAAACGGTCTCCCAACAATCAAAGGCACTCTAGGATCCATGTCATAATCAACCACTACAAAGTCGGCCGGAAAGGTAAACTTATCCACACCTACAAACACATCTTCCGCTATACCTACGGGGTGAGCTATGGTTCGGTTGGCTAGTTCAAGAGTCATCCTAGTGGGAGTGAGCTCGGGAAGAGATAGTTGTTTCCAAACCGATAAAGGCATGAGGTTTATGCTTGCCCCTAGATCCGCCAAAGCCATGCAATTTTCAACACCGGGAAAATTACATGGTATCAAGAAGCGCCCCGGATCTCCAAGTTTTGTTGGTAAGGTTTTAATTAACACCGCGGAACATTTTTCATTAAGGGATGTGTTGGGCAAATCAACCAATTTTTTTTGTTTGAGAGCAAATCCTTGAACATCTTAGCAAACTTTGGCATATAAGCAAGAGCTTCCGCAAAGGATATATTGATGTTGAGTTGCTTGAACATCCTTAAGAAATTGGAGACTTGGATGTCATCCTTGTTCTTTAACTTGTCCTTTTTCAACCTTGAAGGATATGGAAGAGTAGGTTTTGGTGTAGGTGGAATAGGTGTTGTTGTGGAAGATTTGTCTTTGTTAGCTTTTTCATTGGGAAGTGTGGAAGGTAAATGAGAAGTATGAGGTGGTTGAGAAGGTGTGTTTGAGTGAATAGGAACATTTTGAGGAGGTGAAGTAGAAGTAGAAGGCTTGTCACAAGTAGGAGCACAAGTGGGTTGAACAATAGTAGGTTTAGGAGGTGAAGGATCCTTTGTTGTTGTTCCACTCCTTGTTGTAATAGCATTGACATTGGCCCTAGGGTTTGTTTGTGTGTTGGAAGGTAAAGCCCCTTGTGGTCTTTGATTTAATGCCACTAAAACCCTATTGATTTGGTCATTCATTTTCTTCTCCATAGCTTGGAACTTCCTTTCATTCTCTTGATTCATTTTTTGCAAGAGATCCATTGTGTTATAATCTTGTGGCACATGACCTTGAAAACCTTGAGGTTGGAAAGGTAAAGGTTGGGTATTAAATCCTTGATTTGGTGGATAAAAGGTATTTGCTTGAGGTTGAAACTGATTGGGTGCCTTGTAGTTATTTCCTTGGTAAGGTGGTCTTTGCCCTTGATTCCTTGGTAAAATTTGAGGTGGATTTTGTTGAATTTGGGTGGGTGGTTGGGTTGGGAATACGGGTGGAGTAAGGTAGTTTTGGGACTTGTAAGAAAGGTTATTTGGATTGATATTAGGCTTGAAGTGTTCACGATGTTCCTCTTGGTAAGCATAGCATTCCCCTTGATACACTTGCACCTTATCACATTGTTCATAAGAATGGGGACCTCCACAAGTAACACAAGAAAGAGTAATGGCATTCACATTATTTGAAGAATTGTTCAATGACATGGTCTTAAAAGCTTGAAGCATTTATTGTTGTACTTTCAAATTCCTCTCACTATCTCTATCCATCCTTTGAAAAATCTCTTCTTGAAACTTGAGGAGTTGGTTGTCACAAGGAGTTTGAGAATTGTTTTGGATAACATGAACCCTTTCTTCAAATGGATTGTTTGTTTGAACCATTGCTTTAGTCTCAATGATTTCCAAAGCCTCTTGGTAAGTTTTAAGAAGAATATTCCCTCCCTCGGAAGCATTGAGTGAATCTTGGTGGTGAGATTTAAGGCCATTATAGAATAGATTGATTTGGTGAACATGATCCAATCCATGATTAGGGCATCGCCTCAATAACTCACTATACTCTTCCCAAGCATCACTAAAGGATTGACTAGGTTTTTGTTGAAAGCCCATAATTAAAGTCCTCAAAGCCATAGTCTTATGTGGAGCAAAGAACTTGTTCAAAAACTTAGTGGTGAAACCATCCCATGTGGTGATACTATCGGGTGGTTGGGTGTCTAACCAATGATTAGCGATTCCCTCTAAGGAAAATGACACTAACATCAACCTAATCACCTCATGTGGAACTCCATTATGCTTAATGGTATTGCAAAGAGAAAGGAATCTCTTAAGGTGAGCATGAGGATCCTCATTCTGTTTACCAAAGAAAGGTGATTGTGAAACCATAGTGATCATAGATGTATGTAGCTCAAATGTGTTTGCGGGAAAGTCGGGAATCTTAATAGCACTAGCATATCCATGAATGTTGGTTTGCATACGTTCATACAAAGAGCGATTATCAATAGCCATGGCTTCTTGTGGTGTAGTCAAAGCACGATTCTCGTGATCGGCTTGGTGGACGGTGGTGGTCTTACTCTTTCTCTTTTTCTTCCTTTTCGGAGGAAGAGGTTGTACACCAATCGGTATTTGTGCACGCCCGCGAGTGAGCATGCAACTCAATACGAGGAATGAGAGAGAAGCTCTCGTGTGACTTTGAAGAGAAATGGATTATCCTCTTCGAGTTTCAATATTAAATATCCACAATAAAATAACAATATACGTATGTACTACTTGGGTGCAAGACCCTCAATGAAGCCTTCCTTCTTAGAATACTTACAAGTGAACGGGGGGTTAGGTGGCGCGAAGCACTTAAGTACCTATTGACCCTTAGATGGCATTTTATAGCACATCGCCTTTCTATTCACTTAAATGTTCGTATTCTTCGAATTGTTGCTTATTGAGAGTATTTATCTATTCTTGCTTTATTTTGTTTGATCGATACACGTGTCAAGGACCGGAACGCCCCTCAACACGGTGTATTGCCTCGGCAATACTTATGGAAGATATGTAGATTGGTTGTTCTTATACGTATACGTATTTACTTATAATAATATATGGAAAATATTTTTGTATTTATGATTTTTTAAGAGAAAATACTATATGTACATAAAAACCGAGAGAATCCAATAATTTATATTTTTGGTTGCAATCTCTTAGGAAAAAGATTACTTTTTGGATTTTTTATTTTGTTTGGTCAATTCTTTAGGAAAAGAATTGTTTTGTTAATTTTTTAGTTTTTATATATTTTATATTTTTGATTTTTTTATTTGTTTTTTATTTATGATACGTAAAAATAACGTTCACAAAGTGAACGGATCCCAAAAGCCAATGAAAACCGTCAATCGATAGTCTCTCGTGTAGTCAAAGAACCGGCAGCGGCGCCATTTGAAATTGTGTATAATGTAGTTCGTTTTTTCTCAATTCTTGCTAATGGAAAGTCCAACCAATATCGGGTTTTTAACTGTTTTTGGTTGTTAATCTTGTTTGGATATTCTATTTGCTAATTCAACAAAGTCTTGCAAAACGGAAAAATATTACCTACTTATATGTAAAACATCTTGCAAATACCAAGTTTTTATTCAAGTAATATTCAAAATGTAGAATATGAAACTTAAAGGACTGAAAATGTAAATTCTAGGAAAGATAAATGCTTGAAATGTAAATTCTAACAAGTCTAGGGACTAAAAGTGTAAATCAGTAAACTACAAGGACAAAATATGTGAAACTTGTAACAAACTAACCAAAATGTAACAAATCCAACAACTTGCTAACTGAATTTAAACAAACTCAAAATTACAAGGACTAAAATGTTGCAAACCCTAAAAACAATGAAGATTAGCCAAATTCAGAAACTGTTTAGAACATCAAGGACCAAATTGCAATTCCAAAAACTTATTTAGCAAAAACGGGTATAGAAGGAAAATAAGCTCGTTTTTGCTTATTATTGGACCAAATTCAATGAGACAACTTGCAAAACACTTAAAATCCAAATTAAGCTATGTCTGTAAAAGGATTTTTAATGAAAGTTCAAAATAAGCAAATAAGCACTTCTTAATAAGCCCAAAATAAGCTATTGAACAATCCAGACAAGCACAACTTGATTTTCTTGCCAAGAATGATTAAGCAACTCAAAAAATGAACGGGAAATCAAACTAGAACAAATTTCATCCAGTATTAAGCTAGAAATCTGAATTAAGCTCAAAAGTGCTTATCGTTGACCAAGCGTTGACCAAGCTTTTTGTCAAAAAGTTGAAACTTTCAAAAATCAAGTAACTCTATATTCTAAATGGATTTGTGAAGAAAAATGGCCAGGTTAATGAAAAGAATCAAGAGATACAAAATCTCAGTTTTCATTTACAGAAACATGCTCCATCTCAGCTTATCTGAATTTTGCTTATCCCTAATTGCTGAATGAAAACTGTGTAATAAGCTCTTAGATTCTGAAACTTTATGATGTTAGCTACAACTGAGAACAAGTTTGGTGCAATTTCATCAAGTAATGAGTAAATTCTAGCCAAAAGAAAATGATAACTTCCAAAGAGCAAAACTGAATCAAAGTGACCCACACATTTTTATTGCCTATTGCCTGCTTGACCAACAATTTGACTTGAAATCTTCTCAAAACTCTTTGTAAAGTCCTTATGACTGAATTTGAACACTAAATTTGCTAAAACCAATACTTGAAATTCATTTACCAACTAGTTCCAAACACTCCTTTACTGAAATTAAAGAAAATTTCCAAAGACTTTTATCAGCTGATTAAGAGTGAATGAAAAACTTTTATCTACCAAACTTGAAACTACAATTGAGATGTTTTAAGACTATAAGCAAGCACTAAAACCAACAGTTACTCTATCAAGACACAAGTACTAAATTTGAATGAAAATAGCTATAACTAAAACTTAATCCAAATCTATGAACCAGTGAACAAGAACAAGCTACAAGTAATCAAAGATCAAACAATGAGCAAATCTAAACAACTTTTATCAGGCAAACATCAAAATTACACTATGAAAGGTAGCATGCATTTGAAAAATTCAGTGGAACCAAAAATCAGAATTTTAAAACCTTTTGTAGTAAACCATTGGGAAGAAGAGGAGTGCTGAACTCTCTTACCCTAGTGATAACCACCACCTTATCAGTAGTTCATCTAATCAATCATCACAATCAGCTACTAATCAACATAATTCATCAAAATGGCTTGAAAACTTCAATAGAAATAGTTTCTAAACTTGAATCACAACAAAAGCTTCCAAACTTCTTCAAGGTCAGTTATGATCATTCAATGATCATAACAAACACAATGCATCAACACAAGTATCAAGTAGTAGCAGGAAATGAATAGTAGAATGAAGAACAGAATTGGCGGGAAATGAGAATTTGAATTTTTATTAATGGAAGTTGGTTACAAAGCTGTTAAAAGTATGCTAACTAACTAACTAACTCAAGAGTGTGTCAAACTCTTGAGTAGTTTAGCTAAAAAGGGAAAAGGAATGAAAGGAAAAGTAATTGTGTGTTTTTTTTACACTATTTGCTAACTGTTACAAATGAGGTCCTAACAATCTATTTATAGACTTGAGAAAGATGATTGTTGGGGTTGGTGACGTGTTGGGACCAATCCCAGCTCTCCACGTGGACTAATTCTGTTTAAGTGATTTCCAGGTATGAACAATAATTTGGGCTTTCTTGATTGAGTGGATGACATGTTAATTGATGAAAACCATTGAATTAGTCTTTCAAAATTGAGCAACTTTGATGTTTATACTTCTCCATGAAATCGTCTCTAGCTCAAAAACGGTCCTGGGAAATTTTTGCCTTCTTGAAGATGCCACGTGTCGTCATGTGAATGGCTGAAAATTGATCACACGGATCACACTGTTATGATTTGTTATTAAATGAGTGGCGGCTGTGAGTGGGAAATTAATGCATGAGCTGGTGACCCGTGTGCTTTATTTGCTTTCTTCTCATTGGCCAACACTTAGTCACATGGATTGAACTAGTAATAATCTTCCAAACTTGGCAGAATTAGTCCCTATACTTTGACAGATTACATTTTTGAGCTAGCAGCTTCATTCCTTTGGCATTTTAAGTCCTCCAAACTTCATCTTTGAGCAGAAATTACCCTTTGACTTTGTTGACTTGATAGTTGACCAATTTTGACTTTGATCTTGACTTTTTACAATATTTGCACTTTAGTCCTTCAACTTTGGCAATTTGTCAAGATAGATCCTTGTACTTCAAAGTCTTGATACTTTTGATCCTTCTTTGTCTTTTTCATCCATTTGAGCTTGATTTTTCTTTGTTTGCTTGAAAATGTATCCTTTTACCTACACAAGTGTACACAAACACAAACATACCACATAACACTGTTTTTGCAAGATAAATTGGTATTTTGCTTAATGTTTTAGGGTTATTTGTTGATAAAAGGATATGAGTTTAAGCTCATATCAAACCATTATTCCGAGTCAAGCCCTTCATCCGGAATAATCAATTATTCCAGATCAATTCTTTTATTCCGAACCAAGTTCATCCATCCGGAATATCTAAATATTCTGGATCAACCTTGTTTATTCGGAATATCCATTATTCCGGATCAAGTTGCCTTTTTGTTCATTCGGAATAACATTTCGGATCAGCTTATTTATTCCGCATCAACTCCATTATTCCAGATCAACTCCATCATTCCGGATCAGCTTATTTATTCTGAATCAAGTTATTTCACTTTTTATTCTGCATCAACCCTTTATTCCGCATCAACTCCATTATTCCGGATCAAGTTTATTCCGCATGAAGTATTTCCACCCTTGATTGCATTTACTGTTTTCTCCTTTCCTCAGATTTTTCTAAGTTACCTTTTTAAACTGTTTTCTTTTATTTAATTTCCATTCTAACTTCTTTTAATTTAACTTTAATTTTGCAATTATCTTTAGCTTGTTTTCACGACTTTGCTCTTTTATTCCTTTTCCGTAGAATAGAAAACCCAATCCCCTTTTTGTAACCAAGAACAATCATTCCACTTTGAGCCGTGATCAATTCGAGAAGATTCCAAGAATAAATCTGAACCCCATGCAAATCTCTTGTATCAAATGGCGCCCATGCAAATCTCTTGTATGCAAATCTCTTGATGACTTTTGACGAACCGTGATTCCGTGTTCCCGTCTTCCCGGTTCTATCCTAAACTCTTTTCGATTCACTATTTTATATTTTCCAATATTAAAATAGGAATCTCTTTAGTTGTCCTTTCCTTAACAAGATTTAAACAAAGTGCACAATGTCCTAAGTGTAGGGGAGTTTACTCCCACATGCTTAAACATTGTGGACAATGTTTATATTAAGTGTAGGGGGGACTTCTATCGAAGTTAAGTGGCCTTTTCCTTGTATGTGTCCTCATTTTAACCAGAAAATCAATTTTCGACATTTTTCAAAATTTTTGATCTATTTTGGCCCATTAGTTCTTACCTTTGTATAGTTATTTTCTTTCTTTTCTAGAATAAATCTGTAGTAAAGTGGTTTTAATTTTCAAACGTTGTGAATCTTTTGACTCAACCCGAGTTTACTTATCTAAGTTTACTCTAGCTAGTATCCTTAACGTGTTTAAGTCAAGTTTTGCTAGGCTTTTATATAGGGAGCTATCCAACGCGAAAGTCTTAACTCTCACGGGTTAAGAACAAGAACTTTTCGCAAGTTCCTATAATTGATCCTAGAGAGTCGTTTATCAAGGGAACTTTAAAACGCGATTTCTAAACTTGAAAAAGTCTAAGAATTTGCAAGATCCTGTAGGCGACTCGAAAACCCAAAACTTTGATTTAATAGGCTAAGCATCCACGAGTCTCATTCCTTGAGATTTTAAACTGTGGAGAACGAGAGATGATAGAGTCAATTATAAGTTTGGTATTCTTTCGTGAATTTATGTGAGTTAATTATGAGCCTATTCTCTCATCGCTTGCTAATAAATTTATCAGCAATAAATAAGGTTGTACGATTTGAAAAGTTACTTAGCTTCTAGCCCAAGATCGTTTAAAAGTTGCTCAGTATGGATTAGAGTTCATAGCCAAGGCATAACTTATTGAAGCGGGATGCGAAGATTGGCGAGTCCGAAAAGGCCCTAACAAGGCATGAGGGCTACATTTTGTTGCTAAAGATCCCAAGTGATGTGAAGAATCATTTATCAAAAATCAATATGAAGGATCGAGACACACGACGAAAAGCAAATACTCCCAAAAGATCATGGAGAAGTCTATCCGAAAAGACCCTAACAAGGTATGAGGATAAATAGATCCAAGTCCGAAAAGGAGGCGGATCGTTGTATCTAAAAATCCCAAATAACGATTGAAGAAATAATGATGAAGTCGTGGTCAACAAAGTTGGAGTATCCCTCAAAAGTCGCCAAGTGAAGAAACTCTATTAACGAAGAGAAGACCATTATCTCAAGAACGTCTCTCGAAGATATGAAGTATGAAGTACATGCCAAATATCGGCCCGAGAAAGGTCTCAAATCGTGAAGCGAGTTATGCCAAGATATGAACTTTTTGATATCCCGAGAAGCAGTTTTAAGAGATTTTGTCCTTTAGCTAACTATTAATCAAATCGTCCTACTTTGCTTTCAGCCTAAATAAACTATCGCAATAAATCCAAAAATGCATCTTCATGATCATTCTAAGACAAAAATAAAATATAAGAGATACACCTAGGAATAAGGGAGTTTAAGCATATAATTAAGCCATGTGTGTAAGTGTTTGATTTGCTAACTTATAATAACAATGATCTCGTTTTTAAGCTTAGTTTGGGGAACGTGAAACTTGAGGGTGATAAATCTTCGCAGCACCAAAGCCCTAATGTATGTCCTTGATCTCTTTGCAAGTTATTTCCATGTAGCTATTTTATAGTGAAAATGGTTTTTTATCCTTTTGTTTCCTCTAAAAATTTTTAATTTCTCTTAGTACTCTAATTTTTGTTTTAGTAGTATGTTAATAAGGCCAAGGTTAATTGATTATGAGAAAAGTGTAAAATTGCTTTACCACTAAGCATTGCATGAGGGCATGGCAATGGTTAAGTGTAGGGGATTTGATAGGTGTGAAAACACCCATTATTTTACCACTTATTTCTTGCTAAAACAAGACCAAAACGCGTATTTAATGTCATTTGTTTGGAATTATGCGTGGTTTGTGTGTTTGTTGTGTTTTCAGAGCCAACCGGATAAATATTGAAGAAAACATGGGATTGCACGGGTTTATCGAAGAAAAAAACTCAAGACGAAGTCTATTGTCCAAGAGATGAAAAAGATTTGAAGTCAATGAGTCTATTTGAAGATTTATCGAAGAAAAGGACCAAAGATGGAAGATTTACATATGTCAAAGGAACTAGAGTCTATTAAACGAAGAAATTAAAAGACGAGTTGGATCTAATCATCGACAAATCCCGAATCATAATCGAAAACGTCAACTTTACTGAAAAGACGAAAAGAAAGAAGAAAGCCCACTCACCAACCAACCACTTGGCCTATACCCACTCACCAACCAACCACTTGGCCTATATAAAGAAAACCCCTTCACACTTTTTGGGGGAGTTTTTTAGTTTTTCATTTCCAGTTCTTTTCTTTCATAGGAAGCCAACACCATTAAGGTGTTGGTGATTTTTCATTTTTGTTGAATCCTTAATCTTGTAAGTTTTTAATCTTTCCCTTTGTTTGTTTAACATTAATCTTTCAATACAATCCTCCATTTAATCTTGTTCATCTTCTCTTTTTGATTCAAAGTTTTAAAGTGCTTATTTGGTTGATTTTGATCCATAAAAGTAAGTGGGTTTTGTGTTTTAATGTTTTGATTTGATGTTTATGGTTGATAAATGATTAGTGTTTAGTTTGGTTTAAATCTTTTGGTTAAATTTGGCTTGTTTTGATTAAAATCGTATTGCCCTGTTTTCCTGTTAACTGTTCTTCGTTCCCCAGTATTCCGGATCAACCGGATATTCCGGATCAAGCACTTTCTTATTTTTATTCCGGATCAAATTATTTATTCAGTATCAACACCTTTCATTCGGAATATTTTATATTCCGGATCAGTGTCTTCCATCCGGAATAACCATTATTCCGAGTCAAGCCCTTCATCCGGAATAATCAATTATTCCGGATCAATTCTTTTATTCCGAACCAGGTTCATCCATCCGGAATATCTAAATTTTCCGGATCAACCTTGTTTATTCGGAATATCCATTATTCCGGATCAAGTTGCCTTTTTGTTCATTCGGAATAACATTCCGGATCAGCTTATTTATTCCGCTTCAACTCCATTATTCCAGATCAACTCCATCATTCCGGATTAGCTTATTTATTCCGAATCAAGTTATTTCACTTTTTATTCTGCATCAACCCTTTATTCCGCATCAACTCCATTATTCCGGATCAAGTTTATTCCGCATGAAGTATTTCCACCCTTGATTGCATTTACTGTTTTCTCCTTTCCTCAGATTTTTCTAAGTTACCTTTTTAAACTGTTTTTTTTTATTTAATTTCCATTCTAACTTCTTTTAATTTAACTTTAATTTTGCAATTATCTTTAGCTTGTTTTCACGACTTTGCTCTTTTATTCCTTTTCCGTAGAATAGAAAACCCAATCCCCTTTTTGTAACCAAGAACAATCATTCCACTTTGAGCCGTGATCAATTCGAGAAGATTCCGAGAATAAATCTGAACCCCATGCAAATCTCTTGTATCAATACCATTCAAGAAAATAAAATTACCCCGGTAATTAAAACCATAGTATTTTCCTTGAAAAATTAGAATCCATATTGACATAAACTTATCACATCAGTTGATCTGCTAGTGACAAATGTATTCAACACGGTAACTTGTCGAACAATAATTGACAAACAAATTTGCCATTTCTAGATATTTTAGGGATTTACGTTGCCAAAAGTCTCTTTGCATCGTAAACATGTTTCATCCCTACTTTATGCCTTAAGTTTCTAGATCTCATTGAGTAACTCAATCAAGTCGACTAATCTAAAGAACATAAAACCTTCATGTGCAATCTTATTCAGTCATGAAGTGTTCTCTCCATTACAACATCGTCCAAAATCTCATATGACGACAATTGTAACTTCAAGTGTTCGTCAATTAGATGGCATAAGACTTAAATTTTAAGGGTATTGATTTGGTGTCAAAATCATGTATGGAGAAGCATGCATACATCTCCATAACATAAGTTTAATAAAAAAACTTTTAGTAAACTTTTTGATGAGACTAAAATTTCATCATATATTTGCAAGTTGAGGTATTGGTTAAACCAATTAAAGATTTTACCCACAACTAAATTCACACCATACTTTTTCTAGAACTTAGTTAATGCACAAAGCAATAACCTTATTCATTGTGTTTCGGATGTGAATTTTTGCGGTTAAATCAACCTTAAGGAATTATGTAAATAATAACCGTAGGTAATTCCAACTTTGATGCACAGGCAAGCCGAGAATATGGTCAGCGCTGAAGCATGACACCTCCTTCCTTAACCGGGTTCATGACCAGCGGTACGTTATACCCACTTTATAGTTTGTCAAAGTTGAGTAGGCCGTTAAATTATTATTTCAATTCCAATCAACACAAATCATATGTCAATTAGATCTCAAAACAATTCATTAATTTTTATATGATTTAGTCCATATTTATTTTCTTGTAAAAAATTACCCTTGTTTACAACATACAATTAATATAAAAACGCATGAAAACAAGTAGGTACAAAAAAAAACTAAATCAAATAGCCACATGCATAACAATTTATTCAAAACATAATATATGGGGTTTTTATAAACATAAAAAGTCTTCCCTAATTTTAAAACTTTTGAATCAAATAAAGCAAATAGCATATAAAATCATATGATCCATGAAAAACATGCATGTTCATCATGGATCTTCCCCACATAATCTTAACAATTAAATCTCTCTACGGATTGTAACCAAAACATGACATAACAATTACTTCATGCAAACATGTAAAGATAATCACCATGTAAATTTTTAGGGTTTCAAAAAAAAATTCGGCTAAGCCGACCTATTTTAAAAAACAAAACCGTAATTTTAATGAAAACCTAAAAAACATCATGTGATTTTAACTCAAACCAATTTTTAGTTTAAAAACTTTAGATCTCGATAATTATAACATGTTAAAACGGCTCTCGATGCCACTGAAGGTTTATATTACTCATAACAATTACGTAAAACCCTAATTAAGATCAAAGCACACATAGCGGAAGCGTTTAACAAGATCATAATTAATAACAAATTCATAATTAATCGAGTTAGGGTTACATACCTTTTAGCTAGAGAAAATCTTCAAGAACACCGGCGAATCACGTATTAGGGTTTATATGGAGAACACCAAGATATAGTTTATAATGAAACTATATTACGCTCTTGTACACACGTAATGCAACGGACCAATAATGAGGCTAGCAATAATAAACTGGAGCTTCAATACTTGTGAATTATAACTAAATCGAAAATCAAACCGAAACCCTATGTGGGTTAGGGGTTGCGATCGCAAGAAAGAACAAGGAGGGGAGGGACTCAAATTATGAAGGCTTGATGGGGTATTTATAGGATTACATAACTTGTTCCTTAATACGTAGCTTTTGGCCAAGTATAAAGATAATTTTGTTGTTCCAAGTCTTTTCGAATTGATTACCAGTTAAGAGTGCGACTCAATTGTCTTTTGATGAACAAGAGTATGTTTTGGGTTGGTTTTCTAATTTAAACTAAAAGCAAGTATGAAAATGTCGTTGAGTGAAATTAAAGCGTTTAAAAGTTATTTAGAAGAAACACTTAAAATATAAAACTTTGTAAAACTTTAAAAACTTAAAAATTTAATCTATCGGAATACAACAAGTTCTTTCTATCGGAATGCACCAAATTGAATACCATCGGAATAATCAAATGCAATATATCGGAATATTCATCCGAGTACCCATCGGAATAACACAATCCATTCTGTCGCAATGATGCCTATCGGAATGTCCTAGATCGCAATGCACCACTGTCGGAATGTTGTAAAGTAAAATTTGGCAGAGTTTTGTTTCAAAGTAACCTTAGTCCCGTCGGAATATGCGATCGCAATGAGCGATCGCAATCCCAGATTGGAATAAGGGGGAAGTTACCAAGTGATCGCAAAGTAGAACCCCAATGGGTTATTGCGATCTACACAAACAATCCGTCGGAATGTTGAAATCCCTAAGATTGCGATAAGCACAAAAGTAATCTGAAATTGATGGTAAGCAAAGATTCAATAAGCACTAACAATAAGCTGCCTTATCCGAATCTTAACCAACTCAAAAAGCTTGAATTTGACAACTTTTAAAACATAAAAGATCATAAACTTTATGAAAAGAACTTTAAGATCACTAAAACTTTTAAGAAATCCGAAAACCAATAAGCTAAAACATGAATAAGCCAATAAGCATAAAGAGCTTATAGCTTATACGTCTAAGAGCTTACGTAGGGACGAAAGAAATGAACTTTCTAACCACACAACCTCAAATTCAATCACGGATCATGAAGGATTTGGATCAAAAGTAAGGTTTCGGATTAAGTAATAAGCAAAATCAAGAAATGTAGAAGGAGATTAAAGAACACAAAGCTTACACTCAAACTTGATTAATGAAATTGAAATACAAAACAACTTAAACTTGGAAGATTAAAGGAAAGAAAAGATGAAAAACTTAGTGAGAGAAAGTTTGGAACTTTCTCTCTCTAAAAACTAGAAAGGAAAAATTAAAAGTGCAACTAGCTAACCACCCTCCTAATGTGATTAGGAGGGTATTTATAGGGCAATGGGAAGTGCATGTGTGGTGTGCTTCCTTCTTTTCTTCTCGACTCGATTTAAATCTTTGTCTTTCTCGACATCGTCTCGAGATTTGAACTCGTCTTAATAATTTTCTTCTATAATTTAGACTTGAGTTCTTCGACTTCATTAAACTTCCGTCTTTAGACTTTTTTTCTTCGATAAATCTTCAGAATAGGTCTTGGACATCCGCAATCGCTTTCTTATGATTCTTCAGCACGTCGATAAGTCGGGATTTTTCTTCTTCTTTCAGGTCCTTTGCGATGATGACCGGTAACTTCTTGTTGTCTTCAAGGAAAACGTACTGAGATGAGACGGAAGATCCTTAAGATCTAAATCCGGAGGATTTTCGATTGACGGCGTAGTCAACTTCGGATCATCGGTAGAGATAGCCTTAGGATACTGTGGAGAAATATGGTCCTCATTGAGTAGTTTCTCAATGGTACGAATGTCTTCATCCCAATTGGAGGGAGAATCGTCATATTGCAAATCCATATTTCCTAGAGTTGCTTCAAATTCTTTCAAGAGGAAATCACTTTCTTCAAATGGAGTTAGTGATGGAGCAATAGAGGCAACGGTCTCAACAGTGGGTAGAGAAGAAGAACCACTTTTACAAGCGTCTTTGAAATGTTCTTCACAAGCCTCATCAAGAACGTCAATAAAATTAACACTCTCGTTTTCCGAAGGCTGCTTAGAAAGTTTACCCATTTTGAAGACGATTTTATCGTCACCAACTCTCATGATTAATTCGCCCGCGGCTACATCAATGAGGGTGCGACCGGTCCTCAAGAATGGACGTCCAACGAGTAATGGAACACGGTGATCCATTTCGTAGTCAACGACAACAAAATCCGACGGAAAGGTGAATTTGTTGACGCCGACGAAGACATCTTCGGCTATCCCCACAGGATAAGCAACCGTACGGTTAGCTAATTCCAAGGTCATTTGGGTGGGGACAAGCTCGGGGAGAGATAATTTCTTCCAACACTTAAAGGCACTAAGTTTATACTAGCACCTAGATCGGCTAGGGCCATGCAATTCTCTACTCCCGGGAAGTTGCAAGGAATCAAGAAGCGACCCGGATCACCAAGTTTGGTGGGCAATTTCCTTAAGAGAACTGCAGATCAATTCTCATTAAGTTGGGTCTGAGCAATGTCAAGAAGCTTATCTTTGTCACTAAGAAGATCTTTAAACATTTTGGCATACTTTGGCATGTGAGCGAGAGCCTCAGCAAAGGAGATATTGAAATTCAGTTGTTTAAATATTTTTAGAAAGTTAGAAACCTGAATATCATCCTTGTTTTTCAACTTCTCTTTCCTCAACCTTGAGGGATAAGGTATATCGGATGAAGAGGAAGGCTTTAGGGAAGTAGGATCACTCACAATCGCGGGTGGTGGGGAATGGGGGTAGAAGGCAAAGGAGGTGAGGAAATTTGCTCTTTTTCCTTGTTCACAATCATGGGTGGAGGTGTAGGAAGCTCGGGTTCCGTATAACCTTTTCCACTACGAGTGGTGATTGCTTTCATCTCCCCTCGTGGATTAGCAACGGTGTTACTCGGAAGAGTACCCGAAGAAGAGGGTTGATTACCTTGGAAAAGTGAACCGATCATATCACGTATATTATCCGCTTGAGTGCTGAAAGAGTCTCTCATGTCTGCGTGAATATCATTGCTTTGTTTCGCCATGTCATTCCTTAGCTCGGCTGGAATATCGCTCCCTTGTTTCGCCATGTCTCCCTTCAAGTTGATGAATTGACTCTGAAGATTCGTCACCATCTCTCTATTAGTCCTCATGAATGTCTTGATGTCTTGATTCAACGCCGTTGATTGATTGAGAGGTGGAGCTTGGTAAGCTTGAGAATTTCCTTGAGGTAGATATGGGTTTCTTTGGGATTGATATTGATTTTTAGCACGAGGTTGGGTTTGGTTATTTCGGTTATAGCTTTGTTGTTGGTTTTGGTTTTGAGGAGTAAAACCGGGTGGTGCAAGATAGTTGTTTGAACGATAACTTAGCAAGTTACGGTCTCCTTGAGGACGAGCTTGATAGCCTCCCGTAGGATAAGTACCGTATGCCGCGTTAACGTTTTCACAAAAATTGCCTTGAGTAGAAGGACAATCATTGTTAGAATGAGGACCACCACATGTGTCACAAGAAATAGCAACGGCTTTAGCTTGTTGAGTGTGGTTATTAGCCAAAATTTGCATATTTTTGCTCATTTCGATAATGGCTCGTTCCATGGCGGACATGTCGGTGGTGGAAGAAGTAGATGAAACATTGACTCTCGGATTAGATCTTGAGGATGCGGATGAATCCCAATTCTTGTGATGAGTAGTCATGTTTTCAATCAACTCTCTACACTCCTCTGGTCTCCTTTTCATAAAAGTACCACCGGCGGCGGCGCTGATCGTGTCACGATCACGAAAAGTGAGACCATTATAGAAAGTATCAATGAGAGTGACGGGGAGCATGTTATGGTTCGGACAACGGTCGATCAAATCATTGTAGCGTTCCCAAGCATCAAAAAGCGATTCATCATTGTCTTGCATGAATCCACTAATTTGGTTACGAAGGCTTGTGACCATGGATGGTGGAAAGTAGCGCGACAAAAAGCGTTGAGTCATGTCGTCCCAAGTATGAATAGAATTCTTTGGGAGACGGTCAAACCATTTTTCGGCATGGTGGGAAAGCGTGTGTGGAAAAAGTTGAAGGCGAAGTACATCCATAGAAACACCGGGCATCTTCATGCTTTGAGTCATGGTAAAGAATTTGTCGAGGTGTTTGTTGGCATCATCATCAGGCAATCCACAAAATGGATTAGTTTGCACTTGTTGGATCATGTGATGCTTCAACGAAAACTCCTGGGCCGTGATTTGCATCGGCGCAATCGGGCCTCCGCGTCCATTCATGGTAGGTTGACACAATTCCTCCATTGTTCGTAAATCAGGTAGGGGAACATTGTTGTTGTTGTTATTGTTATTCAAATTGGGTAGAGGTGGGTTATTATTGTTGTTGTGAACACCATCCATATCTAAATCTTCACGAGTCTCGTGCTCAGAATAGTTTGAAGATCTAGTACGCATACACCTGCAGAAGAAAAATATACAGAGAGAATATCTATATAATCTTTTTGGTGCAAAACCTTTGGAAAAGAATTGCTTTTTATTATTTTTTCAATGTTTTTGTATTTTTGAAAAGTTTTTAAATTTTTATGGGTTTTTGAAAATTTTTGTACTTGAAAATAACGTTCCCGAAAGAACGGGTCCCAAAATTCAATGCGTCTCTCACTAGAAACCGTTAATCTTAACGAAAAAAGCCGGCAACGGCGCCATTTAATACGTAGCTTTTGGCCAAGTATAAAAATAATTTCGTTGTTCCAAGTCTTTTCGAATTGATTACCAGTTAAGAGTGCGACTCAATTGTCTTTTGGTGAACAAGAATATGTTTTGGGTTGGTTTTCTAATTTAAACTAAAAGCAAGTATGAAAATATCGTTGAGTGAAATTAAAGCGTTTAAAAGTTATTCAGAAGAAACACTTAAAATATAAAACTTTGTAAAACTTTAAAAACTTAAAAATTTAATCTATCGGAATACAACAAGTTCTTTCTATCAGAATGCACCAAATTGAATACCATCGGAATAATCAAATGCAAGATATCGGAATATTCATCCGAGTACCCATCGGAATAACACAATCCATTATGTCGCAATGATGCCTATCGGAATGTCCTAGATCGCAATGCACCACTATCAGAATGTTGTAAAGTAAAATTTGGCAGAGTTTCGTTTCAAAGTAACCTTAGTCCCGTCGGAATATGCGATCGCAATCCCAGATCGGAATAAGGGGGAAGTTACCAAGTGATCGCAAAGTAGAACCCCAATGGGTTATTGCGATCTACACAAACAATCCGTCGGAATGTTGAAATCCCTAAGATTGCGATAAGCACAAAAGTAATCCGAAATTGATGGTAAGCAAAGATTCAATAAGCACTAACAATAAGCTGCCTTATCCGAATCTTAACCAACTCAAAAAGCTTGAATTTGACAACTTTTAAAACATAAAAGATCATAAACTTTATGAAAGGAACTTTAAGATCACTAAAACTTTTAAGAAATCCGAAAACTAATAAGCTAAAACATGAATAAGCCAATAAGCATAAAGAGCTTATAGCTTATACGTCTAAGAGCTTACGTAGGGACGAAAGAAATGAACTTTCTAACCACACAACCTCAAATTCAATCACGGATCATGAAGGATTTGGATCAAAAGTAAGGTTTCAGATTAAGTAATAAGCAAAATCAAGAAATGTAGAAGGAGATTAAAGAACACAAAGCTTAAACTTAAACTTGATTAATGAAATTGAAATACAAAACAACTTAAACTTGGAAGATTAAAGGTAAGAAAAGATGAAAAACTTAGTGAGAGAAAGTTTGGAACTTTCTCTCTCTAAAAACTAGAAAGGAAAAATTAAAAGTGCAACTAGCTAACCACCCTCCTAATGTGATTAGGAGGGTATTTATAGGGCAATGGGAAGTGCATGTGTGGTGTGCTTCCTTCTTTTCTTCTCGACTCGATTTAAATCTTTGTCTTTCTCGACATCGTCTCGGGATTTGAACTCGTCTTAATAATTTTCTTCTATAATTTAGCCTTGAGTTCTTCGACTTCATTAAACTTCCGTCTTTAGACTTTTTTTTCTTCGATAAATCTTCAGAATAGGTCTTGGACATCCGTTATTTTAGCACTCTTGATCTCTTGACGTCGTCTTTTCTCGTTTTCTTCTATAAAAGCCCGTGGAAGCCCGTGTTTTCTTCCTTTTTCATATTTTGGTCCTAAAACACAATAAAAACACAAACCACGCATAATTCCGACTTTTACGACATAAAATACACGTTTTGGTCTTGTTAATATTGGAAATAAGCAGTAAAAGGATAAGTGTTTTCACACTTATTATTCTCCAAGCCCTTAATTAAGATTAGGAAACTAATCCTCCTTCCTTTTTTCCCTATATAGCCGTCGGCTATAGTAAACCCCAAGGGGTTTCCGAAACTTTTCGTTCTTGTTTCCTTTTCTATATAATTCTACAACGCTCGTTTACACTTAACTTTTTAATTATTAACGATCGTTAAATAAGCTCGATTTATATTTAATAAATATAATAAATATATTTATTAAAATTAATTAATCCTTTACGTATTGTGTGCAATCCCGTAATCTCTAGTTCGATCCTATCACACGACTATTTAATTTTATGTCCATAAAACTTTCAGTGGTGGACTAACATTCGCACATGATGTCGTTATGGACTAGCGATGAAATTGGATTTAACTAACAAAACTAACAAAATATGAGCTACCTGTTGAGTAGGTAAAAACATACCTAAAGTAGTCCGAATTTGAAAGTTAAATACTCATATTTGAAAATAAAATAAAATGGATATTTAGAAAAAGAAATGATGACAAGTTAAATACTTTTACAAATGATTTTCCCTTAAAACAATGCAAGTACTAGTTTGCAACTTAGGCTCTAGCTCGTTTGAGTTTTTTATCGACATGATCTCAAGCTTTTCAAGTGCAGTTCAGCTCGTTTCCACCCTAGTTTTATTATGACTTGAAGCGGTAATATAAAAAGATGACTTAAAGATGAAAAAGAATCCCATTTGTCACTCAACGATCTAACTTTGCTTATTTCTTCTTTTGAGGATCGTCGAATCAAATGATATTTCTGTTCCAATTTTTGCCTCTTCTTTTCCCTCTGAATCAAACTTTTTTTTGCCAATCACCCATAAATACACATTAAAAAGAATGTGATACCAATGGGATTTTGTATTCTAACATGGTATCATGAATAAGCATGATTTTGAGACCTACTCGGTCATCAAGTCGTCACTTCTATACCACCCCTCAAAACTCTCTATTTCAACATTTGGCACCATCTCATTATCAAATGAATCTCCAAAGTCAGTACATGTCATACAAATTAGATCAACATATGTGTTCGATACCCCGTGATCCTCTCAACAAATCTCTCTATCCGACAAGTTGCTTCCTGTTACGTTTTTTTCAATATTTTTATTGCTTTAATGCTTGTTTAGCTTTCTCAGCTTTGACCATTTACGGAGGAGAGATGAATAGTGGGCCCAAGCCCAATTTGTGGGCAAAAGGTCAATTAGTTTTTTAAAATATATATCTTAATACTTTATAAAACATTTAGACCTTTTATTTTTAGAAGTCTTAAAAAGTTTAAGCCTTAAACATTTCTTCTTTAGGAAAGATATGTATTAGTTTTGCTATAAAACCATATTCATATAACTAAAAGTTATAACTCAAAATTAAAGTGTCTTAATGTGTAGTCAATTTTATAACGGTCCAATCAACTTTAATTGTTATAACAACCCATTAAATAACACTAAAACTAATGACATATATATTTTCACCCACAAACGTCCAAAACAAAGAAACATAGAATCTCTCCATTGATATATCTAATAGTTACACCCACAAGCGAACCTCTCCTCAACCACAGTTACACCTAGACCACCGGAATGCTCCACCAGTGAATCAAGTTTTGAGGTATCTTTTGAGTTTTTTTATATATATCTCACAATTAATCAAGTTTTGAATATATCTCTTGGTTTATAACTTTTTGACTTTTTTTTATAGCCATAGGTCGCCTTGGCCTTTTTGTTTATATCATTCGACATATGTGTTTCATTGACGCCGAAATGTTATATCACTCATTTATGTGAGGCTTTCTTATATTGATAAAAGTAAATCTACTTTTGAAACCATTGTGAATGAGACAAAAATCTTCCTAACGCTCAAGCATGAAACTAAGTGTCATTTGAAATGAACGATTAAACCAAATGTGCCATCTGTTTGGATGTGCGGTTAGGAGGAGATTATCTCCAAATCTCAGTTCCAAAATGGAGATAAGTTAAAACAAAGTGTTTGGGTAATAAATAGAGATAAGTGATTATTTGCGTTTAAAAGCTCTAAAATGGAGTTTTAAAAAAGTTAATGGGAAGCTACTTATTTCATTTTCAAAATGGAGTTTTGGAAAAGTAAGCTTTCAAAATGGAGTTTATTATCAAATAATCAAATTTGCCAAACATTTAAAAAAGTGATTATTTGATTATTGCGATTTCAAACTGGAATATCAAATTCAAACACTATTTTTTAAAATGGAGTTTTCGAAATGATGATTTTTCAAAATGGAGTTTTCAAAATTAATAATTTATTTTCAATAAGCACATCCAAACACCCACTAAAATAGATCAAAAAAATTTAAATATTTTAAAATAAGATATTAATGATAGGGTTACATATATATTCATAATTCATATAAAATCTGATTGGGTGAATGTTGAAGTCACGTGAATCATACAAGTCAGGAAAACGTTTTGTTCGTCGTAAAATATAGTTAGTGGGTACCCGCCGCCGCATTGCGCGGGTACCCTGCTAGTTACTTTATAAAGTATTTAGCACATTCTAAATAAGGAAGTATTAAAAAATTAAGCCAAAAACATTACTATAAAAAGAAATAAAAAGCTAAACCAATATTATTTATTTCGTAATTAAGCGCCTTTATGTTTAGTCCATTTCATAACCGTCCTCATTAACTTTTGTAATGAGATTTAAATATTATCGGTTACGTTTTAACCAAAATCATAATTCTATATTTAATATAAATTTTGTAAAAAACACAATAATTTCTATTCCTCTATCATACTTTTAAAAGATCTTATGACTGTTTTTGGTTTCTTTTGAGTATCTCAGAAAATTTGTATACCTCATCAAATTTAAAAAGAATGTTTCGCTTCAACTATTACTACGGTGAACTTATCGTTATTGTACATGCAATTGCTTAACATGAAAATAAAGATCGAGTATGTGATTTTTGTTTTATTTTTCGAATACTATGCAATGTGGCGTGATAATCTTTTCAATAATATGCATCGCATAGGCAAAACTGTAGATACGTTATTTTCATAATAAACATACAAGTGGAGAACATTCAATCGTAAGAAAACTTGGTTACACGGGTACCCACCGCTGCAATGCGCGGGTACCCGGCTAGTTTGTCATTATAAATAGTCATTAATAAGAATGCATTCTAACAATTCATTCCCTATCGGGAAAAAGCTTAGCCGAGCTTCCTGTAATTCGTTAGGTAAGGCTCATTTACACCTTTAGGTGTAACTGCTAGTTGAATCAGCCGTTTTTAATCTTTTATAAACTTTTCAAACGTTTTTCTGTTTAGAAATCTAAAAATATAAGTGTATTTAGGTCGAGAATCACTACAACAATCCAGCCCTTCCCCATCGGGGTTTTCCCCAGCGACACAATGTCGCTGGGGAAAAGTCGCTAAACGACAAAAACTTTCTGACGTGGCAAACTTTCTCGAAAAAATTTTGACCAAAAAGCAAAGCAAATTTTCCCCAGCGACATGTCGCTGGGGAAAAGTTGACTGAATTTTGACCAAACTACTTCACAATTAATGCAAGCGGGAGATTAACCCGCCAACTTTTCCCCAGCGACATGTCGCTGGGGAAACTTTCTGCCACGTCTAATCCAAGTGATTAGCGTTAATGCGTTGTTTAATTTATGCCAAAGATTTTCCCCAGCGACATGTCGCTGGGGAAACTTTTAGGATTCCTCCAAAGATATTAAGTTAACGCGCCTATTTTACAAAAAAGTAACAAAATTTTCCCCAGCGACATGTCGCTGGGGAAACGTTGACTTCTATTTGACCACCAATTTTCAGAAAATGTGTAATCTTTATATAATATTTTAGTAAATATAATATATATATTAAAAAATAAAGTTATTAAAATTTAAAATAGTATCTCTTTTTATGATAAAAAAAAGTGAGACAAATGGTTAATTTTCCCGCCAATGTTTTCCGGCCAAAATTTTGCCCGCCAAAAGTTAACATTCACTAATAATTGTTAACATTCATTGTTAATATTAATTAAAAATTGTTAACATTCATTGAGGCTTACAAACAGACACGCCTAAACCTAACTTTATTCTACACTGACACTTAAACACGCGCTTAATTAAACATGGATATTAAACCGATAATAGACTCATAAACACGAAAACAGATACATCATAAACTAGTTCAAACAAATGTTCCCCATGTCATCGTAAAGGTCGTGAAGTAGTGCAGCTGAATCCAATGTGTGCCTATCGGAGTTGCGGTACAACTCTATCTTACGCTCAAGTACCATTATCATTCCATTCAAGCGCACACAGTTTGCACACGCTGAAGAGCTTGGAGAAGAAATTGGAATCGTTGAAGGTCTGGTAGAAGAGCTTGGAGGAGAAAAGTTCGTTGAAGGTCTTGAAGAAGAGCTTGGAGGAGAAAAGCTCATTGAACCTCCAAGAGATTTGATTAGTAGTTGGACGCGTTCGTCTTTCCATAAAAAAAATTTGCATCCATATGAAACTGGAGGTTGAACCCGTGAACGTGGACAAGCATAGTACAGTCTACCAAAGTTTTTAGTTGTCCACGATTCTCGAAGAACTACATCTCCATGTCCACACCTGCACGGAAAAGCTTCATGCTTCAACATGTACATAATAACAATTTGTTTATGATGATAAGTGTGTGTAATCTGCTGGTGGTTGTGATGATAAGGAGTGTGTGTGGTTCTCTTTTTATGCTAAAAAAGTGAGGGAAATTGTTAACATTTTCCCTCCAATGTTTTCCCTCCAATGTTTTCCCTCCAATGTTTTCCCTCCAATACATTGAACCTCTAATGATGAACCCTATCTAATACGTTGAACCTCTAAAGCTGAACCCTATCTAATACATTGAACCTCTAATGATGAACCTTATCTAATACATTGAACCTATAATGATGAACCCTATCTAATACATTGAACCTATAATGATGAACCCTATCTAATACGTTGAACCTATAATGATGAACCCTATCTAATACGTTGAACCTCTAATGATGAACCCTATCTAATACATTGAACCTCTAATGATGAACCCTATCTAATACATTGAACCTCTAATGATGAACCCTATCTAATACATTGAACCTATAATGATGAACCCTATCTAATACATTGAACCTCTAATGATGAACCCTATCTAATACGTTGAACCTCTAAAGCTGAACCCTATCTAATACATTGAACCTCTAATGATGAACCCTATCTAATACATTGAACCTATAATGATGAACCCTATCTAATACATTGAACCTATAATGATGAACCCTATCTAATACATTGAACCTATAATGATGAACCCTATCTAATACGTTGAACCTATAATGATGAACCCTATCTAATACGTTGAACCTATAATGATGAACCCTATATAATACATTGAACCTCTAATGATGAACCCTATCTAATACATTGAACCTCTAATGATGAACCCTATCTAATACATTGAACCTCTAATGATGAACCCTATCTAATACATTGAACCTCTAATGATGAACCCTATCTAATACGTTAAACCTATAATGATGAACCCTATCTAATACATTGAACCTCTAATGATGAACCCTATCTAATACATTGAACCTCTAATGATGAACCCTATCTAATACATTGAACCTCTAATGATGAACCCTATCTAATACATTGAACCTCTAATGATGTACCCTATCTAATACATTGAACCTCTAATGATGAACCCTATCTAATACATTGAACCTATAATGATGAACCCTATCTAATACATTGAACCTATAATGATGAACCCTATCTAATACATTGAACCTATAATGATGAACCCTATCTAATACATTGAACCTCTAATGATGAACCCTATCTAATACGTTGAACCTCTAATGATGAACCCTATCTAATACGTTGAACCTATAATGATGAACCCTATCTAATACGTTGAACCTATAATGATGAACCCTATCTAATACATTGAACCTATAATGATGAACCCTATCTAATACATTGAACCTCTAATGATGAACCCTATCTAATACATTGAACCTCTAATGATGAACCCTATCTAATACATTGAACCTCTAATGATGAACCCTATCTAATACATTGAACCTCTAATGATGAACCCTATCTAATACATTGAACCTCTACTTATTATATAAATATATAATTATATAAAACGTATTATTATCAATCATTTAAAACTAATTTACATAAATACATTATATAAAAAATATATAATTATATAAAACTTATTATTTTTAATTATATAAAAGTAAAATATACAATTATATAAAACTTATTATTTTTAATTATATAAAATTATAATAATACAATTATATAAAATTATTATTATTAATCATTTAAAACGTATTATTATCAATCAAACTTATTATATAAATATATAATTATATAAAACGTATTATTATCAATCATTTAAAACTAATTTACATAAATATCTTATATAAAAATATATAATTATATAAAAAGTAAAATATACAATTATGTAAAACTTATTATTTTTAATTATATAAAATTATAATAATACAATTATATAAAATTATTATTATTAATCATTTAAAAGTAAATATCATGAATAGTTAAAAAAGTTTCCCCAGCGACATGTCGCTGGGGTAAGTTTCGTTGACCAATTTTAGAAATCCCTCCAAAAAATTTCATTAACGCGCTTCTTTCACAAACCGACAAAATAAGGGTTTCCCCAGCGACATGTCGCTGGGGTAAGTTTCGTTAATATCCAACGTTTATTAAACCAGCTGCGCAAAACGACAAATTCTAAAACTTTCCCCAGCGACATGTCGCTGGGGAAAAGTTCGTCAAGAAAAGGAAGTTTTCCCCAGCGACATGTCGCTGGGGAAAGTTTTCACCAGACCTTATCCTCAACGATTTACAGAAACATCACTTATCTCCCATCTCTTTCTCTTCTCTGCGTAAAACACCATCACTACAGCCCATTTACACCACCATTTACACCACCATTTACACCACCATTTACACCACCAATATCACCACCATTTACACCACCAATATCACCACCATTTACACCACCAATCATCACCACCGTCATCCCCATCTGCGTAAAACCACCACCCATCTCCATCACCCTCACCAGTCACCACTGCTAATCACCACCACCATCACCCATATCCATCTCCATCACCCCCACCATCACCACTGCGAATCATCCCACCGGTCACCACTATGAATCACCCACACCACCACCACTAGCTATAATTAAAGGTTTTGTCTTTCATTTTATGTTTATATAAATTAAAGGTTTTGGTTTTTTTAATTCAATTGTTTTTTATATAAATTTATAGTTTTTTTAATTGAATGGTTTTTTTTAATTAATGTTTTATGTTATTGTAGCCGACCGCAGCCGACCGCAGCCGACCGCAGCCGACCGCAGCCGACCACAGCCGACCGCAGCCGACCACAGCTGACCACAGCCGACCACAGCCGACCACAGCCGACAGCGCAGCCGACAACGACCGACCACAGCCGACCACAAGTGACCACCACAACTAACAGTATGTTTTTTTAATTCTAACTGATAACACTTATTTACTTATTTTTATCATTTTGGTTTCCCCAGCGACATGTCGTTGGGGATTTATAAACTAGTTTTTTTTAATTAAACGTAAATCCAAACACTCGTTAACTGTAAAAAACGCAAACCCAAACAATCGTTATGTTGCTTATCGGCTTATCCGAATAAACTGTTTTTAAACAGCTTATCCTGATAAGCTTATCAGGATAAGCTGTTTGAAACAGCTTATCCCGATAAGCTTATCAGAATAAGTTGTTTGAAAACAGCTTATCCTAATAAGCTTATCCGAATAAGCTGTTTTCAAACAGCTTATCCTGATAAGCTTATCAGGGTAAGATGTTTGAAACAGCTTATCCCGATAAGCTTAGCGGAATAAGCTGTTTGAAAACAGCTTATTCTGATAAGCTTATCAGGATAAGCTGTTTTCAAACGGCTTATCCGAATAAACTGTTTTCAAACAGCTTATCAGGAATGTTATCAGGATAAGCTGTTTGAAAACAACTTATTCTGATAAAACTTATCAGAATAAGCTGTTTGATATAAATGTTTTATTGAATTAAACCTTAGGAATGTTTTAGGATTTTAGCGATTAATTTCAGAAAATTCCCGTCTGAAATTGATCAACCTATAGAAAACCCGTCCGAAGTTAATTTAATAGGAATTAACTTCGGAAAGTCCCCTGTTTGGGACTGCTTTTTGATTGTTTTGTCTCATTTAGGATATGAATGCGTATAACTGGTTTACTATTTGAGATGATTTCGACAGTGTTTCTCCTTTACTCCTACGAATATGTCTTTAAACACATATTTGGGGAGTTGAGGGGAAATGCTGCCGAAATTTTCTCAAATAGTAAATTGGTTATACGCATTCATATATGAGACGAAGCATCAAAGAGTGGGTTAGGATTGCCTTCCATTGTTGCACTAGGTTAACAAAACATCTAGGATTGCTTTCCATAATTGCCGTCCATGTAATAATAACTAAATATACGGATAAAACGCAGTTATGGTATTCGCTGATAAGAGTTGGATAAACAAACCAAAACTTTCCAAAGAATTTAATGACGGTCTTACAAAGTTCGTCAATCATTGCCGGCCGTTGGTGAATTCTGCGGGGAAAATTAGATGTCCATGCAAAAAATGTCGAAATGTATTATGGAAACCCATCGATGGGATTGGAATGGAAATTGCTATAAACGGGTGGGACCCACTTTATACCACATGGCTCAAACACGGTGAACCGGCTCCACGTGCGCCAGTGATAGATAACCTAGGAGAACCTATGATGAGTGACATGACAGCGTTACTCAATGATTTTAGCTATATTCCTTCGAATGAACCAACACAAGGAGATAATATTGGTGAGACTAGTAACCAACCGACTCAACCGCCTCAAGCCACTCGTACCGAGTTTGAAGAGTTGTATGCAATTGCCAACGAGGCGATGTATGATGGTTGTGAACATGTGTCTCGACTAGACTTTATGGCAAAATTTACCTATTTTAAGGCTAAAGGAAAAATGACAGATTCTTTATTCAATGAAATATTAGAGTTTCTCCGATATATGTTACCCGATAGTAAAGGATTCAAGTTCCCACTGAACTACTATGAAATAAAGAAGACATTTAAAACAATCGGGTTAGGTTACGAGTCGATACATGCTTGTGAACACGACTGCTGCTTGTTTTGGGAGGATAATACGAATCTGCAATTATGTCCGGTGTGTAAAACGAGTAGATGGAAAGACACTAACACACCGGGGAAGAAAGTTCCTAGGAAGGTGTTGCGTTACTTTCCGATCATTCCTAGACTACAACGTTTGTACAAGTCTAGACACACTGCAAAAGACATGACTTGGCATGCTACTGGAAAGTGTGCGGAGCCTGGTAAGATGCAACACCCGGTTGATGGCGCGGCTTGGAAGAAGTTTGACTTGAAGTATCCAGAGTTTGCAGCAGAACCAAGAAATGTTCGACTAGGGTTGTGTGCTGATGGTTTCAATCCGTTCGGCAACCTTAGTCAGAGCTACAGCATGTGGCCGGTTGTATTGACAACATACAATCTGCCTCCTTGGTTATGTATGAAAGAAAGTAACTTTATGCTGACGTTGTTAATTCCTGGCCCTAAATCCCCGGGCAAGGACATTGATATTTACTTGCAGCCTTTGATTAAAGACCTGAAGACTTTGTGGCACAAGAACGGTGTTGATACTACAGACATTATTTCACAAAAGCAGTTCAAGATGAGAGCGATGCTTTTATGGACTATAAATGATTTTCCTGCTCGAAGTAGTTTGTCTGGGTGGAGTGGGCAAGGTTACTATGCATGCCCTACATGTAACCTAGAAACTCCATCTATTCCTGTCACAAGCAAAATAGCTTATGTTGGCCATAGAAGATGGTTAAAGAAGCCCCATAAATGGAGGAGTTCACGTGTTGACTTCAATGGCCAAACTGAACAGAATGATCCACCTAAAGATTATAATCAACCGCATGTAATCGAAGCGCAACATGCTAGATTGCTAAGGCGTAAGCCGGGTAAACATCCGAAACATGGGGGTGTGAAGATTTCCCGCAATGTTACAGTCGAGCTTAACTGGACTAAACGGTCTATTTTTTACGAGCTTGAGTATTGGCCTTTTATTTCACTAAGACACAATTTAGACATCATGCATATCGAAAAAAATGTGTTGGAGGCCATCTTGAACATTTTGTTAATGAATGACAAAAGTAAAGACACCGCAAAAGCAAGACAAGACTTGAAAAAGATGGGCATTCGAAGACCTTTGTGGCTAACCGTAAACCACAAGGGGAAGACTGTGAAGCCCCAGGCTGCGTATTCTTTAACACCAGAGAACCGAAAAAAGTTTTGTCAGTACATCAAAAGTGTTAAACTACCAGATGGGTTCGGATCATGCTTCAAGCACAAAGTGACCGATAATGATACAAATATAACGGGCCTGAAGTCTCATGACTGTCATATAATGATGCAACGTTTACTTCCTTACGGACTTCAAAATTACTTGCCCGAACATATTGCAAAACCAATAATTGCACTGTGTTCCTTGTTTAAGCAACTCTGCTCTACAACTTTGATGGAGGAGGACATGTTGAAAGCTTCGGTCAAGGTGGTTGAAATTCTATGCGAGCTTGAGCGCATATATCCTCCTGCTTTCTTTGACATTATGATTCACTTGCCCATCCATTTAGCTCTAGAGGCTCTTGAAGGCGGGCCTATTCAACCCCGGTGGATGTATCCATTTGAAAGATTCATGAAGAAGCTAAAAGGTTATGTAAGAAATAAAGCTAAGCCGGAAGGTTCGATCGCGGAGGGTTATGTTGCAGAAGAAGCATTGACTATAAGTTCTCAATATTTTCGGGGTGTTACCACGAAATTTAATCGTCCCGATCGTAATGTGGACCCCCCTCCCTCAACGTGTAAGTTTCAGGTGTTCCGATCGGTATGCAAGCCGATTGGTTTACTGTCCTTTCCTTATTTTCCTACCGACGAGTACAAGAAAGTGAGATGGTATGTACTTAACAACAGTCCTGAGATCGACACGTACCAAGACCAGTTCCGGAGGTACGCGTTTTTTAATTTTGTAACTTTTTTTTCTTAACTTATCATTTCGACGACTTATTCTAATAGCATGAACGTTTTTCAGGTTATTTCCAGAAAAAGACAAGCTAGAAGAATTCCCCCACTGGTTTAAGACGCTGGTAAACTAACACTTATTTTGTGTACTTAAGTGTAAAAATAACAATATCATATTCTTAGTTTTCTATCTAATCCTATCTTCTTCATAGATCTTTGAACGTCACGCACAAAATCCCCAAGACCCAGAGTTTAGCCCAACCAGCGAGTTATTCGCTTTGGCTAATGGACCATTAAGGGCTCCAATGTCAGTAAACTGTTGCGTAGTAGATGGTGTGAGGTATGTCGTGCAGAGCCGCGATGAACGTCGCGTAACTCAAAATAGCGGCGTTTATTCGACTGATCCTGACGGGAAAACTAACACTTATGGTCGGCTTCAAGAAATCCTCGAGTTTGACTATTTGTCGTTTAAACTTGCGTTGTTCAAAGTTAAGTGGTTCGACACTCGCAACACCGTTGGTAGAGTCAAGAAACTTATCGTTAGAAACGGAATGACACAAATCGTCGGCTCTGGTGAGGCGTGGAAAAGTGAACAATACATCCTCGCAACACAAGTCAAACAAGTCTTCTACCTTGTAGATCCAGCCAAACCCAACGTGAAGGTCGTCGAACATGTTAATCATAAAAAGTTTTTGAACAACGGTGTAATCGTGGTAGAGAACGAACCTGATATTATACATTTGGACAACTCATCTGATCTCCCACCTTCTACTAGTGATCTCCAACCTTCTACTAGTCATCTCCCACCTTCTACTAGTGGGAATGACTTCGGTAATTACACCTTCTATATAGATTTGCATATAGATGGTGAATCAACAGAGGTTGACGCACCGCTAGATAACGATGATGTTCCTAATGAAGACGATGATGATGAAGACCCCCTTCCTCATGATTTAGCAGATTCTGATGTTGAAGACCTCATCAAAGATGATGATGGTGTTGAGAAATTTTATTCTAGTGACGAAGAAGATTAACTTTGTGTTGTAACTTGTAAAATACACTTATATATTTGAATGAATGAATGAATGAAATTGTTGTGGATTGTTTAAATGTGTAAATTTATTTTGATATTTAGATTTGTGCATGCTTGTATTATTTTGTTCATGAATTTCTACATGTTATGCTAATTGTACATGTATACAGATGACTGATGTTGCACGGGGCCACGGCGGGGACGGTGGTGGCGAGGATCCTTCACGTCCACGTCCTCCATCATTCGGTTGCGGGGGTTGCTTCGTCAACCGGGGTAAGAATTTCTGGATTATTGTAATACAAATTTGATACACATATTTAACTTGTTTGCCTTAACTTTTATGACTTTATCACTCACTTGATTTTGCAGGAAAAGGAAAGAAAAAGCCCAATTTGGGCGGGAGGAGAGCCGGCAGGCAGAATACCCGGGAGAAGACCCGCTGCCTGAAATTACTGGATGCGGTGGCCGAGAATCAAAACCGGCCGGTCGAGGTCGACTTTGTACCCGGTAGAGGTGACCTTGTTATACCTATCGGCCCCTACGCAGATCATTGGGGAAACTTATTCGGGTGTGTCGTTAGGGAAATACCTTTGTATTACCCTTCGTGGAGCAAGGTCCCCGAAGGGTACAAGGTGGCGGCCCGGACAGCTATTGGGGTAAGTTATCATTTTATATTTATTTAATTATCGTGTTCATTTATTTAATTATATATATTTATTTAAATTTGTTTTTTTTTATTTATATCATATAAATAAATAAACAAATTTAAATAAATATATAAATTATATTGCTAACTCCGTTTTTAATGTGTTGTATTGTGTATATTTATTTAAATTCGTTTATTTATTTATATCATATAAATAAATAAACGAATTTAAATAAATATATAAATTATATTTCTAACTCTGTTTTCAATGTGTTGTATTGTGTATATTTATTTAAATTTATTTATTTATTTATATCATATAAATAAATAAACAAATTTAAATAAATATATAAATTATATTTCTAACTCTGTTTTCAATGTGTTGTATTGTGTATATTCATTTAAATTCGTTTATTTATTTATATCATATAAATAAATAAACGAATTTAAATAAATATATAAATTATATTTCTAACTCTGTTTTCAATGTGTTGTATTGTGTATATTCATTTAAATTCGTTTATTTATTTATATCATATAAATAAATAAACGAATTTAAATAAATATATAAATTATATTTCTAACTCTGTTTTCAATGTGTTGTATTTGATTGCAGAAAAAATATGATCTCACGCCGTACGTGAACACCCCTCGGTGGAAGAGTATTTATGATACCATTAATCACCAGCTACAAAAATCATACAATACCAGCAAGGCTAGTCTGAAGCGAGATTACTTTGTAAAAAACCCCGAGACTGGAGAATACGATTTGGATCAAATCAGGCGGAACAGACCGGACGAGCACACACCTGAAGTGTGGGAGAAACAGATAGAGTTTTGGACTGACGAAGCTAACATGAAGCGATCCTCAACAAACAGCCAAAATCGGTCCAAGGCAACACTTGTCTCCCGACATGGTTCTCGGTCGATCCCTCGCACTCGACATCTCATGGTAATTATTATTATTATTATTATTATTGATTTTACATTATTATGGTTTTTTTTTATTTTTTTTTATTTTATTATTATTATTATTGTTTTTTATTTTTATTATTTTATTATTATCATTATTTATTTTACATACATATTATTATTGCCGCATTTAATTAGATTGATCTTACTTACGTGTGTATGTACAGCAAAAGTCGTCCGAAACCCAACAGGAGCCTACAGAGATCGACATGTTCTATCGTCTGCATACGAATTCAGATGGTGTATTTATAGATGAGCAGTCTCTCCAGTTGTATGTAAGTATTCTTTTCAAAACACACTTTAATGA
Source organism: Glebionis coronaria (assembly GCA_025667525.1). Lineage (NCBI taxonomy): Eukaryota > Viridiplantae > Streptophyta > Magnoliopsida > Asterales > Asteraceae > Glebionis > Glebionis coronaria. The sequence continues at coordinate 46,330,535 of CM046879.1, read as the reverse complement.
ATCATTGATTAATAATCTAGCAACCCGACTAATATATTTACTATATTGTGTTATTGTCACCACACAGGATCAGATGAGGGAGCTAGAGGCGACGGGTGAGCACACCACTGCCGAGATCAACAGGATGGTGCGAGGAGGCAAGTTTCGCGGCCACCATCCTGGCGTGGGTATGGTATTGCCAGGATACACCAGTACTCCCCCGTGCTTTCCGCCACCACCCCCTGAGACTCGTCGGGATCGGGATGTTGATTTCATGATGGGCTTGTTCAGAAACGACCCCAGGTATGGCGATCTTTTTTCCGCATATGAGAGTGGTGGTGCCAGCGGGAGTGGGAGTCGCCCGGATGATGATGCTGGTGCCAGCGGGAGCGGGAGTCGCCCGGGTGATGATGCTGAGGATCGGGAGGGTGGCGATGACGCGAGCTAGTCGTGTCATATATGTGTTTGTTAGTATGGTACATAGTTTCTTTATGTTCATCTTGACTTGTTTCCCTATTATCCTAAATTAGAACGCTTGTTTCCCTAGTATCCTTAACTATCCCGACTTATTCCTAGTATCCATGTGATCATTAGAACGTTATATTATATTTGGTGCAAGTTGAACTTATTCCGCGTTTGTGTTGATTTGTATTTCAAGTTTACTTTATATGTGTCTTTTGGTGAGCAAATACAGGTTTTGGTTACAGGTTTTGGTAGATTTTTTCCGGAAAAATTCCGGAAAAAATCTGGAAAACGCCTGCTGTGCAGGCAATTTTAAAAAAAAACCTGCAGACTCTTCCCCAGCGACATGTCGCTGGGGAAAAGTTGGTTATTCGTTGACAAGTCAAACGCAAAGCGTTGACAAGTCAAACGTATCAAGATTTTCCCCAGCGACATGTCGCTGGGGAAAATTTGGATAGCGTTGACAAGTCAAAAGAAAGGAAATTTTCCCCAGCGACATGTCGCTGGGGAAAATTTGTAATTAGCTAAAATGGTTAAGTTTAACTTAAATTTTTTTATTTTGTAAGGATTTTCCCCAGTGACATGTCGCTGGGGAAAATTTTGCCACCGTGGCATCTGTTCTTCCAGGAAAAAGTCTGTGGGGCCCACTTGTCGCTGGGGGAAGTCGCTGGGGATACTTTTAACAACTAGCTTACCCCAGCGAATATACCCCAGCGACATGTCGCTGGGGATATGCTTCCCCAGCGACATGTCGCTGGGGAAACACCAAAAATATCGCTGGGGTAGGGCGCGATTGTTGTAGTGAATATTAGGTTAAGTAGACGTTTGTCTAATATTTATAAGGTTTCGGAAGCTATACATATTTGTCGATATCATTATCACCTCAGTTTGCCTAAACTATTATGCAAACGCATCAAACTGATTAGTACTGTGTGCGTTTTATAAGTATGCAGTTTTATACTTGGTGTAATATTGCTTCAAATCAGTCAAAAGAGCAACAACGAAAAAGGGCAATGGATTCAGTACCCCAAGACCAGAAGATTCAGTACCTCAACACCAGAAGACGAATGTTGGCGTTGATGTTTATGTTGACGGTATGCTTTTTATTTCATATATATTACCATTTGATGAACTCTTAAAAGGACTCATAATCATGGTTAAAGTTGAAGTTATGTGATTTATTTGTAACTGGACCTATATATTTACAGAAACAAACAGGTTTCGAAAGTTGTCACTTATTGATTCTCAAGACGAAGACGAGAAGATGAACAATGATCTTGGTGTTGCTGGTATGCAGCAGGAGAATAGGAATGATGGACTTTCCTCGTTCCAGATGTCAGAGGTGAGATTGCTCGTGTCAAGTGTGTATTGTATCTTTTCTTCTATATAAATCAACTGATATTTGTATGTGTTATTATTCGTCCAGTAAAACTAATTTAAACTTCATGTTGTTGTATATACTAAGAGTACATACTCTCCTTCATCGAGTACTTATAACCCGCCGATGCCAACTTATAGTCCAACTTCCCGATGCTACTGTGATAGACATATGCAGCAGGAGAAGAGGAATGGACTTTCCTCATTCCAGATGTCAAAGGTGAGATTGCTCGTGTCAAGTGTGTATTGTATCTTTTCTTCTATACAAATCAGTTGATATTTGTATGTGTTACTATTCCGTTCAGTAAAACTAATTTAAACTTCATGTTGTTGTATATATTAAGAATACATACTCTCCTTCATCAAGTACTTATAAACCGACGATGCCAATTTATAGTCCAACTTCCCAATGCTACTGTGATAGACATTTGCAGCAGGGGAGGAGGAATGATGGGCTTTCCTCGTTCCTGATGTCAGAGGTGAGCTTGCTCGTGTCGAGTGTGTGTTGTATCTTTTCTTCTATACAAATCAACTGATATTTGTATGTGTTATTATTCATCCTGTAAAACTAATTTAAACTTCATGTTGTTGTATATATTAAGCGTACATACTCTCCATCATCAAGTACTTATAAACCGACGATGCCAAGTTATAATCCAACTTCCCCGTGCTACTGTGATAGACATATGCATCAGGAGAAGAGGAATGATGGACTTTCCTCGTTCCAGATGTCAGAGGTGAGCTTGCTCGTGTCAAGTGTGTGTTGTATCTTTTCTTCTATATAAATCAACTGATATTTGTATGTGTTATTATTCGTCCAGTAAAACTAAATTAAACTTCATGTTGTTGTATATATTAAGAATACTTACTCTCCTTCATCAAGTACTTATAAACCGACGAGGCCAACTCCACCAGAAATGTACATGGATATGGCTCCCGAGGATCCCACGTCAGTCAGAGATGAATTTCCGATGCCAATCTATAGTCCAGCAGAAATGGACAAGGATACGGCCCCTGAGGAATACTCTCCCACATCAGTCCGATATGAATGAATTTCCGATGCCAATTTATAGTCCACCAGAACTGTACAAGGCTGATGACAACTCTCCCCCTCCTCATCCTTCTGCTTGCTAATATATTTATGGTCAGAGTAAACTATGGATCATCTTTACGCAGAAATAAACGAGTCTTTCTTCTTCAATGTGTAAAACTCTTTTGCGTTACTTAAAAACCGTGAATTTTAAGTTTGTTTTTGTGCTATGATGTCAAAGTATTTGCCTCTTTTTGGTGATAAAATAAACCTTGTATCTGATGATGATATGATATGATATTAGTAAACGAGGATACTATTACTAAAGTCGTGGAGTTTTTTTTTATACAAGCGGATATGATTCCCTCGTATCGCCGGCCATATATACTTTTGTGAATTGTGAGACTATATGGTATAAAGGGACTACCAATGTATCTGTATTGTGTTATGCTAATTATAAACATGCATCAATAACTTGCTCACCATGAGCAACCTCAACAAGAAAAATCTCATTCGTTATGTTTGCATTTTAAGTTATTTGAAGGGTTTTGCTAATGATAGCCCTAAGGGTTGTTGTTACCCTTTATTACGTAGTACGTAGTATATCTTATCCAAAGGTAATGATCAGTAATCACAAAGGGGTTGTTGAGAAACTCAAGCAAACCGTACCCTTTCTTTAACCTTGACCATGGGGAGGAATAAGGGGATAAGCACAATGCGGATTATCTGTTTTAAAATGCCCATCGACCCAAACACGTGCTGAAAGTAAAGTTGAATGATTACAAAGAAAGGGTATAATCAACACAGGTATAATATATGCTCAAGTTCTCAAAGTATCTTTTTCTTTGAATCATAAGAATATTATTTACTGCGCTTGACACCATATCAGTGTATTATAGGGCTTATTTTGTGTTGCACCAAACACAGTCTAACTTGAACTTTTTGCAGCATTTGCTTAGTATTGTTCCAACAAGACTACCCTGCTGAGATGGAGTGAGGACGAGTATTCTCTCAAAACAATGGATATATAGCTGGGTCAAAGTTCCTAACCTTGTGTTTGATGCACATTATTTGTTCAATGATAATGATAAGTGTAGACTTTTTCTGTGCTATAAACCAAGTTCTGCTATTACATGATGGTTCGATATGCGGATTTGTTAGCCTTACAAGCCTGTACAGTAAAGGCGAAAGTACGTATCAATCAAGATTGCACAGAATAATGAATCCTTGTTTACTTTGTTAAGAGGTTGATAAAAAGTTGATGACAAGATTGACAAGGAAGAATGGAAAAATCTTGCATTTCAACAGCCTCTGATCTACTTAGGTTTAAACAACGACTTTGAGCTGCAGTATATTAAGTCTGCCTGTTCTTGAATCAAGGGCAGAGGATATATACCTAATCCTGGACCATGAGCTTGAAGTTGAAGAATGTGGTGTGTTGGTTATGGTGATTCATGAATCAATGTGTGGTTTAGTGATTATGCACTCTCATGAAAAGTCGAGTTCGTAAATTGATATGGTTTCGACATGCACCTCTCTTTCTGTCAACTAATTTGAATCTTATGTAACATAACTTGCACAAAGATAAAACTTAACGACAAACATTAACTAAATTTTAAGTAACACCAGATGGTCAAACCACTAATCGAAAAAACCAGTGGGTCACAAAAGTAGCAGAATATGCAAGCAGTCATAAAACTAGTCCAAACACCATAAACCTAAACAAAAAAAAAGAACATCATAAATCAAACTTAATCGACTTCCTCCATCTTGCTGTCAGCATCAACATCAACTTCCTCAAGAGCAGGGATATCACTGTTGCCCTCAGCAGCATCATCATCAATACTCAAGCCAAGCTTCAACATCCTATGGATCCTGTTCCCAAAAGTGTTTGGCTCGTCAAGACTGAATCCAGAAGTCAACAATGCAGTCTCGAACAGCAACAAAACCAAGTCCTTCACAGACTTGTCGTTCTTATCAGCATCAGCTCTCTTCCTCAACTCTTCCATGATCGAGTTCTCAGGGTTGATCTCCATTGTCTTCTTGGAAGACATGTATCCAGCCATACTCGAGTCCCTTAAAGCTTGAGCTTTCATGATCCTTTCCATATTAGCAGTCCACCCGTATTCACCGGTGACCAAACAGCAAGGAGAGTCAACCACACGGTCTGAGACAACGACCTTTTCAACCTTGTCGCCCAAAACATCCTTGATCACTTTGCATAGCCCCTCAAACTTTTCCTTCAAAGCTTCTTGCTTTTGCTTTTCATCTTCTGTTTCTTCGAGTTTCAACCCTTCTTTAGTAGCAGAAACGAGCTTCTTCCCTTCAAATTCCTTCAATTGACCCACAGCATACTCATCAATAGCATCAACCATGTAAAGAACCTCATACCCCTTTTTCTTTAGCTTTTCAAGGAATGGCGAGTTCTCTACAGCCTTCTTGCTTTCCCCTGTGATGTAAAAGATGTCGTTCTGACCCTCTTTCATTCTTGTCACGTAATCCTTCAAGGAAGTCATCTCATCACCACTTTTGGTAGAGTGGTATCGAAGCAATTCAGAAAGTTTGGTCTTGTTTGCGGAGTCTTCGTGGATTCCGAGTTTAAGGTTCTTCGAAAATGCTTCATAGAACTTGGTGTAATCGTCCTTGTTCTCAGCAATCTCTTGGAAAAGCTCGATGCACTTTTTGACTAAGTTCTTGCGAATGACTTTTAAGATCTTGTTCTGTTGCAACATTTCACGAGAAATGTTCAATGGAAGGTCTTCTGAATCAACAATACCCTTGACAAAGGAAAGGTATTCGGGAATGATCTCTTCACAATTGTCCATGATAAAGACACGACGAACATAAAGCTTGATGTTGTTTTGTTTCTTCTTACTGTCAAAAAGATCAAATGGGGCTCGTTTGGGAACAAAGAGAACAGCTTTGAATTCCAACTGGCCTTCAACCGAAAAGTGCTTCACACTCAAATGCTCCTCCCAATCATTAGTAAGACTCTTGTAAAAAGCCGCATACTCATCCTTAGTAATTTCCTCTGGCTTCCTCATCCAGATAGGTTTTTGCTTGTTCATTAACTCCCATTCGTGTGAAACTTCTTTAATAGTCTTCTTTTTCTTCACCACTTTCTCCTTCTCTTCATCAACTTCCTCAACGTTACCTTCTTCGTCCTTTTTCTCTTCCTCTTCCTCATCCTCATCGTCAGAAATTTCCTTTTCTGTTGTTTTCTCGACCCAAAGTGAGATCGGATAGCTAATGAACTCAGAGTGCTTTTTAACAAGATCCTTTAACCTACGCTCTTCAAGGTATTCAAGCTGATCTTCTTTGAGATGGAGGGTAATCTTTGTTCCTCTTCCGAGGGGCTCACCACTGTCTCGGGTGACAGTGAAGGACCCACCAGCTTGGGACTCCCAAACGTACTGTTCATCATCATTGTGCTTTGTTGTGACAACGACTTTGTCAGCAACCAAGTAGGCAGAGTAAAACCCAACACCAAATTGTCCGATCATGGACACATCAGCACCAGCAGCAATAGCTTCCATGAACTCTTTGGTACCCGAGCGAGCAATAGTACCTAAATTGTTAACCAAATCTGTAAACAAAACATTAGCAATAGGTTAGTACTACAATAAGCATATACCAATGACCATTACATAATAAAAGTTGTTTTGATTTACGTACCAGCCTTGGTCATCCCAATACCACTGTCGACAAGGGTCAAAGTGTTGTTGGCCTTGTCGGGGATGATGCGAATGAAGAGTTCTGGTTGACCATCTAGCTTGCTCTTATCAGTCAAGCCCTCAAAACGGATTTTATCCAGAGCCTATGTAATATATAACAAGCATACTATTAGTATTAAGGATTTTCACTAACAAGTAAAACTGGGGAACAAGCTACAACAGAACTAGCCTTGCAAAGATAATGGCTTTATTTAATTAAAGCAAATCCAAATTCTAGTTTCATACTATCATTTAAGTATATAACTAAACACTAGCTGCTTAATGCATAGCTTATAAACCAAAAGCTGTGAACCAGAACAAATTAATATGGTATTCTTAAACTGGCTGGAAATCAGATCAAACAATAATGAAACATAAATCAAATGTAGAACAAGAATATAGTTGCTCCTAAACGTTCCTAAAAAGCTCGTTACCAAACATACCCTAAACAGGTTTATGTAAAATAGTCAGTAAACATTAAAACCAAGATCATAAATCTATCAATAAATTAACACCAGGTCTTTATGCATGCATTATATTACAAAACAAGAACAATCTATATCGTACACATGCACATATATTAAATTTTTTAAAAAACAATATAAGATCAATTTATTAAAAAAGGGTTAAAAAGATGCATGGACTTACATCAGAAGCATTGCTGATAAGCTCACGGAGAAAGATCTCCTTATTACTATAAAACGTGTTGATGATCAAACTCAACAACTGGTTAATCTCAGCTTGGAATGCAAAAGTCTCAACATCAGACATGATTGCTAAACTACGATTGGAATTAAGAATACTAGGTTTTCTAGAGATCGTACGAGGAAGTGTGTTTTTGTTTCTGTGTTTGTTTGTGTGTTGCAAAGGTTGTTTTTATAGGATTATTGTTAGGTGTTCTAGATGCTTCTGTTTTTTTAACGTAAAATAAAGTAGATCGCGTTTGAGGAAGTTTTGGCTTCTAGATGCTTCTTCTGTTTGGGTCGAATGTTTTTGTGTTTGGTCGATGCTTCTTCTGTTTGGGTAAAATGTTTTAAATTGGGCATTTGGTCTAGTGGTATGATTCTCGCTTAGGGTGCGAGAGGTCCCGAGTTCAATTCTCGGAATGCCCCAATGTTTTTACTTGGTTTTGCTATAAAAAAGGGCTAGCGGCACAACTTGTTGCCCGTTTACTCCTAGTATGTAAATTATAATTATTAATAAAAGATGTTTGGTTTAAGTTGCAACTTGATGCCTTGTATATTTTCATATTGCTTTTGAGTTCTTTAAAAATATTTTTAAAGCGTGCTACGAGGTGTCACGATTTATCAAAACACTAAAATTTTACTTCTTATTAAAAAAGTGGTGCCACGACTAAGTGTAGAAATTTTAATTTAAATGGTTTATAATTTAGATATTAATTGATTTGTATAATCACTTAAGATTGAAATATTTTGATCATATATGTCTCGGATCAAAAAAAATCTTAATCGGATAAAATAGATTGAAAATTGAGTTATAAGGCAAAATAAATCAATCAGAAAACAATAAAGTATTTATTGTCATTATGCAAATGAGACCAAAGTTCTATTCGGTGATATCCAACCATTGTGTTGGTTCGTAAAACATGAAACTGTTGATACTTTTGCGAAAAAACTAGTTATACCAACTAGTAAAAACCGTTTAGGTTTTGAGGCGTTTTTTTTAAACCCTGCGATGGGAGGCCTCCCATCAACCTCAGTGGGAATCCAACAGTGGACTATGCCCCTTGAACCCCGTATCTTTGTTGTGCTTGATCTAGAAACTAATGATTAAGTTGTCATCTTTAATGGTTGCTCACACACCACGTCAAACGAACACCAGGGCCGGCCTGGGGCTGGGCGAGGTGGGCGACCGCCCAGGGCAGCAGTAGACAAGGGGCACCAAATTTATGATGCTGTAACTCAGTACTATGTAGAAAAAAATGATGTTTTGATGGTAAACGTTTGAGCCGCTTTTAAAGGAAAAACTAGCAATAGATTTTCTGATGTTGTGAAAGTTTTTTTGCCGGAAAAAGACATGAAAAAAGATGGGCAACGAAAGAGATGTAGGAGACGAAAAATTTAAAACTCATAAATATTCTATCTTGTGATTGGTGAGTGGGAAATAAAAAAAGAAGTAAAAAAGGAGAGTATGACATCTAGTTGAAAAATGGTGTGACTATAGTGTTAAGACCTTTAGAATAGTTATTTGTAATAGGTATACTAGAAGGTATGTAGTTCCTCCTGGTCCTAGTAGTAGTAGGGGCAACACGTGCTCCTGGTCTTTAGAAAGTCAAACTTTATTATTTTGAGTATTCTGTTAGGATATGCATGAGATATGTTAGGAAAGGATATGCATATCAGTTTTACACGTTTTGGTTTATTGATGTATTAGGGTTTCCTTGTAGTATAAAAGGAACCTTAGGCAGAAGGGTTATACACACCTTCATAAAACATTGTTCTAGTTTATATTAATATTAGAAATCCTTAGTAAAGGATCAAGTCATTATAGTTATTCTGTTTCTTCTTGTTCATAGTATTTGTATTCCGCACTTATACTGTGTGATTCATCTAGAGTCTCTCTGTGAATAGACTTGTGATTACAGAAGTCATTCACCATCCTTAACAGGCTGCAAGATCCACATCTAGTGGACCTAACAAGTGGTATCAGAGCCTGGGAGAGTCTCTGTACAAGAAGAATCAATTTTTCTTATTACTAACATCTTTGTTTAATCATGTCTGCCTCTAGTTCCACTCAAACAGGAGAAGATAGCATCCCTAAAACACAGCAACCTCAGCAGATTGTTGCTACGGTTTCCAACATAAATGGAAAATTTCCTCCTTTGAAAAAGGATGAGTATGATAGCTGGGCAATGAAGATGGAATGCTGGATCACCAACACTGATCTAGACCTTTGGAAGATTATTCAGAATGGAAACAGTAAGAGGTTTACTGGAAGAGACAAGAATGGTAATATCATTCTTCTTGATCCTAAAACTCATGAAGAAATCACAGCTGTTCAGAAGGAGATCAAAGCAAAAACTATTTTGCTTCAGTCTCTTCCTGATGATCAAATGGGTGATTTTTATCACTTGGATGATGCTAGAGAGATTTGGAATGGAGTAAAAGCAAGGTTTGGAGGGAATGAGGAGTCGAAGAAAATGCACAGATCCATGCTGAGAGATGAATTCATAGAATTCAAGATCTCTAAAACTGAAGGTATTCATCAAGGGTATGATAGGTTCCAAAAGATACTGAGTCAGTTGAATCAACTCAGGTCTAAACTTGACAATGGAGATATCAATGCCAGGTTTCTTAGATCTTTACCTTACTCATGGAATCAGGTAGTAATCTCTCTCAAAGCAAAAGGTGGCATTGACTATCTTAATTTTGATGATCTATTTTATAAGCTCAAAACTTTTGAGCCTCATGTGAGAGGATACTCAAGTGATTCTTTTCCTACTCCTGCTAACTCTGCCTTTGTGAGTTCCATGGGATCTTGTCCCATGTCTTATGCTAGTAGCCCAAGCTATACTGTGTCTTCTCAGCATACTTCTAATCCTGAACCAAAAGCCAAGTCTGGTAGCATAGTAGAAGCTGTTCTTCACTCTTTTGTTGCTGATGTTGATCCACAACAGCAGCTTGCTTTTGATGACTTCAGACAGGTTGATAAACTTGACCTGGATGAAATGGATCTCAAGTGGCAGATGGCCATGCTCACTCTCCGGGTTCACGAATTTGAGAAGAAAGCCGGTCGAAAGTTTAACTACAACCCAAGAGAGCCAGCAAGGTTTGATAGAAGCAAGGTTATATGCTATAACTGCCAGCAGCAAGGTCACTTTGCTAGGGAATGCCCTAACAAGAATGACCAGGAGAAGAACATGTATTCAGCCTTCAAGATTCAGGAGGTCAAGGATGACAAGAAAGCTTTGGTGTCTGTTGACTCTATAGTTAACTGGAGTGATCATCAGAATGCTACCATGGAAACAACTGAACTTTCTACTGACGTGTTTGCAATGATTGTTGGGAATCTGCCTGATGCCGAGGAAGCAGAAGAATTTGCTCTTATGGGCATCTCACCTCAAGTATAAAATTGACCTCTTGGTTGTCATGATAAATATTCAGAACTGTTGTCTCAATACAATGAATTAAATGAACAAAATGATAAGTATTTTTTAGATGTTCAAGCATATAAGAATTCTTTAAAAACATTGGAACACCAAAAGAGGTGGCTTCAAGATACTCAACGAGATTATGAGGATAAAGTTAGAATTCTAAACATTGATTTAGAAAACACCACCAATATGCTTAGCTACACTGAAAAAGTAAAAGATGACAGTATCAAGGATAAGCAAGACATGCAGGAAAAACTGGATGCTACACTTTTAAGATTTGAAAAATGGCAAACTGCACCTAAGAATCTTTCAAAGTTAATTGATAGTAGCATGTCTGGTAGGACTAAGAGAGGTTTAGGATTTGATAAATATATTGATTCAAAAGATGTGTTTGATTTATCTTTTTCGAGCGTCTTTGATCCTGACAAGGAGGAGGAAGGAAAACCTAGCTACAATAGGTTTCAACCAGCTGTAGCAATACATGCTGTCCCTCCACCTCTTACAAGAACTTTTATGCCCATACCAAGGCATACTGACTTGGATGGATCACAGATGCATGAGCCACCAAAAAGCTCTACTAATACTAATGACTTTCTCTCTTGTACTTTCAGTGACAAAGCCAGTGACTCTGCATCCTGTGGTTCAAGTGAAGAGTCAAGACCTACAAGCTCCAAGACAAATGACCCTGCTGCTACTAGTGCTAGGAAGAGTGAAGAGAGAGTTGCTTCTACTTCAACTGTGTCTAGTTCTAGTTTATTGAGTCCTAGGAATGTTGATACTCCTAGAGTTGTGTGTAATAAATTTAGCAGTATGAAACAATGTCATTTGAATAAAAGGTCATTTTAAACATGCTTTGTTTGTGGAAGTAAATTTCATTTGATTAAAGATTGTGATTTTTATGATCAACCTCCTTCTGTTTATCAAGCTTATCCTGCTCCTGGTCCACCAGGAGTTGCTTCATATTCTTCTAGAAGACTAAACCCATGTGCCCAATCTTATTCTTCTTCTAGAAGGACCTCTCCTTTAGCTTCTGATCATTGGAGAAACAATGGATATACCCATAATAGACCAACCAACAACTATTTTCAGAACTTTAATTAGAATTATGCTCTTAATTCAGACCAAATGTATTTTAGGTTGGGAAATTTGGGTACTGCTGTTAAGCCCTCAGCAGGTTGTTCTTGGTCAAACAATAACACCCATATGATGAAAAGGCAACCAAAGAACAACAGTGGATCTCATCAATCTTCTTGGCTATCTATAAAAGATCCACAAGGCAGACTCAAACCTGAAAAGGTCTGGGTCCCCTTAAGACACTAATTTTTGTATATATATTTCTTGTTGTTGTAGGTTACCCTATACCAAGATCCTACTCTAGGAATTGTTGATAGTGGATGCTCTAGAAGCATGACAGGGAATAAAGGACTTCTATCTAACTTTGTACCATTTCAAGGCGGAAAGGTATACTTTGGAGGTGGTGAAGGAAGGATCACTGTCAAAGGAACGATTCAGACACCTAACCTTAATTTTGAGCAGGTCTACTATGTGGAAGCACTTCAACACTTCAACTTGATCTATGTATCCCAGATTTTTGACAAGAAGCAGTTTGTCCTCTTTACGGATATTGATGCACTGGTGTTATCCAAAGACTTTAAGCTCCTGGATGACTCACAAGTTCTACTCAGAATCCCTAGAACACACAATCTCTATAGTATCAAGCTGAATGAAGTTAGTCCTACTGGTCAACTAGCTTGTTTGGTTGCTAAAGCCTCAAAAGATGAAGCCACTAAATGGCATAGAAGGATGGGTCATGTAAACTTCAAGACCATTCACAAATTAGCAAATATGAACTTGGTCTCTGGTTTACCTCCCAAAACATTCAGAAATGACATAAATTGCCTTGCATGCAGCAAAGGCAAACAACATAAAGCATCCTTCAAGGCTATTACTGCTCTCAGTCTCATAACTTAACCATTGCAGCTACTACACATGGATTTATTTGGTCCTACCTCCATTAGGAGCATTGACTACAAACAATACTGTCTTGTGGTAACTGATGGGTATAGCAGGTTTACGTGGGTGTTCTTTCTGGCTGCAAAAAATGAGACCTACTCAATTCTCAAGGACTTCATTACACTAATTGAGAATCAGTTGTCCAAGAAGGTAAAAGGTATCCGATGTGATAATGGAATAGAATTAAAAAATGCATACCTCATAGCACTTTGTAATTCCAAAGGTATCAAAAGAGATTATAGTGCAGCAAGGACTCCTCAACAGAATGGTGTTGCAGAAAGGAAGAACAAGACTCTAATAGAAGCTGCGAGAACAATGCTTGCCAATTCCAAGCTTCCAACCATGTTCTGGACAGAACCTGTCAATACTGCAAGTTATGTCTTGAATAGAGTTTCTATTACCAATCCTCACAAAAAGACTCCCTATGAGCTACTCACAGCTAAAGTACCTAGCATTGCTTATTTGAAGCCATTTGGTTGTCCTGTCACTATTCTGAATACTAGTGACTATTTGGGGAAATTTAATGGCAAGGCAGATGAAGGATACATTGTGGGATATTCAGCTCACTCACGGGCCTATCGTGTCTATAATCTCCATGCCAAGCGTATCATAGAAACTATTAATCTTAGGTACTTTGAGGAGAAGACAAACATCCAAGGAAAAGGTCCTGAATGGTATTTTGATCTTGATTATCTTAGTGACTCATTCGGATATTTTCGTTTCAAAACTAACCAAGATGCAGGTCCACAAGTGTTTGCTACTTCTAGTGCAGGTGCTCATTCTAGTTTTTCGGACTCAGATGAGGAGGATGATATTTTTGTTGTTCCATCCTATTCCACCACAGTCTCTCCAAATGTCAATGCTGCTCCTAGTGATGCTTCTCCATCAGACATTATGGACTCACAAAGAGCTCTTGACACATTGCTCAAGCAACAACAAGATGCTACTACAGCAGCTGCTCAAGGAAGCTTTGAGTTTCCTTTGAGTACCCCTGCTGTCCAAGTTACTCCTAGTGCTCCTAGTGTTACTCCTAGTGCAAGTTTAACACCTATTGGTAGTCCGGTTAGTGATCCTACTTCCTTAACTAGATTCTCTGGTCCTTCTGACCTGGGAAACTATCAAAAGAAGTCTTCCACTAAGCTGGATGATATTCATAAACAACCAATAGATGGCATTTTCGACTCTGCTTCATATGATGATGACATTGTTGGGGATCTTAATAACTTGGCACCAGAAGTAGATGTAGCTTCTAATCATGTTCAGCAGACGCATAAAGACCATCCTACTACTCAAATCATTGGAGATCCTGGTTCTACTATCAAGACTCACCGCATGCATAAGAAAGCAACGTCTGATCATCATGCTCTTGTGAGCTATATTGAGGACCAAAAGCGTAATAATCACACGGACTTTCTTCACTGTTTGTTTTCTTGTTTTCTTTCACAGGTGGAACCTAGATCAGTCTCTCATGCTCTTGAGGATCAAAGTTGGGTGGAGGCTATGCAGGAGGAGATGCAGCGGCTCTTGTTTCAGAATGTTTGGATCCTAGTTGACTTGCCAGATGGAAAGACAACAATTGGTACCAAATGGATTCTCAAAAACAAGAAAGATGCGAGGGGTATTGTGGTGAGAAATAAGGCTAGGTTGGTTGCACAAGGTCACACACAACTTGAACGCATTGACTATACTGAAGTTTTTGCTCCCGTTGCTAGGATTGAGGCCATTCGTCTGTCTTTGGCTTTTTCTTCTTATGTTGGCTTTACGGTTTTTCAGATGGATGTCAAGAGTGCATTTCTCTATGGCAAGATTGATGAGGAAGTTTATGTCACTCAACCTAAGGGCTTTGTGGATCCACTTCATCCCAAGAAAGTCTACAAGGTGGTCTAATAAGTGTGAAAACACTTATCCTTTTACCACTTAATTATAATAATAACCAAGCCAAAACGTGTATTTTATGTCGTAAATGTCGGAATTATGCGTGGTTTGTGTTTTTGTTGTGATTAGGACCAAAATATGAAAAGGGAAGAAAACACGGTTTTTCACGGGCTTTTATCGAAGAAAACGACAAAAAGACGAAGTCAAAAAATAAAGAGTGCAAAAAGAACGGAAGTCCAAGGCCTATTCTGAAGATTTATCGAAGAAAAAGTCTAAAGAAAGTTTAATGAAGTCGAAGAACTCAAGTCTAATAAATGAAGAAATTATAAGACGAGTTCAAATAATCCCGAGACAAAGTCGAAAAAGTCGAAGAATTTATAAAGACGAAAAGACGAGAAAAGGAAGGAAGCATCAAGACATACTAATCCTCCTATAAATACCCTCCTAATGTGTCATTAGGAGGTGTTAGCTAATTTGACACATTAGTCTTTCCAATTTACTTTCCAAGCACTTTCATATTGTCATTTACTTAATTGCACCTTTAATTACCTTGTCTTGCACCTTAAATTTGTAAGTTTAATCTTTACTTTTATTGTTGAATGTTTAATTTTAATCAAGTTTTATATTAATCTCTCCTTCTACCTTTCTTATTTTTGTTGATCTTTATGCTTATTATCTTATTGTCATGCTTATTTGATTAATTATTATGTTTTTATGTGTTTGATTGTGTTAGCTTATTGATTTGATAGCTTATTGTGTGTTTGATTTGATTTTAGTTAAGTGTTTTTATTAGTTTATTTTATTAAAAGTTGATTTTTAATTTTTAATTTTATTAGTGTTTTCAAGTTTTTGATTTGTCGTTGAATTAGTTTATCTTAAAAGTGTTTTACACTAAATTTTGGTAGATTGCTTATTTGATTCTAGCTTATTCGTGGCTTATTTTATGATTTTTAGAGTTACAGTATCTTTGATTTTTCAAGTTTTCGGATTAGGTTTAATTTTTCTGAAATTGTCATTTCTCTGAATTTCCTTTTTCTGAATTTGTCACTTTCTCTGAAAACCAATTATTCCGAAGAAGCCTTTTTTCCGAAATATTCATTTTTCTGAATTGGTCATTTATCCGAAGATTTATCTTTTTCTGAAAAAGCTATTTTTCCGAAAAAACAATTAGTCCGAAAAAAGTTCTGAAAATACACTTATTGCGAAGAAGTTAATTTTTCTGAATATGCA
The DNA here is from genome assembly GCA_025667525.1 of Glebionis coronaria. NCBI lineage: Eukaryota > Viridiplantae > Streptophyta > Magnoliopsida > Asterales > Asteraceae > Glebionis > Glebionis coronaria. The sequence goes on along the minus strand of CM046879.1, from coordinate 46,314,742 downwards.
ACTTTTTCTGAAATAGTAACTATTCCGAAGAATCAAAAAATCTGAATTGCACTCTACATATTCCGAAGATATAGAATCTATGAAAACCACTGTAGCTTTTCTTTTCCGAAGAAAATGTGATACCTGCTTGTGTGCTTATGATATTTGGCGCCAAAATGACATGTGTGGTTGCTAGCTTCCAGCTAGCTGTCTAGCTTATTTATTTATTAGTATTGTTCCGTAATTGTTTAGTTTTATCTGAAAGTTGTTCCGTTTTTAATTTTGAAAGTTACGTATTTTTAATTGAATTTTTCGTCTATTTTTAAAATTAATATTTTTTCGTAAAGTTTAAGTTTTATCTTTTATTTAGTACCTGATTTAGGTTTTCTCTCGTTTAACTTTAAAGTACCAGTTTAGTTTTATTCTCTCCTTTTTCATTAAGTAAACTTTATTTTCGAGTCGATAGTTAATTTCGTCTTTTAGTTTTATTTTTATTAATTGTTTTGCTTTAGTTTTACGTTTTATTATTTGTTCGCTCCTTTATTATTAGTTATTTGTTTTAGTTTCTCGTACCGTTTACTTTTTAATCAGTTTTAGTTTTAATTACCTGTCATTTACTTTAAGTTTTGCAATTTAATTTTAAACAACGACCAAATTATTTCTTTTCACCAAAAGACAACTGAGTCGCACTAATAACCAATACTCAATTCGATTAGACATACGACAAAGAACTTAATTTTTAACTGAGTAAAATCATAGTTATTCTGAAATTGTCATTTCTCTGAATTTCCTTTTTCTGAATTTGTCACTTTCTCTGAAAACCAATTATTCCGAAGAAGCCTTTTTTCCGAAATTTTCATTTTTCTGAATTGGTCATTTATCCGAACATTTATCTTTTTCTGAAAAAGATATTTTTCCGAAAAAACAATTATTCCGAAAAAAGTTCTGAAAATACACTTATTGTGAAGAAGTTAATTTTTCTGAATATGCAACTTTTTTTGAAATAGTAACTATTCCGAAGAATCAAAAAATCTGAATTGCACTGTACATATTCCTAAGATATAGAATCTATGAAAACCACTGTAGCTTTTCTTTTCCGAAGAAAATGTGATGCCTGCTTGTGTGCTTATGGTATTTGGCGCCACAATGACATGTGTGGTTGCTAGCTTCCAGCTAGCTGCCTGATAGCTTATTTATTTATTTTTATTATTCCGTAATTGTTTAGTTTTATCTGAAAGTTTTTCTGTTTTTAATTTTTAAAGTTACGTATTTTTAGTTGAATTTTTCGTCTATTTTTAAAATTAATATTTTTTCCGTAACGTTTAAGTTTTATCTTTTATTTAGTACCCGCTTTAGGTTTTCCCTCGTTTAACTTTAAAGTACCATTTTAGTTTTATTCTCTCCTTTTTCATTAAGTAAACTTTATTTTCGAGTCGATAGTTAATTTCGTCTTTTAGTTTTATTTTTATTAATTGTTTTGCTTTAGTTTTACGTTTTATTATTTGTTCGCTCCTTTATTATTAGTTATTTGTTTTAATTTCTCGCACCGTTTACTTTTTAATCAGTTTTAGTTTTAATTACCTGTCATTTACTTTAAGTTTTGCAATTTAATTTTAAACAACGACCAAATTATTTCTTTTCACCAAAAGACAACTGAGTCGCACTAATAACCAATAGTCAATTCGATTAGACATACGACAAAGAACTTAATTTTTAACTGAGTAAAATCATAGTTATTAAATGGCGCCGTTGCCGGCTCTTTTCGTAAAGATTAATGGTTTTATGTGAGAGACGCGTTGAATTTTGGGATCCGTTCACTCGTGAACGTTATTTTTCTTGCTCAAAAATTTTGAAAAATCCATAAAAATTAAAAATTGTTAAAAATCCATAAAAATTTAAAAATTTTAAAAATCCAAAAAGATTTTATTTTTATTTTTATTTTTATAGTGTATATATATTGTCTATTTCTTTGGTATCTTTTTCTTTTGCTTTTGCAGGTGTATGCGTACTAGATCTTCAACTTATCCAGAGCCCGAGACTCGTGAAGATTTAGATATGGCAGGTGTGAACAACAACAATAACCCACCGCACCTCAACAATAATAACAACGACAATGTTCTTCCACCACCCGACCTTCGGACGACGGAGGAGCTTTGTCAACCTACCATGAATGGACGAGCAGGACCGATTGCACCGATGCAAATCACGGCTCCAGAGTTTTCGTTGAAGCATCACATGATCCAACAAGTGCAGAACACTTGTCCATTTCGCGGATTGCTGGATGATGATGATGCCAACAAACACCTAGACAAGTTCATTACCGTTACTCAAAGCATGAAGTTGCCCGGGGTTACTATGGATTTCGCCTTCACCTATTTCCACACACCTTATCCCACCATGCCAAAAAATGGTTTGATCGTCTTCCGAAGAATTTAATTCATACTTGGGATGAGATGACTCAACGCTTTTTGTCGCGCTACTTTCCACCATCCATGGTCACGAGCCTTCGAAATCAAATTAGTGGATTTACACAAGAGCCCGATGAATCACTTTTTGATGCTTGGGAACGCTATAATGTTTTGATCGATCGATGTCCAAACCACAACATGCTCCCCGTTACTTTAATTGATACTTTCTACAACGGTTTGACTTTTCGTGATCGTGATACGATTAATGCAGCTGCCGGTCGCACATTTATGAAAAGAAGACCCGAGGAGTGTAGAGAGCTAATAGAGAACATGACTACTCATCACAAAAATTGGGATTCATCCGCATCTTCAAGGGATAACCCGAGAGTCAATGTTTCTTCTACTTCTTCAAACCCTGATATCACCGAACTGACCCGCACAATGGTCGAAATAAGCAAAAACATGCAACTTTTGGCTACAAATCAACAACAAGTTAAAGCTGTTGCAACTTCTTGTGAGACCTGCGGCGGTCCTCATTCATACACTGATTGTCCTTCTACTCACGACAATCCAGAAAACGTGTATGCAGCTTATGGTAACTATTCAACGAAAAGCCATCAATCCTGACCTCAAGGTGATCGTAACTTGCTAAGTTACCATTCTAACAACTTTCTTTCACCCTGTTTTTCTCCTCAAAACCCCAACCCCAACAACTACAATAGAAGCAACCCAAACCCACCTCGAGCTTCTAATCCTTATCACCCACCCGCTCAACAACCACCTATGAATCAAGATGTTAAAGCCTTCATGAGAACCCAAGGAGAGCAAATCAAGAATCTGTAAAGCCAAATTATCAATTTGAAAGGGGATATCACTAAGAAAGGTAATGACATTAGATCCGAGCTTCGACGTGATATACAAACCTCTTTTAGCACTCAAACAAATGATTTGAAGAATATGCTGGCTAGTTTCTTACCAACTCCTCAACCCTCTACTTCGGGCTCTCTTCCTTCAAACACCGTCACCAAACCGAGAAGCGAATGTGAGTGCTATTACTACACGCAGTGGAGCAACTTTAGTAGGACCATCTACCCCTTCCCCAGTTACTCCATCTACACCACCTCCACCACCATTTATCCCTCCTACTCCCACGCCTAGTATTAGTTCTCCATTACCGTCTCCACCTCTTACTGAAGTACCCAAGAAAAACCCTTCACCAACCCCACCTTCCACCTTTAAACCTTCAACATCTCAACCTTTACCTGCTACACCTACACCTTCCACCTATAAACCCAATATTCCTTATTCATCTCGCTTAGACAAGGCCAAACTGCAAACCAAGGATGACATTCAAGTGTCAAACTATTTGAAGAAAGTTTCGGAAAATGACCATCACTTTTAGCCTTGTTGAAGCTCTAACACAAATGCCAAAATTTGTTAAGATGTTTAAGGAATTGCTTAGCAAGAAGGAGAAGATGGACGAGTTTGTTAATACTCGATTGAATGAAAATTGTTCTGCCGTCCTTCTTAAAGAACTTCCGGAGAAACTTGGAGATCCCGGTCGTTTTGTGCTACCATGTACTTTTCACCAAACCGAAGAATTTACTGCCTTAGCCGATCTCGGGGCAAGCATAAATCTGACGCCTTTAAGTGTTTGGAAAAAGTTATCATTACCCGACCTTACACCAACAAAGATGACTCTTGAGCTTGCAAATCGCACTCTCGCTTACCCAGTTGGTATTGCCGAAGATGTGTTTATTAAAGTTGGCACCTTCACTTTTCCTGTCGACTTTGTTGTTGTTGATTATGAAATGAACCCTCGTATTCCTTTAATACTTGGTCGGCCATTCTTGAGAACCGGAAAAGGCTTAGTCGATGTTGCCTAAGGTGAGTTAATCTTAAGGGTCGGGAATGATGCACAAGTGTTCAAAATGGGGAAGATCACAACAAAATCAAATGGAAGAGAATTAGCGAATATGATTAATGTGCGTGATGATTTTGTCGTCTACAACAATCCTCTATTCGATTCTTGCTATGATAATCCACTGTTCCAAGATGATTTGGATGATTCTCTCTCCAATTTAGATCCTCCACCAATTCATGAGTCTCCACCGATCTTTGATGCTTATGATGACGATTCTAGTTCCAATGGAGATGATTATGATGATTTTACTTCTGAGTATCCAGACATGCCCACTTATGATGATTTTGATGAGGCTGATACACTCTCGAGTGATTCTTCACATGATGAAGATCCTCCGCCAACAACACTTGATCCTACATTGGATGACTACTCATTTGAGGAAGACTTTGCTACTTTTCTCAACACTTACTTCCCAAATGAGAGTGATGCTCCTCCTTTGGACTTTGATGATTATGGTTTTTATCCTACTTTGGATATGAAGAAACCCGCTTCAAAGGAGAAAAAGCCGGCCAACACCGATATCCGTAGCACTTATGTCTTGACACCTCTATATCCACCTTCTGAGGATGAGATTGCGAGATTTATGATCGGATCTTCTTCAAGATCTGCTGAGCCTGAGTGTTATTTTCCCCTAAAGGAAAAGGTGTTTGACCCCGGTATTGCAATTTTCAAGCCATCTCAGTATCCATCTGATGCAATAAAAGGAAAGGTCTTTGGAACTTATGAAGATATGCTTGCACCTCACCATACTTGCTTCCACCATGCTCAATTTTTGCTTAAGGGAACCTTGCTTACTCTTCTTTAGCTTGCCTTGTTCGCCTTAAGCTTGTGCTATTTGATGGACGAAAACCATGTATTTGATCCTGGTGGATGTGTTTCAAGCTTCTTCCTATGCTAATCAAGGTCGAGTCAGGCTCACGACTCGGTTAACAAAAACAAGCGCTTCTCGGGAGGCAACCCGCATTATCTATCCTTTTTCTTTTGTTTTTATAATAAGTGTAGGGGGAGACCCTAGTATGTGTTTGTTGTTTTCTTTCTAATCATGTGCAGGGATTCGCGCTTTCAAAGATCCATTCTTGATAACTTTTGACAACCCGTGATTCCGTGTACCCGTCTTCCCGGTTCTATCCTAAACTCTTTTGATTCATTATTTTATCAATTATGATTGAAATAGGAATCATTTTAGTTGTCTCTTCCTTAGCAAGATCTAAACAAAGTGCACAATGTCCTAAGTGTAGGGGAGTTTACGTCCACATGCTTAAACATTCAGGACAATGTTTATATTAAGTGTAAGGGGGACTTCTATCGAAGTTAAGTGGGCTTTTCCTTGTATTTGTCCTCATTTTAACCGGAAAATAAATTTTTCGACATTTTTCAAAATTTTTGATCTATTTTGGCCTAGTAGTTTTTCCTTTGTTATCGTTATTTACTATCTTTGCTAGAATAAATTTGAATAAAATGGTTTTAGTTTTTCAAACTTCATGAATCTTTTGACTCAACTCGAGTTTACTTATCTAAGTTTACTCTAGCTAGTATCCTTAACGTGTTTAAGTCATGTTTTGCTAGGCTTTTATATATGGAACTTTAAAACGCGAAAGTCTTAACTCTTACGGGTTAAGAACAAGAACTTTTCGTAAGTTCCTATAATTGATCCTAGAGAGTCGTTTATCAAGGGAACTTTAAAATGCAAATTCTAAACTTGAAAAAGTCTAAGAGTTTGCATGATCCTATAGATGACTTGAAAACCCAAAACTTTGATTTAATAGGCTAAGCATCCACGAGTCTCATTCCTTGAGATTTTAAATTGTGGAGAACGAGAGATGATAGAGTCAATTATAATTTTGGTATTCTTTCATGAATTTATGCGAGTTGATTATAAGCTTTTTCTCCCATCGCTTGTTAATAAATTCAATTGCAATAAGTAAGGTTGTACGATTTGAAAAGTTACTTAGCTTCTAGCACAAGATTGTTTATAAGTTGCTCGGTATTAATTAGAGTCAATAGACAAGGCATAAATTATTGAAGCGGGATGCGAAGATTGGCGAGTCCGAAAAGGCCCTAACAAGGCATGAGGGCTACATTTTGTTGCTAAAGATCCCAAGTGATGTGAAGAATCATTTATCAAAAATCAATATGAAGGATCAAGACACACGACGAAAAGCAAATACTCCCCTAAAGATCATGGAGAAATCTATCCAAAAAGGCCCTAACAAGGTATGAGGATAATTAGATCCAAGTCCTAAAAGGAGGCGGATCGTTGTATATCAAAGTCCAAAATAAAGATTGGAGAAAAATGAAGAAGTCGTGGTCCAAATATGAAGAATCTCTCAAAACTTCAAGGGAAGAAATTCCTACTATGAAGAGAAGACCATAATTTCAAGAACGTCTCTCAAGATTTGAAGTATGAAGTCGCTGCCAAATATCGGTCCGAGAAAGGTCTCAAATCGCGAAGCAAGTTATGCCAAGATATGAACTTTATGAGGTCCCGAGAAGCAGTTTTAAAAGATTTTGTCCTTTAGCTAACTATTGATTAAATCGTCCTACTTTATTTTCAGCCTAAATAACTATCGAAATAAGTCAACAATGCATCCTCGTGATCATTCAAGACAACAATAAAATATAAGAGATACACCCAGAAATAAGGGAGTCTAAGTGAATAATTGGCCCACATGAGTTTGTGTTAGTTTGCTAACTTATAATAACAATGATCTCGTTTTTAAGCTTGGTTTGAGGAACGTGAAACTTGAGGGTGATAAACATTCATGACATTCCAAAAACCCAAGGTAAGTTTTTGATCTTTCTACTTGTTTTCTTCCTTTGAATATTTTATAATTTTCTATCTCTTTTAATAAAGGCCAATGTGGATTGATTATGATGAAAAATGTAAAGCTTGCTTTGTATTAATGCATTGCATGAGGACATTGCAATGGTCAAGTGTAGGGGATTTAATAAGTGTGAAAACACTTATCCTTTTACCACTTAATTATAATAATAACCAAGCCAAAACGTGTATTTTATGTCGTAAATGTCGGAATTATGCGTGGTTTATGTTTTTGTTGTGATTTAGGACCAAAATATGAAAAGGGAAGAAAACACGGTCTTTCACGGGCTTTTATCGAAGAAAAAGACAAAAAGACGAAGTTAAAAGATCAAGAGTGCAAAAAGAACGGAAGTCCAAGGCCTATTCTAAAGATTTATCGAAGAAAAAGTCTAAAGACGGAAGTCTAATGAAGTCGAAGAACTCAAGTCTAATAAATGAAGAAATTATAAGACGAGTTCAAATAATCCTGAGACAAAGTCGAAAAATTCGAAGACTTTATAAAGACGAAAAGACGAGAAAACGAAGGAAGCATCAAGACATACTAATCCTCCTATAAATACCCTCCTAATGTGTCATTAGGAAGTGTTAGCTAATTTGACACATTAGTCTTTCCAATTTACTTTCCAAGCACTTTCATATTGTCATTTACTTAATTGCACCTTTTATTACCTTGTCTTGCACCTTAAATTTGTAAGTTTAATCTTTACTTTTATTGTTGAATCTTTAATTTTAATCAAGTTTTATATTAATCTCTCCTTCTACCTTTATTATTATTGTTGATCTTTATGCTTATTATCTTATTGTCATGCTTATTTGATTAATTATTATGTTTTTATGTGCTTGATTGTGTTAGCTTATTGATTTGATAGCTTATTGTGTGTTTGATTTGATTTTAGTTAAGTGTTTTTATTAGTTTATTTTATTAAAAGTTGATTTTTAATTGTTAATTTTATTAGTGTTTTTCAAGTTTTTGATTTGTTTTTGAATTAGTTTTTCTTAAAAGTGTTTTAGATTAAGTTTTGGTAGATTACTTATTTGATTCTAGCTTATTCGTGGCTTATTTTATGATTTTTAGAGTTACTGTATCTTTGATTTTTCAAGTTTTCGGATTAGGGTTAATTTTTCTGAAATTGTCATTTCTCTGAATTTCCTTTTTCTGAATTTGTCACTTTCTCTGAAAATCAATTATTCCGAAGAAGCCTTTTTCCGAAATTTCATTTTTCTGAATTGGTCATTTATCTGAAGACTTATCTTTTTCTGAAAAAGCTATTTTTCCGAAAAAACAGTTATTCCGAAAAAAGTTCTGAAAATAGACTTATTGCGAAGAAGTTAATTTTTCTGAATATGCAACTTTTTCTGAAATAGTAACTATTCGGAAGAATAAAAAAATCTGAATTGCACTGTACATATTCCGAAGATATAGAATCTATGAAAACCACTATAGCATTTCTTTTCGAAGAAAATGTGATGCCTGCTTGTGTGCTTATGGTGGTTGCTAGCTTCCAGCTAGCTTATTTTTTTATTAATATTGTTCCGTAATTGTTTAGTTTAATCTGAAAGTTGTTCCGTTTTTAATTTTGAAAGTTACGTATTTTTAGTTGAATTTTTCGTCTATTTTTAAAATTAATATTTTTTCGTAAAGTTTAAGTTTTATCTTTTATTTAGTACCCCCTTTAGGTTTTCCCTCGTTTAACTTTAAAGTACCATTTTAGTTTTATTCTCTCCTTTTTCATTAAGTAAACTTTATTTTCGAATCGATAGTTAATTTCGTCTTTTAGTTTTACTTTTATTAATTGTTTTGCTTTAGTTTTACGTTATATTATTTGTTCGCTCCTTTATTATTAGTTATTTGTTTTAATTTCTCGTACCGTTTACTTTTTAATCAGTTTTTGTTTTAATTACCTGTCATTTACTTTAAGTTTTGCAATTTAATTTTAAACAACGACCAAATTATTTCTTTTCACCAAAAGACAACTGAGTCGCACTAATAACCAATAGTCAATTCGATTAGACATACGACAAAGAACTTAATTTTTAACTGAGTAAAATCATAGTTATTATGGTCAAAGCTCTATATGGACTTCATCAGGCTCCTAGAGCTTGGTATGAGCGTCTTTCCACTTTCTTGTTGTAACACGGCTACAGAAGAGGCACGATTGACAAAACACTATCTCTTAAGAGGAATACCAAGGACATCATCCTAGTTCAAGTGTATGTGGATGATATTATCTTTGGTTCTACTAAGAAGGAATGGTGTGATGAGTTTGAACAACTAATGAAGGGCGAATTCCAGATGAGTGCTATGGGAGAACTTACATTTTTCCTTGGTATTCAAGTCAAGCAACAGTCGGATGGTATCTTCATAAGTCAAGACAAGTATGTTAATGAGATTCTTCAGAAGTTTGATATGGAACCTCTTAGACCAGCAGCAACGCCTTATAAGGTCAATAAAGTCAAACTCAAGAATGAGCCAGATCCTCCGGTAAATGTTCACATGTACAGGTCAATGATTGGCTCACTCATGTATTTGACTGAATCACGTCCGGATATTATGTTTGCAGTAAGTGCTTGCTCTAGACATTAGGTGGCTCCAACCGTTTCTAACTTGAATGTAGTCAAGAAAATTTTCAAGTACATCAAGGCTCAACCCAGGCTAGGCTTGTGGTATCCCAGGGAATCACCTTTTGTTCTTGAAGCCTATAGTGATAGTGACTATGCAGGTGCTAATAATGATGGGAAGTCTACTACTGGTGGTTGTCAGTTTTTAGGTCGAAGGCTTATCTCATGGCAATGTAAGAAACAGACAATAGTAGCTACTTCTTCAACAGAAGCTGAATACGTAGCTACTGCTAGATGTTGTGGATAGGTCTTGTGGATTCAAAATCAGATGCTGGATTATGGGTTCAACTTTATGAACACCAAAATTTTCATCGACAATCAAAGCACTATTTGCATTGTGAAGAATCCTGTTTTTCATCAACGAACAAAACATATTGAAATTAGGCACCACTTTATAAGAGATGCCAATGAGAAGAAGTTGATACAGGTTCTTAAAGTTCATACGGATGATAATGTTGCTGATTTATTGACTAAAGCCTTTGATGGTCCACGGTTCAACCACTTGGTGGTTCACATTGGAATGGTCAATCCTTGAGGTCTAGGATTGAGGGGAGGCTAATTCTAAGGGGAGGCTTAGTGTACTTATTTCATTACACAGTCTAACATATGGTAGTTTCTAACAACAGTTACATGGGGATTTGCGGTGTGTGCTACTTCTAGTAGAAGATTTTAGTCACTTCTAGTGGCTGTATTCAGCTCCTAGTGTGTACAAACCCTTCTAGTACAATCATGGTTGGCTTTTAGTATTGCTTTTGTGTCACTGTTCAATTCGTTGACTTTCATTGACCACTTGGTGCTCCTAGTGTTGACTTTTACGCGTTTTGACTTTCAGTCAACGCGAGTTACTTCTGGTACATATCCTTTTATTTATCTTTGGTAACTGGGATTTGCAAATATTGGTAAAGAGGCAAGTGGTTACTTTTGCATTAATTGCTTAATTTTGAAAGGGCAACCCCCATAATTAGGGGTCACTGAACAGTTACATGACCATTATTTATGGTCAAATCCCTCACTTGACTCATTCATCCCAATCATTACACACACATATGCTCCTACTCTTTTCCTCTTCAATCAATAATCTTCCATCACTTCCAATCATCAACAATGGCTACTCTCCAATACAAACCTGATCATAACAAGGTGGCCTATCTTGGCGAAGGTCCCAAACGAGAAGAGTTCACAGACATCATCGAATTCATTGAGGCTTCCAACCTCATGTATGCTTTTACGGTTTGCCCTCCTGTATATGATAGTGTTATTCGTCAGTTCTGGGCAACTGCCCACCTTATGGATGTTTTGGGACGCCCACTAGAGCTCCATGATACCATAGATGGACGCTCATATGTGGTGTTCGAAGCTTCTATTAGGTCTGCTCTTCATCTCTAGGATGAAGGTGACATTATCTCTATTCCCAATTCAGAGGTATTGGATGGGATGGCTGATCTTGGTTATAATCATAGGGGAAGTTTAACTTCCAGAAAAATAGGTTTTCCCCCTAATGGAAGCTTCTAGTGCACTTCTTGATTCATTGCTTGAGTCCAAAGTCTGGGAGTTGGGATGCATTTCCCATCCCCTTGGCTACTGGTTTGATTTGTATTGCATAGGGTCGTGTCTTTAACTTTTCTTGCTACTTGTTTGATGGAATGATTTGCAATCTTAGTAGTACTAGCTCTAGGAAGAAGTTTTTAATGTACCCTAGGTTCTTGCAGCAGGTTCTTATCTGCCTACCTAGAAATAGGGAGGAATATGAGACCCCTAAGCTTAGTTCTAAGGTGTATTCAAATATGACACTTGGTTTTAAGGGTGTTTGGAGGCCTCTTACAAATGTTATGCTGGGCCTTGCCCAAGGGATCCTAATGTTATTCCTCCGGCTAGTGAAGCCGAGGAGGAACTTCCATTAGGGGATGATCCTATGGAAGAGGAGCATCATGCTACTGGTGTGCCTCATGTGGAGGTGGAGGAGCCAGCTAACGAAGTGGTGGTAGAAATTCCATCCACTTCAAAGGATGCCCCCTCTTCTCTGTCACATAAGTCCCCATTTGTTGATACTCCCCCTTCTAGTCTAGCTCCTCATTCTGCTGAGAAGCCATCTAGCTCTCATGTTCATGAAGATGACCCCTTTGTTGCTTCTGGTCCCAATGATGCATTCCCCGATCCAAGTCCTCTTGGTGGGGAAGCGGAGGAACCTGTTACACTAACTTCTTTGCTAGCTCTTATGCACAGGTATTACGCAATGGTTGTTTCCTTGGAGAATGATCTAAATCAGCACCGCAGGCTCATCAGGGACTTTGTCCTTCCATTGGCGAACATGATTAAAGCATTGGAGTCCCAACAGAGGTGCCAAAAGAAGAAGCTTGTGCTTTCTCATTTTGATGAGGATATTGAGGAGGATGGGCTGACTTTGTTGGCCAGGGCTGCTTTTGCTGATAAGACGAATGAAAATTTACCTTCTCCTCCTAGTACTTCATCAATTCCTAAGTCTGCTGATCCCAAGCCAATGGATGCTTCTACTGGTCCATCTGCTGGTCCATCTCATGATCCTAAGGGCAAAGCCCCTATGACAGATGCACCCTCTCCTCCGAGGAAGCGTACTCGAAGACAAATTGAGGAAGAAAGGTTGGGGGAGGAGGCTGCAAAGAGACTACAAGAGGATATTGATCAACAAGCTCGGGCTGAGGAAGAGGCCCTTCAATAGCAGAGGCGTGAGCAGTTGAGGCATGATGCCATGCATTGGGATGATAATGACTGGATGCGGGTGCTTACTATTCTTACTTCTGATTACTCGCAGTTCACAGATATTTTGGGAGTTGATGTGAATCAACATAATTATATCCCACGGGCACTGGCCCTTAATGCATCAACAACAATTGTCTCTTGCTGCTCAGCTTCGTGAACAGCGTCGTAAAAGACCTATGTCGAGAACAGAGGAGAGGAAGTTGATGTAGCAATATGTCAAAAATCAGTCGGCTGCTTACTTTCATGCTGGATAGACTTGGGAACGGGTTAGGGGACTGTCCTTTGATGAGCTTACAGATGTGTACCAGAAGATGATCAAGCGTCAAAACACACCGGTCCCTGAACGCTTTATTTATCGCCCTCCTCCAAGTGTTGTTCACACTTCTCAGCCTGCTGCTGCTCATACGTCTTCGTCTGGTGTTTCTAAGGATACTTTTGGTGTTCCATTTATTGCTGCTACTTCTACTGCTGTTCCTACTCCCACACCTTCGGCTGTTCATCCCACTCCATCTCAGGTTCATACCACCACCACCAATGAAGCTACTACCACTCCTACCACTACTACTACCCCTGCTACTCCTGTTGTGGAGCAACCATCCACGCCGGTGACTGAACCACACCCTACCTCATCCGCTGGTACAGCAGAATTTGATCCTATGGTTGGTCAAGGTTTTGAGTCTAATCATGCTGATGCTACTGCTGCTGGTAAGGTCACGGTTGAATCTTCTTCTGGTGTTCCATCACCTCTTCGCTCAATTAGAAAGAAGAAGGCTCGACGTGGTAAGTCTGTTCCCTTTGAGAAGCGAGATCCAGCAAATCTCATTGATGCTGCTTCAGATAGTGAGACAGAGTTACACATGGGTAAGGGTTGGATTGTCGCTTGGGAGGTTAGGACATCCCCTATTGTTCGGGGAACATTCACTCATAAGATTACTACCAGTGATGGTTATGTTCGCTATGTCTCGGGCCTGTAAAACATTTTGACATGGGTTGACATTCGTGATCTTATGTCGTTATATGGGTTGGTGGATGATGAGATTCCTCAATCTCCGAGTGAGTTGCCCAACTGGCCTGGATTGACTATATGGGGTGATTTGAAGCTTATGTTAGATTCCCCTCCTGATGCTCCTCATTCTGGTGTATGGAAAGATCAACCTCGATGGGTGATCAAGAGGTGGAAACTTTATGCTGGTTGTGGGGTTCATGTATTGGAGCTAGAGACTGGTGCTGTGGTGTTTATGCTTACGGATATGGAGTATCCATTGACGATTGCTACTATGGAGGCAATGCTGGATTGTCATCTGCATATATCTAATGCCCCTTCTGGGAATGAGTCTACCATGGCTACTACCTTGGTGGAAGGTATTCAAGCCCGGTTACATGCAGACAAAGTTGCAGCTTCTGGTAAGTGATTGGTATGGTTCTTCTATTCTTGCGTTATACTAACATTCTTTTCACCAATCTGTACAGTAATTGGTGACTGACATTCTAGTTAAAAAAACAAACATATATTAAAAAAAAACCAAAATATACTTTTTATATAATATCTGCTTATACTTTAAACATATGATGGAATTTCACACTTGTACATAATATAATATCTGCTTATACTTTTCCATCATAACATTGTTTTTCACTTGACTGTTTCACACTTGGGCTATTTTGGAGTTACTTCTGGTGTTGGACCTGTTCCACACAACAAATGGTGCTCAACTCACCATGTTTCACAGACAAGAAAGAGTTGATTCACCATGAGGGTACGACTCTGGTGTGATAGTCAAATCCGTTGATGGTTGCCAGGTTACCCAAAACTGGATGGTTTTCACTTGCCATGGTCCTAGACTGAAAAGTGGCTAGTCCAAGGGGGTACGGCTCTTGGTAAAGATCTTTCTCAAATCCGTTGATAGCTGTAATAGCTTGCTCAAAGCTATAGGGTTTTCAGCTCACCGATGCTTAATTGCTAAGAGTTGGCGAGTCCGGAAGGGTACGACTTCTGGTAAAGACATATCAAATCCGTTGACGGCTGTGATGGTTTGCCCAAAATCATCAGGGTACCCCCACTCACCATTGATTCACGTTCTAAGAGTTGGGCTGGGTTCTGGTCTCCCAGGGTGATGCTTATTCCACCATAAAGATTGGCTATCCCAAGAGTGAGCAACTACTTGGTAAAGGCTTATAAAATCTGCTCATGTTGCTATGAAGATTCAACAAGGTGCAGATTTGTTTCAAGCTTTCAAGAAGCTTCTAGGTGTTACTTGTTGCAGCAGTCTTTATGTTGTTTATGCTGATGGTTATGATGCTGCTGTTTGTTTTGCTGTTCCAATCCTCAAGCTGTTTTACATAATATACCAGGAAACTTGAACTCAACAGGTCAAATTCAAGTTTAGGGGAGGATTGTTAGGACCTTTGGAATAGTTATTTGTAATAGGTATACTAGGAGGTATGTAGTTCCTCCTGGTCCTAGTAGTAGTAGGGGCAACACGTGCTCCTGGTCTTTAGAAAGTCAAACTTTATTATTTTGAGTATTCTGTTAGGATATGCATGAGATATGTTAGGAAAGGATATGCATATCAGTTTTACACGTTTTGGTTTATTGATGTATTAGGGTTTCCTTGTAGTATAAAAGGAACCTTAGGCATAAGGGTTATACACACCTTCATAAAACATTGTTCTAGTTTATATTGATATTAGAAATCCTTAGTAAAGGATCAAGTCATTATAGTTATTCTGTTTCTTCTTGTTTATAGTATTTGTATTCCACACTTATACTGTGTGATTCATCTTGAGTCTCTGTGTGAATAGACTTGTGATTACAGAAGTCGTTCACCATCCTTAACAGGCTGCAAGATCCACATCTACTGGACCCAACGTATAGCTTTTTGTTTTTTTTCTTTGCTTTTATAGATTTAGGTTTCATTTAATAGAGTTATTTTCTTTTCATTTGTATTTATGAACTAATATAATGAAATTAAATTTGAAAATAGTCAAACTTAATTAAAATAGTAGTCTGCATATCTACAACTGCTATCCAAATGTTAAAGATATACTGGTTTTATAAGTTCAAGTCAGGTAAGTATAACTAAGTTTTGATGTCATTTTGATTTTTGAGTTCCTTGGGCGCACTGAGTTATGCGTGTATGTGATGTGCATCGTCCAGCGTTTAGGAACACTGAAACAAAGAAAAACACATCTACTAATACTACTAAAAAACATTATTTACACCTAAAAATTACTTATAGCGCTCGTTAACCAGTGGTTGGGGGCTTATAACACGCAACCCGGTGCAACCATAACATCCATTATGCCGCCACTAAGGAAAGACGATGCCTATAATAGGGTGATAATATTGGTAGACCGTGCTTGCTTACGTTCATATGTCTTGGCTCATATGTTAGACTAACACTTAGTGTGTTCGTTTGTTTTGGTAGGGGAATTTTTCGAACATCTCGCCCAATGCATCAAAAATATCAGGACCGGTCCTGACGAACACGTTCCTGTACTGGTAGCAAACTCTAGAAAACACGCAACACATGTGCAGTACTTATATGATAAAATCGAAACAATCAAAACCCTAGACATAGTACGTTTTGGCTCGGTTAGAAAATAACAATAGTAGTAAAACCCTAGTAAGGGTTTCTTCTTTTTATACCTTGAATCGAAACACTAGTAGTAATAACTAGGTTTACTTTGCTTATTCATTGTGTTTGAACAATGATAGTAACATAATGGAACTCTTGAAATCGTCACAAGTGAGGGAACACATACTAGGCTGTTTTGTGGGATGTATAACCAACGCTTAATAGCTCTTGGCCTAGGTTTCTCTTTAGTTTGTTTCCTCCTTTGTTCTTGTGCTAAACATTCTTTTCCGCATCTTGTTTAGTTACTTTGTCCAAGCAAAGTTTCTCTAGTGATAGTTTGATTTTACTCTTGCTATTACAACCTTTAAACAAGCTAAGGTTTAAGATCTAAGTTTGGGATCAACAGACCAGACTTTCCACAGGTGAAGCATGTCACTTTAGATTTATCTGCTTTAGATACTCCAACTCTGCCAGATATTTTGTAGTGTCTCTTTTGATCGACAATGAGAGCTCTGTCCTGAAACTCTGCATTCAGCTCATCAGGAAATTCTTGACTACTTCTTGTGGCTTCTTCTACATCAGAGTCACTGTCCTGAAAAGAGTGATTAGCAACAAGAGCTTTTGATCCAGTGATATGAGTTGTAAACCTGTTAGTTCCAGATTTATAGATTAAGTCATATAATCCTTCTTTATAGTTGTATCTGCCAAAAAGTTGGGCCATAGTGTCATTCTTAATAGCATTGTTAGCTCTTAGAGTTTAGTTCAAACTAAGCCATTTCCTAAGCAAGCTATTGAAAAATGTGGCATTAATCTCAGCTTTTGGTAGTACTACTCCATTATTTTCTAGATCATTGAGAAGAATCTTAAATCTGGTGTAGGTTTGAGCAACACTTTTAGTTTCCAGAGCTTTGATAGCATTAAACTTAAGTCTAAAGGCTGGATTTTAGTCTCTTTTGTTTCCTCTGGTCCTTCATACCCAAGAAATAATTTTGTCCACATCTCTTTAGCAGAGTTGCACTTAATGATCGTCTTCATTATGTTTTTGGGTAGGCAAGAGACTATGATACTTTTTAGTCTCTTGTCTTGGTTAGCCAGACATCTATCCGCTAGAGACCATTGTTTAACGGGTTTGTTAATAGGTCTCTCAGGGGTAGAGGAAACAAATTGGAACATAGGGTCCATCTTTTGAGATCTCTATCAAGAAAGGTTCTAGACCATATATATATATATATATATATATATATATATATATATATATATATATATATACTAGTTGCAAAACCCGTCCGATGGACGGGTATGATTTGTTATTGTCGTTTACAACTTTTATTTTTGGAAATATTTGTTTTCAAATTATTTTTAAGCATAGTATTAGTTCTTCTTCTATTATAGTTGTTTTTAATGAATAATTAGTCAACATGC
The DNA here is from genome assembly GCA_025667525.1 of Glebionis coronaria. NCBI lineage: Eukaryota > Viridiplantae > Streptophyta > Magnoliopsida > Asterales > Asteraceae > Glebionis > Glebionis coronaria. The sequence goes on along the minus strand of CM046879.1, from coordinate 46,297,255 downwards.
TTTGTATTTGTTGTTTATGTTTTTTATTTAGATGAATTTTTAAGTTATTTTTTTAAAACTTATGTGATTGTGTGTTTAATTACATGCTTTTGTAATAATAACTTAAGTGTTATTTTTTAGTAATATTTAGATGTGTTTTTAGTTTTGTATTTTAATATAAATATTTATTTGATGTTATTAAGTAGCGTTATTTTAATATCTTATTATTTCACATTATAGATATAAGGAACAGATATCTTCAAGGCTCGAGGTGTGACCTCCACGTTGTAAAATGTACCAAGGCGTCGGCTTTAGGTGTGAGGTGAGGTGAAGCGTGAAAAGGCATGATAAGGCGGACCATGGTGTAACGTATGACGATTTTTTTATTTGACTATGGCAATGTTTTAATTTTTTTTTAAAGGATTATGTGTAATGATAATTTCTTAACATTTATGTATAAACATGTTTTTGTAGACTCGATATATATAAATATATATATCTATTTTCATATTTTGTGCCTTCTTATACCACTCTTTTGAAAATGCAAAAGTTTTGCATTAACCGCTAAAGTTCAAGGCTTGGTCATCCTGTCACGCTACGCCTCACACTATTTTAACTTTACTTTTTACAACCAAATCACATATTTTGAAAGAATATTAAGTGTGTATCCAATTTAAAATACATTACAATTCAAACGCAATGTAAGTAAATAAATATTTTTGCAACCAAATCAGTTGGCCACCAAGGATAATTTTGGGGAGGTATTCTTGGTGAGGTCTCGAGTTCGAGTCTCGCTAAGGACTTTTAGGGGCCGAATTAAACAGAAGCAGGAGTGAGGTTTATCCCTAAGGAGAAGGTTCGAGGCTTGCATACTGCCCAATCGGATGTCATTGTAAGCTCGAATCACTAACTACTAACTCACCGTTCAGAAAAACAAATATTGTTATGAATTTTAAATATTTACCTAAAAATCTACAAAGTTATGACAAGAGTGTTTAATAGGGCTGTAAATGAACTGAACGTTCAGCGAACCGTTCGCCGATTGTTCGACGAAAAATTCGTTTATGTTCGTTTATTTAATAAATGAACGAACATGAACAAGATTTTTGGTTCGTTTAGTTAAATAAACGAACGTGAACAAAGGCTTCGTGCGTTCATTTACGTTCGTGAACGCTCGATTATGTCCGTCCGATTACGTTCATTTATTTCGTTCGCTTACTTTCGATTAATATCTCAAATGTTAAAAACAATAATCAACTATATATCAAATATTTTAAATTATCTAATAATATATTAGTAATATAGTACTTGGTTACAAAGTATTTATAATTTCTTTAAATAATTCGTCTACGTTCATTTATATTCGTTCGATTACGTTCGTTTAAGTTATATGAACGAACATAAACGAACACGAACAAGTTCAAATTTAAATAAACGAACATGAACAACAATTTTTGTCCGATTAAACATTCGCGTTCGTTTATTTGTTCGTCTAAAACTAAATAAACGAACATGAACATACCTCCGTTCGCGTGCGTTCGGTTCGTTTACACCCCTAGTGTTTAACCCTTTAGTATTGTCCAAGTCTTTCACTCTTTTTATCGATTATTTTACTTTTGATTTTTTTTTTCTTTATGACTATCGATTGTTACAAACATGGTAAATTATGCAGGTTAGAGAAACTTGGTCAACATAATAAGATACTTCAGTACATGTGATAAGGTGATAAAACTTGATAGTTAAGTAACTATGATATCGACACTTTTTTATGTTACTTATTAAAATGGACAAATTGTAGAAATATACGTAAGTCGAAGACAATCTATGATGTTTACTTGTCACAATTTTCTTCACAGGTCCCAAATCTCATCCACGCTCACTCCAAATTTGTGCTCCGTTGGGGCTGAAGAGTTAACGACTAATGCATAAAAACACCTGGTATTCTCGGCAAATCGACAATCTACACATTTTTATGACAGCCATTTTTATTAACCAGAAGAAACATTAAACAATCACCGAGTTCCTTCAATACCACAACAATATACAAGCTTAAATTGGTCATTACAAGAATGAAAGTCTCATTTAGGCAGTTCTGAGTATTAAAAAGCATTATTATCGCATAAAATACTCAAGAAATGAATGGTTTTACATCATGTTTATGGTCAAATTCGTTAATTTAAAGAGGGGAAACACTGAAATTACAAGTACAACAATTTCTTAAGTCGATATGAAGGTTTTTAACACCGTCTTCAGCTTGAGGAAGATGCCTAATCTTTCTCCACCTCCAATAATTTACCCTCATTGGGTCCATCATCTCTAAACTAATTAGGCCTATTTTCTAAATCAGGTCATCTTTGAACTTTGGGTATTCTTTAGAGTACTGCACACATGCCCTACACCATTACATCGCTGCACAATTACATTGCTGCACAACCTAACTCGGATGACCTGTAAAGATTTACTTGCCCAACGAAACCTTGTTATCATGTCAATCTAATTAAGCCTATAAAAATAAGGGCGATAAATGGTTAGGTCCATCTTCTTTGGGATGCTTAACAGGTTATGTAAGCTAGCTCAGATAATGTTTTCAAACCTGAGTATTCTAGTAGGCATATTACTGGTTATAAAGAGTCTTCTTGAACGGCTTAATTATGCTTCATATGGGTCCAAATTGGCACTTATTAGAAAAGATAACTTGCCTCATGTAAGAGAGAGATATCATCAAGATGATCCTTGCGACCACCAAATCCAAGTGCTTCAAGTGTAGCAATATTTAGTGAACCTCACAATTTGTTCACTACGAATTAAGAGCTTCCTGTTAACGTTTTCTACTATAGCCAAACACCAATTAACTAAGGGACATATATTGTCAATGAGAATGCATCAGTAATAAGTTGGTGTTGGCTTTGTTGGATTTTTCTGGGGTCCACTGGGCTATCACAGGTCATATCTATCACAAAAAAAATGCGTTCCCATTTTCATTTGATATCTCTGCTCGTTTTATACACAAACTATTCTCCCTGAAAATCCTGGTTATATCAGACAACAGTCTTACCCGATCCTCAGTACACAGCTCTAACTCTAGTGCCTACACAGTAAGGTAAATAAGTCTCTCTAAAATACCAAATAAAGACGCATGAGTAGATAATTATGTATAATATGTATTATTTATATACCTCAAATGTTCTTTCTCGATGGCTGCTTCAAGACACTACATGACATGATCACGCTCTACCTCTGACTTTCTGAGCTTACATGATTTCCATCAATATTTCGTATATAATATTCCTACATTAACCAATAAATAATATATTAAATATCTTAAATTGAAAAAAAAAATCCCTTCATTAACATTTTCTCTGTTTTAATAGTAGCATACCTGATAAGGTTCCATCTGTCAAGTGTAGACTACTCCATGATACACTGCATATTCAAATCAGTTATGGTGCGGACAGTATCGAATAACAGCTTTGGTCGATCCATAAAACGCAAGGTAATAACCATGTAATATTTCTCAATACAGTCCACCACACTAACCTCTGGCTTAAATCCACTAATGTCTTCTATGTCTTCTACCCACTCGACCTTTTCATAGTCCCTCTCAACAAACATAATCTGATGTAATCTTCTCTCTCAATGCTTTGCGGTGTTTAAGTCATTGTTATTGCACACCCCCTTCTATAAACAGTCACGTTGACAACAACTGCAGCCTGAGCGTTATGGGTCCATATTTCAGCATTTACCACGTCACAACCAAGGTTGGCTAGAACCCCACACACTTCAGACATTAGTCCAGGTCTATCTACTCCAGCTAGTTCAATGGAGGAACATAAAAGGTGTTGCTTTCAAGTATCTGCCAATGCTTTAGTCCAACTGAACTTCCTAATGATGGAACATAAAAGGTGTTGCTTTCAAGTATCTGCCAATAATTATATAAAGTACATGAAATCATTAATTTATTTTTCAACACAAAAGCATTACTGTATTTTTAGCCTGAAAAAAGCAAATAAGTTGGTTACCTTACTTCATCTTTAACTTTGCTTCCACTGTGGCGTGTCACATTAAAAACTAAAACATACATGTCCAAATGAACACTTATACGGCCGTTTGGGATTACTAACTAAAACTTACCAATCTCCTATTTGCTTTTAAAATAAGCAGCTTAAAACATGTTTGTTCTTTACTCAACAATAAGCAGAAGGAGGCAACATATTTTTCCTCTTTCTTTTTTCGTATGTCTATTTTCTTCTGCAATTATTGTGTCTTCTTCTCTTGCTGTTTCTTAACCATATACTTGGCCTCCTTTTTCTTCTTTTTAACTATGTCAAATAAGCCATGCCGTGATTGATCGCCTCCTTTCTGCAATAAGGTTGACTTTCAGTTTTGGCAAAGCTATACAGCAAAGAGTCACCACTTAAGTAAAAAAAATATGTGTGCATATGTTGTATAATAAAAATGGAAAAAGGAAAATTTCTCGTGAGCGGCTAGAGAGCAGTCCTACATACAGTAAATAACAAACGGAAGAGCAGAATACAGTCACTTTCAAAAGAGCCAAAGGTGGCTGGTGCAGGTTTAACATCTAAACTCGTTGGTACAACACCGTCTATAGCAACATCTCTGTCTGTATAAAAGGGTGTTTGGCTACTACTGTCTTTAGTTACTGAAATTAGAGGGGTGTTCAGGAGGATATACAAACATTTTTTTCTAGCATAATCAAATACTACTTCAATCTATCATTAGTAAAAATGGTCAAAGAGAGATTATGGTATTATCTGTCTATTCAAGGAATAAGATGTTTAGGTGTTGGTTACTAAAATATCTCAGATAAGGTATTGTAATATAAGCACTCGAAATCATGAATAATAACAATGACATGACTGCTTGATTAGCACCTTGCAAGGGGCGCATCTAAACTTCTAAAGAAATGTGGTATTTTACTTGTAAGAAAGTCATGAATTAATATATTCACATTAAAATAAGTAAAAACAAAAACAATGTGTAACCTGATGGCAACGTAATAGCATGTTCCACGCTGCTTGTCTATTCCAGAATCTCGAGGTATATCCGTGATAGAGCAAAGGCGCACGTGCTGCTGTACAATCTATTTCTGTTCTAACCTATATAGTACACTGAAAAGATGCCAAACATGTTAATGTTTTAAGACAACTAAATGCAATTAAGAACCTTCTATAGTCTCTAAAAAAATTGACCAAAAATGATTTGTCTCGCCTCGCTGGATCGTGTATTTAAAGTTGTTGTCACATAAGTGACATGCACCTTAATAAAGTCACTGATCATGCACCAAAGTTCATAGTTTAATTTAACAAACTCACCATGAGATTACGCAAAACTAAATACAATGAAGAACCTTTTATAGTCACTAAAAATTTGACCAAAAATGATTTGTCTCGCGTCGCTGAATCCTGTATTTAAAGTTTTTGTCATACAAGTGACGTGCACCTTAATAAATTCACTGAGCATGCACCAAAGTTCATAATTTAATTTAACAAACTCACCATGAGATTTGTCATTCCTCCCTTAAGTTTAATTTTAGTACAGAACTAACAATTTGGTAATTTTAAAAAATCATAACTTAGTGTTTATGCCGCTAACGAAGATCACATCAGTAGTTACTATATTTGTTACACTAAGCATGCAAGATCTAAAAAAGCAGTACTAACTGGGTCACAGGTACTGGAAAAACATACGTGTGGATCAGCAACTTTATGGTAAAAGGAAGAAGCTATAGGAAAAGCACCTTCATGACCATCAACTACAACGTAAAAGGAGCCTTCTTCAAGCATGTTACCCTTAGGAAAGTGTAGCCTTTCCTTATCTCCATCAGCTTTAAGCAAGTGGTAGATTTTTTAAGTCGTCTGAAAACCCCGAGAAGAAGATAGTGTCCGGTTGTATGCATTCACAACAGACTCTGAATGGTTTTTGACCCGTTTTTCTAATTCGACCCATTCGATTCATTTGAGACCAAACATATACCAAATTACTCTTTCATAACTAATAGTAACAATTTTCTTTTATCATACAATATCATAACAAAAGGCATCCTTCTCTCTAATAACACACAGAAGTAAAATTTAAGAAAAAAAGATAAACTTACCAATTGATGTGATCCCGTAAGCAGAAGATTTAACTACATCTGTCTCGTCATCATCAAAACTTTCAATATAGGAAGCGACCTTCTCTTGTAAGAAATTGCTAATAATTTATTTCTTTTAAAAATAGCACCCTGAGTATAAGCATTTTCTTTATCCCATGGCAATGGTATATATGCTACCTAATTTAAATCTTGAGTGGCAAAATAATATACCAAAAATAGCTTACCTGTCGTATGAGTCTCGAATATACATGTACGTTGAGCTGGTGGGCGACTCTGCCTTTGTTTTTGCTTCTTTGTTTTTGCGTAGTAACATGCCTAGTATTTGCGTAACCATTCAATAAAGTTTCCTGTATTAACAATAATGATCTTCCGCCTATTCTAAACTTCTATCTTTGAAAACACCATTGGCACATTGATACAATGAATAACCTTTGTCGTCTTGAGAATGCAAGAACCTTGTCGAAACATAAAAGTAAAAGTGTAGCTAATAGAATCCTTAGAAACGAAGACAGGACCAAATGGCACAAAAGCGATCTTTTAATGATCTATGGAGATGTACAAAAAGAACCTTGTGGGAAATCACTACTATTGTCCACTGATATTCACAATAGATAAAAAATGTGAGCAGTTGTTATTAATCAAAAAATTAAAAATAAAGAGTTTACAAAACCTCGTTGTAAATCTGCAATTAAAATTAAATCAAATTTTAAATCAAACAAACCTGGTCAAATATTGTAGATCCATTGTTAGTTCATAGACCTAGTTTCAAATCATCGTATTTGTGGTGGTGTTGAATCTGTATACATTATTTGGCTTTAGTGTTGAATCCATTGTATCTTTATAACAAAACTGAGCATGCCTAATCCAATATACCTAGATTATAACACATCGATTTAGGGATTTTGTGTGTGGTTTTTTTTGGTTCGATTGGGGTTTGATTGTATATATGTTCAAATCAAAATACCTTGCTAAAACACGGCCCAGAATCTAGAACGTGGGTTGGCCCAGCTGACGTGGATTAGTAGATGATAAGTGATGTGGCAAATCCCTCCTGTTATATATAATGTAAAGATATATATATATATATATATATATATATATATATATGTATATAAGAAACTCACTTTTCCAACTAGTGAAGTCTTCTTCATCAAATGCTGGAACGTTGGACACATGAGACCCTCCTCTAATATCAAGAAGTTGAGGAAGCTCGTCATCATTATTACAACACTTACAACTGGTGTAGGCATGGTGTTACATGATGTTGTGCCGGTGTTGTTGCCAGTATTTGGTTGGCTAGTTTGGCCAAAAGGTGGAGGCATAGTATCAGGCATATTAGGATCTTGACTTTAAAAATAAGAACGGTTTATAAAGAGTTTTATAAATCAAACCGCTTTGATACCAATTGGAAGTCCAAAAATACGCCTATTGTTAATATTATAACTCGAATACAAGGATAACACTTAGTGATTTTACTTTTCAAACGCGTAATGCTTTATTAACTTATAAACAAAGTATTACAAAGTGTTATGGATACACTCGTTGAATGACAATAAATAAAGAACCCTTTAAACAAGTAAACTTGATTCGAGACTCAAATTTACAAGTGAACCTAGGAGTCGTTGGTTAACAGCTAAGGGACTCCAGAGGTACAGTGGGAGAAAAACAGAGATAATGATGATAAGCATAAGGGATGTGTTTATCTTCTTTCTCATTCCTATTTATAGTGGTACGAGGATGTTTCCTTAGTGGGAGTAGTTGGTACATCACTTCATTAAATGTATGTCTATAAGGAGACATACCTTTAACCAACTTTTGGTGAACAGTTATGCCAACTGTTCACTTTATCACACTAGGCGTACTAGGTTCTTTATCTTGAATCTTTACTTTGTTCCGTCCAAAGTGCTTTAGAGATTCTCCCGCTTATACTATAAAGGATGAGGCAAGTCTTTGCTTGCAAGATCTTCAAAGGGTCTGGAGTGACCTCTGAGTATTGTCATCTCAGAGGTCCTCAAACACCAAGAACATTCTTTATACATATCAGCTGATCCATAACAACTGGTGGGTATGAATTCGGATAATCTTTGACTTCTCTAACGTTGTCTTTGACTTGAACGTTTCTGGTGTGCATCTGAGGCTTTGCCTTCAGCTGGTCTAGTCTCTATCGCTGGTTGTCATCAGCGACTCATAACACTTAGTCTAATTTAAAGCAAATCTAGACTGGGCCATAATTAGAACTTTATTAGCCCAACAAGAAAGGTTATAATGACTTAAATAATTGTAAATCTTATTAGTAAGCAAAACTTTTAGTAAGAAAATGTTATTTATTTTGTAGTGAATTTATGTGTTTTGATTGGTTTGAAGAAGTTCTTTGATAATTTATGTGTTTTGAGAATATAAAATTTTGGATTTTGTATATACTAAAAAAAATCAGGTTGAATTATTTTCGAGACATATTTTAGGCTGAGTCGTGGCCTCTGCAACGACGACCTAAGCCGGAGCAACGGCGGTGTTGGCCTGAGCACGGAGCAGCGGTGTCGGCCTGATCCCGGAGTAGCGGCATCGACGGCCTGATCCCAGAGTAGCGGCGCCTGAAGTGGTGGTGGACTAACATTCGCACATGATGTCGTTATGGACTAGCGGTGCAATTAGATTTAACTAACTAAACTAAAAAAATATGAGCAACACTACCTATTGAGTAGGTAAAAACATACCTAAAGTAGTTCAAATTTGAAAGTTAGATACCATTATTTAAAAATAAAATAACATGGATATTTAGAAAAAGAAATGATGACAAGTTAAATAATTTTACAAATGATTTTCCCTTAAAACAATGCAAGTACTAGTTTGCAACTTAGGCTCTAGCTCGTTTGAGTTTTTTATCGACCTGATCTCAAGCTTTTCACGTGCAGTTCAGCTCGTTTCCACCCTAGTTTTATTATGACTTGAAGCGGTAATATAAAAAGATGACTTAAAGATGAAAAAGAATCAGTCACCTATAAATACACATTAAAAAGAATGTGATACCCATGGGATTTTGTATTCTAACATGGTATCATGAACAAGCATGATCTTGAGACCTACTCGGTCATCAAGTCGTCATTTCTATACCACCCCTCAAAACTCTCTATTTCCACATTTGGCACCATCTCATTATCAAATAAATCTCCAAGGTCAGTACATGTCATACAAATTAGATCAACATATGTGTTCGATACCCCGTGTATCCTCTCAACAAATCTCTCTATCCGACAAGTTGCTTCCTGTTACGTTTTTTTCAATATTTTTATTGCTTTAATGCTTGTTTAGCTTTCTCATCCAATCCGAGCTTTGACCATTTACAGAGGAGAGATGAATAGTGGGCCCAAGCCCAATTTGTGGGCAAAAGGTCAATTAGTTTTTTTTTTTTTTTAATTTGTCATTATTAATAGTCATTAAGAATGCATTCTAACAATTCATTCCCTATCGGGACAAAGCTTAGCCGAGCTTCCTGTAATTCGTTAGGTAAGGCTCATTTACACCTTTAGGTGTAACTGCTAGTTGAATCAGCCGTTTTTAATCTTTTATAAACTTTTCAAACGTTTTTCTGTTTGCATCTCCAAGGTGTCCGAAACATTGAATCTCTTAGAAATCTGAAAACATAAGTGTATTTAGGTCGAGAATAGTACAGAACAAGTCAGATGGAAAAACATGACCTAATCAATTAGATAATATTTATAAGGTTTTGGAAGATATCATTATCACCTCAGTTTGCCTAAACTATTAGGCAAACGCATCAAACTAATTAGTACTCTGCGTTTTATAAGTATGCAGTTTTATACAATTTGTATATCTAATGAATGCTTGGTGTAATATTGCTTCAAATCAGTCAAAAGAATCAAGCGCAACGACGAAAAAGGGCAATGGATTCAATACCTCAAGACCAGAAGACGAATGTTGGCGTTGATGTTTATGTTGACGGTATGCTTTTTATTTCATAAATTACCATTCCCTACTTAGTGATGAACTCGTAAAAGGACTCATAATCATGGTTAAAGTTGAAGTTATGTGATTTATTTGTACCTGGACCTATATATTTACAGAAACAAACAGGTTTCGAAAGTTGTCACTGATTGATTCTCAAGACGACGACGAGAAGATGAACAAAGATCTTGGTATTGCTGGTATGCAGCAGGAGAATAGGAATGATGGACTTTCCTCGTTCCAGATGTCAGAGGTGAGCTTGCTCGTGTGAAGTGTGTGGTGTATCTTTTCTTCTATACAAATCAACTGATATTTGTATGTGTTATTATTCGTCCAGTAAAACTAATTTAAACTTCATGTTGTTGTATATATTAAGAGTATACTCTTCATCATCAAGTACTTATAACCCGCCGATGCCAACTTATAGTCCAACTTCTCGATGCTACTGTGATAGACATATGCAGCAGGAGAAGAGGAATGATGGACTTTCCTCATTCCAGATGTCAAAGGTTAGATTGCTCGTGTCAAGTGTGTATTGTATCTTTTCTTCTATAAAAATCAGTTTATATTTGTATGTGTTACTATTCCGTCCAGTAAAACTAATTTAAACTTCATGTTGTTGTATATATTAAGAATACATACTCTCCTTCATCAAGTACTTATAAACCGACGATGCCAACTTATAGTCCCACTTCCCGATGCTACTGTGATAGACATTTGCAGCAGGGGAGGAGGAATGATGGGCTTTCCTCGTTCCTGATGTCAGAGGTGAGCTTGCTCGTGTCAAGTGTGTGTTGTATCTTTTCTTCTATACAAATCAACTGATATTTGTATGTGTTATTATTCGTCCGGTAAAACTAATTTAAACTTCATGTTGTTGTATATATTAAGAGTACATACTCTCCATCATCAAGTACTTATAACCCGACGATGCCAAGTTATAATCCAACTTCCCCGTGCTACTGTGATAGACATATGCATCAGGAGAAGAGGAATGATGGACTTTCCTCGTTCCAGATGTCAGAGGTGAGCTTGCTCGTGCCAAGTGTGTATTGTATCTTCTCTTCTATACAAATCAACTGATATTTTTATGTGTTATTATTCGTCCAGTAAAACTAAATTAAACTTTATGTTGTTGTATATATTAAGAATACTTACTCTCCTTCATCAAGTTCTTATAAACCGACGAGGCCAACTTATAGTCCACCAGAAATGTACATGGATATGGCTCCAGAAGAATACTCTCCCACGTCAGTCAGATATGAATTTCCGATGCCAATCTATAGTCCAGCAGAAATGTACAAGGATACGGCCCCTGAGGAATACTCTCCCACATCAGTCCGATATGAATGAATTTCCGATGCCAATTTATAGTCCATCAGAACTGACAAGGCTGATGACAACTCTCCCCCTCCTCATATTTCTGGTTGCTAATATATTTATGGTCAGAGTAAACTATTGATCATCTTTACACAGAAATAAACGAGTCTTTCTTTTTCAATGTGTAAAACTCTTTTGTGTTACTTAAAAACCGTGAATTTTAAGTTTGTTTTCGTGCTATGCTGTCAAAGTATTGACTCTTTTTTGGTGATAAAATAAACCTTGTATCTGATGATGATATGATATGATATTAGTAAACGAGGATACTATTACTAAAGTCGTGGAGTTTATTATTTATACAAGCGGATATGATTCCCTCGTATCGCCGGCCATATATACTTTTGTGAATTGTGAGACTATATGGTATAAAGGGACTACCAATGTATCTGTATTGTGTTATGCTAATTATAAACACGCATCAATAACTTGCTCACCATGAGCAACCTCAACAAGAAAAATCTCATTCGTTAACACACACAATCACAACCAACTACTATGCATGCTTATCCAAAGGTAATGATCAGTAATCACTAGGGGTTGTTGAGAAACTCAAGCAAACCGTACCCTTTCTTTAACCTTGACCATGGAGAGGAATAAGGGGATAAGCACAATGCGGATTATCAGTTTTAAAATGCCCATCGACCCAAACACGTGCTGAAAGTAAAGTTTAATGATTACAAAGAATAATCAACACAGGTATAATATATGCTCAAGTTCTCAAAGTATCTTTTTCTTTGAATCATAAGAATATTATTTACTGCGCTTGACAACATATCAGTGTATTATAGGACTTATTTTGTGTTGCACCAAACACAGTCTAACTTGAACTTTTTGCAGCATTTGCTTAGTATCAAGACTACCCTGCTGAGATGGAAGCTAGAACTAAATGTTTGTATAAAGATAAACATTTGTCTTTGAATAGAATCAGCAACCTTCCTCAAAGATGCAGTGAGGACGAGTATTCTCTCAAAACAATGGATATATAGCTGGGTCAAAGTTCCTAACCTTGTGTTTGATGCACATTATTTGTTCAATGATAATGATAAGTGTAGACTTTTTCTGTGCTATAAACCAAGTTCTGCTATTACATGATGGTTCGATATGCGGATTTGTTAGCCTTACAAGCCTGTACAGTAAAGGTGAAAGTACGTATCAATCAAGATTGCACAGAATAATGAATCCTTGTTTACTTTGTTAAGAGGTTGATAAAAAGTTGATGACAAGATTGACAAGGAAGAATGGAAAAATCTTGCATTTCAACAGCCTCTGATCTACTTAGGTTTAAACAACGGCTTTGAGCTGCAGTATATTAAGTCTGCAGTAAAGGTGAAAGTACGTATCAATCAAGATTGCACCATAAACCTAAACAAAAAAAAAAAGAACATCATAAATCAAACTTAATCGACTTCCTCCATCTTGCTGTCAGCATCAACATCAACTTCCTCAAGAGCAGGGATATCACTGTCGCCCTCAGCAGCATCATCATCAATACTCAAGCCAAGCTTCAACATCCTATGGATCCTGTTCCCAAAAGTGTTTGGCTCGTCAAGACTGAATCCAGAAGTCAACAATGCAGTCTCGAACAGCAACAAAACCAAGTCCTTCACAGACTTGTCGTTCTTATCAGCATCAGCTCTCTTCCTCAACTCTTCCATGATCGAGTTCTCAGGGTTGATCTCCATTGTCTTCTTGGAAGACATGTATCCAGCCATACTCGAGTCCCTTAAAGCTTGAGCTTTCATGATCCTTTCCATATTAGCAGTCCACCCGTATTCACCGGTGACCAAACAGCAAGGAGAGTCAACCACACGGTCTGAGACAACGACCTTTTCAACCTTGTCGCCCAAAACATCCTTGATCACTTTGCATAGCCCCTCAAACTTTTCCTTCAAAGCTTCTTGCTTTTGCTTTTCATCTTCTGTTTCTTCGAGTTTCAACCCTTCTTTAGTAGCAGAAACGAGCTTCTTCCCTTCAAATTCCTTCAATTGACCCACAGCATACTCATCAATAGCATCAACCATGTAAAGAACCTCATACCCCTTTTTCTTTAGCTTTTCAAGGAATGGCGAGTTCTCTACAGCCTTCTTGCTTTCACCGGTAATGTAATAGATGTCGTTTTGACCCTCTTTCATTCTTGTCACGTAATCCTTCAAGGAAGTCATCTCATCACCACTTTTGGTAGAGTGGTATCGAAGCAATTCAGAAAGTTTGGTCTTGTTTGCGGAGTCTTCGTGGATTCCGAGTTTAAGGTTCTTCGAAAATGCTTCATAGAACTTGGTGTAATCGTCCTTGTTCTCAGCAATCTCTTGGAAAAGCTCGATGCACTTTTTGACTAAGTTCTTGCGAATGACTTTTAAGATCTTGTTCTGTTGCAACATTTCACGAGAAATGTTCAATGGAAGGTCTTCTGAATCAACAATACCCTTGACAAAGGAAAGGTATTCGGGAATGATCTCTTCACAATTGTCCATGATAAAGACACGACGAACATAAAGCTTGATGTTGTTTTGTTTCTTCTTACTGTCAAAAAGATGAAATGGGGCTCGTTTGGGAACAAAGAGAACAGCTTTGAATTCCAACTGGCCTTCAACCGAAAAGTGCTTCACACTCAAATGCTCCTCCCAATCATTAGTAAGACTCTTGTAAAAAGCCGCATATTCATCCTTAGTAATTTCCTCTGGCTTCCTCATCCAGATAGGTTTTTGCTTGTTCATTAACTCCCATTCGTGTGAAACTTCTTTAATCGTCTTCTTTTTCTTCTCCACTTTCTCCTTCTCTTCATCAACTTCCTCAACCTCACCTTCTTCGTCCTTTTTCTCTTCCTCATCCTCATCGTCAGAAATTTCCTTTTCTGTTGTTTTCTCGATCCAAAGTGAGATCGGATAGCTAATGAACTCAGAGTGCTTTTTAACAAGATCCTTTAACCTACGCTCTTCAAGGTATTCAAGCTGATCTTCTTTGAGATGGAGGGTAATCTTTGTTCCTCTTCCGAGGGGCTCACCACTGTCTCGGGTGACAGTGAAGGACCCACCAGCTTGGGACTCCCAAACGTACTGTTCATCATCATTGTGCTTTGTTGTGACAACGACTTTGTCAGCAACCAAGTAGGCAGAGTAAAACCCAACACCAAATTGTCCGATCATGGACACATCAGCACCAGCAGCAATAGCTTCCATGAACTCTTTGGTACCCGAGCGAGCAATAGTACCTAAATTGTTAACCAAATCTGTAAACAAAACATTAGCAATAGGTTAGTACTACAATAAGCATATACCAATGACCATTACATAATAAAAGTTGTTTTGATTTACGTACCAGCCTTGGTCATCCCAATACCACTGTCGACAAGGGTCAAAGTGTTGTTGGCCTTGTCGGGGATGATGCGAATGAAGAGTTCTGGTTGACCATCTAGCTTGCTCTTATCAGTCAAGCCCTCAAAACGGATTTTATCCAGAGCCTATGTAATATATAACAAGCATACTATTAGTATTAAGGATTTTCACTAACAAGTAAAACTGGGGAACAAGCTACAACAGAACTAGCCTTGCAAAGATAATGGCTTTATTTAATTAAAGCAAATCCAAATTCTAGTTTCATACTACAGAAACATAGGGGCTAATCAGATTGACAAGGGGGCGCTAGCTAAAGCCTAGATTTTAGTATTAGGTTTTGTACATTTGGTTCCCCTATCATTTAAGTATATAACTAAACACTTGCTGCTTAATGCATAGCTTATAAACCAAAAGCTGTGAACCAGAACAAATTAATATGGTATTCTTAAACTGGCTGGAAATCAGATCAAACAATAATGAAACATAAATCAAATGTAGAACAAGAATATAGTTGCTCCTAAACGTTCCTAAAAAGCTCGTTACCAAACATACCCTAAACAGGTTTATGTAAAATAGTCAGTAAACATTAAAACCAAGATCATAAATCTATCAATAAATTAACACCAGGTCTTTATGCATGCATTATATTACAAAACAAGAACAATCTATATCGTACACATGCACATATATTAAATTTTTTAAAAAACAATATAAGATCAATTTATTAAAAAAGGGTTAAAAAGATGCATGGACTTACATCAGAAGCATTGCTGATAAGCTCACGGAGAAAAATCTCCTTATTACTATAAAACGTGTTGATGATCAAACTCAACAACTGGTTAATCTCTGCTTGGAACGCAAACGTCTCAACATCCGACATGATTGCTAAACAACGAATGGAATTAAGAATACTAGGTTTTCTAGTGTTTTTGTTTCTGTGTTTGTTTGTGTGTTGCAAAGGTTGTTTTTATAGGATTATTGTTAGGTGTTCTAGATGCTTCTGTTTTTTTAACGTAAAATAAAGTAGATCGCGTTTGAGGATTCGTTTTGGCTTCTAGATGCTTCTTCTGTTTGGGTCGAATGTTTTTATGTTTGGTTTAAGTTGCAACCCTTGTATATTTTCATATTGCTTTTGAGTTCTTTAAAAATATTTTTATAGCGTGCTACGAGGTGCCACGATTTATCAAAACACTAAAATTTTACTTCCTTATTAAAAAGGTGGTGCCACGAAATTTTTAGATATTAATCGATTTGTATAATCATTTTAGATTGAAGTATTTTGATCATATATGTCTCGGATCCAAAAAATTCTTAATCGGATAAAATAGATTGAAAATTGAGTTATAAGGCAAAATAAATCAATCAGAAAACAATAAAGTATTTATTGTTATTATGCAAATGAGACCAAAGTTCTATTCGGTTATATCCAACCATTGTGTTGGTTGTGTTGGTTCGTAAAACATGAAACTGTTGATACTTTTGCGAAAAAACTAGTTATACCAACTAGTAAAAACCGTTTAGGTTTTGAGGCGTTTTTTTAAACCCTCCTATGAGAGGCCACCCATCAACCTCAGTGGGAATCCAACAACTATGCCCCTTGAACCCCGTATCTTTGTTGTGCTTGATCTAGAAACTAACGACTAAGTTGTCATCTTTAATGGTTGCTCACACACCATGTCAAACAATTGAACACGTTCGTGTACTAGTAGCAAACTCTAGAAAACACGCACCACATGTGTAGTACTAATATGATAAAATCGAAACAACCAAAACCCTAGACATAGTACATTTTGGCTCGGTTAGAAAATAACAATAGTAGTAAAAACCCCTAGTAAGGTTTTCTTCTTTTTATACCTTGAATCGAAACACTAGTAGCAATAACTAGGTTTACTTTGCTTATTCAATGCGTTTGAACAATGACAGTAACACTATGGAGCTCTTGAAATCGTCACAAGTGAGGGAACAAATACTAGGCTGTTTTGTGGGATGTATAACCAACGCTTAATAGCTCTAGGCCTAGGTTTCTCTTTAGTTTGTTTCATCCTTTGTTCTTGTGCTAAACATTCTTTTCCGCATCTTGTTTAGTTACTTTGTCCAAGCAAAGTTTCTCTAGTGATAGTTTGTGTTTACTCTTGCTATTGCAACCTTTAAACAAGCTAAGGTTTAAGATCTAAGTTTGGGATCAACAGACCAGACTTTCCACATGTGAAGCACGTCACTTTGGATTTATCTGCTTTAGATACTCCAACTTTGCCAGATCTTTTGTCGTATCTCTTTTGATCAGCAAGGAGAGCTCTGTCCTGAAACTCTCCATTCGGCTCATCAATAAATTCTTAACTGCTTCTTGTGTCTTCTTCTACATCAGAGTCACTGTCCTGCAAAGAGTGATTAGCAACAAGAGCTTTTGATCCAGTGATCTGAGTTGTAAACCTATCAGTTCCAGATTTATAGATTGAGTCAATTAATCCTTCTTTATAGTTGTATCTGCCAAAAAGTTGGGACATAGTGTCATTCTTAATAGCATTGTTGGCTCTTAGGGTTTGGTTCAAACTAAGCCATTTCCTAAGCAAGCTATTGAAAAATGTGGCATTAACCTCAGCTTTTGGTAGTACTACTCCATTATTTCCTAGATCATTGAGAAGAATATTAAATCTGGTCTAGGTTTGAGCAACACTTTTAGTTTCCAGAGCTTTGAAAGCATTAAACTTAAGTCTAAAGGCTTGGATTTTAGTCTCTTTAGTTTCCTCTGGTCCTTCATACCCAAGAACTAATTTTGTCCACATTTCTTTAGCAGAGTTGCACTTAATGATGGTCTTCATTATGTTTTTGGGTAGGCAAGAGACTATGATACATTTTAGTCTCTTGTCCTGGTTAGCCAGACATCTATCCGCTGGAGACCATTCTTTAACGGGTTTGTTAATAGGTCTCTCAGGGGTAGAGGAAACAAATTGGAACATAGGGTCCATCTTCTGAGATCTCTATCAAGAAAGGTTCTAGACCATATAGATATATAAGAAATTCACTTTTCCAACTAGAGAAGTCTTCTTCATCAAATGATGGAACGTTGGACACATGAGATCCTCCTCTAATATCAAGAAGTTGAGGAAGGTCGTCATCATTATTGCAACAATTACAACTGGTGTAGGCGTGGTGTTACCTGATGTTGTGCCGGTGTTGTTGCCAGTATTTGGTTGGCTAGTTTGGCCAAAAGGTGGAGGCATAGTATCAGGCATATTAGGATCTTGATTTTAAAAATAAGAACAGTTTATAAAGTGTTTTATAAATCAAACCGCTTTGATACCAACTGGAAGTCCCAAAATACGCCTATTGTTAATATTATAACTCGAACACAAGGATAACACTTAGTGATTTTACTTTTCAAACGTGTAATGCTTTATTAACTTATAAAGAAAGTATTACAAAGTGTTATGGATACACTCGTTGAATGACAATAAAGAAAGAACCCTTTGAACAAGTAAACTTAATTCGAGACTCAAGTTTACAAGTGAACCTAGGAGTCGCTGGTTAACAGCTAAGGGACTCCAGAGGTTCAATTGGAGAAAAACAGAGATAATGATGATAAGCATAAGGGATGTGTTTGTCTTCTTTCTCACTCCTATATATAGTGGTACGAGGATGCTTCTTTAGTGGGAGTAGTTGGTACGTCACTTCATTAAATGTATGTCTATAAGGAGACATACCTTTAACCAACTTTTGGTGATCAGTTCTGCCAACTGTTCACTTTATCCCAATATGGCGTACTAGGCTCTTTATCTTGAATCTTTACTTTGTCCCATCCAAAGTGCTTTAGAGATTCTCTCGTTTATATTATAAAGGATCAGGCAAGTCTTTGCTTTCAAGATCTTCAAAGGGTCTGGAGTGACCTCTGAGTATTGTCATCTCAGAGGTCCTCAAACACCAAGAACATTCCTTATACATATGAGCTGATCCATACCAACTGGTGGGTATGACTTCAGATAATCTTCGACTTCTTTGACGTTGTCTTTGACTTGAATGTTTCTGGTGTGCCATTTGAGGCTTTGCCTTCAGCTGGTCTAGTCTCTATCACTGGTCGTCATCAGCGACTCATAAAAATTTAGACTGGGCCATAATTAGAACTTTCATTGGCCCAACAAGAAAGGTTATAATGACTTAAATAATTATAAATCTTATTAGTAAGCAAAACTTTTAGTAAGTAAATGTTATTTATTTTGTAGTGAATTTATGTGTTTTTCAACGGCATCGACGACCTGATCCCAGAGCAGCGGCGACCTGAAGTGGTGGTGGACGAATGTTCTGGTGGTGGACTAACATTCACACATGATGTCGTTATGGACTAGCGGTGCAATTGGATTTAACTAACAAAACTAACAAAATATGAGCTACCTGTTGAGTAGGTAAAAACATACCTAAAGTAGTCCGAATTTGAAAGTTAGATAACCATATTTGAAAATAAAATAAAATGGATACTTAGAAAAAGAAATGATGACAAGTTAATACTTTTACAAATGATTTTCCCTTAAAACAATGCAAGTACTAGTTTTCAACTTAGGCTCTAGCTCGTTTGAGTTTTTTATCCAGCTGATCTCAAGCTTTTCACGTGCAGTTCAGCTCATTTCCACCATAGTACTATTATGACTTGAAGCGGTAATATAAAAAGATGACTTAAAGATGAAAAAGAATCAGTCACCCATAAATAAACATTAAAAAGAATGTGATACTCATGGGATTTTGGATTCTAACATGGTATCATGAACAAGCATGATCAGGGATGGAGCTAGGGGGTGTCCAATGGGTGCCTAGGACACCTATGAATTTTTCGATTTAGTGTTAATTTTTGAAAAAACACCAATTTTTTTTTAAAATATATCTTAAATGCACCCGGTGCTTTGAAATGAGTTTTCGGTCTTATTTAGTACTATATTTATAAAAATTGAACTCTATTATGCTATAAGGTTCAAAAAATTTTGTACCATCGATTATATTTTGTTCTGGTTTCGTCCATGAGCATGATCTTGAGACCTACTCGGTCATCAAGTCGTCACTTCTATACCACCCCTCAAAACTCTCTATGTCCACATTTGGCACCATCTCATTATTAAATAAATCTCCAAGGTCAGTACATGTCATACAAATTAGATCAACATATGTGTTCGATACCCCGTGTATCCTCTCAACAAATCTCTCTATCCGACAAGTTGCTTCGTGTTATGTTTTTTTTCAATATTTTTATTGCTTTAATGCTTGTTTAGCTTTGACCATTTATGGAGGAGAGATGAATAGTGGGCCCAAGCCCAATTTGTGGGCAAAAGGTCAATTAGTTTTTTTTAAGTTGTCCTTATAAATAGTCATTAATAAGAATGCATTCTAACAATTCATTCCCTATCGGGACAAAGCTTAGCCGAGCTTCCTGTAATTCGTTAGGTAAGGCTCATTTACACCTTTAGGTGTAACTGCTAGTTGAATCAGCCGTTTTTAATCTATTATAAACTTTTCAACGTTTTCCTGTTTAGAAATCTGAAAATATAAGTGTGAGTCAGATGGAAAAACATAACCTAAATACCAAATCAATTAGATAATATTAGCTTAAGTAGACGTTTGTCTAATATTTATAAGGTTTCGGAAGCTATACATATTTGTCGATATCATTATCACCTCAGTTTGCCTAAACTATTATGCAAACGCATCAAACTAATTAGTACTGTGTGCGTTTTATAAGTATGCAGTTTTATACAATTTGTATATCTAATAAATGCTTGGTGTAATATTGCTTCAAATCAGTCAAAAGAATCAAGAGCAACAACGAAAAAGGGCAATGGATTCAGTACCTCAAGACCAGAAGACGAATGTTGGCGTTGATGTTTATGTTGACGGTATGCTTTTTATTTCATACATATTACCATTTGATGAACTCTTAAAAGAACTCATAATCATAGTTAAAGTTGAAGTAATGTGATTTATTTGTAACTGGACCTATATATTTACAGAAACAAACAGGTTTCGAAAGTTGTCACTAATTGATGTTGGTAATTTTGTGTTACCAATAATGATTTAAGTGTAATGGATTTACTTTGTTGACCAATGTGTAATCGTGATAAACGTTCATCAAGTCGGGGTTGTGCGGAGTGCACACTTGTATGACATTATTACGGTTATCATACGGTGGCTAAGCCCCCGTACGACAGGGGTCCGGGGGCAGCGCCCCTGGGCAGGGTCCAAGGGGCGGCAGCCCCTGGCAGGGTCCAAGGGGCAGCGCCCCTGGCGTGTTTGGACCTTTTTCTACCCGTTGTTAAAAGTGTCAGTTTTGGTTATAATAACTGTTTTGATAGTTACAACCGAAAGATACAGGTTTTGGTCATATAACCTCTATGGTTTTCTGGTTCTGATTCATAACAACAAAAACACATAAACAGTTCGAATCTGAGTTTTATCCGATTGGAGATTTCGACAGAACCATCGAAATACTTTGATCTGAAAGTGTTTGACACGACTCTCAGATTATTTGATCCACCCATATTTCTAACAAAGATCAAAGTATTCTGTGATCATGGCGAACGGTGAATCTGTGAAGGACATGACGAGTAAGTTCGATAAGTTGGCTAAGTTTGAAGGGCAGGATTTTCGTCGTTGGCAGAAGAAGATGCACTTTCTTCTTACCACTTTGAAGGTTGTGTATGTTCTGAATACACCAAGTCCCGAATGGCCGGAGGATGAAACGCTGGAAACCACTAGGCAGCGGATGAAGTGGGAAAACGACGACTACATATGCCGTGGTCATATTCTGAATGGTATGTCTGACTCACTCTTTGATATCTATCAAAATACTGAATCTGCAAAGGCTATGTGGGAGTCCCTAGAATCCAAATACATGGCTGAAGATGCTTCTGCAAAGAAGTTTCTGGTAAGCAATTTCATGAATTACAGAATGGTTGATTCCAGATCTGTAATGGACCAATATCATGAGATGTTAAGGATTCGGGGACAGATTACCCAACACAAATTGTTGATGGATGAGGCCATCTCGGTTGCAGTTATCATTGATAAACTGCCCCCTTCTTGGAAAGAATTCAACTCGGTAGTGCTCTCCGAATTGAGGAAGGGTTAAGAACTCAGGAACTTGAAAATAACCCTAAAGGAAAGAACCAAATTGGGTCATCTTCTGTCAACATGGTTGAAGGAGATGGAGCCAAGAATTCAAACAACAATAAGAACAAACGTAAGTACAACAACAGTGGTGATAATAAGTCTGGCAACAAGAAGGTTGTGGGGGCTTGTTGGAAATGTGGCAAACCTGGTCACATGAAGAAGGATTGTCGCTCTAAGGACAAAAAAGGCGCTGGTTCAAATGGGTCTAAGGATCCAGAAAAGCAACAAGGTTATATTTCTGATCTTATTCAGAATATTGATAATGATTTACATTATGTTTCTGTTATTTCTGATGCATTTTATGTTCAGGATGATGATGTTGCTTGGTGGGTTGATTCGAGTGCAACAAGTCATGTTTGCAAGGATCTTCGTTGGTTTCAAGCCTGTAAATCAATTGAAGATGGATCATTTGTAAAGATGGGAAACGTTGCTACTGAACCAATCAAAGGAATAGGGCGTGTTTTATTAACTTTCACTTCTGGAAAAACTTTATGTTTAGATAATGTGTTGTATGTACCCGGGATTCGAAAGAATCTCGTTTCTGAAATTGTGTTGAATAAGTGTGGCTACAAACAGGTGTTGGAAAGTGACAAGTATATCTTGTCAAGACATGGTACTTTTGTTGGATTTGGTTATGTATGTAATGGAATGATTAGATTAAATATGAATTATCCTTTGTTTAATGCTTCTACTTGTATGATTACTTCTGGTCATTGTAATGATGTAAGTAATTCTGAACTGTGGCATGCTAGACTAGGACATGTTCATTACAGGAGAATGATAGATATGGCTAAAATGAGTCTAATACCTGATTTTGACATGACAAATAAAAGTTGTAAAACTTGTATGTTAACAAAGATTACTAGACAACCTTTTAAGGGTGTTAATCGGGAAAGCAATGTATTAGATCTCATACATAGTGATCTATGTGATTTTCATGCCAATCCTTCACTAGGACAAAATAAGTATGTTATTACTTTTATTGATGATGCTTCTAGATATTGTTATGTATATCTTTTGCATGCTAAAAATGAAGCTCTTGATAAATTTAAAATTTATAAACAAGAAGTAGAACTTCAAAGACAAAATTCAATAAAAGTATTTCGTACTGATCGTGGTGGTGAGTATTATGATCCAGTTTATTTCCAATCTACTGGAATAATACATCAAACCACGGCTCCTTACACACCACAACAGAATGGTGTGGCTGAAAGGAAGAATAGGACCTTAAAGGAAATGGTGAATTCTATGTTATCCTATTCTGGACTAAGTGAAGGATTCTGGGGTGAGGCAATGTTGACAGCCTGTTATATTCTGAATAGAACTCCAAACACACATAGCAAGCAAACTCCTTATGAAATTTGGACCAAGAAGGTACCGAATTTGGCTTATTTAAGGGTTTGGGTTGTAGAGCAGTCGTAAGGTTGACTCAGCCCAAGATGAAAAATCTGGGTGAGAAAGGTATAGATTGTATCTTCATTGGGTATGCTGAGCATTCCAAGTGTTACAGGTTTTATGTTATAGAACGTAATGATTATGTGTCGGTGAACTCTATAATAGAGTCAAGAGATGCAATATTTGATGAAGAACGGTTTTCATCTATACCTAGACCAAGAGGTATGATTCAGCCATCTTCAAGTGAGATAGCTGAAGATGAGATTGAAGGTGCAGATGATGTACCTGGTCCATCGGTTCCTAGGAAAAGCACTAGAACAAGAAAAGCTAAGTCTTTTGGTTCTGATTTTCAACTTTATTTGGTTGAAGGAACGAGAGATAAGACTATATCTCTACGTGAATAGTGTTTCACTGTTGAGGAGGATCCAAAGTCCTTGAGTGAGGCAATGGCGTCTAGGGATGTTGCCTTCTGGAAAGAAGCAATTCAAAGTGAGATTGATTCCATCATGAAAAATGATACTTGGGAATTAGTTGATTTACATCCGGGATGTAAGGCATTAGGAGGTAAATGGATCCTCAAAAGGAAAATGAAAGTGGATGGAAGCATAGATAAGTTTAAAGCCAGATTGGTAATCCAAGGCTTTAGACAAAAGGAGGGAATTGACTTCTTTGATACATATGCTCCTGTTGCCAGGATATCCACTATTAGATTGTTATTAGCTATTGCTGCTATAAACAATCTTGTTATTCACCAAATGGATGTGAAAACTGCATTCTTGAATGGTGATTTGGATGAAGAAATTTACATGAAACAACCTGAAGGGTTTGTGATGCCTGGACAAGAAAACAAGGTATGTAAATTGAAGAAATCATTGTATGGTCTAAAACAAGCACCAAAACAATGGCATCAAAAGTTTGATGATGTGGTGTTGTCTAATGGTTTTTGTTTAAACCAATCTGACAAATGTGTGTATAGCAGGTTTGATGCTTCTGGTAAGGGAGTAATCATTTGCTTATATGTAGATGACATGTTGATCTTTGGCACTGACCAAGATCAAGTTGATAGGACAAAGGAATTTTTGTCATCTAAGTTTGATATGAAAGATTTGGGAGAGGCTGAGGTGATTCTTGGTCCAAGGGGCAGCGCCCCTGGCGTGTTTGGACCTTTTTCTACCCGTTGTTAAAAGTGTCAGTTTTGGTTACAATAACTGTTTTGACAGTTACAACCGAAAGATACAGGTTTTGGTCATATAACCTCTATGGTTTTCTGGTTCTGATTCATAACAACAAAAACACTTAAACAGTTCAAATCTGAGTTTTATCCGATTGGAGATTTCGATAGAACCATCAAAATACTTTGATCTGAAAGTGTTTAACACGACTCTCAGATTATTTGATCCACATTGTTGGTAATTTTGTGTTACCAATAATGATTTAAGTGTAATGGATTTACTTTGTTGACCAATGTGTAATCGTGATAAACGTTCATTAAGTCGGGGTTGTGCGGAGTGCACACTTGTATGACATTATTACGGTTATCATACGGTGGCGAAGCCCCCGTACGACGGGGGTCCGGGGGCAGCGCCCCTGGGCAGGGTCCAAGGGGCGGCAGCCCCTGGCAGGGTCCAAGGGGCAGCGCCCCTGGCGTGTTTGGACCTTTTTCTACCCGTTGTTAAAAGTGTCAGTTTTGGTTACAATAACTGTTTTGACAGTTACAACCGAAAGATACAGGTTTTGGTCATATAACCTCTATGGTTTTCTGGTTCTGATTCATAACAACAAAAACACATAAACAGTTCGAATCTGAGTTTTATCCGATTGGAGATTTCGATAGAACCATCGAAATACTATGATCTGAAAGTGTTTGACACGACTCTCAGATTATTTGATCCACCCATATTTCTAACAATTGATTCTCAAGACAACGAGAAGATGAACAATGATCTTGGTGTTGCTGGTATGCAGCAGGAGAATAGGAATGATGGACTTTCCTCGTTCCAGATGTCAGAGGTGAGATTGTTCGTGTATTGTATCTTTTCTTCTATACAAATCAACTGATATTTGTATGTGTTATTATTCGTCCAGTAAAACTAATTTAAACTTCATGTTCTTGTATATATTAAGAGTACATACTCTCCATCATCAAGTACTTATAACCCGCCGTGCCAACTTATAGTCCAACTTCCCGATGCTACTGTGATAGACATATGCAGCAGGAGAAGAGGAATGATGGACTTTCCTCATTGATGTCAAAGGTGAGATTGCTCGTGTCAAGTGTGTATTGTATCTTTTCTTCTATACAAATGAGTTGATATTTGTATGTGTTACTATTCCTTCCAGTAAAACTAATTTAAACTTCATGTTGTTGTATATATTAAGAATACATACTCTCATTCATCAAGTACTTATAAACCGACGATGCCAACTTATAGTCCAACTTCCCGATGCTATTGTGATAGACATTTTCAGCAGGGGAGGAGGAATGATGGGCTTTCCTCGTTCCTGATGTCAGAGGTGAGTTTGCTCGTGTCAAGTGTGTGTTGTATCTTTTCTTCTATACAAATCAACTGATATTTGTATGTGTTATTATTCGTCCAGTAAAACTAATTTAAACTTCATGTTGTATATATTAAGAGTACATACTCTCCATCATCAAGTACTTATAACCCGACGATGCCAAGTTATAATCCAACTTCCCCGTGCTACTGTGATAGACATATGCATCAGGAGAAGAGGAATGATGGACTTTCCTCGTTCCAGATGTCAGAGGTGAGCTTGCTCGTACCAAGTGTGTATTGAATCTTCTCTTCTATACAAATCAACTGATATTTGTATGTGTTATTATTCGTCCAGTAAAACTAAATTAAACTTCATGTTGTTGTATATATCAAGAATACTTACTCTCCTTCATCAAGTACTTATAAACTGATGAGGCCAACTTATAGTCCACCAGAAATGTACATGGATATAGCTCCCGAGGAATACTCTCCCACGTCAGTCAGATATGAATTTCCGATGCCAATCTATAGTCCAACAAAAATGTATAAGGATACGGCCCCTGAGGAATACTCTCCCACACCAGTCCGATATGAATGAATTTCCGATGCCAATTTATAGTCCACCAGAAGTGTACAAGGCTGATGACAACTCTCCCCCTCCTCATCCTTCTGCTTGCTAATATATTTATGGTCCGAGTAAACTATGGATCATCTTTACGCAGAAATAAACGAGTCTTTCTTTTTCAGTTTGTAAAAATCTTTTGTGTTACTTAAAAACCGTGAATTTTAAGTTTGTTTTCGTGATATGTTGTCAAAGTATTGCCTTTTTTGGTGATAAAATAAACCTTGTATCTGATGATGATATGATATGATATTAGTAAACGAGGATACTATTACTAAAGTTGTTGAGTTTATTATTTATACAAGCGGATATGATTCCCTCGTATCGTCGCCATATATACTTTTGTGAATTGGGAGACAATATGGTATAAAGGGACTCTTATTAAAAGTATAAGCTGAGTTTGTTAAAGTGTTTTATCTTCAAGGGTAAGTAAGGTAAGTTTTTACTTTATATACTTTATTTTGTGCTATTTTGTTATTTATGGAAGTGCAGGGTTTATATGTGCCAAGTTTGGAAAGTGAAGGACGCTGGCTATAAATACATCGCATTCTAGCTAGTTAGGGTTAATCGTTTACTTGTTTTTCTCTCTCACATTGTTATGATCGCCATTGTTGATACGATATTGAGTTTGTTACTAGTTTGTTCAGACTGATTAGTGTACATTGATCTTGCTTGTAAGATCATTGATACACATCTGGTTGTATTTTTTTCTTTCTTCTTGTTTTGTATGTTTGATCAAAAAGCTAGGTATCACATTTGAAGTGATAGCCTAACGCAGTTAATAAAAATAATAAGGGGAGGTTGGTTGAATCATCTTGATTCTTGTTTTTTGTTAGAGATCTTTAAAATCGAATATGGTATCAGAGACTTTGGTTCTTGATATCTGTTTTTAAATCTGTTTTTTACTAAAGATCTTGATTAATCTTGTGGTTAATCGTGTCTTGATTGTGTTTAATTACAAGATTTGATCGATTAATTTTTTTTAGGGTTTCAAAAATTTGGGCGGTTTTATGATTCTTGGTGTTCTGTGGTATTTAATTAGGTTCTTGAGCAATTAATTGGGTTTAATTGCTTATCTGGTGAGTTTAATAAAAAAACCCTATCTTTCAGAAATTAGGGTTTCTTTGATTTGAGGTAATTGAGGTTGTTTTCTGTTATTCTCTTGTTGTTTTAACCTTTTCAGGTGTGTTTTCCGCTGTGCTGGTTTGATTTGTGAGATCCGCTTGATCTCATTAATCTTGTTCTCTGATTGGCTTGTTGCTGCGCGTGCTTTGTAATACCACTCTCCTCTTTATCTTTAGGTTTTTTTTAGGTTGATTAGTGGGTGATTTAGGTGTCGAAGGGATTAGGTAGTTTTGGTGGATTGGATTGGTTCAGTTTTCTGTTGTGCTTCTTGGTAGCTGTTTGTAGAGGAGATATAAGGGGTTTTGTTTCTTTTGTGTTCTTGTGTGATATCTTTGTGGTATTATCATGTCTGATGCCAAGAAAGGTGATCAGGATGATAATCCTGTTAGTGATACTGAAACAGAAAATGAAACTGTCATTCACACTAATGACCCTTTATATTTACACCATACTGATACTAATGGGTAGCCCATTGTGAGTGTTAAACTCACTGGACCAGAGAACTATAAAGTTTGGGCTGCTGCATTTAAGCTTGCTTTGCATACTAAGAACAAATTGGGTTTTATTGATGGTACTTGTGAGAAAAATAATGATGATAGTTTTGGCTGATCAATGGGATAGATGTAATGCTGTGGTTTTATCATGGATTCTTGGATGTATCTCTTTTGAGTTATATCAAGGACAATTTTTTTCTAAAAATGCTAAAGATGTGTGGGACGAGTTTAAAGAAACATATGATAAAATAGATGGATCTGTTATCTATAATTTGCATTTTAAAATTTGCTCTCTCACTCAATATGGGTCTTCTTTGTCTGAGTATTATCATAATTACAATAGCTTATGGAGGCAGTTTGACTCCCTTGTCAATCTTCCTTCTTGTAATTGTGATGGTGCTCCTCAAATGAAGAGCCATAATGCTCTTATGAGGCTTATGCAGTTCCTCATGGGTCTTGATGACACTTTCAGTGTTGTTAGGAGTCAATTGTTAACTGATGACCCTTTGCCTGATGTTAAATCTGCTTTTGCTACTTTGTCAAGGGTTGAGTCTCATAAGAATAGTCATGTTCATAATGGTAATGATAAGAATACTACTACTGCTTTTGTGGTTAAACCTAATAATTGGTCTAATAATAGAAATAATCAAAGCAGAGGTTCTAATAGAAACAATAATAAATTTGTTTGCACTCATTATAATATGAATGGTCATACCATAGACAGATGCTTTGAGCTTAATGGATATCCTCCAGGTTTCAAGAAAAGAAATCCTGGAGGATCTAATGTTTCTAATAATGCATCTAGCTCTGGTAATAGTGTTGATCAGGGATCTGGGAACTCTCTTCCCTTTACTGCTGATCAAATTAATAGGCTTATGGCTTTAATTAGCTCTAAGGCTGATACTGGTGATGTGCAGTCTTGTGCTGCATGTATGGTTTATGGGTCTAATCACATAATCAGTTTTGTTACTTGTAGATTTTTAACTATAACTCTAATATAAGTACTTATAGTACATATATTGGGTGGATCTTTGATTCTGGAGCATCTCAACACATGACATTTTCTACAGCTCACTTATATGATGTAATTGATGTTTCTAAATTGAACATATCTGTGTCTCACCCTAATGGAACTGTTGAACATGTTAAACATATTGGAAATTATAAACTTTCTGATAAAATTGTGTTGAAAAATGTGTTGGTTGTTCCAGGCTAGAAGGTTAGCCTTATATCTGTTCACAAGTTGGCCAAAGATGATTAATACTGGTTTTTGCAACCATGTATAAAATCTTATCGTCCGAATCTCTTCGAATTGATTACCGATCTAAAGTGTGACTCAATCGTCTTTTGGTGAACAAGATAATGGTTTGGTTTTGTTCATCTAATTTTAAACTAATAGCAAGTAATTTAAATGTCGTTGAGTAAAGTAGAAGTATAAAGATTAATACTAAAATGACGAGTTAAAATTTAATGCTTGAAAAACTTAAAGACAAGATTAGGAAAATACTTGAACACTAGATAAAACTAACACTTAGAAACTTTGCAAAAACAAGAAACTAAACCAACGTAAAATTCCCAAATCGGAATCTGATCGGAAAGTGCAATAAATGAAGCTGATCGGAATGTTTGGAAGTGGTGCAATCGGAATATGCCAAAATAGGTCCAGATCGGAATATATTCCGATCTGGTGATCGGAATGTTGGAAATGACGGATCGTAATGTGGGATAAAGACCCAATCGGAATGATGCTGTCGGAATAGGGAAAATATGCTGATCGGAATATCATGTAACACTAGTTAATCGGAATACTAAAATTAGTCCAAATCGGAATATCCACTAACTGCCAAATCGGAATACTGGGGCAACAACTTCAATCGGAATATTCAAACAAGGGGCCAGATCGGAATGTGTAAACCCTAATCCGATCACTAACGATCGGAATATTAGAGGTGCTGATCGGAAAAAGAAAACCCTTATCCGATCTATATGATCGGAATGAGGGAGTGGGTAGCTGGTCGGGATAAGCTGATCGGAAAGGGGTTTAGACCCTTTCCGATATAAGTGGGATTCGGCAAAAAGCTAGTAATAATCTATATTGAATAAGCTCACACCAACTAGAACGAATCAAAACTGAACCGGATCAAATAAGCACTACCATCAACTTATCTAATCTTAAAAATAAACAAACTTTTAAAATAAACAATAAAAATATGAACTTTTTAAGGAAACTTTTTATAAGTAAATAAGCTAATCATAAAAATAAGCCAATAAGCACAAGAATCTTAAAGCTCAATCAAATGAAAGCTTATGTAGGAACAAAAATATTAACTTTTTAAGCACAAAACCATTAAGATCAACACGGATTTAATGTGAATCGCACCAAAATCAATCTAAAGATCAAAGAAAGGTAGAATGAGATGAAAGATTAAAAGCTTAAACTTAACTTGATTAATGAAATAAGCAATACACAAATGTTTAATCTTGAAAGATTAAAAGAAAAGATGAAACTTAGTGAGAGAAAGTTTAGAACTTTCTCTCTCTAAAAACTAGAAAGAAAAGTGCAAAATGAAAACTAAAAAACTAAAGACTAACTCCCTCCTAATGTGTATTAGGAGGGTATTTATAGGAAAGGTGGAAGGAGTGCATGTGTTGCATCTTCTTTATTTCTTCACGTCTTCTCGACTCGATTTAATTCTTCTGTCTTTCTCGATGTCGTCTCGGGATTAATTAAACTCGTCTTATCATTTCTTCATTTATTTAGACTCGAGTTCTTCGACTTCATTAAACTTCCGTCTTTAGACTTGTTCTTCGATAAATCTTCAGAATAGGCCTTGGACTTCCGTTCTTTTTGCACTCTTGATCTTTTGACTTCGTCTTTTCCCGTTTTCTTCGATAAAAGCCCGCGTTTTCTTCCTTTTTCATCTTTTGGTCCTAAAACACAATAAAAACACAAACCACGCATAATTCCGACTTTTACGACATAAATCACACGTTTTGGTCTTGTTATTATTGGAAATAAGTGGTAAAAGGATAAGTGTTTTCACACTTATTAAATCCCCTACACTTGACCATTGCAATGCCCTCATGCAATGCATTAATTTTAAAGCACGGTTTACATTTTCCATCATAAATAACCCACCTTGGCCTTTATTAAATACTAAACACAAAAAGATAGAAACAAGTAAAGAAATTAAAAACTTACATTGGGTTTTGGCTGCCATGAACGTTTATCATCCTCAGGTTTCACGTTCCCCAAACCAAGCTTAAAAACAAGATCATTATTATTATAAGTTAGCAAACTAACACGAATTCATGCGGGCCAATTATTCACTTAGACTCCCTTATTCCTAGGTGTATCTCTTATATTTTATTTTTGTCTTGAATGATCACGAGGATGCATTGTTTGACTTATTTCGATAGTTATTTAGGCCGAAAATAAAGTGAACGATTTAATCAATAGTTAGCTAAAGGACAAAATCTTTTAAAACTGCTTCTCGGGACCTCATAAAGTTCATATCTTGGCATAACTCGCTTCACGATTTGAGACCTTTCTCGGACCGATATTTGGCAGCGACTTCATACTTCAAATCTTTGAGAGACGTTCTTGAAATTATGGTCTTCTCTTCATAATAGGAATTTCTTCACTTGAAGTTTTGAGAGATTCTTCATCTTTGGACCACGACTTCTTCATTTTTCTCCAATCTTTATTTTGGACTTCGATATACAACGATCCGCCTCCTTTTAGGACTTGGATCTATTTATCCTCATACCTTGTTAGGGTCTTTTTGGATAGACTTCTCCATTATCTTTAGGGGGGTATTTGCTTTTCGTCGTGTGTCTCGATCCTTCATATTGATTTTCGATAAATGATTCTTCACATCACTTTTGGATCTTTAGCAACAAAATGTAGCCCTCATGCCTTGTTAGGGCCTTTTCGGACTCGCCAATCTTCGCATCCCGCTTCAATAAGTTATGCCTTGGCTATGAACTCTAATCCGTACCGAGCAACTTTTTAAACGATCTTGGGCTAGAAGCTAAGTAACCTTTTAAATCGTACAACCTTATTTATTGCAGATAATTTATTAACAAGCGAAGGGAGAATAGGCTTATAATTAACTCACATAAATTCACGAAAGAATACCGAACTTATAATTGACTCTATCATCTCTCGTTCTCCACAGTTTAAAATCTCAAGGAATGAGACTCGTGGATGCTTAGCCTATTAAATCAAAGTTTTGGGTTTTCGAGTCATCTATAGGATCTTGCAAATCTTAGACTTTTTCAAGTTTAGAAATCGCATTTTAAAGTTCCCTTGATAAACAACTCTCTAGGATAAATTATAGGAACTTGCGAAAAGTTCTTGTTCTTAACCCGTGAGAGTTAAGACTTTCGCGTTTTATAGCTCCCTATATAAAAGCCTAGCAAAACTTGACTTAAACACGTTAAGGATACTAGCTAGAGTAAACTTAGATAAGTAAACTTGGGTTGAGTCAAAATGTTCACGACTAAGAAAAATTTAAAACCACTTTATTTAAGCAAGGAAAGAAAATAACCATAATGAAGAAAAATACCACTATACAACTAGGCCAAAATAGATTAAAAATTTTGAAAAATGTCGAAAAATCAAATTTTCCGGTTAAAATGAGGGCAAATTCATGGAAAAGACCACTTTCTTCGATAGAAGTCCCCCCTACACTTGATATAAACATTGTCCTCAATGTTTAAGCATGTGGGAGTAAACTCCCCTACACTTAGGACATTGTGCACTGTGTTTAAATCTTGCTAAGGAAAGGACAACTAAAGTGAATTCAATGTGAACATATAAAATATGAAATATTGAATCACAAGAGTTTAGGATAGAACCGAGAAGATGGGAACACGGTATCACGGTTCGTCAAAAGTCATCAAGGTGGATCTTTGAAGCTTTAATCCCTGCACAATACAAGAAACAAGACAACAAACACATACGGGGCTCCCCCTACACTTATTATGAAAGCAGTAAAGGATAGATCACGGGTTGCCTCCCGAGAAGCGCTTGTTTTTGTTCATCGAGTCACGAGCTTGACTCGACCCAATTTAGTTCATGGGGAACGTGGTGAGGGATGGAATCATCTCATTGGAGATGTCCTCACCAAAGGATAGCTTCAAACGCTGGCCATTCACCATGAAATTGGGCCCATTTGGCTGAGAAAGCTCAATGGTCCTATATGGAAAGACTTTGGCGACGGTGAATGGACCAGACCAGCGGCTCTTCAACTTGCCAAAGAAGATCTTCAACCGAGAGTTAAAAAGTAAGACTTGATCACCAACGTGGAACTCTCGGTTCTTAATCCTTGCATCATGGATGATCTTGGTCTTCTCCTTGTAGATCAACGAGTTCTCATAAGCTTCATTCCTCAGTTCATTTAGCTCGTTGAGTTGAATCTTGCGATGATCACCGGCTTTGTTGATGTCAAAGTTAGCCTACTTCAAGGCCCAGTGCGCCTTATGTTCCAGCTCGATGGGGAGGTGGCATGCTTTCCCGTACACAAGACGATAAGGTGTACAACCGATCGGGGTCTTATAAGCAGTACGGAAAGCCCACAGAGCATCATCTAACTTATCGGCCCACGCGACGCGATGCTCTCCCACAGTACGCTCCAAAATTTGCTTCAATCCACGGTTGGAAATCTTGGCTTGCCCATTGGTTTGGGGATGATAGGCGGTGGAAAGACGGTGATTGACACCATACTTAGCCATGACTCTTGCAAATTGATCATTGCAAAAATGAGTCCCGCGGTCACTGATAATAGCACGAGGAATGCCGAATCGAGCGAAAAGCTGCTTCAAAAAGTTCACAACCACCCTCGCATCGTTCGTAGGGAGAGCCTTGGCTTCAACCCATTTGGAAACGTAGTCAACGGCTACGAGGATGTACTTGTTCCCTTTGGAGGATAGAAATGGCCCCATAAATTCGATGCCCCATACGTCAAAGATTTCACATTCTTGTATGAAATTTTGAGGCATCTCATCTTTATGTGTGATCTTGCCTTGGCGTTGGCAAGCATCACAATGCTTAACCATTTCGTGAGCGTCACGATAAATGGTGGGCCAATAGAATCCAGCGTCAAACACTTTCTTAGCGATGTAGTTGGGACCAAAGTGACCACCGGTGGTTCCTTTGTGGCAAGCCTGGAGAATGTCAAAAGCTGCCGGTCCGTCAACACATCGACGAATGATCAGATCAGCACATGTTTGAATAGGAAAGGGTCATCCCAGAAGTAAGTCTTAACATCATTTAAGAACTTCTTCTTTTGTTGGGATGTTAACCCTTTGATGAGAATACCACCCGCTAAGTAGTTTGCAATGTCCGCAAACCACGGGGTGTCATCAAGATTGAGATTTATAGACATTAAGGTCTCAAGGGGGAAAGAGTCATTGATCTCTTTGTTCGGATGATCCCCTTGATATGGATCCTCAAGTCGACTCAGATGATCCGCGGCTAGGTTTTCAGCACCCTTCTTGTCATGAATTTCAATGTTGAATTCTTGAAGGAGTAAAACCCAGCGAAGAAGTCTTGGCTTAGAATCATGCTTAGTCATCAAGTACTTCAACGCGGAATGATCGGTATACACGATGGTGGGGGATAAAACAAGTTAGGGGCGAAATTTTTCAAAAGCATAGACAACAGCTAAAAGCTCTTTTTCGGTTGTCGTATAATGCAATTGAGCCCCCGTCATTGTTTTGCTAGCATAGTGGATTGGTTGGAAGTGTTTATTCACTCATTGGCCCAAAACCACACCAATAGCAAAGTCACTAGCATCGCACATCAACTCAAAGGGTAGCTCCCAATTAGGGGTAACCAAGACCGGTTCCTTAGTTAGCTTATCCTTAAGAAGATTGAAGTCTTCGATACACTCTTTTGAAAAGATAAAAGGAGTATCTTTTTCCAAGAGGTGGGTCATCGGGCGAGCGATTTTTGAAAAATCCTGAATGAATCGACGATAGAAACCCGCATGCCCCAGAAAACTTCTCACACCCTTCACGGTTGAAGGTGGAGGTAATTTGGCTATGACATCTACTTTAGCACGGTCGACTTCAAGACCGGATTTAGAGATTTTGTGTCCTAGCACAATACCTTCTTTTACCATAAAATGACATTTTTCCCAATTCAGAACAAGGCGAGTGTCTTCGCACCGCTTAAGCATACGTTCCAAATTGGCAAGGCAGGAAGAGAAGGAATCCCCAAAGAATGAGAAATCATCCATGAAGACTTCCATGGTTTGTTCGACCATGTCATGGAAGATAGCCAACATGCACCTTTGGAATGTCCCAGGGGCATTGCATAAGCCAAAAGGCATTCTTTTGTAAGCAAATGTGCCATAGGGGCAAGTGAATGTTGTCTTCTCTTGATCTTGGGGATCGATGGGTATTTGGAAATAACCCAAGAAACCATCAAGAAAGCAGTAATATTCATTACCCGCTAAATGTTCAAGCATTTGGTCCATAAAAGGTAGAGGGAAATGATCCTTTCTCGTGGCATCATTGAGTTTGTGGTAGTCTATACAAACTCTCCACCCAGTAACGAGACGGGTAGGAATCAACTCGTTGTTTGCATTGGGCACAACGGTGATGCCGCCTTTCTTAGGCACACAATGGACTGGACTAACCCATGGTGAATCCGAAATAGGGTAAATCATACCCGCATCAAGAAGTTTGATAACCTCTTTTTTGATGACTTCATGAATTTTAGGATTCACCCTTCGTTGGCTTTGAATTGTGGGCTTAAAGTCGTCCTCCATGAGAATTTTATGTGTGCAAAAGTGAGGATCAATTCCGCGAATGTCAGAGATTTTCTAAGCGATAGCTCTTTTATGCTTCTTCAACACGGCGATAAGTCGGGCTTTTTCTTCTTCTTTCAGGTCCTTTGCGATGATGACCGGTAACTTCTTGTCGTCTTCCAGGAAAACGTACTCTAGATGAGGAGGTAGGTCCTTAAGCTCAAGAGTAGGAGGATCCTCAATAGACGGTGTAACTAGCGATAGATCATCATTAGTCACCTCTTTAGGAGAAGGAGGAGAAGATGGGTCTTCATTGAGAAGTCTCTCAATAGTACGAATGTCTTCATCCCAATTGGTGGACGAATTATCATACTTAATATCGAGAGGACCCAAGCTAGCTTCGAAATCATCCAAGTCACTTTCTCCAAAAGGAGTCAATGCCGGAGCAATTGAGGCAACGGTCTCAACATTGGGTAGAGAAAAGGGAGTACTTTTGCAAGCATCATGAAAATGTTCTTCACAAGCCTCATCGAGAACATCAATAGCATTAACACTCTCATATGAATAAGGTTGCTTAGAAATCTTACCCATGTTGAAGACAATTTTATCGTCACCAACTCTCATGATTATTTCGTCCGCGGCTACATCAATGAGAGTGCGACCGTTCCTCAAGAAGGGACGTCCAACGATTAATGGAACACGGGGATCCATCTCGTAGTCAATGACAACAAAATCCGTCGGGAAGGTGAATTTGTCAACGCCAACAAAGACATCTTTGGCTATCCCCACTGGATAAGCAACCGTACGGTTGGCTAATTCCAAAGTCATTTTGGTGGGGACTAGCTCGGGGAGAGATAATTTCTTCCAAACACTTAAAAGCATTAAGTTTATACTGGCACCTAGATCGGCTAGGGCCATGCAATTCTCTACTCCCAGGAAGTTGCAAGGAATCAAGAAGAGACCCGGATCACCAAGTTTGGTGGGCAATTTCCTTAAGAGAACGGCGGAGCAATTCTCATTAAGTTGGGTCTGAGCAATGTCAAGAAGCTTCTCCTTGTCACTTAGAAGATCTTTAAACATTTTAGAGTATTTGGGCATGTGAGCGAGAGCCTCGGCAAAGGAGATGTTAAAATTCAATTGTTTAAACATTTTTAGAAAGTTTGAACCTTGAATATCATCCTTGCTATTTTGCTTCTCTTTCCTCAACCTTGAAGGATAAGGTATATTGGATGAAGAAGAAGGCTTTTGGGGAATAGGATCACTCACAACCACGGGTGGTAGGGAAATGGGGGTAGAAGGCAAAGGAGGTGGGGAAAGTTGCTCTTTTTCCTTGTTCACAATCACGGGTGGAGGTGTAGGAAGCTCGGGTTCCATATAACCTTTTCCACTACGAGTGGTGATTGCTTTCATCTCCCCTCTTGGATTCGCAACGGTGTTACTCGGAAGAGTACCCGAAGAAGAGGGTTGATTACCTTGGATGAGCGAACCAATCATATCACGAATGTTAAGCGCTTGAGTGCTGAGAGAATCTCTGATGTCGGCACGAATTTCATTGCTTTGTTTTGCCATATCATTCCTTAGCTCGGCTCGAATATCGTTCCCTTGTTTCGCCATTTCGCCCTTCAAGTTGATGACTTGACTCTGAAGATTCGTCACCAGCTCCCGATTAGTCTTCATGAACGTCTCGACGTCTTGATTTAATGCCATCGGTTAATTGAGAGGTGGAGCTTGGTAAGCTTGAGAATTTCCTTGAGTTGGGTATGAGTTTCTTTGGGATTGATATTGATTGCTAGCACGAGGTTGGGATTGGTTGTTTCGGTTATAGCTTTGTTGTTGGTTTTGGTTGGTAGGAGGGAAACCGGGTGGAGCAAGATAGTTCTTGGAACGATAACTTAGCAAGCTACGGTCTCCTTGAGGACGAGCTTGATAGCCTCCCATGGGATAAGTACCGTATGCTGCGTTAACGTTTTCAAAAAAATTGCCTTGGGTAGAAGGACAATCATTGTAAGAATGAGGACCACCACACGTGTCACAAGAAATAGCAACGACTTTAGCTTGTTGAAAGTGGTTTGTGGCCATGGACATGAAATCCTTGTGCATCTCAGCGAGTTGTCGAGAAATTTCAGTGATCTCAGGATTGGAAGTAGTAGAAGAAACATTGACTCTCGAGTTAGATCTTGAGGATGCGGATGAATCCCAATTCTTGTGGTGAGTAGTCATGTTTTCAATCAACTCTCTACACTCCTCCGGTCTCATTTTCATAAAAGTACCACCGGCGGCGGCATTGATCGTGTCACGATCACGAAAAGTGAGACCATTGTAGAAAGTATCAATGAGAGTGACGGGGAGCATGTTGTAATTTGGACAGCGGTCGATCAAATCATTGTATCGTTCCCAAGCATCGAAGAGAGATTCATCATTGTCTTGCATGAATCCACTGATTTGGTTACGAAGGCTTGTGACCATGGATGGGGGGAAGTAGCGCGACAAAAAGCGTTGAGTCATGTCATTCCACGTATGAATAGAATTCTTCGGGAGACGGTCAAACCATTTTTCGGCATGGTGAGAAAGCGAGTGGGGAAAGAGTTGAAGGCGAAGGTCATCCATAGAAACACCGGGGCACTTCATGCTTTGGGTGATGGTAATGAATTTATCGAGGTGTTTGTTGGCATCATCATCCGGAATCCCGCGAAATGGGTTAGTTTGCAATTGTTGGATCATGTGATGCTTCAACGAAAATTCTTGAGCCGTGACGTGCATCGGCGCAATCGGGCCTCCGCGTCCGTTCATGGTGGGTTGGAAAAATTCCTCCATTGTTCGTAAATCAGGTAGGGGGACATTTGTAACACCTCACTTGGATAAGTGGACCGTTATGTGTATTTATGGCGTGTCATCAAAGCATAAGGTAAATGTCCTAAGACATTAACTGACCGTAAAGGAAATACCGGAATCAAACATCGGCAATCCAAACATAAGCCCAAAACATGAAAAGTAAAATACTGAATGAAAGGACTAAACAATGTCCAGATAAGCAGGATAATGTAAGAAATGCATAAAGTAAGAAGTCTGGATAGCTTCCATCCAAATGCACATGCTCTCAGAATCCTAAGAGCGTCCTGGTGTACATGCCGTTAGAACATGAAAGGAACTACGGCTGAGCATAACGCTCAGTGAACGAATATGAAACATGAAAAGGAATTACTGAAATGAAGTAGATGATAAATACTGAAGCTGTAAGACTGATAAGTAAAGTTGCAGCGGAAATCTGTAAATAATCTGTAAAGTCTGATTTATCAATAATGAGCTGAACTGTTATCTGTTAAATCTGTATAACATGCATTTATTGTATTTTAATTGCCAATAGCTTATATAGGTCATGTGCTGTAACAACTGCTGCATGAATACATAGAGGGGTGACCTCGTCATGCTGTAGAGGGGTGACCTCTAAATAACTGTGCTGGGTGGAGGGATCAGCTCCAATGTGAAGGATGTAGAGCACACACCACATTCACCCTGATAACTGTAAACTGATAAGCCTAGGATGCATCCATACGCCCCACTAACAATACTGATAAAATGGCCAAGCTGAGCTGAGTGGGACGATGCAAGATATCACTCTCCTGCATGTGAGTCACGACACCGGTGCCTCTAGTGCCATGGTTACGGTACCTCCGTAACTAGTACATAAACTAATCATGCTTGTATATAATGCTCAGGCAATTTATTTAATTCTTAACATAATTACTGATAAGTTTAAAAACATATACTGGGGAAAACATTTGGCTGAAGATGGGGAATCCTAATCATGCATAGAAAGGAAGTCCTTACTGAAAGGACGGAAATCCGTACCTCGTGTCCAGTGATGAAACAAGAATGAAAGCTGAAAGATCTACTCCGACTTCACGGTTACTACATAAATAACAGATGCGTAATAAGTTGTCTGATTATTGTTTACTGTTACTGATTCTTATCTGTTCTTAACTTGTTTTACATGTTATTGTCTTATTTCATTGCTTCGTGTAAAATTTTGTAATTCTGACTATTTCCATGTATTTCTGATTAGTGTATTTCATGTATTCTTATATCATTATACTGTTGTATTATAATAAGTAACTTTCTAAAAATAGCAGGTTTCCAAAAATAGAAAGTTTTCAAAATAGTAATAAGTTTTTAATAAGTCCAAAATAAGCTAGAACTTATTAAGCATATTTTAATATAATCCGAAATAGTTATGTAATCGAAACACCTCTTGTGGCCTCTCGGTATCTATATTATCAAATAATATATATATCAACACTAAATCCTTTTTTCATCAACGTCATAGTTCTTTACAAATAACTTAGCCATGACAAAAACATTTTATTTAAA
Organism: Glebionis coronaria; assembly: GCA_025667525.1. Classification (NCBI taxonomy): domain Eukaryota; kingdom Viridiplantae; phylum Streptophyta; class Magnoliopsida; order Asterales; family Asteraceae; genus Glebionis; species Glebionis coronaria. Next base: position 46,257,078 of record CM046879.1, on the reverse strand, counting down.
TATTTTAGGACTCTTCTAAAATAATTGGACATAATAGTTAGACAATTAAGGTTCGGTTTTGAAACAATTTGTGTACTCTCCTTTTAGATATTTTGATTAGTTATTTAGTGTAACATCATTCAAACTCTAAGGAATAAAATAGAAAATATGTGAAGATTGGCTATGAAGCACATTATCATCATTTTCCTTATGTGCCGTAACATGTATAATGATACAATGTATTTTGCATTGGGGTTCTAAATTCGATTCTCGAAATCCTCTCGAATTGATCTCAGCTCTAAGTGGAATGATTTGTTCTTGGTTAATAAAAAGGTGTTGGTTTGTTTATCTATTTTAAACTAATAGCAATTAATTAAGTGTCGAAGAGTAAGCTTAAAGCTTTAAACGATTAAAGTAAAGAAACGAGTTTGAAAATAAATGTTTGAAAACTTTAAGATTATAATAGAGAAATAAATGGACATTCAATAAAAACTAACACTTGGAAAACTTTGGAAAACTTTGTAAAAAGTTGGACTTAATTGAAAAGTACTAAAAGAAAGTAAGAACGTAACAAAGCAAAATAGCTTAGATCGGAATAAAGGAAAAAGAACGCACCAATCGGAATATATTCCGATCACTATGATCGGAATGTGAACAAAATGATCACAATCGGAATATGTGAAAAATTGTTGCAATCGGAATAACTGAAAGGAGGCAAATCGGAATGCCACTAACTGACCACAATCGGAATGTTAATCAACCCCTTATCGGAATGCAGCAATCGGAAAGCTTGATCGGAATAACCAAAGGGACAAAATCAGAATAACAAGGGAGACTGATCGGAAAAATTAAAACCCTTATCCGATCTATAGATCGGAAAGAAGGGGTGACCCTTGGTCGGAATGTACGGTCGGAAAAGGGCTTTGCCCTTTCCGAAAATGGTGCAATTTCGAGTAAATAGCCAAGGAAATAAGCTTATGGAATAAGCTAACTCCCAAAACAAACTCGAATCCAACTATAAGCTGATCAAATAAGCACTTAAGAACAACTTATCTAACTTCAAATAATCAAACTTATAAATTGAATCAATAAAGAAATGAACTTTTTATAAAACTTTAAAAAGTAAATAAGATAAATCAACAAATAAGCCAATAAGAACAAGGATCTTAAAGCTTATTAGTGTATAAACTTAAGGAAACATAAAAAGTAATCAACTTTTTAAGCACAAATCATTGATGAACAACACGGATCATACGAGATTTGTACCAAAATTAATGAAAGTAAAAGAAAGAAAGGATGAGATTAAAGATTAAAAGATAAAAACTTGAACTTGATTAATGAAAGATAATACAAAAGTTTTGATCTAGAAAGAGAAAAAGATGAAATCTAGTGAGAGAAAGTTATAAACTTTCTCTCTCTAAAACTAGAGAAATCCAAAACTAAAAACTAACTAAGTATGTGAAAAATTTGTGAGGTAAGGCCTTTATATAGGCGTGTGTATGGTGGTGGGCTTTTTGATTGGGCTCCGATTTGGGATCCTTTTTCTTCTTTCTTCTTTAGTCTTCATACGTCTTAAATAAACGTTTCCGACTTGGATTTGAGAAGTGTCGGTGAATAATTCCAACTCGTCTTATAATCTTTTATTTAATAGATTCGAGTTCTTCGACATATATGAATCTTCCATCTTTGGCTCTATTCTTCGATAAATCTTCAAATAGGCACCATGACTTCAAATCTTTTGCATCTCTTGGACATTAGACTTCGTCTTGAGTCTTTTTCCTCGATAAAACCCGTGCAATCCCATGTTTTCTTCAATATTCATCCGGTTGACTCTGAAAACACAATAAACACAAAAACCACGCATAATTCCAAACAAATGATATTAAATACGTGTTTTGGTCTTGTTTTAGCCAGAATTAAGTGGCAAAAGGATGGGTGTTTTCACACCTATCAAATCCCCTACACTTAACCATTGCCATGCCCTCATGCAATGCTTAGTGACAAAGTACATTTACACTTTCCTCATAATCAATCAACCTTGGCCTTATTAAAATATTACTAAACAAAAATTAAAGTACTAAGTGAAATTAAAACTTTAAAGTAAACAAAAGGATGGAAATAACTTGCAAAGAGATCAAGGACTTACATTAGGGCTTCGGTGCTGCGGAGATTTATCACCCTCAAGTTTCACGTTCCCAAAACTAAGCTTAAAAACGAGATCATTGTTATTATAAGTTAGCAATTCAAACACTTACACACATGGTTTAATTAAATGCTTAAACTCCCTTATTCCTAGGTGTATCTCTTATATTTTATTTTTTTTGTCTTAGAATGATCATGAAGATGCATTTTTGGACTTATTTCGATAGTTATTTAGGCTGAAAGCAAAGTAGGACGATTTGATCAATAGTTAGCTAAAGGACAAAATCTTTTAAAACTGCTTCTCGGGATATCAAAAAGTTCATATCTTGGCATAACTTGGTTCACGATTTGAGACCTTTCTCGGGCCGATATCTGGCATGTACTTCATACTTCATATCTTGAGAGACGTTCTTGAGATAATGGTCTTCTCATCGTAATAGAGTTTCTTCACTTGGAGACTTTTGAGGGGTACTCCAACTTTGTTGACCACGACTTCATGATTATTTCTTCAATCTCTAATTGGGATTTTGAGATACAACGATCCGCCTCCTTTTCGGACTTGGATCTATTTATCCTCATACCTTGTTAGGGTCTTTTCGGATAGATTTCTCCATGATCTTTATGGGAGTTGATTGCTTTTCGTCGTGAGTCTTGATCCTTCATATTGATTTTGGGAATAATGCTTTTCACATCACTTTGGATCTTCAGCAATAAAATGGAATCCTCATGCCTTGTTAGGGCCTTTTCGGACTCGCCAATCTTCACGCCCCGCTTCATAAGTTATGCCTTGGCTATGAACTCTTATCATTACCGAGCAACTTTTAAACGATCTTGGGCTAGAAGCTAAGTAACTTTTCAAATCGTACGACCTTACTTATTGCAGATAAATTATTAGCAAGTGATGGGAGAATAGGCAAATAATTACCCAAGTGAGCTTGTGCAAGAATACCGACTTATAATTGACTCTATCATTTCTCGTCCTCCACAATTTAAAATCTCAAGTAATGAGACTCGTGGACACTTAGCCTAATAAACCAATTAAGGTTTACATGGTTAAGGATACTAGCTAGAATAAACTTGGATAAGTCTATTCGAGTTGAGTCAAAATAAACACAACGGGCCTAATATGTCAAAGACTTCTAAACTAGCTACACCACTTTATTAATATTTTTGACTTTATTGCGGGATATATACATATGAAAGCAAAAATAAAAAATTTAAAAATTACGACTAAATGGCCAAAGTTAATAAAAAATTTGAAAAATGTTGAAAAAGATGATTTTCCGGTTAAATGAAGGCATTTTCATGGAAAAGTCCACTTAAAACTTCGATAGAAGTCCCCCCTACACTTAAGATAAACATTGTCCTCAATGTTTAAGCATGTGGGAAAATTCTCCCCTACACTTATGACATTGTGCACGTTGGTTAACTCAAGTTAAGGAAGAGACGACTAAAGTGATCAATTTCAAATGTGAGTATGAAGAAAATTGAATCACGATAGTTGAGACATAGAACCGGGATTTCGGATAACACGGGAGCACGATTCTTCAAAGGTTCCAAGAGTGAATTCATCCCTGTAATCACATCACCACACAAAAAGAAACACCTATACAGGTCCCCCTACACTTAGGAGGTTAAAACATAAAAGGATAGATACTCGGGCTGCCTCCCGAGGAGCGCTTGTTTTTTATAACTGAGTCACGAGCCTGACTCGACCCAAAATTAGTTCATGGGGAACGTGGTGAGGGATGGAATCATCTCCTGAGAGATGTCCTCACCAAAGTACAACTTCAGACGCTGGCCATTCACCTTGAAATTGGGACCATTTGGCTGAGAAAGCTTAATGGTCCCATATGGAAAGACTTTGGCGACGGTGAATGGACCAGACCAGCGGCTCTTCAACTTGCCAGAGAAGATCTTCAACCGAGAGTTAAAAAGTAAGACATGATCACCAACGTGGAACTCTCGGTTCTTGATTTTTGCGTCATGAAGGATCTTCGTCTTCTCTTTGTAGATCAGCGAGTTCTCATAAGCTTCATTCCTCAGTTCGTTGAGCTCATTGAGTTGAATCTTGCGATGATCACCGGCTTTGTTGATGTCGAAGTTAGCCCACTTTAAGGCCCAGTGCGCCTTATGCTCCAGCTCGATGGGAAGGTGGCATGCTTTCCCGTACACAAGACGATAAGGTGTACAACCGATCGGGGTCTTGTAAGCAGTACGGAAAGCCCACAGAGCAACGTCTAACTTATCGGCCCACGAGGCGCGATGCTCTCCCACAGTACGCTCCAAAATTCGCTTCAATCCACGGTTGGATATCTCGGCTTGCCCATTGGTTTGGGGATGATAGGCGGTGGAAAGACGGTGATTGACACCATACTTAGCCATGACTCTTGCAAATTGATCGTTGCAAAAATGAGTCCCGCTGTCACTAATAATAGCACGAGGAACGCCGAATCGAGCGAACAGCGATTTCAAAAAGTTACAAACCACCCTTGCGTCATTAGTAGGTAAAGCTTTGGCTTCAACCCACTTTGAAACGTAGTCAACGGCTACAAGGATGTATTTGTTTCCTTTAGAGGAAGGGAATGGCCCCATAAAGTCGATACCCCAAACATCGAAGATTTCACACTCTTGAATGAAATTCTGAGGCATCTCGTCTTTATGTGTGATCTTGCCTTGTTTTTGGCAAGCATCACATCGTTTAACCATATCGTGAGCGTCACGATAGATGGTGGGCCAATAAAATCCCGAATCAAACACTTTTTTGGCGTTGTAGTTGGGACCAAAGTGACCACCAGTGGGTCCTTTGTGGCAAGCATCAAGGATTTCTAAGGCTGCCGGTCCATCAAAACATCAGCGAATAATCAAGTCAGCACATTGTTTGAAAAGATACGGGTCATCCCAGAAGTAAGTATTTATGTCTTTGAAGAACTTCTTCTTTTGCTGGGATGTTAACCCGTCAACGAGGATTCCACCCGCTAAGTAGTTTGCAATGTCTGCAAACCACGGGGTTTCGTCAGCAGTCGAGTTGATAGACATTAAGGTCTCCAAGGGAAAAGAATCATTGATTTCTTTGTTCGGATGATCCCCTTGGTAAGGATCCTCAAGTCTACTGAGATGATCCGCGGCTAGGTTTTCAGCTCCTTTTTTATCGCGAATTTCGATTTTAAATTCTTAGAGTAGCAAAACCCAGCGAAGAAGTCTTGGTTTGGAATCTTGCTTTGTCAACAAGTACTTCAACGCGGAATGATCGGTGTAAACGATTGTTGTGGAAAGGACAAGATAGGGGCGGAACTTTTCAAAAGCATAGACAACAGCTAAAAGCTCTTTTTCTGTTGTCGTATAATGCAATTGGGCCCCAGTCATTGTCTTGCTAGCGTAATGGATCGGTTGGAAATGTTTGTTCACTCTTTGTCCCAGAACCGCTCCAATAGCATAGTCACTAGCATCGCACATCAACTCAAAGGGAAGCTCCCAATTAGGGGTAATCAAGACGGGTGCCTTAGTAAGCTTATCCTTAAGCAAGTTGAAGGCTTCAATACACTCGTTGGAAAAGATAAAAGGAGTATCTTTTTCCAAGAGGTGGGTCATCGGGCGAGCGATTTGAGAAAAATCTTTGATGAAGCGACGGTAGAAGCCCGCATGACCCAGAAAACTTCTCACGCCCTTCACGGTTGAAGGTGGAGGAAACTTTGCGATAACATCGACTTTAGCACGGTCTACTTCAAGACCGGCTTTGGAAATTTTATGTCCCAGCACGATGCCTTCTTTTACCATAAAATGGCATTTTTCCCAATTCAGAACTAGGCGAGTGTCTTCGCACCGCTTGAGCATACGTTCCAAATTGGCAAGGCAAGAAGAGAAAGAATCCCCGAAGACCGAGAAATCATCCATGAAGACTTCCATGGTTTGTTCAACCATGTCATGGAAGATAGCTAACATGCACCTTTGGAAAGTCCCGGGCGCATTACATAAGCCAAAAGGCATTCTTTTGTAAGCAAATGTGCCATAGGGACAAGTGAATGTCGTCTTCTCTTAATCTTGGGGATCGATGGGTATTTGAAAATAACCCGAGAAACCATCAAGAAAGCAGTAATATTCATTACCCGCTAAACGTTCAAGCATTTGGTCCATAAAAGGTAGAGGGAAATGATCCTTTCTCGTGGCATCATTGAGTTTGCGGTAGTCTATACAAACTCTCCACCCAGTAACGAGACGAGTGGAAATCAACTCGTTGTGTTCGTTGGGAACAACGGTTTTTCCGCCCTTCTTGGGCACACAATGGATTGGACTAACCCAGGGTGAATCCGAAATAGGGTAAATCATACCCGCATCAAGAAGTTTGATAACTTCTGTTTTGATGACTTCATGGATTTTTGGATTTACCCTTCGTTGGCTTTGAATAGTGGGCTTAAAGTCATCCTCCATGAGAATTTTGTGTGTGCAGAAGTGAGGATCAATTCCGCGAATATCGGAAATCTTCCAAGCAATAGCCTTCTTGTGATTCTTCAACACGGTGATAAGTCGGGCTTTTTCTTCAGCCTTTAGGTCCTTAGCAATGATGACTGGCGACTTCTTCTCTTCTTCGAGGAATACATACTCGAGATGGGGCGGCAGCTCCTTAAGTTCTAAATCCGGAGACTTTTCGACGGGAGGCGTATTCAAAGTCGCAGTATCGATAGCAATAACCGTGGGAGATGGAGGAGAAGGATTGTCTTCGTTGAGAAGGTTGTCAAAGAAATGCATGTCTTCGTCCCCATCGATAGGAGAATCATCAGTAGCTAAATTCGCATCTCCCATGGTATCTTCAAGATTGTTCCAAAATAAATCACTATCTCCAAATAGAGACAATGATGAATCAATAGAGGAAACGGTCTCAACATTGGGAAGAGAGGTAGGAATACTTTTGCAAGCATCATTAAAGTGTTCTTCACAAGCCTCATCAAGAACGTCAATACAATTAACACTCTCATATGAATAAGGCTGTTTAGACAACTTTCCCATGTTGAAGACTACTTTATCGTCACCCACTCTCATGATAAGCTCACCGGCTTCAACATCGATGAGAGTGCGACCGGTCCTCAAGAATAGACGACCAACAATTAGTGGCACACGGGGGTCCATCTCGTAGTCGACGACAACAAAATCAGCAGGAAAGGTGAATTTGTCGACTCCTACAATGACGTCTTCGGCTATCCCCACTGGATAAGCAACCGTATGGTTAGCTAATTCCAAAGTCATTTTGGTGGGGACTAGCTCTGGGAGAGATAATTGCTTCCAAACACTTAGAGGCATGAGATTAATACTGGCACCTAGATCGGCTAGGGCCATGCAATTCTCTACTCCCGGGAAATTGCAAGGGATAAGAAAACGACCCGGATCACCAAGCTTGGTTGGCAATTTCCTTATGAGTACTGCTCTGCAATTCTCATTAAGTTGGGTGTTGGCAATATCGAGGAGCTTTTCCTTATCGCTCAGAAGATCTTTAAACATTTTTGCGTATTTAGGCATGTGAGCGAGAGCCTCAGCGAAGGAGATATTGAAATTCAGTTGTTTAAACATTTTAAGAAAGTTCGAAACCTGAATATCGTCCTTGCTTTTGAGCTTCTCTTTCCTCAACCTAGATGGATAAGGTATATTGGAAGAAGAGGAAGGCTTTGGAAGAATAGGATCACTCACATCCTCTGGTGGAGGAGGGGTAGAAGGAAGAGGTGGAGAAATTGGGGAAGGAGAAGGATGAGGAATAGGAGCAGGCGACTCGTTCTCCTTAGTCACAACCACCGGTGGAGGTATAGGAAGCTCGGGTTCCTTGGTACCTTTGCCACTTCGAGTGGTGATTGCTTTCATTTCCCCTCTTGGATTCGCAACGGTGTTACTCGGAAGAGTACCCGAAGAAGAGGGTTGATTACCGTTGAAGAAACTAGCCATCATGTTTCGTAAGTCATTCGTTTGACTATCCATAGTATTTCTCATGTCGGCTCTCAAATCGTTCCCTTGCTTGACCAAGTCTGCTTTCAAGTTACGCACTTCCTGTTGGAGATTTTCCACGATCACATCATTGGTCCTCATGTAGGTTGCAACCTCTTGGTGTAATGCGGGGGTTTGGCTTGGAGGAGCATTGTATGCGGGTGGTTGATAAGCAGGTTGTTGGTAAACTTGGTTGTTACGTTGAGGTGGTTGTTGCTGCTTGTGAGGAGGGATGTATGGTGTACGAGGTTGTTGTTGTTGTTGAGGAGGGCGGTTGAGGTTTTGTTGTTTGTTTGGGTTGGTTGGAGGAAAACCAGGTGGTGAAAGATAGTTGTTGCTGCGGTAGCTAAGTAAATTACGGTCACCTTGAGGTCTAGCTTGATAAGCAGGTTGAGGATAGGTGCCATATGCCGCATTCACATTCTCAGCAGGGTAGTCTTGGGTGGCAGTACAAGTTGTGTAAGAGTGAGGACCACCGCATATCTCACAAGGTTGGCTGACAGCGTTAACTTGAACGTTTTTAGCGTTGTTGCTGTTGTTGTTGCTGACGGTGTGGGTAACAAGCGATTCAAGAAGCACAGTGATTTTGTCCAATCGCTTGTCGCTGTCACTAGTGCTAGCACTAGCGACATTGGTCCTAACACTCTTGGTTTGCACACGAGATTTATTCTCAATGATGTCCCAAGCAGCATTGGAACTCTTAGCCAATAGATTACCCCCCGAGGCACTGTTTAGTGAATCTTGGTCACTCATGCTTAAACCATTGTAAAAAGTATTAATTTGATGTACTTTGGTAAAACCATGTTGTGGGCATTTCTTAAAAGATATTTAAAACGATCCCAAGATTCACTGAACGACACATCGTACTTTTGTTCAAAATTTATGATTTCATTCCACAAAGCGGTAGTACGAGAGGGTGGAAAAAAGTAATTGATGAACTTTGTTTCCAAATCCGTCCACGAGAGAATACTCTGTGGCGGTTCCTTAGCAAGCCAATGCCGGGCTTGTCCCTCTAAAGAAAAGGGAAAAAGTTGTAACCTTATAACCTCTTGTGGAACACCATTGAACTTGACCGTGTTGGTGAGTTGCAAGAATCTCTTTATGTGGTCGTGTGGGTCATCAATGGTACGTCCCAAGAATGGTTGAGCGGAGACCATCTGGATAAAGCCTGACTTGAGCTCAAAGTTGTTGGCGGCAATTGGAGGTATGACAATTGGATCCGTGTTGCCATCGACATGAGCTTGCAGCAATTCAATCATCGGGCGATTATCCGGAAGGGGCTCATTGTTGTTGTTATTGTTCATGTTGTTGAAAGGCGGGTTGTTGTTGTTATTATTGTTGTTCGGAGGTGGTATGTTATTGTTGTTTTCTACACCAGCCATGTCTAAGTTATCGAGAGGCTCGGGCTCTTGATAAGACGTGGATCGAGTGCGCATACACCTGCAAAAGAACGAACAAAGAAAAACAAGGCAAAAATATTTTTGGTTTTTATGTTTTTTAATTTTTTTTTTGTATTTTTGAAAATTTTATATTTTTAGGATTTTTTTTTTTGAAAATTTTTATGAAAAATTAACGTTCACGGGGAACGGATCCCAAAATCCAAGTTCTCACAAAAAACTTTTGATCTTAACGAGAAGAGCCGGCATCGGCGCCATTTGATACAATGTATTTTGCATTGGGGTTCTAAATTCGATTCTCGAAATCCTCTCGAATTGATCTCAGCTCTAAGTGGAATGATTTGTTCTTGGTTAATAAAAAGGTGTTGGTTTGTTTATCTATTTTAAACTAATAGCAATTAATTAAGTGTCGAAGAGTAAGCTTAAAGCTTTAAACGATTAAAGTAAAGAAACGAGTTTGAAAATAAATGTTTGAAAACTTTAAGATTATAATAGAGAAATAAATGGACATTCAATAAAAACTAACACTTGGAAAACTTTGGAAAACTTTGTAAAAATATGGACTTAATTGAAAAGTACTAAAAGAAAGTAAAAACGTAACAAAGCAAAATAGCTTAGATCGGAATAAAGGAAAAAGAACGCACCAATCGGAATATATTCCGATCACTATGATCGGAATGTGAACAAAATGAGCACAATCGGAATATGTGAAAAATTGTTGCAATCGGAATAACTGAAAGGAGGCAAATCGGAATGCCACTAACTGACCACAATCGGAATGTTAATCAACCCCTTATCGGAATGCAGCAATCGGAAAGCTTGATCGGAATAATCAAAGGGACCAAATCGGAATAACAAGGGAGACTGATCGGAAAAATTAAAACCCTTATCCGATCTATAGATCGGAAAGAAGGGGTGACCCTTGGTCGGAATGTACGGTCGGAAAAGGGCTTTGCCCTTTCCGAAAATGGTGCAATTTCGAGTAAATAGCCAAGGAAATAAGCTTATGGAATAAGCTAACTCCCAAAACAAACTCGAATCCAACTATAAGCTGATCAAATAAGCACTTAAGAACAACTTATCTAACTTCAAATAATCAAACTTATAAATAGAATCAATAAAGAAATGAACTTTTTATAAAACCTAAAAAAGTAAATAAGATAAATCAACAAATAAGCCAATAAGAACAAGGATCTTAAAGCTTATTAGTGTATAAACTTAAGGAAACATAAAAAGTAATCAACTTTTTAAGCACAAATCATTGATGAACAACACGGATCATACGAGATTTGTACCAAAATTAATGAAAGTAAAAGAAAGGAAGGATGAGATTAAAGATTAAAAGATAAAAACTTGAACTTGATTAATGAAAGATAATACAAAAGTTTTGATCTAGAAAGAGAAAAAGATAAAATCTAGTGAGAGAAAGTTCTAAACTTTCTCTCTCTAAAACTAGAGAAATCCAAAACTAAAAACTAACTAAGTATGTGAAAATTTGTGAGGTAAGGCCTTTATATAGGCGTGTGTATGGTGGTGGGCTTTTTGATTGGGCTCCGATTTGGGCTCCTTTTTCTTCTTTCTTCTTTAGTCTTCATGCGTCTTAAATAAACGTTTCCGACTTGGATTTGAGAAGTGTCGGTGAATAATTCCAACTCGTCTTATAATCTTTTATTTAATAGATTCGAGTTCTTCGACATATATGAATCTTCCATCTTTGGCTCTATTCTTCGATAAATCTTCAAATAGGCACCATGACTTCAAATCTTTTGCATCTCTTGGACAATAGACTTCGTCTTGAGTCTTTTTCCTCGATAAAACCCGTGCAATCCCATGTTTTCTTCAATATTCATCCGGTTGACTCTGAAAACACAATAAACACAAAAACCACGCATAATTCCTAACAAATGATATTAAATACGTGTTTTGGTCTTGTTTTAGCCAGAATTAAGTGGCAAAAGGATGGGTGTTTTCACACCTATCATATACTAAGCCGAAAATCGAACCATACGCGAATTCTTTTATGACCCTGTTACTCCATTTTAAAATCCTTAACGATGGTCTGCGTTTGATAGCTATAGAAATATATTATGGTTTAATATTTACCTCCATGCGAAACCAGGACGGACCCAACCGAGCTCGCACTCGACTCAAACGTCATCCCTGCCGTAAAACAGTATGTGTTATATGAACACGAACGTAGGCTCTAAACTTGACTGATATGGTTACCGACACAAACAAAATTACGAACGCCAAGTCGAACAGGAGGACGAAGACCCGAATCATATCAAACACGTACTTAAGCCGAGATTGATGATCGTAATCTTCCTACCTCCTCGTTAGTGGATTATAGATTTTGGATTACAAAAAGGTGTATAATCACTATGGATATTTTTTGTTCTAAATTGGTGTTTTTGTCAGCCTACATAACTGCCGCCACTATGATGTGCAATATTTTAGGGTTATAAGTTTGTTTTAGTGAATGAGAAAATTGTTTGAGCAGTTATGTTTAAATGCACACTGTGAGACAATAACGACAGAATAAAAGGAAACGTGGTTATTGTATATGACCCAATCAATTTGTTATTATTCTAGTTTCAACCGTTTCTAAAATTAGCTTATTATTTAACATAAAGTCAATTTTAATTATTTTGTGTCATAACTTGAGTTCTCATGTATTCGTATATTCGTGAGTTTTTAATTTCGTGTTATATCTTGTCATGTCGTATTTAATATACGTATTTACTTGTCGTGATAAAATTTTAAATTCATGGTATTTTTATGCGGGTATTACAATTCTTCCCCTCTAAAAAAAATAATTCGTCCTCGAATTAAGGATGCGATAATACTGCGGTTTTACAATTCTTCCCTTCTAAAAAGGAAACTTCGTCCTTGAATTAAGGTAATATGTTGCTGAAGTTATGAGAACTGAAAGGACACCTAAGCTGAAATGACATGTAAGCTGAAAGGATAATTCGTCTTTTAATTAAGACATGATGCTACTGAAAGGTATAAACATGACATGACTGAAGTGAACATGTAACATGACATGGCTAAAGAGGACATGGAACGTAACATGACTGAAAGAACTTACCTGGATTTATTGAAGGAAAAGGATGAGAGGTCCGGATGGACTCCTCCGTTTCGAGTAGCTTCCCGCTCGAAACGATTCCTTCAAGGGTCTAAACATGATGAAAAATATTGGTCCTGATGACTCTGTCCTGACAATGCTGAATAGTTTCTGGTTCTATACTTAAGATGGATTTTCTGAATTTGATAGCATGAATAAGCCATAGCATGAAAAGGTACGTATAATTATTCTGAAGAGATAACAATTATATATCTGGGCAGGCTGCTGAAAATATATAGGGACGAACTACGTGAACAATTGTGAACGTGCTACGAGAGCAATCGTGAACGTGTTTCATGATTATATAAGAAACGCTGAGCATGGAATATATCATGAATGAAATATGTGGAACATATTGTGAACAATGATACTAGATATATCATGAACGTATGCTGACTGAGGAAGGAATGCCAAATGATATGGCCTGAGATGTGAAACGTCTGCCTGGGTATGGAAAATATGTGCTAAACTTGAGTCTGGTTTCTCAAGATTTCTGTAACCGTATTCGGTAACAACTGTGAAACGTGTATCGCGAGATGGAACATGAACTTGAACGTGAACAATGTTATGAACGCTAACGTGAGCTTAAATCATGAGATATCACAAAACATGAACTAAAACAGCATCATACTGCGAATGAGACGTAAACGTGAATGTGAACGTACACGTGAATGTGAACAATGCCGTGAGCGTTATTCGCGAACGCTAAATTTCTATCTGACAAGATTGTTGATGGGATTCCTTGGAATCATACGATCTATTGTTGAATTTCCTACAGATTTGTTACTGCATAACTATTTCGGATAAAAGAAGACGTGTAGGCTGGATAACTGGTTAACAACGACTTAGATAGCATCATGTTTCATCTGAGTCTGTGATAATTGCCAATAACCTCCATAGAATCTTATCTCATTTCTGTTCAAAAATTTCTAAAGATTTTAATAGCTCATTTGCATATCGATGTTCTATCTTAAACCTATTGGCATGTCAGCATCTAGATATGAACATAGCTGCATCAATGTGTTATACTGCTTCTATCAGAATTTTGTCTGTGATTATGGTACATTCTGGTGGAATTTGGATGATTAAGTATGTAAGAATTTTGAGTCCCGGTAAATTAGATTTCCCCTAACGTAGGATCTGATGGAATTCAAAATTTTAGTGTAGATCATCTCCTTTATGCGTAATGTAGATTTGTAAATCTATGCTTATGTTTTTAGAGAGAGAAAGAGATAGAGAAATGGTGGATTTCACACTTTAGAGAGAGAAACTAAGAAAGAACTATGTGTAAAATAATGAAACCACACCCTCTCCATCAAAGGAGAGGGTTTATATACCCAAGCCTTGTAATGGGCTTGGGCTTACACTTTTGGGCCGGCCTACACATGTTGTAGGCTAGGCTTGGACTTGTTTGATAAGTAAAGAAGATTAACTAAACTACGAGCTATATCATGGACTATTGTTGGAGTGACCGATCCTTCTAATACGAAAAACGTATTTCCAACAATCTCCCCCTAAGGGAGGTCACTCCAAACAAGGGCGTTACCCAAGTTAAAATAATAAAATAAACCTAGCATACTATGCTTGTCTTGAGCTCGTAGTCTTTGTCTTTCTTTTTCTTTTTCTTTTCTGGTGATCATGCTGATGTGATCTTTGATATCAATCTTGAGCATTAATCTCTTGCCTTGATCTCGTGCATCCTTCACTTGTGATCTTTGCCTCTTTGTGACCTCACGTCCCACATACTTATGCCTTAGTAATTATTGAAAGCTTCAGAGTTCGATACAGCGGAAGACTTAACTTTTAGGCTTTCTTGAATTAGATGAGGTATTAAGTGCATAAAGTATAAGCATGCGGGGACGACTTCTTCTCGGATTCCGCAACGCCACCGTCTTCAAATGCCGCAACATAAGTAGACATGAACGAAATGGCTTTGAACATTTCATTCTAAATCGGTAGCAATTTACCTCCGGTCGGTGAAGACCGTTGGACGATATTAGATATCGTACCCGTGACGGATAGTTTCAATTAAGTAACTTCCTGACAGGATTTCGCGGGTAAACCCGTTCTCTTTATTCGACCATCCAAAGCTGACTGCGAACATAAAGAGTGAATCATTTGGATAAAGATATCCGCATGATTTGAAGCCGTCAATTCATGTTCCTGGAACAAGTGAAATTCAATTAAGAACCGCACCATCGTTGCTTTCCAGTTGTCACGAGCTTGATTCGTATAGAATCTTGCAAGTTACCAACCAAGTGCTGTTTGAGGTTAACACTAGAAGGATTTCCACTCATCACTGTGAAAACTAAGGTATCACTCTGAGTGTTCTGGCAAGATCACTAAGATATTGCGTAGAGGCCTGGAACGTGTTTAAATTCAGTTAAGAATTAAACGGCTGTTGCTTTCCAGTTATCACAAGTTTGATTCATAAAGAATCGCACAAGTCACCTACCATGAGCTTTTTGATGTTTGCTCAAGAAGGATTTCCATCTTCATTGTAAATACTTTCGTATTACTCGGATGTTCAGGCAAGATCATGAAGATTTTGCGTAGGACTCTTTAAGTCTTTCTTACTTTTCACAGTGTGTGAAGAAGCAAGGAAATATGAAAGTGTGTCCTAGTGAGATATTTGATGATCTCAAATGGCTCTAGACTCGATCGTGCACTTTGGATTTTAGTGATCGGAGGCTGGAGAGGAGTGCCACCTTTTCAATACCAATTTATTCGGAGTGAATAAATCAATAGATAACGTGTTGTCTCCGTGTGATTAAAACAAATACCTTTTGAGAGATATCTGAGTTAGCTGGGATGGGTTGTGCATTGCATCACTGGGTCCATGATGTCTGTCTTCAATATCGAGAATCATTAAAAATGATCTCAATAGCATATGTATTGACCCGGTTTCTGCCTAAAGTTGTAAGGAGGGCTTCTTTCTTTACACCCTTTATCTTTACAATTCTTTTTCATTCTTCAACCCCTTCAATGCTTACCAATACGTCATAACTAGCACCTTGTTGTGATTGTTCCAGTGCTAACTTAAGTACTTGGTCGGCATTCAGCTACGTTCACAATCTTTCTCCATCTTTCCTAAGGACTACTATTTCTAGCTATGGAATGTCCTTGGGAAGATTCCTCCGGTTCTGGAAGAATCATAGGACTTAACCTATCCTACCATCCTTATGTCACCACAATCTTCATCGTCGTGAATTAAATGAGGTTTGGGTAAGTATATGTCACCATGAAAATCCATTTTGATATAGCAAATCCATTTTTCTCCCCCTTAACATATGCCACGATATTCGAAAACATTTCGCACATGTCGGGATGAGCCAACACTTTAAGTCAAACCATTTGTGATAATATCCCATATTAAAAATATTAACCCAATCGATGTTTTTAATATCAATTGATTTAATGAAGTTTTAACAAAGGTTTTGGGAAGAAAAATGCGAGTCCGTTTTATCTTCATGATACCAAATGTATGAGATATGATATCGATTTGTAGCATGATCACATATTCACCATATTAGAAAAAAATTGACAAGGTTGGACCTGATAGATGAGAACATCATATGATAAGATCAAATGGTTCTTGTCAGCATATGTTGGTCGCCTCGTCACGTCTGAAGTCATCTCTTGACACCACATGTACGATTGGTATTGTTGTCTTGACACCAACTTGTGAACTTGGCATGTTCGGCATCAAAGATTCTGAATGCTTGACAATTGCTCCCCCTCAATTGTTGACCCGTATTCTATTGAAAGAGCTGTAGTCGTCGGTTGAGTAGTCGCATCGTCGAGTATGTAGATACCAATTGTAGATAACATGGTTGTAGAGATGATAGCTTCATAAAAACAAGACTTCTCTTGTATTAACAAATAAATGCACTGAGACGTACATAGATTTGTGTTAGACCAAGTTATAAAATAAACTTGATCCCTTACAAGGTTCTAAAGTAAACCTTGCCCGAGAAAATTAATTCCCGTTGTGAGCCAAAGTTTTCATAAGAAATACTTGACTTTAATATGAAAACCGGGTTGCAGTCTGAAATAACTACAAGCCATTTAGGCATGTTTTATGAAATATTTACAACTTTTGTACGAACTCTATTTATGGCGCCGTGTCGATATTAATCAACATTTCTAAGGCCGTAAATATTATCGTACCAAAAGACACGCCTTTGAAAAATAAAGTGAAAATATTTTTGGATTTTTCTAGAATTTTTCAATTTTTATGGTTTTTATATGGTTTTATATTTTTGTATTTTGTTTTTGTGGATAAAAATATAAACAATATATACAGATGATCACCAAGGATACGGAGAATAGTTTTACCACCACTATTCTTTCGCTTCATCTGCTAGTTCCTTAAGAGTCTCAGGCGAGAAGGTTCTCATTCCTAGCTTGTCGGCCAAAAATTCAATTCGAGCGCGATCTAAAGCCTTCGTGAAAATATCCGCCAATTGATACTCAGATCGGACAAAGTAAAGCTCGATTACTCCATTTTCTACTTGCTCCTTGATGAAATGGTAGCGAATGTCAATATGCTTCGACCGGGAGAATTGAACGTTGTTGCAGCATAAGGCAATTGCACTCTTGTTGTCACAGTACATCGGAATTTTGTTGAATCCTAGACCATAGTCGGTTAATTGCGATCTCATCCAAAGAATTTGAGCACAGCAACCGGACATAGCTATGTATTCTGCTTCCGTACTTGAAATTGCAGCGCTTTTCTGCCTTTTTGATGCCCAACTGATTAGTCGATCTCCTAGTAGTTGCAAAGTTCCACTCGTGCTACGCCTTGTATCTTGACAACCCGCGTGATCCGCATCTGCATATGCCATTAGTGCAATAGAAGAGTCCTTCGAATACCAAAGTCCCCGATTAATGGTTCCTTTAAGATATCGAAAGATCCTTTTAACAGTAGCTAAGTGTAACTCAGTAGGCCTAGTTTGATACCTGGCACACATACATATAGCAAACTGAAGATCAGGTCGACTGGCTGTGATATACAGAAGAGTACCGATCAGTCCACGATAAAGTGTCGGATCAACGGCAACTCCATGTGGATCTGCATCACCATTGGAGTGTCCACGGGGTTGCAAGATTCCATCTTATATTTCTTAAGCGATTCAAGGGCATATTTGGATTGATTAATAAAGATGCCTCTGGGACTCTGAGATATCTGAAGACCTAAGAAGAATGATACCTTGCCCATCATTGACATCTTAAACTTGGAAGACATGAGTGTCCCAAACTCGTCGGATAAGGTTTGGGTCGTGGCTGCAAATATAATATCATCAACATATATTTGTACCATAATCATATCTTTACCTCGTTTCTGAATGAACAGCGTAGGATCCACCTTGCCTTTTGCGAAGCCTTGTGTAATGAGGAATTGTGACAAAAGATCGTACCATGCGCGAGGAGCTTGCTTCAACCCATAGAGAGCCTTCTTAAGCTTGTACACATGATTAGGATAATGAGGATTCACAAAACCATCCGGTTGTTGAACATAGACCTCTTCCTTGAGTTCACCATTAAGAAATGCCGTCTTCACATCCAACACGTAAGCTTAGTCATTGAAAGCTAATCGTGAGAACTGTCATCAATTTCTGCGGTAATGGTCAACTGAATTCTAGAAAACTTTGTATTTCAGTCATAGACGTCGGTCTTGACCACCTAGTGATGGCCTTCACCTTCGTAGGTTTTCCAAAATTTATTTCTGCTGAACTAGGGTGGCTTAGAGCTGCCACCTTTTTCAACTGGAATTCACATCTGGGAAGGTGCTTATATAATTTTCTCCTATTGGAGATACAATACAACTATGAGAAGATGATTCTCTTGTACTTCTCTAGAATTTTAGCAGAACAAGATCTTATCGATGATTATACTGACGATTTTGTCTGAGAAGTCATAAAAAATTTATTCGTAAATTTCATACTATAGTTGGCGTATAAGGGAGCTCAGAGGCAAATTTAAAATTTTGTTGAGTTACTATAATATGTGCAACACCAGTCTGGATAACATCATGTTCATTCTCTCACCACTGCTGGTGGCATGATCGCGAATTGTTCTGGAAAATATTTAAGACATCGTAGCAGGTCAGGTAACTTCCTATTCGTGGAATGAGTATCGTTTTATGAATGGCGATCTCGTAATTTTTGGTGATCGATACATGATCTCATGGTACCGGCCTTCTTTCTGATAGACAGAAACGATACACCTGTTGGTGGTGCGTTAGGGCGAATAAAGCCTCGTTCCGGTAATTCTTGCAGCAATTGCTGCAACTCTTTTAACTTAGCTGAAGCCCTGTGATCAAGAGTTCTGAACACAGGTTCTGTTCTTGAGACTAGCTCGGTGTTAAACTCTTGCTCGTGGTTAGGAAGAAATTTCTTGAAAAACTTTCGAGATTACGTCTGGGAGCTCTGGAGTAATCTGCTGGTCATGAGTTTAAGAAATTTCAGATGTGAATTTATAACTGGTGGCTGGAGAATCTTCGTAGCTATGGACTGATAAGTCACACGCTTGTAAGGCAGAACAACTTGTACTGATTTTTCGGGCAGAAAATATAATGAATATATTCGTTATTTAGTAAGATGGATCTCATCGTTAACTGAAAAGAAACCTTAATAAGTATAGGTGATTCCGTGGAGTTCTTTCGGCTGGGAGGTAGGTAAATATCTGATTTACATAAAGCTGACATAGGAATACGTGGAGTAACGTGGCGACTTCCACCGAGTGGGTTCGTTTGTAACCTTACAGAATGAATATCGTGTGTTTAATCTGAATAATAGTCTAGTGGTGGTAACTGAATTTTAATGGTCTAATTTATGTGTGGCATAACAGAACGGGTATACCCCCTTGGGGTACCCTGAATTTCTGGTAACTGCTAGGGTTGGTGGACCGGTTAAACTGCTGACCTCTGTATTTCTGGTCACTTTCATTTCAGAGTTTCGATGGTTACTGACTGATTAATTATAAGCACGGTGGTTGTCACTACTGCTTTGTCTGTCAATTTATGACGATCATTATCATGACCCTGATTCATGTAACTATTCTGCTGAGTGGCCGGCTGAGTTCCGGTTCCCACTCTTTGAATATACGGTTAGCTGAGTGGAGTGTGACATCTAACTGAGAAGGTAAAAGTATGTAATGGAATGGTAGTGTCTGATGGTTGAAATTTTGTCTTGACATAAAGTTCAAATTTATAGTTTTCGTCCTTGCGCTGCGGTGTCTTTATAGTATAACAGCATCAACATCAGCATCTTGAGAAATCTCCAAAGTATCGACAGCATCAGCAATTTTGAGGTCTTCAAAGTGTTCGCAGCATCAGCATCTGGTAAAATCTTCAACTCACGAGCAACATTAGCACCTGGTAAAATATCGACAAGTGGAAACGCCCGAGATGATTGAGGATCGATTAGCAATATCCATGGAGTAGGGTACCTGGTGTACACCTGGACTACTGTACATGAAGTACAAAATGAATATTGCACATGAAGCATATCGAGACATTGTACGTGGAGTACACATGTATCACTGTACAAGGGGTATAACTGAGGCACTATACAGAGGGTCCATATAGACTACTGCTCATGGCACTGGTGGGAATTTTATTGGATGGTCAATACTGGTGTCGCTTGTCTGACGTGATCTAGGAAATAAGTTGATTTAAACGGTAATAAATTGGTCTGAAATAAGTAACATGATAGCCTGTAATTCATGCGTCAACTTACTGCTAGTTATATCAAGACTGCAAGTATGATATAATCGAAGTCCCAACAGTGGTCAGGATGAAGCATGATTAATGAAGGCCAATCATGATTTATCATGAAAATGGGTTTTACTGAAATTCTTGTGTATGAGAACATCATTACTTTGCTGAAAACATAATCCTCGTAAGGAGACATGAACTGAATCAAACCTGAAGACGACATCAACGTGAGGATATAAAAATTTGACTGTTACTAGAACATAAAAGAAAATCAACTGAGGTTTAACATCAACTCGTGTGGATGGCTATGGTTCAATCCACATAATTCAAAAGAGAAAACACGTGACTAAGTATGGGCGATTCTGGTTTGATCCATACTTGTCAAAAAATTTCTGAGAACCGTCATGTATAAAAATTTATAATCTGGAACTAAATATGGTTGACTGTAGTCCAAGCCATACTTGTCAGGTTTATGAAATGTCCTGATATGACAAAGGTGAACGACTGTGGATCGGTTCACATAACATCATTCGACTGAATAACATGAAAATTTGATCTGAATAGTGGTGAACGTTTATGGCGGGTTCACCAAGTAATATTTGACTGAAAACATGAATCTGTCATGAGTAAGGGTAAACGCCTATGGGTCGGCTTACCAATACAAAATTCATAGAAAAACACATGCGACTAAATATGGCCAGTCCTGTACTAACCTTTTACTTAGTCAAAAACTTTAAGAAAACCGACTGATAACTAAAGAAAACTGACTGATAAATGCATGAGAAACATGAAAGATAACAACGCCAAAATCTAGGAGGTTCCTGGTGACTACCACTAGTCACAGGTCAAGTTTTAGAGCCTACAGGTCGAACCTTGTGCTCTGATACCATAATTGTAACACCTCACTTGGATAAGTGGACCGTTATGTGTATTTATGGCGTGTCATCAAAGCATAAGGTAAATGTCCTAAGACATTAACTGACCGTAAAGGAAATACCGGAATCAAACATCGGCTATCCAAACATAAGCCCAAAACATGAAAAGTAAAATACTGAATGAAAGGACTAAACAATGTCCAGATAAGCAGGATAATGTAAGAAATGCATAAAGTAAGAAGTCTGGATAGCTTCCATCCAAATGCACATGCTCTCAGAATCCTAAGAGCGTCCTGGTGTACCTGCCGTTAGAACATGAAAGGAAATACGGCTGAGCATAACGCTCAGTGAACGGATATGAAACATGATAAGGAATTACTGAAATGAAGTAGATGATAAATACTGAAGCTGTAAGACTGATAAGTAAAGTTGCAGCGGAAATCTGTAAATAATCTGTAAAGTCTGATTTATCAATAATGAGCTGAACTATTATCTGTTAAATCTGTATAACATGCATTTACTGTATTTTAATTGCCAAGAGCTTATATAGGTCATGTGCTGTAACAACTGCTGCATGAATACATAGAGGGGTGACCTCGTCATGCTGTAGAGGGGTGACCTCTAAATAACTGTGCTGGGTGGAGGGATCAGCTCCAATGTGAAGGATGTAGAGCACACACCACATTCACCCTGATAACTGTAAACTGATAAGCCTAGGATGCATCCATACAACCCACTAATAATACTGATAAAATTGCCAAGCTGAGCTGAGTGGGACGATGCAAGATATCACTCTCCTGCATGTGAGTCACGACACCGGTGCCTCTAGTGTCGTGGTTACGGTACCTCCGTAACTAGTACATAAACTAATCATGCTTGTATATAATGCTCAGGCAATTTATTTAATTCTTAACATAATTACTGATAAGTTTAAAAACATATACTGGGGAAAACATTTGGCTGAAGATGGGGAATCCTAATCATGCATAGAAAGGAAGTCCTTACTGAAAGGACGGAAATCCGTACCTCGTGTCCAGTGATGAAACAAGAATGAAAGCTGAAAGATCTACTCCGACTTCACGGTTACTACATAAATAACTGACGCGTAATAAGTTGTCTGATTATTGTTTACTATTACTGATTCTTATCTGTTCTTAACTTGTTTTACATGTTATTGTCTTATTTCATTGCTTCGTGTAAAATTTTGTAATTCTGACTATTTCCATGTATTTCTGATTAGTGTATTTCATGTATCTTATATCATTATACTGTTGTATTATAATAAGTAACTTTCTAAAAATAGCAGGTTTCCAAAAATAGAATGTTTTCAAAATAGTAATAAGTTTTTAATAAGTCCAAAATAAGCTAGAACTTATTAAGCATATTTTAATATAAGCCGAAATAGTTATGTAATCGAAACACCTCTTGTGGCCTCTCGGTATCTATATTATCAAATAATATATATATCAACACTAAATCCTTGTTTCATCAACGTCATAGTTCTTTACAAATAACTTAGCCATGACAAAAACATTTTATTTAAATATTTTAGGACTCTTCTAAAATAATTGGACATAATAGTTAGACACTTAAGGTTCGGTTTTGAAACAATTTGTGTACTCTCCTTTTAGATATTTTGATTAGTTATTTAGTGTAACATCATTCAAACTCTAAGGAATAAAATAGAAAATATGTGAAGATTGGCAATGAAGCACATTATCATCATTTTCATTATGTGCCGTAACATGTATACTAAGCCGAAAATCGAACCATACGCGAATTCTTTTATGATCTTGTTACTCCATTTTAAAATCCTTAACGATGGTCTGCGTTTGATAGCTATAGTCTAACACCCCCAAATTTACACGCAGCGGAATACATCTTTGGGTGCTAAACAATGATACAACAACACATAATTTATAAAGAACGACTCGAAAAGAGACGTTTTAAATTTATCGTTCCCAAAACATTCATCAGAGTAGCGTAGTCCCAAGTAATCGTTACCAAAAGATAAGTTAAAACAACATATTAGTTTGTTTTAAAAATGGAACGATAAATAAATCAAAGAGTTTGAACAACATAGCAGTGCACAACTTCATTCCCCGTGACCTTCAAGCTTCCACTTCCTGATTACCTGAAATACATGTGAGTAAAACAATCAGCAAAAATGCCGAGTGAATCTATAGGTTTATGTAATCAATTTGAACACAAGCAAAGATTATAAGTTTGTGGCATGCTTATAAGCATCTAATAATTTGCATCAACAATAATAATTGTATATAGCATAAGTTGCAATAAGCTCATGGAACCGAGCCCTTAGACACTCCCTTAAGACGTCTGATAAGACAGGAGATTTATTAATTGTCATTACCCCCAGATTATTGGTACATTGCCGTATACCTGACTTCTCAATACAATATGTCCAAACAGTGTGGAGGTCGGGCCTAAGCTTCTGTGACAAGTCCACACAAACTGAACCGGGGCGGCTTCCCCCATAGATCTATTAATCGTACTAGCGGTTAACCCATCATAGGTTAATTAACGGTCCATAATTGAGGCTTTAACAATGGCAATCACTTAATGCAATTTAAAGGCAACCACGGGTCCATTCATAGAGGGACAAAGCATACCATAAAAACCTTGTGTTCTAAGTTTATAAAACATGTATTCCCCCTCGCGGGTTTTTAAAATCATGTAATTGCGCAAACGAGGCTATAGACTCACCTTAGCCGATAGTGGTAATGAGACGATCGCCGACGATAGATGATGCCTTTCAAACACGAGAACCGCAACCTATCAAATGAGGTGCGTTCATTAATAATAGACTCGAGAAATAAATCATACATAAGAATATAAAACTCGACTCACAAAATCACGACAAACTCGATAGAAAATGATACAAGTGATACTATTACACTCTCCTATATATTCATTTTATTATTCTATGTCTTTAATAAAAAATCTGCCGGAACATACCGAATGTCCAAGCCGTTTTCCCATACTTAAACACATCAACTTTTTGTGATACTACTCAGAGAACTTACTTACTATATGTAGAAAGTCCTCCCAAGAGCCCATCAAAAGATTTTACTTCTAAAGTTCCCTGCCCGACTCATCTTTGAATCACAAAATTCGGACAGTTTTGCGACCTTGTCTTACGAAACCATTTTGACCATCCTAAACAACTTCATTTGTAAAACCGCCATTTGATTCTAAAAATAGACTCAAAATACCAAAATTGGGGCCTGAGAACAGCCCTTGACTCATTTTGAAACTCATTTTATAGTCCCCGAGATTCGATCCAAATATTGACAACAATTTTCGGATTGTGTCAACACTCGTCTCCCGGTACACGAAATTCAAACTAGCGTATCTTTTGATCCGTAATGAGTTGAAAGACCTACTTTATATGAAATCGAAGCTCTCGAAATTCTCTACGACATAATCCCATAATATTAATCTATTTCCAGACTTAAGACCCTCGAAAATGGTCTCAAACCTACTGCCCAAAATTGACCTTTTAAAAACCATACAAAATCAAGTTTTTGATCAAAACCAACAAATCCTATACTTCTAATATCACCAACTAACAACTCTAATCAAATCCCAACACCCCTAGATCACTTGCATGTACAAATCAAATAAATCAAACTTAAAAATTCAAACATGCAAACACCCCACTATGTAATATAATAATATTAACACCACTAACAACATACCCATACAACAAAATAGATCAAACAAGCATGGATCATATTAAAAAAAATAAATGTTCTTGCATGTGCATAAAAATTATACCATTAGAAAGCCCTTGAAAATCTAAGATGTGGTCTTTAATTGTTTTAGCTTGATTCAAGCTAAATTTTTGAAATCAAATGGGTTTAGGTGGGGAGGGGGGTACGGTTTGGATGAAGAAAAAGAAGGGAGAGAAAAATTTTTTTGATTAAAAATATTATGTGAAAGTTAGTGGTAAAAAAATATATAAACTTTTTATATAATGATGCATGGGTTAGTTTTGCCAATAGGTGATAGTTTGGTCCAAAAGGGAATAAAATAGTTTAAAAGGGTAGAAGATGTAAATTGTAAATTTTGAAATATTTACGAGACTCGGGTTTCGTAAAAATACTAAAAATAGTTTAAACGCACACGAAAAATAATAATATAACGACTCGATACGTAATTAAAACGATATCGTCGAAAATATTAAATATCGAAACGATCGATAATAAAATATAAAATTTTAGGCATCCGTCGGTATCGCGATCACTAGTTGTCCTCGTTACTCGTCAAAATATTAAAATATAATATTTAATATCGATTTCAACTTAAATCGTTAAACATAATAATATTTAACGTTATAAAATACTTCAAAATAATTGAAAAATAGAATTAAATTATGACCTTATTTTTACGGGTTTTACATCCTCACCACCTTAAGGGAGCGACGTCCCGGCGCTCAACTCACCTCATACACGAGTTGATCACTACCCGGAAGGATGACGACATTCCTTATAAAGAAGTCTTCACGTTCCCACGTGAATCTCGATCCACGATCTCCATTGATTCTTTTACAAAACGCAATTTGTCGTCAAGTTGTATCTCACCAAAAAGGAATAAATAAATACTTATCCACCAGTCACTCGTCAAGCCTGACACATGATGATTTTACGAATCACACGAAGCTCATTCGACGACAAGAATAAATGACAGGATTTTCGGGTAAGTCCAGTTAAGAGGAATGTTGCAAATTAAAGGATATCCATCGGCCGATAGCCATGGACACACATAAAAAAAAGAACTAACAAGAAAAACATTTTCGTCATCGGAGGGTGCTCACACGCGGGTTTTACTCAAAAGATAATACAAATACATCATCTCACTTTCGCCAACGCGCATTAAAGTCTTAATAAACATCGTCGTTGAAAGTCAAAAGGATATTACATAATATGTGTTCTACACGATCGGACGTCATCGGATGATTCCGTCTCAAGTCCTCACAACTTACGATCATTTTACTAGAATCACACACCATATAAGTACATAAAAGAAAAGGTCGAACATAAACATCGAGTATAGATCTCCACCGTTAATCATCGAGAAAACCTTGAACGAACCCTTGATAATGACCACTTGATCTCAAGAGTCTTTCCACTTGCGGTGTCGGCTTCAACATACTCCTCGAGGTTGCGACGAATTTATAACTCCATTCATTAAGAGATTCGGTCCTCTATCCTTCCACAAGTACACACATAAATCCTGGTGACACTTATCATTTCTTCTTATACACTGCTTCCCGAGATTCATTGTAAACTCAGAATAAAATAGTGATCTTCAATACGAGGAATAGAACGAGATAAAAATGAATTCAATAAACACATAAACGAAAACAATGTGCTAAAATGATTTAAGGTTGACGATCGACGAGGGATCTCGACTCACGTAACCGTAAAACATAATAATTCGCAATACTAGAACAATGAGAGCGAGGAATGAATTAAATATTAACATTAAAATAACATTTGTCACAAATATCCGTCCTGGATTTGTATTACCTTAAAACTCAGTTGAGGTACTTTCTTGATAAAGATGATATATTAAAGATAGAAGTTAAATAGCTTCATAATTTATTTTGGTTGTCTTAAGAAACTTTGAAAGATTGAGATGAATTCATTAATTAAGCTCGTATTGATAGTTACAATTAGAAAATAAAATTTCTAAATTAAATCATTATTAGGAATATAAATTAAACTGGTAATTTCATTATATTAAATGTAAAGTATGATAAATCAATTACTTCAATAGATAGAACATGATTTCATTTTAAACATTAGTTTTAGTTTATACAAAATATGATGTATAAATTTGACCTTTTACTTGTGATGGTTATTCCGATAATTGAAAATCATTGGAAAAATATTTATAAGTTCCATAAAAACTTTATAATACGTTGTAGAAATACATAAAGGTTTTATTATTTCAAAATAAACATGAGATATATTCGGGTTTCAA
This sequence comes from Glebionis coronaria, assembly GCA_025667525.1. NCBI lineage: Eukaryota > Viridiplantae > Streptophyta > Magnoliopsida > Asterales > Asteraceae > Glebionis > Glebionis coronaria. The sequence continues at coordinate 46,229,862 of CM046879.1, read as the reverse complement.
AATGTGACAAGATTACAAACGAAGACGAATGGAAATAATGGTCAACAATAAGTACAAAATCAATGGTAAAAAGGGGACGAAACAAATGTCGTATAAATTCTTAAAGAGAATAATAAAATAAAGGCGTTGATGGTTCACCAATATCAGCTCGTTAACTTAGCGGTGGTCGATACATGCTCGGAAAGAAGATCCATACAAAAATTTTAATAAATAAAATTCCTAATAATCACTTGTAATTAAAACAAATCAAATGAACGATGTTAGTGTTTAAAGAGAGAAGTCAAAGAACGGTTCACAAGAGTGGATTTCGAGACAAACGAGAGTGACGGACGTCATCCCGGATATACGGAAATCACTCTAATGATAATTCATCATTCACATGCGGAGACATTCCAAAGATCTACCCAGACGCATAAAGAAGATTGAACAAGAAGGAAGGATAAAACATCGAGACTTTCAAGTCTTTTATCAACAGTCAGTAATTAAACGAACGGTCAAAAGAAATCAGTTATAAGATAAAATGAAGTAACAAGTGGAAAAACGATCATCGAGTAAAAACGTACTCGTAAACGCATAATTCGTTTAACGAAAGGTAAGAAAACGTATGCGGATGCATAGAAATTGTGCTACTTGCATAAAATATGAAGGTTTTCAAGACTTCTTTTCAATTTATTTCATTTTATTTATCTTTATCATAATTATAAGTAAAAAGTTGATTATTATCAAGATTTCTAAGGTGACTACTATTCAGCCTAGCATGGCTCCTTCTAAATTAGACATAGGTGATCAGGCCATGTATAATTTAGGAATAGCAATGCAGTGCTCAGTTTCGTCGAAAAGTATTACGTTTCTTATGTTTATATATAAACCATGCCATTTGTAAAATGGAATTTAAAAATAGTTTATAAATTTATAGGATACAAGTAATTTGCGAGATTTTTAGCAACTTCTAATGTTACGAAAAGTATTTTATAAGATCAAAGTAAAAACAATCGGTGAAAATAATCGTAAAACAATATCATATTTATTTATAAGGTGACATTTTGATGAAGTATATAATAACCAAAAGTTTACAAAAAGTTGCAAATAATAGTTCATAGGAAAACCAATGAAATGGTCACGAGTTAATAGGGTTTCAAAATGATATATGGCTAAGACGGAATCGTCATGAGACACGCGATAAAATATCCGACGAAGAATGTAAAGGCAAAACTTCAAAACTCAACCCAAATCAGTGGAAGGTTAGAAGAAAATAAGAAATAAAATAAAATAGAATGACACTGAGTCATGTATATATAAAAATAAGGCAATCCATATGTGTAAACTACTCGACACATGCATGCTTTTAAGAAAAGTATATTATTCGTTTTCAAATAACACAACTGATCCGGTAATTGTTAATCCTGTAAAGTTTCTATATTTAGAATGTTTATATATTAGACAAGTTTCCGATTTTGGAAAGTTTCGAAATCTAAGTCGTTAATAATGACTCATAAAAATGGTAACCTTTTTGACAAAATTAGTTATCCACAATTTTTATTCAAAAGCTCCATTTTATACATTCATGATATAGTACACATGATTCGGACCCAAAAATTTTAGTTTTAAGTCTAATGTTTATAAGAACATTTTATAGACAACCTTAAGTACCATTAAAAATTTCTGCATAAAATGCATTTTCGGACACATCTGAAAGTTCAATCAAACTTTATTAAAATTTTAAATTATAACGCAATTTTTATTCTACGTCATCTAATATGTTTTACCAACACTTTTTAATGACCCAAAAATTTACATACACACATGTATGGATCACATAGTAATAAAATATGATTTATATAAATGAGCATATAAATAAAATATGGCATAAAAATACAAGAATACCCACAAGAAAGTAGAAAGTCAAAACGGTTCATGACGTTCATAATTTAAATTTCAAAGTGCAAACTAGGCAAATCTCCTTGGTGCCACGATTGTCAAAAACACAAAACATAGGAAGAAAAGAATGGAACATTAACATGCTACACTCCGGGAGCGAGAAGGTTAATGAAAAACAATCGATACAATTTTATATAAGTAAAATCGTATCCCAATTCTAGCGCCATAATCTAGACGATGATTTATGAAATGACGATGACGTTACCGAGATATAAGTGAATAATACACTTCGGAGTCGATACATATAAATGTCAATAAATAGCGGTTAGTCTATTCCAAGGACACATTGAGCTACACAATGGTCTAGAAATTACGTTAAAAGACGTCCAAGCACAAATAGCCGGAAGACGATTTGAATATCTATATAGATATCTCAAGGGGTTAAACAACGAAAGTAACGCGCGTAGATGAAGTTATGTAAGGTCATAATATAAAATTTTTGCAATAAAAGCAATTTAAATACTTCAAAAATAAATACAGAAAGATCTTGAAAATTCAATGTATTTATTTAAATTAATCATTAATAAATGATAAACTTTTATCGAAAAGTTTAATGACATAAATATATATCAATAAAGGGATCCTAGATATAAATATATATCCATAAGTTGATCATAGTATTTATTTATAAATACTTAGCAATAAGGCATACATAATAATGTATACTAAAGTTGTAATCTCAGAAGTAGCTTGAACCTGAAGTCACGCGAAGTTATGTGCACCGACTCTTTGAAAAATAAAAACTGACAGTTATAGTTTAGGTTTTTAGAAAAAGACCTAGTTCTCTATAACTCATGGCTCTGGTACCAATCTCTAACACCCCCAAATTTACACGCAGCGGAATACATCTTTGGGTGCTAAACAATGATACAACAACACATAATTTATAAAGAACGACTCGAAAAGAGACGTTTTAAATTTATCGTTCCCAAAACATTCATCAGAGTAGCGTAGTCCCAAGTAATCGTTACCAAAAGATAAGTTAAAACAACATATTAGTTTGTTTTAAAAATGGAACGATAAATAAATCAAAGAGTTTGAACAACATAGCAGTGCACAACTTCATTCCCCGTGACCTTCAAGCTTCCACTTCCTGATTACCTGAAATACATGTGAGTAAAACAATCAGCAAAAATGCCGAGTGAATCTATAGGTTTATGTAATCAATTTGAACACAAGCAAAGATTATAAGTTTGTGGCATGCTTATAAGCATCTAATAATTTGCATCAACAATAATAATTGTATATAGCATAAGTTGCAATAAGCTCATGGAACCGAGCCCTTAGACACTCCCTTAAGACGTCTGATAAGACAGGAGATTTATTAATTGTCATTACCCCCAGATTATTGGTACATTGCCGTATACCTGACTTCTCAATACAATATGTCCAAACAGTGTGGAGGTCGGGCCTAAGCTTCTGTGACAAGTCCACACAAACTGAACCGGGGCGGCTTCCCCCATAGATCTATTAATCGTACTAGCGGTTAACCCATCATAGGTTAATTAACGGTCCATAATTGAGGCTTTAACAATGGCAATCACTTAATGCAATTTAAAGGCAACCACGGGTCCATTCATAGAGGGACAAAGCATACCATAAAAACCTTGTGTTCTAAGTTTATAAAACATGTATTCCCCCTCGCGGGTTTTTAAAATCATGTAATTGCGCAAACGAGGCTATAGACTCACCTTAGCCGATAGTGGTAATGAGACGATCGCCGACGATAGATGATGCCTTTCAAACACGAGAACCGCAACCTATCAAATGAGGTGCGTTCATTAATAATAGACTCGAGAAATAAATCATACATAAGAATATAAAACTCGACTCACAAAATCACGACAAACTCGATAGAAAATGATACAAGTGATACTATTACACTCTCCTATATATTCATTTTATTATTCTATGTCTTTAATAAAAAATCTGCCGGAACATACCGAATGTCCAAGCCGTTTTCCCATACTTAAACACATCAACTTTTTGTGATACTACTCAGAGAACTTACTTACTATATGTAGAAAGTCCTCCCAAGAGCCCATCAAAAGATTTTACTTCTAAAGTTCCCTGCCCGACTCATCTTTGAATCACAAAATTCGGACAGTTTTGCGACCTTGTCTTACGAAACCATTTTGACCATCCTAAACAACTTCATTTGTAAAACCGCCATTTGATTCTAAAAATAGACTCAAAATACCAAAATTGGGGCCTGAGAACAGCCCTTGACTCATTTTGAAACTCATTTTATAGTCCCCGAGATTCGATCCAAATATTGACAACAATTTTCGGATTGTGTCAACACTCGTCTCCCGGTACACGAAATTCAAACTAGCGTATCTTTTGATCCGTAATGAGTTGAAAGACCTACTTTATATGAAATCGAAGCTCTCGAAATTCTCTACGACATAATCCCATAATATTAATCTATTTCCAGACTTAAGACCCTCGAAAATGGTCTCAAACCTACTGCCCAAAATTGACCTTTTAAAAACCATACAAAATCAAGTTTTTGATCAAAACCAACAAATCCTATACTTCTAATATCACCAACTAACAACTCTAATCAAATCCCAACACCCCTAGATCACTTGCATGTACAAATCAAATAAATCAAACTTAAAAATTCAAACATGCAAACACCCCACTATGTAATATAATAATATTAACACCACTAACAACATACCCATACAACAAAATAGATCAAACAAGCATGGATCATATTAAAAAAAATAAATGTTCTTGCATGTGCATAAAAATTATACCATTAGAAAGCCCTTGAAAATCTAAGATGTGGTCTTTAATTGTTTTAGCTTGATTCAAGCTAAATTTTTGAAATCAAATGGGTTTAGGTGGGGAGGGGGGTACGGTTTGGATGAAGAAAAAGAAGGGAGAGAAAAATTTTTTTGATTAAAAATATTATGTGAAAGTTAGTGGTAAAAAAATATATAAACTTTTTATATAATGATGCATGGGTTAGTTTTGCCAATAGGTGATAGTTTGGTCCAAAAGGGAATAAAATAGTTTAAAAGGGTAGAAGATGTAAATTGTAAATTTTGAAATATTTACGAGACTCGGGTTTCGTAAAAATACTAAAAATAGTTTAAACGCACACGAAAAATAATAATATAACGACTCGATACGTAATTAAAACGATATCGTCGAAAATATTAAATATCGAAACGATCGATAATAAAATATAAAATTTTAGGCATCCGTCGGTATCGCGATCACTAGTTGTCCTCGTTACTCGTCAAAATATTAAAATATAATATTTAATATCGATTTCAACTTAAATCGTTAAACATAATAATATTTAACGTTATAAAATACTTCAAAATAATTGAAAAATAGAATTAAATTATGACCTTATTTTTACGGGTTTTACATATAGAAATATACTATGGTTTAATATTTACCTCCATGCGAAACCAGGACGGACCCAACCGAGCTCGCACTCGACTCAAACATCATCCCTGCCGTAAACCAGTATGTGTTATATGAACACGAACGTAGGCTCTAAACTTGACTGATATGGTTACCGACACAAACAAAATTACGAACGCCAAGTCGAACAGGAGGACGAAGACCCGAATCATATCAAACACGTACTTAAGCCGAGATTGATGATCGTAATCTTCCTACCTCCTCGTTAATGGATTATAGATTTTGGATTACAAAAAGGTGTATAATCACTATGGATATTTTGTGTTCTAAATTGGTGTTTTTGTCACCCTACATAACTGCCGCCACTATGATGTGCAATATTTTAGGGTTATAAGTTTGTTTTAGTGAATGAGAAAATTGTTTGAGCAGTTATGTTTAAATGCACATTGTGAGACAATAACGACAGAATAAAAGGAAACGTGGTTATTGTATATGACCCAATCAATTTGTAATTATTCTAGTTTCAACCGTTTCTAAAATTAGCTTATTATTTAACATAAAGTCAATTTTAATTATTTTGTGTCATAACTTGAGTTCTCATGTATTCGTATATTCGCGAGTTTTTTATTTCGTGTTATATCTTGTCATGTCGTATTTAATATACGTATTTACTTGTCGTGTTAAAATTTTAAATTCATGGTATTTTTATGCGGGTATTACAACATTGTTGTTGTTGTTGTTGTTGTTATTATTCAAATTGGGTAGAGGTGGGTTATCATTGTTGTTATTAACACCAGCCATATCTAAATCTTCACGAGTCTCGGGCTCAGAATAGTTCGAAGATCTAGTACGCATGCACCTGCAGAAGAAAAATATACACAGAGAGAATATCTATATAATCTTTTTGGTGCAAACCTTTGGAAAAGAATTGCTTTTAATGATTTTTTAATGTTTTTGTATTTTTGAAGAGTTTTATATTTTTTAGGATTTTTGGAAATTTTTAAAGCAAGGAAAATAACGTTCAAAGAACGGATCCCAAAATTCAATGCGTCTCTCACTAAAAACCTTTAATCGTAACGAAAAGAGCCGGCAGCGGCGCCATTTAATACTGGTTTTTGCAACCAAGTATAAAATCTTATCGTCCGAATCTCTTCGAATTGATTACCGATCTAAAGTGTGACTCAATAGTCTTTTGGTGAACAAGATAATGGTTTGGTTTTGTTCATCTAATTTTAAACTAATAGCAAGTAATTTAAATGTCGTTGAGTAAAGTAGAAGTATAAAGATTAATACTAAAATGACGAGTTAAAATTTAATGCTTGAAAAACTTAAAGACAAGATTAGGAAAATACTTGAACACTAGATAAAACTAACACTTAGAAACTTTGCAAAAACAAGAAACTAAACCAACGTAAAATTCCCAAATTGGAATCTGATCAGAAAGTGCAATAAATGAAGCTCATCGGAATGTTTGGAAGTGGTGCAATCGGAATATGCCAAAATAGGTCCAGATCGGAATATATTCTGATCTGGTGATCGGAATGTTGGAAATGACGGATCGGAATGTGGGATAAAGACCCAATTGGAATGATGCTGTCAGAATAGGGCAAATATGCTGATCGGAATATCATGTAACACTAGCTAATCGGAATACTAAAATTAGTCCAAATCGAAATATCCACTAACTGCCAAATCGGAATACTGGGGCAACAACTTCAATCGGAATATTCAAACAAGGGGCCAGATCGGAATGTGTAAACCCTAATCCGATCACTAACGATCGGAATATTAGAGGTGCTGATCGGAAAAAGAAAACCCTTATCCGATCTATATGATCAGAATGAGGGAGTGGGTAGCTGGTCGGAATAAGCTGATCGGAAAGGGGTTTAGACCCTTTCCGATATAAGTGGGATTCGGCAAAAAGCTAGTAATAAGCTATATTGAATAAGCTCACACCAACTAGAACGAATCAAAACTGAACCGGATCAAATAAGCACTACCATCAACTTATCTAATCTTAAAAATAAACAAACTTTTAAAATAAACAATAAAAATATGAACTTTTTAAGGAAACTTTTTATAAGTAAATAAGCTAATCATAAAAATAAGCCAATAAGCACAAGAATCTTAAAGCTCAATCAAATGAAAGCTTATTTGGAACAAAATGATTAACTTTTTAAGCACAAAACCATTAAGATCAACACGGATTTAATGTGAATCGCACCAAAATCAATCTAAAGATCAAAGAAAGGTAGAATGAGATGAAAGATTAAAAGCTTAAACTTAACTTGATTAATGAAATAAGCAATACACAAATGTTTAATCTTGAAAGATTAAAAGAAAAGATGAAACTTAGTGAGATAAAGTTTAGAACTTTCTCTCTCTAAAAACTAGAAAGAAAAGTGCAAAATGAAAACTAAAAAACTAAAGACTAACTCCCTCCTAATGTGTATTAAGAGGGTATTTATAGGAAAGGTGGAAGGAGTGCATATGTTGCATCTTCTTTCTTTCTTCACGTCTTCTCGACTCGATTTAATTCTTTTGTCTTTCTCGATGTCGTCTCGGGATTAATTAAACTCGTCTTAACATTTCTTCATTTATTTAGACTCGAGTTCTTCGACTTCATTAAACTTCCGTCTTTAGACTTGTTCTTCGATAAATCTTCAGAATAGGCCTTGGACTCCCGTTCTTTTTGCACTCTTGATCTTTTGACTTAGTCTTTTCCCGTTTTCTTCGATAAAAGCCCGTGAAAGCCCGTGTTTTCTTCCTTTTTCATCTTTTGGTCCTAAAACACAATAAAAACACAAACCACGCATAATTCCGACTTTTACGACATAAATCACACGTTTTGGTCTTGTTATTATTGGAAATAAGTGGTAAAAGGATAAGTGTTTTCACACTTATTAATGATAAATGTGTTGTGTCATTTACTGAGGCAAGATGTTTTGTTCAGGATTCTCTTCAAAAGTCCCTTCTGGGGATTGGTAGTGAAAGCAATGGTCTCTATTTGTTTGATTCATGTAGGAAATTTGTTAATAGTTCTATAACTACTTGCTGTTTGTCTAAATGTATTTGGCATAACAGACTTGGTCATCCTTCTGACCAAGTTTTAGCTATCTTAAAAGATAAAATTCAAATTGAGTCCACTAATGATGTTCAACCTTGTGATGTTTGCCATAAGGCTAAACAGACAAGGGATCCTTTTCCTTTAAGTGAACATAAAACCAAGTCCTTGGGAGATATTGTTCACTTAGATTTTTGGGGTCCATATAAGGTTAAAAGTAGAGATGGTTATAGATATTTCCTTAATGTGGTTGATGACTATACTAGGGCTGTGTGGTTGTACATGCTCAAAGGGAAAAACGAAGTTTTTAATAAAATTGTTGAGTTTTATAATCTCATAAAAACTCAGTTTGATGTGTCTATTAAGGTTTTCAGAAGTGATAATGGATCTGAATTTATAAATCATAATTTTGAAACCTTTGTAAAAGTAAAGGCATGATACATCAAACTACTTGTGTGTATACTCCACAGCAGAATGGTATAGCAGAAAGGAAACATAGGCACTTGCTTAATGTTGCAAGAGCTCTTATGTTTCAGGGGGGATTACCTTTGAATATTTGGCCTGAATGTGTTCTTACTGCTGTTTATCTCATTAACAGGATTCCTAGCTCAGTTCTCTCTGGAAAAAGTCCTTATGAAATGATATATAACCTTGAACCTAATATCTCTCATTTTAAAACTTTTGGGTGTCTGTGTTTTAGTACTGTTCTTAATAATATGGGTAAGTTTGCTGCTAGGAGTGAAAAGTGTGTTTTTATTGGATATTCCTTTACTAAAAAAGGGTATAAACTTTTTAGTCTTGAGTCTAAAACTGTGTTGTTTTCTAGGGATGTAAAGTATTATGAAACAGTGTTCCCTTTCAAAAATGATGGTTGTAAAGGTGATTTAGTTTTTGAGGAACAAGGTATAAGTAGTTTAAATATTTTTGATCTAGTAGCAGACAAGTCTGATGATCCCTTTGATGAAGTGAGAGATGTAAACTTAGGAAATAGAGGTAGCATTTCAAATAGATCTGACTTAGCTGATAAAGTGTCTACTGATACTACTTCCATTATTACCAGTCACTCTCAGGAGTCAGACTCTATGAGTGATAAGAATCATAGTGTTGGAAACCAGAGTGGTCTAGGCAGTAGTGAGGCTAGTCCTATAGATCAAAATGTTGCCCTAAATGATTATGATTATGAATCTGAGGGTGAGGAATTTACAGAATTTAATCAGCTTTTTCAAAATAGTCCAGAGAGATCTGAGTTAAGAAGGTCAACTAGACCACATAAAGTTCCTGCTAAATTTGATAACTATGTGCTTGATAAAAGAGTTAAGTATGATATCAATACTGTTGTAAGTTATACTAATTTGTCTATGCATAACTTTGTGTTCTCTAATAACCTGAATAAAATTCATGAGCCTAAATCTTATGATGAGGCTGCCAAAGACCCTAGATGGGTTGATGCAATGAATGAAGAGATGGAAGCTCTTAACAGAAATAATACATGGGTTATTGTTGATTTACCTCTTGGTAGAAAACCTATAGCTTGTAAATGGTTGTGGAAAGTAAAATACAAGTCTAGTGGAGATGTAGAAAGGTCTAAAGCCAGGGTTGTGGCTAAAGGGTTTAGTCAGAAAGAAGGCATAGATTATGACGAGACTTTCCCTCCTGTTGTTAAAATTGTGACTGTTAGATGTCTTCTTTCTGTGGCTGTGCATAATAATTGGCCAGTATATCAGTTAGATGTTAACAATGCATTCCTTTATGGAGATTTAGATGAAGAAATTTATATGAATCTTCCTGAAGGATATGGTTCAAACTCTAACAAGGTGTGTAAGCTGACTAAATCTTTATATGGATTAAAACAGGCACCTAGAAAATGGAATGAAAAACTCACTAGTGTTTTAACTGATAATGGTTTTAGTCAAGGTAAAAGTGATGTGTCATTGTTTACTAAGACTGAGAATGAGGCATTTGTTGCCTTATTAGTTTATGTGGATGATATCATTATAACTGGAAATAATGATAGTATGATTAATGACTTTAAAAAGTATTTGAGCTCTAAATTTAAAATAAAAGATCTTGGAAAACTCAAATATTTTTTAGGCATTGAAGTTCTTGATACTGATTCTGGTCTATGTCTTAATCAAAGAAAATATTGCCTTGAATTGCTTTCTGAATATGGTATGCTAGCTTGTAAGCCAGCTAAATTTCCTATTCCTGATCCTTCTAAGAAAAAGAAAGTTGTTGTTGATTGTGAAGAGGATGTTATTCTTGATAATAAAACTTGTTATCAGAAAATTGTTGGCAAGTTGATTTATCTTACTCTGACTAGACCAGATATTGCTTATGTAGTACATTGTCTAAGTCAGTTTATGCATGCTCCTTATAAATCACATCTCAAACTTGCTTTTCATGTGCTTAGATATCTTAAAAATTCACCTGGAACTAGTATATCTTTTAAGAAGCATAATTGTTTGAATCTTAATGCTTTTGTTGATTCAGATTGGGCTAAGTGTAAGATAACTAGAAAATTTGTTACTGGATATATTGTTTATCTAGGTGAAAATCTTGTTTCATGGAAAAGCAAGAAGCAATCTGTTATAGCTAAATCTTCAGCTGAAGCTGAATATAGAGCTATGAACAGTGTTACTTGTGAAATCATGTGGATCCTTAAGATCATGAAAGATCTTAAGGTTGATATTACTCTACCAGTGCCTATCAGCTGTGATAGTAGTTCTGCAATTCAAATTGAAGCTAATCCTGTGTTCCATGAGAGAGAAAAACACTTTGAAATAGATTTATACTTCCTTAGAGAAAAAGTTTCAGCAGGATTGATTAAAACTTGTAAAATCAAATCTGAAGATAATATAGCTGACTTATTCACTAAGGGATTATCTATCAAAGATCATAAGTGGTTTTGTGAGAAACTGAAGCTTATTGACTTGTACCAAAACTCAACTTAAGAGGGGGTATTAAAAGTATAAGCTGAGTTTGTCAAAGTGTTTTATCTTCAAGGGTAAATAAGGTAAGTTTTTACTTTATATACTTTATTTTGTGCTATTTTGTTATTTATGGAAGTGCAGGGGTCATATGTGCCAAGTTTGGAAAGTGAAGGACGCTGGTGATTCTTGGGCTATAAATACATTCTAGCTAGTTAGGGTTACTCTCACATTGTTATGATCGCCATTGTTGATATGATCTTGAGTTTGTTACTAGTTTGTTTAGACTGATTAGTGTACATTGATCTTGCTTGTAAGATCATTGATACACATCTGGTTGTATTTCTTTATTTCTTCTTGTTTTGTATGTTTGATCAAAAAGCTAGGTATCACATTTGAAGTGATAGCCTAACGCAGTTAATAAAAATAATAAAGGGAGGTTGGTTGAATCATCTTGATTCTTGTTTTTTGTTAAAGATCTTTAAAATCGAATAACTCTACAAATGTATCTGTATTGTGTTATGCTAGTTATAAACATACCTCGCATCAATAACTTGCTCACCCTGAGCAACCTCAACAAGAAAAATCTCATTCGTTTATGTTTACATATTATAAGTTATTGGAAGGGTTTTGCTAATGATATCCCTAAGGGTTGTCGTTACCCTTTATTACGTAGTACGTAGTATATCTTATCTCTACAATTTCACTTTTTCAACGTAACACACACAATCACAACCAACTACTATGCATGCTTATCCAAAGGTAATGATCAGTAATCACTAAGGGGTTGTAGAACTCAAGCAAACCGTACCTTTTCTTTAACCTTGACCATGGGGAGGAATAAGGGGATTACCACAATGCAGATTATAAAGAAAGGGTATAATCAACACAGGTATAATATATGCTCAAGTTCTCAAAGTATCTTTTTCTTTGAATCATAAGAATATTATTTACTGCGCTTGACACCATATATGTTGTATTATAGGGCTTACTTTGAGTTGCACCAATTCTGACTTGAACTTTTTGCAGCATTTGTTTAGTGTTGTTCCAACAAGACTACCCTGCTGAGATGGAAGCTAGAACTAAATGTTTGTATAAAGATAAACATTTGTCTTTGGATAGAATCAGCAACCTTCCTCAAAGATGCAGTGAGGACGAGTATTCTCTCAAAACAATGGATATATAGCTGGGTCAAAGTTCCTAACCTTGTGTTTGATGCACATTATTTGTTCAATGATAATGAGAAGTGTAGACTTTTTCTGTGTGATAAACCAAGTTCTGCTATTGCATGATGGTTCGATATTGCAGATTTGTTAGCCTTACAAGCCTGTACAGTAAAAGGTGAAAGTACGTATCAATCAAGATTGCAAAGCATAATGAATCCTTGTTTACTTTGTTTAGACCTTTGAGGAGGTTGATAAATAGTTGATGACAAGACTGACAAGGAAGAATGGAAAAATCTTGCATTCAACAGCCTCTAATCTACTTAGGTTTAAACAACGACTTTGAGCTGCAGTATATTAAGTCTGCCTGTTCTTGAATCAAGGGCAGAGGATATATACCTAATCCTGGACCATGAGCTTGAAGTTGAAGAATGTGGTGTGTTGGTTATGGTGATTCATGAATCAATGTGTGGTTTAGTGATTATGCACTCTCGAGAAAAGTCGAGTTCGTAAATTGATAGGGTTTCGACATGCACCTCTCTTTCTGTCAACTAATTTGGATCTTATGTAACATAACTTGCACAAAGATAAAACTTACGACAAACATTAACTAAATTTTACGTAACACCAGATGGTCAAATCACTAATCGAAACAACCAGTGGGTCGCAAAAGTAGCAGAATATGCAAGCAGTCATAAAACTAGACCAAACACCATAAACCTAAACAAAAAAAAGAACATCATAAATCAAACTTAATCGACTTCCTCCATCTTGCTGTCAGCATCAACATCAGCTTCTTCAAGAGCAGGGATATCACTGTCGCCCTCAGCAGCATCATCATCAATACTCAAGCCAAGCTTCAACATCCTATGGATCCTGTTCCCAAAAGTGTTTGGCTCGTCAAGACTGAATCCAGAAGTCAACAATGCAGTCTCGAACAGCAACAAAACCAAGTCCTTCACAGGCTTGTCGTTCTTATCAGCATCAGCTCTCTTCCTCAACTCTTCCATGATCGAGTTCTCAGGGTTGATCTCCATTGTCTTCTTGGAAGACATGTATCCAGCCATACTCGAGTCCCTTAAAGCTTGAGCTTTCATGATCCTTTCCATATTAGCAGTCCACTCGTATTCACCGGTGACCAAACAGCAAGGAGAGTCAACCACTCGGTCTGAGACAACGACCTTTTCAACCTTGTCGCCCAAAACATCCTTGATCACTTTGCATAGCCCCTCAAACTTTTCCTTCAAAGCTTCTTGCTTTTGCTTTTCATCTTCTGTTTCTTCGAGTTTCAACCCTTCTTTAGTAGCAGAAACGAGCTTCTTCCCTTCAAATTCCTTCAATTGACCCACAGCATACTCATCAATAGCATCAACCATGTAAAGAACCTCATACCCTTTCTTCTTTAGCTTTTCAAGGAACGGTGAGTTCTCTACAGCCTTCTTGCTTTCACCAGTAATGTAATAGATGTCGTTTTGACCCTCTTTCATTCTTGTCACGTAATCCTTCAAGGAAGTCATCTCATCACCACTTTTGGTCGAGTGGTATCGAAGCAATTCGGAAAGTTTTGCCTTGTTTATGGAGTCTTCATGGATACCGAGTTTAAGGTTCTTGGAAAACGCTTCATAGAACTTGGCGTAATCTTCCTTGTTCTCAGCAATCTGTTGGAAAATCTCAATGCATTTTTTGACCAAATTCTTGCGAATGACTTTCAAGATCTTGTTCTGTTGCAACATCTCCCGAGAAATGTTCAATGGAAGGTCTTCTGAATCAACAATACCCTTGACAAAGGAAAGGTATTCGGGAATGATCTCTCCACAGTTGTCCCTGATAAAGACACGACGAACATAAATCTTGATGTTGTTCTGTTTCTTCTTACCGTCAAACAGATCAAATGGGGCTCGTTTGGGAACAAAGAGAACAGCTTTGAACTCCAACTGGCCTTCAACCGAAAAGTGCTTCACACTCAGATGCTCCTCCCAATCATTTGTAAGACTCTTGTAAAATGCCGCATACTCATCCTTAGTAATTTCCTCTGGCTTCCTCATCCAGATAGGTTTTTGCTTGTTCATTAACTCCCATTCGCGTGAAACTTCTTTAATCTTCTTCTTTTTCTTCTCCTCTTTCTCCTTCTGAAGGTCTATGATATCTAAGGATTTGGTAAATGATGGATTAGATCTATTGATTTAATGGTGGAAGGAGGAAGATGAAGATGAATATAGAGAGAAAGGAGAGGAAAGAAAATAGAGAGAGAAAGTGAAATTAGATTAATTGAAAAGTTTAAAAGTGAAAGAACCACCCCTCCTAACATGCTAGGAGGGGTATATATAGCCCACCCTACATGTGGGCTATATGGACTATATTTACTACAAACTGGATCACGAGCCTAATACAATAATATATCGTTGGAGCGACCGATCCTTCATAAATACGTAAAAACGTATTTCCAACAATCTCCCCCTAAGGGAGGTCGCTCCAAGTTACAAAGTTCTAAATATTCTATAGCTCGTGATCTATGCTAATAATGATGTGACCGAGACTTTCTTTGGGAAAACATATTTCCAACAATCTCCCCCTAAGGGAGGTCACACCATTTTACAAAATCTTAAACCTAGCATCTATGCTTGAGTCTTCGATCTTGTTCTTGTGAATATGCTTGATGTGATCTTTGACTTTAGTCTTGAGCATGTTTCCTTGCCTTGACCTTGTGCATTCATCACTTGTGAAATTTGCCTCTTCGTGACTTTATGTTCCACATACTTATACCTTAAAATTCTTGAAAGCTTCAGAGTTTGATACAGCGGAAGACTTGTCCTTCAGACTTTCTTGAATTTGTTGAAGTACTAAGTGTATGTAGTATAAGCATGTGGTGACGACTTCTTCTGGATTGTACACCGCAATGCCACCTTCTTGTTACGCTGCATCAGACAGTTAGCAACAAACAATATACACGGATGAAATGGCCTTGAACATTTCATTCTAATTCGGTAGCATTTTACCTCCGGCCGGTGAAGACCGTTGGACGATATTAAATATCGTACTTGTGGCAGGTAGTTTCAATTAAGAACCTCCTTGACAAGATTTCGCGGGTAAACCCGTTCTCTTTACTCGACCGTCCAAAGCTGACTGCGAACGTAAAGAGTGAATCATTTGGATAATATTATCCGCATGATTTGAAGCCGTCAATTCATATTCCTGGAACAAGTGAAGTTCAATTAAGAACCGCACCATCGTTGCTTTCCAGTTGTCACTAGCTTGATTCATATAGAATCTTGCAAGTTACCTACCAAGTGCTGTTTGATGTTAACACTAGAAGGATTTCCATTCGTCACTGTAAATACTTAATAGTATTACTCTGAATGTTCTGGCAAGATTACTAAGATATTGCGTAGAGGCCTGGAACGTGTTTAAATTCATTTAAGAATTAAACCACTGTTGCTTTCCAGTTATCACAAGTTTGATTCATAAAGAATCGCACAAGTCACCTACCATGAGCTTTTTGATATTCGCTCAAGAAGGATTTCCATCTTCATTGTAAATACTTTCGTATTACTTGGATGTTCAGGCAAGATCATGAAGATTTTGCGTAGGACTCTTAATATCTTTCTTACTTTTCACATTGTGTGAACAAGCAAGGAATAATGAAAGTGTATCCTAATGAGATATTTGATGATCTCAAATGGCTCTAGACTCGATCGTGCATTTTGGATTTTTAGTGATCGGAGGATAGAGAGGAGTGCCACCTTTTCAATACCAATTTATTCGGAGTGAATAAATCAATAGATAATGTGTTGTCTCCGTGTGATTAAAACAAATATCTTTTAAGAGATATCTGAGTTAGCTGGGATGGGTTGTGCCTTGCATCACTGGGTCCATGATGTCTATCTTCAATATCAAGAATCATTAAAATGATCTCAATAGCATATGAATTGACCCGGTTTCTGCCTAAGGTTGTAAGGAGGGCTTCTTTCTTTACACCCTTTATCTTTACAATTCTTTTTCATTCTTCAACCCCTTCATTGCTTACCAATACGTCATAACTAGCACCTTGTTGTGATTGTTCCAATGCTAACTTAAGTACTTGGTCGGCATTCAGCTACGTTCACAATTTTTCTCCATCTTTCCTAAGGACTACTATTTCTAGCTATGGAATGTCCTTGGGAAGATTCCTCCGGTTCTAGAGAAATCATTGGACTTTAACCTATCCTACCATCCTTATGTCACCACAATCTTCACCGTCGTGAATAGAGATGTTTTGGGTAAGTGTATGTCACCATGAAATCCATTTTGAAGTGCAAATCCATTTTGCTCCCCCTTAACATATGCTACGATATTCGAAAACATTTCGCACATGTCGGGATGAGCTAACACGTTAAGTCAAACCATTTATGATTGATCATATCCCATATTAAATCATATTTTCTCCCCCATATTAAAAATATTAACCCAATCAATGTTTTTAATATCAATTGATTTAATAGCATTTTAAGAAAATTTGGGAAGAAAAATGCAAATCCAATTATCTTCATGATTTTAACAAGCTCCCCCTCAAATTAATGAGGGTGTACTTGAAACGTAAATTAAATACCTTTTAAACACAAGTGTAAGGTATTTATCACGTGCAAGGATCATATATGATAATGTATTCACAAGATTAGCAAGTTACGAGGTTGGACCTGAATAATGGAGAACATCATATGAAAGAAACACATGGTTCTTGTTCACGAATGTTGGTCACCTCGTCACGTCCCCGAGAAAATTAATTCCCGTTGTTGAGTCAAAGCTTTCCGGTGAAATGCTTGACTTGATTATGAAAAGCGGGTTGCTATCTGAAATAATAGCAAACCATTTTGAGCATGTTTTAAAAGTTTGAACTTCTGCTCGAACTTTATTTACAACCCCGTGTCATTATTGAATGACATTTCTAGGTTCGTAAATATTATCGATTCCAGAAGACATGCTCTTTTTATCAAAACATTTTTGAACACACAATTTTGAAAGATTTAGAAAAACCTTTTGAGAAATTCTCGAAAAATTGTGTTCAAAGTTTTGAAAACCAATTACTTGAGCTTAAGATGTTGAATATCTTATAAAACGAGCTCAAGTCCGAGAAGTTGTAAACTTCCCGTTGTTAAGGATAAGTTTATCATCGGCGATAAACTTTCCTTTTATCTGAAGAACGAGTCCTAAGCTGACATTTACTTAGAAGTCGTTTTCATGAGCTTGAAAACTTTGACTGTTTTAACGGAAAGCTCATGACCGAGAAAGGTTAATTTCTTGTTATGAGGAAAAATTCTCTTATTTAAAAGATACACTTTCCTTTCTGAGCTTAAAACTTCGAATGTTTCATGACCGAGAAAGGTGAATTTCTCGTTAAGAGGATAAGTTATCATAAAAGATAATCTTTCCTTTATTTTAAGTTCGAGTTACAGTCTGACATTTAACTGTAAGTCATTGTGCATGAGCTTAAAAACTTTGAATGTTTTTAATATTAGCTCATGCCCGAGAAAAATTAATTTCTCGTTGTAAGGATAAGTTTATCATCGGCGATAAACTTTCCTGCCTTTGAAGAACGGGTTACAGACTGTTATTTATCTATAAGCCTTAATGCATGAGCTTAAAAACTTGGAATGTTTTTGATATAAGCTCATGCCCGAGAAAAATGAATTTCTCGTTTTTAGGATAAGTTTATCATCGGCGATAAACTTTCCTTTCTTTGAAGATCGAGTTATAGTCTGTGATGTAACTATAAGTCCTTGTGTAAGATTTAACCATGAATCCCCTGAGATACTAGTTTCTCCGATATCTGCTTCTTCAGCAACCAAACTCTAAGAGTGTCCTTAGTTGAACGGTATACAACGATTGGACCTCTTCGTTCTTTTGGAACATCAACTTTGGTACCTGCATTCTCATTAGGAATTTGCTTGCTTTGACATGGGTTAGCGATATCAATTTTAGAAGCACGTGGGGATTCACAGTTGGCTTTACTTGTGTCAGAGGCGACCTGAGTAGATGATTCACTTATCTTAGCTGGCAAACGTTTCCTTTTATAGAAAACCTTAAGTTTAGGCGTAAGTGAAGTATCATCTTTATCAGTTTCCTCCCTAGTAGACTTAGTAGAATCGGAGACTATCCTAGTTAAAGGGCACTCGTTTCCTACAAGAGTGAAATTTCTACCAGTGGGGCGCCAAACTTTACCAAAGGGTTTGATTTTAGCTATCCACTGGGACTTAATTCTAGCACGGGAGTTCACCTCATCAAGTAATTTCTTGACACAAGCATCATGATTTGCCGTAAAAACACATTTTCTACATGTTTTACAAGTAGCATATTTAATGTCTGAATAATTCCTAGATGATTGATCGATGCTCCTAGAAGATGGCATGCTACGGTTAGCAGTGTTGGGTAATCTAGAAGGCATCTGACTAGGTTGGACATTGCTATCTCTTACATGTGTCTTTTGAATAGCTTCCCTTTGACCAGATTTATGGCAAACGTCATTTGAACTAGTTCTAGACGTGGTCTTGGTATTTTTAGGGAAACTAGAGGCAATCATATGATTTGGTCTTGCTAAAGCTGGAGTGATCACATAGGGCCTAGTTGTTGGAGTGACTGGTCTAGAAAGATGAACCAAATCAACTTGGGAGGCAAACCACGGTCTCGAGGATTGTGGTCGCTCGGATCTAAATGCAGTAGGTTGTCTGACAATCGGTTGTCTGACGAACTGATTTGTAGGCGGTTTTCCCAAGATTGATGGTTTTTCAAGCTTAGTGTCCACACTAGATCCTCTATTTTTCCTTAATTCATTTTTCAACGCGGCTATAGCAAAGACCTTTTCTTGTACTAGAGCCTTTAATGTCTCATTCTCTTTAAGCAAGTTATCTTGGGATGCCAACTTAGATTCAAGCAGTTGAATTTGTTTCAAAAGATTATCCTTTTCAGCTTTAGAATCTAACACTTTTTGATCCAATTTTCTTTCAAGAACAACATTTGATTTTTCAAGTTTTTCAAAATATGTTTCAAATTTGTCCGTTTTCTTAGAAAATTCAAGTTTGGCATCCTCAAGATCTTTTGATTACCGAGCTACGATCGTTTCGAGCTCTTTAATCTTGGAATCAGAAGCAGACAATGAAGCAGTTATAGGACAATTATCATGATGTTTAGCATTTTGAACAATCTCTCCCCCATTATGACTTACATCGGATGAATCAGAAGTGGTATTGCTATCACTCTTTTCCATCCCATGTTTGTCATAATTAGGTTCAGAATGCTCAATATTCGGCATATCATCAGCATATACATCATAAAGAACATTACATTGTACCATGTTTGCAGGCGCTTCGTCATAAACGGGCAAGGTGTCATCAAGAAGGATCTCGTGAATATTCCCTGACGTGCCACTGGTATCATGTTGTCCTCCTGATTCCGTGCTCTTGGCATTGATAGGCTCCAAGTTTTCAACCGTATGGCCAGTTTCCTCTTGCATCGAAGAGTCTTGCACTCCATTATCATACCCTTGCTGAAGTCGAGATCTTTCATAAATCGAAGACGAGACCGATGTCATGAGTTTCAAAATTGTATCACGGAAAACTCGAAGCTCGGTATGTGTATCTCGAAGAAACGATTGGCAAATCACTGAACTTTCAGACTTGATGATATTGAATTGGAGGAAAGGCGTGAGTTGTGTCACAAGAGCCTTATAAGCAAGTGACGATGCAGATTGATTAAAGTTGTCACGGTTGAGTTGCTCGGCGAGTTCGGTCAAAGTGGTGAACATTGAGTCGATGAATACATGACGATCTTGACCAAAGATGGTCACAAATTCGCTCCCTCCTTGAAGCCGCGAAAGAGTAACTAGATGATATTGAAGCATTTGAAATGAATTTATACCACTTTCTCTAGCTTTGTCGTGCATTCGATGCAAGTCTCCCTCTTTAAGTGTCGAGTCCATTGAAAATCGAAGAAAAATGATGTGGATGTTATAGTTTACAGGATTTTACAATTTGATTCGGCTCAAAAAATGTTGTCGGCTCAAACGATTATGAATTAAACCCGATCAAAAATTCGTAGCCACTAAAAATAAATCCCGTCACTATCACTCGTCAGTTTTGACTTCAAATCCGGCCAGAAAAACTTCTAACCCGTCAAGTATTTTACCACTTTGACTTTCAAAATAACCGCCTTAACAATCCGTCGGCTAAATAATCCTTGTCACTATATCACGTCACTTTGTCCCGACTATAACGGAATATCACAACATTTTTCTAAAATAAAAAGTAAAAAAAATAAATTTTAAAACAAATAAATTTGAATAAGAATATAAAAATAAAAGTTAAGATCCAAAAATAAAATTTTCAAAATAAAAATTAAAAAAAAATAAAAAAAAAAATAAAAATAAAAATAAAAAATAATAGTAATAAAAAGATAAAACTAGAAAAAACTGATTTGATTTTGAAATATAAAAAAATCGGATATATTTTTGGAATTTTAAAAATTAGACAAAATTACTTAATCAGATAAAATTTTGAAAGAAACGAAAAAAGAAAACACGTGTCCTAATATCATCAAATCAAAATACGGTCCAATAAGAATTTGTTTGACTAGACTATTAAAACCTAAAAACTCTCATTTTATCATTGCACACAGATTTCTCCGTCTCTCTCTTGTCTCTAGTTTCCTCCGCCCCCTTATTTACTCTCTCTCCTCAAAACGAAATCAATACTCCTTGTTAACTCCGCCCCCCCCCCCCCCCCAAAATCCTTATATGAAGGCTACCAATCTCAAATAAAAGATCAGTCCCGTAACACATCCACCACCAATACCTGATAAATCTTCAAGATTCATACATGAGTCTCGGGTAGGTTTTCTAATTTTTTGATTTGTTGAGTCCTTCTATCTTCTGTAGCGTCTTTCTGTCGAGTCTTTCTTGTCACACAAATCGAAACAAGAGAAGATTATAACAATTTTGTTATAAATCTTTTCTTCTTTTTCGAAAATTAATCTTGGGTAAACCCAATCAGCAGATCAATGATGATAAATTTTCTCTGTGTTTAGATCTTAATGAATCTGGACATGCATGTCACAAAATGAATCAGAGATCATTGAAATTGGTTTTGGTTTTTTGTTTGTATTTGGGTCTGTTTTGTCGAGAGGTTCGAGGTGTGAGATTGAGGGGGGGTGTTTGGTGTCGGTTTGTCGAGAGGGTGAGGGTTTTCGAGGGTTGTTTTGTTGTAATGTCGAGAGGTCAAAGTTGGAGTCGAGAGGTGTGAGAGTCTTGAGACGAGGGAGTGTGTTTTTGTTATGTTATTGGTCGGTTTGTGTTTTGGATCTATGAAAGTTTTTCTTTTTGAAACTGAGATCTTTTTGAGTCTAGGTTGATGTGAGTGAGTGGTTCGAGGGGGAGTCGAGTGAGAGGTTGTGGGGGTGTTTGTGTCTGTTTTGTGGTGTCGGTCTAAAAAGGCCTGAGATTGGTTTTAAAAAAAAAGTTGTGAAAACGAGTCTTGATAAATTTGTTGTGTGTTAAAAAAGAGTCGAAGCTGTTTGTTTGTTTTAGTTCGAGAGTCTAGTCGAAGGTTGAGGGTGTTTGTTTGAGAGTCCTGTTGTTAATATTGGAGAGGTCTGGGCAGGTTGTGTGTATAGTCGAGAGAGGTTCGAGTCTTGGGTGTTTGTTACGGGTGTGTTTTGGGTGTGTTTTTGGAGTCGAGGCTGAGAATGGTTTGAGGGAGTTTGAGTTGGTTCGAGTCCGGTCCCGCTATATTTTATCAGTCGAGAGTCTGTCGAGTTCGAATAGTCTATGCGGAAAACCGTCTATGCGGAAAACCGTCTATGCGGAAAATAGCTTCTATGCGGAAAGATTTCTATTCTGAAAAATAGTCTATTCGGAAAAAATCTATTCGGAAAGTTTTATATTCTGAAAAATGGTCTATTCGGAAAGTTTTTCAAAGTTTGTCCATACGGAATGTTTTTCACAGTTTGTCCATACGAAATGTCTATACGGAATATATGGCTTATTCGGAAAAAGAAATCGCTCGATCAGAAAAAACTCAAAAAACTGATAGACTGGATGGAAAAAGACAGATGACACTTTTGACAATTTTTGGACTGTTTTGGACAATTTTTGGACAAATTGGATTAGACTGATGTGAAAATGAAGAAGAAAAAACTCATTAAAAAAATGACTGATTAAAATTTTTTTTTTAAAAAAATGAAAAACTGAGAAACTGATTAAAAAAATGATAATATTAAAAAATGATATGATTAAACTAAGAAACTGATTAAAACAATGTGATTAAAAAAAATAACTGAGTAAAAAATGACTGATTAAAAAAATTATTAAAAAAAATGATAAAAATTGATTGGATAGATTTTCAAGAAAGAAAAAACGAGACGATTATATAAAAAAATAAAACGAAAAGATTATTAAAAAAAATTCAATCAAATCAATAGATAAAAAAAAAATACAAAACCTAAGATTTAACCATGCTCTTGATACCAATTGAAGGTCTACGATATCTAAGGATTTGGTAAATGATGGATTAGATCTATTGATTTAATGGTGGAAGGAGGAAGATGAAGATGAATATATAGAGAGAAAGGAGAGGAAAGAAAATAGAGAGAGAAAGTGAAATTAGATTAATTGAAAAGTTTAAAAGTGAAAGAACCACCCCTCCTAACATGCTAGGAGGGGTATATATAGCCCACCCTACATGTGGGCTATATGGACTATATTTACTACAAACTGGATCACGAGCCTAATACAATAATATATCGTTGGAGCGACCGATCCTTCATAAATACGTAAAAACGTATTTCCAACAATCTCCCCCTAAGGGAGGTCGCTCCAAGTTACAAAGTTCTAAATATTCTATAGCTCGTGATCTATGCTAATAATGATGTGACCGAGACTTTCTTTGGGAAAACATATTTCCAACACCTTCTCTTCATAAACTTCCTCAAACTTACCTTCTTCGTCCTTCTTCTTTTCCTCATCCTCATCATCAGAAATTTCCTTTTCGGTTGTTTTCTCGACCAAAAGTGAGATCGGATAGCTAATGAACTCAAGAGTGCTTCTTAACGAGATCCTTTAGCCTACGCTCTTCAAGGTATTCAAGCTGGTCTTCTTTGAGATGGAGGGTAATCTTTGTTCCTCTGCCGAGGGGCTCACCACTGTCTGGGGTGACAATGAAGGACCCACGAGCTTGGGACTCCCAAACGTACTGCTCATCGTCATTGTGCTTTGTTGTGACAACGACTTTGTCAGCAGCCAAGTAGGCAGAGTAAAACCCAACACCAAATTGTCCGATCATGGACACATCAGCACCAGCAGCAATAGCTTCCATGAACTCTTTGGTACCCGAGCGAGCAATGGTACCCAAATTGTTAACCAAATCTGAAAACAAAACATTAGCATATAGGTTAGTACTACAAAAATCATATACCAATGACCATTACATAAAATATAGTTTTTTTTTATTTACGTACCAGCCTTGGTCATCCTAATACCACTGTCGACAAGGGTCAAAGTGTTGTTGGCCTTGTCGGGAAAGATGCGGATGAAGAGGTCTGGTTGACCATCTAGCTTGCTCTTATCAGTCAAGCCCTCAAAACGGATTTTATCCAGATCCTACATAACATATAACAAGGCATACTATTAGTATTAAAGATTTTCACTAACAAGTAAAAATGGGTAACAAGCTACAACAAAACCGATAAAGGCTTTATTTAACTAAAGCAAATTTAAAAAAAGTTATCAAGCAAAAATCTAACATTATTATGTAAACAAAGAGTTTCATACCATAGAAACATAGGGTTAATCAAATTGAAAAGGGGCGCTATGCCTAGATTTTAGTATTAGGTTTTGTACACTTGGTGTCCCTAAGCACTAGCTGCTTATGCATATAGCTATTCCGGTGAAAGTTTATAAATCATATTTGATTTTTCACAACCAAAAGCCATGAACCAGAACAAATTAATATGGTATTCTTAAACTTGGTGGAAATCAGATCAAACAATAATGAAACATAAATCAAATGTTGAACAAGAACAGGTTTATTTAAAATAGTCGTAAACATTAAAAAACCAAGAATATAAATTCACATAAATCCATGAATAAATTAACACCAGGCCTTTATGCGATGCATTATAATTATCATAGACAACTGATCAATTTAATACAAAACAAGGACAATCTATCGTAGGCATGCACATAGATGAAAAAAACAATATAAAACAATACATCAATTTATAAAAAAAAAAGTTGAATTAGATGGACTTACATCAGAAGCATTGCTGATAAGCTCACGGAGAAAAATCTCCTTATTACTATAAAACGTGTTGATGATCAAACTCAACAACTGGTTAATCTCTGCTTGGAACGCAAACGTCTCAACATCCGACATGATTGCTAAACAACGATTTAAATTATTACTAGGTTTTCTAGAGATCGTACGAGGAAGTGTGTTTTTGTTTCTGTGTTTTGTTTGTGTGTTGCAAAGGTTGTTTTTATAGGATTAGTAAATGTTCTAGATGCTTCTGTTTCTGCTATTTTTAACGTAAAATAAAGTAGATCGTGTTAAGGATTGTTTTCGCTTCTAGATGCTACTTCTGTTTGCATCGAATGTTTTTATGTTTGGCTTAAGTTGCAACTTGATGCCTTGTATATTTTCATATTGCTTTTGAGGTCTTTAAAACACTAAAATTTGACTCCTTTACAAAAGTGGTAACATGATTAAGCATAAAATTTTTAATTTAAACGGTTTATAATTTAGATATTAATCGATTTGTGTAATCACTTAAGATTGAAGTATTTCGATCATGTATGTCTCGGATCCAAATAAATTCTTAATCGGATAAAATAGATTGAAAATTGAGTTATAAGTCAAAATAAATCAATCAGAAAACAATAAAGTATTTATTGTTATCATGCAAATGAGACCAAAGTTCTATTCGATTATATACAAACCATTGTGATGGTTGGTAAAACATGAAACTGTTGATACTTTTGTGAAAAAACTAATTATACCAACCAGGGCCGTCCCGTCGTTTTAAGAGGCCCTGTGCGAGTATTTATATGTCGGACCATTAAAAGCGATTTTTTTTACGTATATTTCGAAAACTATTATTATAAGTACAATTTTTTTTGAACAGCTATCAATTTTTTTGTAATTGTCACATACATAGTAATAAAATTCAACTGTTGTATTCTCTACATATAGTTATTTTTTGTAAAGTTGTTTTGGATATATACATATAAGCAAGGATGTCTCATGAATTTTAAAGGCCTTATGCATTATCATCTTAGAGGACCTTGAACAATGCATGCTACAAAACCATTAACTTTTATCAAGTTGTTCAATTGTTATAAAAGAAGACATAAAAAAAATTTGATAGCATAATCAATAGCAAATTGTCTTTTTTTTCTCTTTTTTATTTCCTATTTAATATTTTTTTTTCTTTTTGATATATGTTATATTAAAGTTTTTAAAACCATAAAAAATTATATTTAACGAAATATATATTAAATCCTATATGTCTATATGGTACATGTGAAAGGTGTATTATTGTTACAAAATGTACATGTAAAATAACTTTGAAAGTTACATCCAAAACAACAGCTATGTACTGTACGTATTAAATAAATAGTGCGTAGTAATAACTAGTTAAAACATTGTTTCATTATTGAAAAACTCTAAACTCTAATGGTTAAATATGAAAGCTATCAACAATATAGGACAAAAGTTTTGAGATTTGTGTCGTCTCCTTCGTTGCACACCCCCTACATACTCTACTCTACTGAAAACAAACTTTGAACTCAGCTTCTCTATTTTACCTTACATCACTAACTTTTAACATTGTAAAACGTGTCTATTCCAACCGAAAACATCAAATTCCTGGATAAAAACGTAAAAAAACTAAGTTTATACAAATGCTAAAGATCTAAAAATTGGGGCCCTAGAAAAATGTAGGCCCTGTGTTGTTGCACAGCCTGTACATGCCTAAATCCGGGCCTGATACCAACTAATAAAAATCGTTTAGGTTTTGGGGCGCTTCTCTAAACCCCACGATGGGAGGCCTCTCATCAACCTCAGTGGGACTCCAACAATGGACTATGCCCCTTGACCCACGTATTTTTGTTGTGGCAATATCAAGCTAACTATTCAGAGTCTCCACTAAGTATCTTCTAACCCGTCTTAAGCAAAACTTTTATAAAACTATTGCTTTAAAAAATTACCTAAAATAATAGATAACAATACAATTAACGACAATAGAAGTGGTATTACATATTTATAAATATCTTACTGTACTAAATTACAAATATATCTTATTAAAATACAAATGAACTTTGATAGGGAACCACTAGGAAAAGACATTGGTGCTTGTAAGAAAATCAATAGAAAGTCAAAGTAATATTCCATGAGAAATGACTAGAAAGTCAAAGTAGTAGTCCAAAAAGCTTTTGTGAGGTATATTTATTGTTAGGGTTTATAAACTAGTTAAACCATTAACTAGTAGTACGTAACGAAATGTATCTAGTTTGACATGTATGTTTAACACATTATAAGATAACTAATACTAACCTTTGTTTAAATAATAAAATCATATAAACGAGATTCTTGAACTTGATCTAGAAACTAATGAGGAAGTTGTCATCTTTAACGGTTGCTCACACACCACGTCAAACGAACACGTTGCGGTACTAGTAGCAAACTCTTGAAAACACGCAACACATGTGTAGTACTTATATGATGAAATCTAAACAATCAAAACCTTAGACAGGGTACGTTTTGGTTCGGTTAGAAAATAACAATACTAGTAAAAACTCTAGTTGGGGTTTCTTCTTCTTCTACCTTGAATCAAAACCCTAGTAGTAATAACTAGGTTTACTTTGCTTCTTCATTGTGTTCGAACAATGATAGTAACCAAGGGCGGAGCCACTTGTAGACTGAGAAGGGTCCTGGCCCTCCCATAATTGGGCCTACTAATGGAGTATAGTTTATAGTATATGTGTTAAAAAATTGGATACTTAGATTTGACCCTCCCACCACATAAAGCCCAACTAAGAAATCCTACTTAACTATTTATTATTGTAGTAGTTAATATCAAAAGTCATCTTCCCATCCCTAATTTTCTTAAACCTCAAATTCAAATTTAGTAATGTTATGTAAAAAAACCTACGTCCTTTTGTATTTCGAAATATTAATCTTTTGGCCTTCCCACGAAAAATTATCTGGCTCCTCCACTGATAGTAGCACAATGGAACTCTTGAAACCGTCACAAGTGAGGGAACAAATACTAGGCTATTTTGAGGGATGTATAACAAAAGCTTAATAACTCTCGGCTTAGGGGTTTCTTTAGCTTTGATGGTGCTTTCGGCCAGAGGGGTTTGGGAGGTTGTATGGGACGAGCTATTAATAAAATATGAGTTTGGTGGGAACAATTAATATATTCGAAGAATATAACCAACACTTAAATTTTCTTTAAAGTAACAATACTCTCATATTGCTAACCGACAATTGACATATTTAGAATAATAAAATATTCAAGGTTAAACATGCAAATATAGAACAAAAGTTATTTTATGAATGAAAAAAAATATCAAGTATCTTTATTCATCAGATAATGAAAATAGTCTTACAATCCTTATTATCCAAATACTAAAATAACACAGATTACATGAGACTACTAGGTGTAAGCAGTCTTATATTCGAAGTATGCATCAAATGATTTTTATAATATAAAGCGTCTTGTAAAAGGATTAGCTACGTTGCCATATGTGTGAACTTTATCTAGAGTAATGTCACCTAGTTTAATCACTTCTCGGAGGTAGTAAACTTTGCTACGATATTGCTTAGCACCTTAGTGATTCCTGGTTCATTAGCTATATTAATGGTTCTGGTATTGTCATAATACATCTTCATAGGTTCTTCATTTGTGGGAACAACATTGAGCACATAAATGAATTCCTAATCTAAACTGCTTCATTTGTAGTTTTTGAAGTGACTATATACTCAACCTTTGTAGATGCGGAATTGCATGAATGATCTGCTTCACACTTTTTATTCAACAACACCTCCATTCAAAACAAAAACATATACCGTTTGAGACTTTGTGTCATCAATATTTGTTAGATATCCAACATCAGTGTAGCAAGTGTTGGGAATTATTTGTTAAGTGTCAAGTACCGTTAGTGTTATTGAAGTACTGTTAGTATCTTTCAAGTACCGTTAGTGTTAACGCGGTACCTAGTAAGTACTGCTACTTATAAAGTAAGTACTGCTATAATGATTAGGACGAATATATCTTTGTATAAGATATGTCATAGTTATAGTTAGAGTATATCTTATGTGATATACTTAAATAGTTAGAATATTGATAATATATCGTCTGTGACATAGTTCTCTTTTTAGAATATTCCAAGGTTTCTAGGGTTCCTTGCTATATAAAAGGAACATAGGTACAATGTCATTCATGTACCTCATTCAAGTCGATTAATAAGTGAATCGAATAGTTAAACGTAATTTTGTTCTTCTATGCTTTATAAGTTAGATTACGCATAACTTATTTAGCTTGAGTAAGAGTTCTTAAAGTGTTTTAGTTTGATTACAAACTAATATACTAGTTCTTAACAGAATATAGATCCAATCAAAGGGATCAACAAGTGGTATAAGAGCTTGTAGAAAAACTATGAAAAAGAAGAACACAACTCCATACACTCCACTCACACCAAAACTCAGTGTCTCAACCTGGTGATGACGCTCACTTGGATGATATTCCAAATCCTGATCCAATACCACAAGGACAACCACAAGTTGTGCATCCTGGACCAGCACAAGGTGTTCAAGCCGTGAATGCTGTAGCTACCTCTACAACTACAAAACCTTCTCATACTCTTTCTGTTGTCAAACTCCCAGTGCTCAAAGGTGACAACTATGAGACATGGGCTATGCAGATGGAACATTACTTGAATCATATAGATCACACTGTGTGGCAAGTTATCAAGAACGGGAATACACCTAAGAAGCTACACTAGTTGCCTGGCGGTACATGATATGATCTACCTGCTGTGACTGCTGAGGAGGTACAAGCAGAGATCAGAGAGAGAAAGTCCAGAACTGCTTTGGCTATGGCTCTTTCAGAAGACATCTTGCCTAGATTTCATCATTATAAGGATGCCAAGGCTATGTGGGAGGCCATCAAACTTAGATTTGGAGGCAATGACAAATCTAAGAAGATGAAGAAGATTGTTATTAAGCAAGAATTTGATAACTTCTCAATTTCCAGTATAGAAGGAATACATGGTGGCTATGGAAGATTCAGTAAGCTACTTATTCAATTGGCAGTTTAGGGACAAGTAATTCCTAATGAAGAAGCTAATCTAAAATTCTTAAGGAGTGTTCCACAAGAGTGGAAAGCAATGGCTATGCACTTCATCATAAGAGATGATCTGGATACAATTCCTTTTGATCATCTCTACAACAATCTTAGAGCATACGAGATGGATGTAAAAGGCATTGAGGTGACCAAAGCAACAACTACAACAAAGTCTAACTTGGCTTTTGTGTCAGAAGGTAATAGCGGTACTTATCATCATAATACTGCTAGTGGATCAAGCAGCGGTATATACTTCACAAATACCGTTGGAGGACTTACAAGCGGTACTTACCCACAAAGTACTGAAGGAAGACCTATAGTCTCTCAAAATCCACATGGAAGATCTTCACCATTGTTTAGTGACAATGATGCCTTCTCATTCTTTGCTGGACAAGACAACAGGCCAAGATTAACACTCAATGACTTATTCCAAATGGATGATGCTGATGTTGAAGAGATGGGTCTTAAATGGCAAGCTGCTATGGTGTCAGTAAGATCTAACAGGTTCTTCAAGAAGACTGGAAGAAAGATGACTGTTGATCCTAATGAGCCATTAGGATATGACAAGTCCAAAGTTAAATGCTATAACTGTAGAAGGAATGGACACTTTTCAAGAGAATGCACTAGAGACAAAGCTGAGAGTAGCAGTCAAAAATCCAAGAACAGCTATAGAACCAGTCCAAGAATAACTGAGAGTTTTCCAAAAGGAAACAGCAGGAGTCCTAAAGGAACCAAAGTATTGGTGACCGTGGATGGAGTGGTGAACTGGGCTGAAGATGAAGAAGAAGAAGAAGAGCTTGGTTTAATGGCTCTCTCACATGAAGATACTAAGGTACATCCTTGTTCTAAAGACCGTGTTCTTAAATTTAATAGCTTAAAAGTAGAACTAGATGAAGAGTATAAAAAAGTCAACACATGCACCGTAGAACTAAATGCTTTTAAACAGGGTGTTGCTAAGTTAGAAGAAAATATAGTTTTGTATAAAAAGGGTCAACAAAACTATGAAGAGAAAATAAGAATTTTAACTCTTCGAATTAGGGAAAAAGATGTGGAAATTAAAGCTTTTGAAAGAAAAATTTTGAAAGTGTAAGCAAAAAATGAAGCTTTAAAAGGCAGTCTTTATAATGAAAGGGAAGTGATTAACCACTGGCAAAAGTCCTCTAAAGGATTGGGAAAACTGATTAATTCACAAATGGGGTATTATGATAAGTCAAGCCTAGGATATATTGAGGACCAACCTGGGATAACTTTAACTGGCAATGACTTATCAAAGGGAATTTTTGATAGTTCTAGTGAGTCAAATAGTACACCTGAGAATGATAGATATGTTGAAGGAATGAAGGCAGTTCCTCCACCATTATCAGGAATTTTCATGCACCTAGTAATGATACAAGTATAGAGTTAGAATAACCAAAGGTTAAAAATACCTCAAACTCTAGTAATTTGTCAAAAGATAAGACTGTTGTGACCAAGAACATTGTTTATCCACCTTTAATGAACAATTTTGTTTCTGAAGAATCAAAGACTAGTTCTGCTCCTAAGCAAGTAAAAACTCCTAGCAAGATATTGGATAATGATGTAAAACATAATAAAACCAAGAGGGGTGGATTAGGTTTTGAGAAAGTTAAGTCAAAACAACCTTTTGGGTCTTCTTTGAGAAGAAAGGGATGTTATGTTTGTGTTAGTCTAAGTCATTTTATCAAAGATTGTACTTTGCATGAAGATAACATCGTGAAACAAAAGGCTACACAAAAGGTCATGAAAAACAGTAATGGGAAAAATGCACAGGTTAATAGAAAACAGAAACTTAAAAATGACAAACCTAAGTTTGATCATTCAGAAGGGGTAGCAAAACAGGTTAAAAATAACTCTACCAAAAGTTTTGTTCCTAGAGCAGTACTTATGAAACAAGGTCTAGTACCTGTGAAGTCTGGTAAACCAACTACCGACAAGTCTTGAACTGCAAGTACTGCTAGACCAAACTCAAGTACTGTTGGTTAAAAGTTTGTTAAACCAAGGTTCTCCAAGACTTCTAAGAATGTTGTTGAAAAAGCCAAAACATCTAGAAGTAAGTTTGATAACAAACCAGTGCAAATGTGGGTTCCTAAAAGAGAAAAACCATGTGTTAAAGCAAGTACTGCTAAAGCAATACCTAAGGAA
Source organism: Glebionis coronaria (assembly GCA_025667525.1). Taxonomy (NCBI): domain Eukaryota; kingdom Viridiplantae; phylum Streptophyta; class Magnoliopsida; order Asterales; family Asteraceae; genus Glebionis; species Glebionis coronaria. The sequence continues at coordinate 46,197,856 of CM046879.1, read as the reverse complement.
AAGAAGTCTGAGCACATAGAGTCACCCTATGTCTTTGACTACATAACTGAAACCATGAAGTATAAGAGCAAAAGTGGCATTACTGGGAATGCTTTTGAACAGACTCTTAAGTGTGTAGGTCCCACAAGATCCGAGCCAAATGTGGCTTGGGTCCCTGTTAAATACTAATAAGTTTTGTTTATGTGCAGAGGCATCTAATTGATGAATTGAAAGACAAAGGTATAGTAGATAGTGGATGCTCAAGACACATGACATGGAACAAAGATTTCCTTGCTGAATTTGAAGAATTCAGAGGAGGACTAGTAGCCTTTGGATGTAGCAAAGGTAGAATTATTGGCAAAGGGAAAATCAATACAGAGAAGTTGGAATTTAAATATGTGTTCTTTGTGAAAGAATTGAATGAATTCAATCTCTTTTCTGTATCACAAATGTGTGATAAGAAGAACAAGGTGCTGTTCACGGACAAAGACTACTTGGTGTTGTATAAAGACTTTGAGATGCCTAAAGAATCTCAAGTACTGCTTAAAGTACCCAGTGCAACTAATGCAGGTACTCAAGAAGAAGCTTCTTCATCAGATGATGATGTTCATATCTATGTACCCAGTATGCCTACTGTTACTCCCATGTCTGCTACTCCCAAGAAGCAAACTATGCTATCAACAGATGATCAAGACTCCCAAGAGCTTCAGAGGCTTCAAGATCAAGAAAATAATGATACATATGCTAATAAGCATTCAGGGGAAGAATCTTTTGAGTCACAACACTCAGCAGTACATACTACACCTAGCGGTACTTCATTTGCAAGTACTGCTAAGTTAAAATCTGCAAAGTCTACTGATTCATTAGAAGATATTTTACAAGCTATGGACGATGAAGACGTGTATGCCAGTCCAGCTGAAGGAATCTTCTCTAAAGCTTCCTATGATGAGCAGGGTGCAGTAACTGATTTCAACAATTTGGAAACTGAAATTCCAGTCAGTTCTATTCCCACTCATAGAGTCAACAACAACCATCCTACTACACAGATCATTGGAAATCCCAAGTCTACTGTACAAACCGGAAGACAAATTCAAACCAATAATGAAACTCATGCACTTGTGAGTTATGTCAAACAACAACAGAGAACTAATCATAAGGATACTCAACATTATTTATTTGCATGTTTCTTATCACAAGTAGAGCCCAAAAACATTTCTCAGGCTCTTGATGAAGAAAGTTGGGTAGATGTCATGCAAGAAGAATTAACACAATTTGAGCTACAAAAGGTTTGGATTCTTGTGGATCTTCCGTCAGGTAAGAGAGTAATTGGTACTAGATGGGTTTTCAGGAACAAGAAGGATGAGAGAGGAGTTGTTGTGAGAAACAAGTCAAGGATTGTTGCTCAAGGCCATAGACAGGAAGAAGGGATAGACTATGATGAGGTTTTTGCACCAGTGGCAAGGATAGAAGCCATTAGGTTATTTTTGGCCTTTACGTCATATATGGGTTTTATACTCTATCAGATGGATGTGAAAAGTACCTTTCTTTATGATACTATTTTAGAGGAGGTATATGTCTCACAACCTCTAGGTTTTGTAGATCCTAAATTCCCCAACAGAGTTTATAAGGTTATCAAAGCACTTTATGGTCTGCATCAAGCTCCAAGGGCTTGGTATGCAACTTTATCCAGTTTTCTGTTTGAGCATGGATATAAGAGAGGGACCATTGATAAAACTCTGTTCATCAAGAAGAATGCTAAGGATATTATTCTAGTTCAAGTCTATGTTGATGACATCATTTTTGGTTCTACCAAGAAATCATGGTGTGAAGAGTTTGAGGCTTTGATGAAAGGAAGATTTTAGATGAGTTCTATGGGAGAACTAACTTTCTTTTTGGGACTACAAGTCAAACAAAGGAAAGATGGAATATTTATTAGCCAAGATAAGTATGTTGCTGAAATCTTGAAGAAATTTTCATGCATGGATACAAGGAGTACAAGCACACCTTTTGAAGCTAAGAAGTCTTTATCAAAAGATGAACATGGTGAAAATGTTGATATTCATCTATACAGATCAATGATTGGTTCATTGATGTATCTTACTGCTTCAAGGCCAAATATTATGTTTGTTGTGTGTGCCTGCTCAAGGTTCCAAGTCAATCCAAAGGTGTCACATCTACATGCTGTGAAGAAGCTTTTTAAGTATCTTAAAAGTCAACCTAATTTAGGATTATGGTATCCTAGAGATTCCACCTTTGAATTGGAAGCTTACTCAGATAGTGATTATGCTGGAGCTAATCATGATATGAAATCCACAACAGGAGGTTGTCAATTCCTAGGCAAAAGGCTCATGTCATGGCAGTGTAAGAAGCAAACCATTGTTGCTACTTTTACAACTGAAGATGAATATGTAGCTGCTGCTCATTGCTGTGAACAAGTACTTTGGATTCAAAATCAATTGTTAGATTATGGGTTTAACTTCATGAACACCAAGATTTACATTGATAATAAAAGTACTATATGCATTGTCAAGAATCTACTATTTCACTCCAAGACCAAGCATATTGAAATAAGACATCACTTCATAAGAGATGCCTATGACAAGAAGCTTATTCAAGTCTTGAAGATTCATACAGACAACAATGTAGCTAATTTGTTGACCAAGGCATTTGATGCAAAGAGATTTGAAATTTTGGTGACACATATTGGTATGCTCAACCAATAGACTGCTACATATGTTGAGGGGAGGTAAAAGTTGTACAATTTTATGCTCTTTTTATTGTATAGTCTATGTTTTTGTGTTTTTGATGTGATTGCAGGTTGATAGAAAAAGATAAAAGAGGTTATAATGATAGTGGAATGCATGAACTGGTCAAATTTGTGAGGTACCATTTTGAATCCATGTACCGCTAGCACAAATCCAAGTACCGAGTATGTTCCATGTACCGCTACATGTTCGTTGTACCGTTAAGGGTCTCTTTTGTACATTTGGCGGTTTCTTCGCGCTTGGGTTTATTATTTACTTAAATACTTACTCCTATTACACAACTGATTCACCTAAGCTTTTATTTTTATCTCTTGATTCTATAACCTTCTCTCTATTTTTCGTTCATCAAAAATACTAATGGCTGCTTTACAAGTGATCTCTAAGCATAATTTGGTTGCAAATCTTGTTCTGAATGATGACTCTCTTGGATTCCATGAGATTCTTGGTTTCTTATCTCGAAGTCATATTCGTTTTGCACTCACTGTAAGTCCCATTGTCTCTGTTTCCATTGTTGAACAATTTTGGAACACTGCTGTGTTAGGTACTCGATTTGATCAACCTTGCATTAAGGCTAGGGTAAATCATAGAAATATATATGTAACTGAGGTACTAATAAGGGCAAGTTTGAGATTAAATGATGAAAATGGACTTAGTATGCTTAATAATACAGAGATACATGATGGCCTTGCAGCCATGGGCTATGAGGGTGGTAGGGAAAGTCTTACTTTATTTTCACCTCAATGGAAATTGCTTTTTCATGCCATTATTCACTGTTTAAGCTCTAAAAGTACATCTTTTGATCAAATTCCTGCTGCATTGGCATCAGCTGGTATTTGTCTAGCAAATAATAGGGTTTTTAATTTTTTAAGATTAATTTTTGAAGGCATGACTAGGAATTTGGAAGGAACTAAGAAGTTTTTTATGTATCCTAGATTCATTCAGACTTTAGTTAGTGACCAAGTCCCTAACCTACCAGAGTTAACTGATACATGGGATGTTCCTACATTCACAAAGAGAACTTTCTCTTTCTTGACCAAGCAAGGCAATGCCTTTACATGAATAGTTACACCATTGTTTGCTCATATGTTAGCCCAACCTGCCAACCAAGAAGGTGAGGAACCTAGCAATGCTAGTGCTTCTCAGCAAACTCCTTCTCACCAGATTTCCCATTCCTTAGAAGATTCACAATCTTCTTCTCATAATATTGGTGCTTCACCAAATACTGATGAGATGATCCATACACCTGCTGCTTCTATTGTTGCTAGTGGTTCACCACCAGCACAAGCACCAGAGGTGGTGGATGTTGCAAATTTAACTGCTTTGTGTACTATTTTTTCCCAGCAGGTACAGGTGTTGCAAAAAGAAAAACTTGTTCAAGACAAGAAAATTGCTGAAATGGAAGCTAGCCTAATCAAGTTGAGGAACAAAGTATCACCTTGGATGAGGCAACATAGATCTATTCAAAAGGCTGAACTTAAAAATAAAAGATTCAAAAACCACAAGAAAAGGCAACTTAATGCAACCAAACAGGGGAGGAATTATGAAGAACAACCACCTTCTTCTGATAATCAAACAAGGATCTCTGGAAATGACATCAGTTTTAAGCTGGATGAAGATGTCACTGGGACTTATGAAGATGGAACTGGTTTAGAGACTGGTGTAGATGAACCTACAAACATGGAGTTTCAACAGGTTGAACCACATCATACTCATGAGGAGCCACAAGTTGAAGAAATGATGGTAACTCAACCATTACCAACACCTCAATCACCACTTCAAGTGAATTGGAGTAATTTCTATGAGAAGTTGGAGGAAATTGATGTTCAGTTTCCTGTATCTTCAACTCCACCACCACAAAGACAAATCTAGTTTCACAAGAAATAGTCGTTGCAAGTACTGTCCAGATCTAGAATGAGCATTGGATCAGACAAGACTAAAGAGGTGCAAGCTGAAAAGATAGCTTCAGTGGAAGAAAGGGTATCTAGAGATACACAAGTGATTGACGAAACAAATGTGTCTAATACTGGTGAAGTCAACATTGTTGAAGATCCAAGTACTACTAAGCCAACTAAGTCGACTGCAAGTACTGCTGACATTGTTGAAGACCCAAGTACTGCTAAGCCAACTAAGTTGATTACAAGAACCGCTGGTGATCATCATTCACTAGAAAGTCAAACTCCTTTTGGAGAGGATGAGACTTTAGCCCAAATACTGCTTGACTTAAGAGAGAAGAATTCAGCTGAGAAAGCAAAACAAACAGAGGCAGAGAAGAAGACACAACAAGAAGTTCTTGCCAAAAAGGATCAAACTAAAGGTAAGAAAGTTCAATCTTCACACCCTACTAAATGTACAGTTATTCAACGACAAGCTAATGAGGAAAGACCTTCCAAGCTGAAGAAGAAGCTACCTAAGATTAATCCAAAGGATAACGGGAAGAAGCAAATACTACAGAATCTGAAAATGAAAGTGATTCAGATGAAGATATTAGCAAAGTCATGTATAGATTTAATCAATTAGACCATGATGAGGAATATGCTCTTAGGATGCAAGCTCAGATTCGTGAAGAAGACTTGCAAGAAGAACTTGAAGCTAAGCAACATTTGCTAGAAGCTAAGAGAATACAGCAAGAAAGGAACATACAAGAGTATGATAGGATTCAAGCTGAATTACATGCAAGTGAGCTTCTTGCAGACTCATTGATAGCTGAAGAGAGAGATGCTTATGATGAAGAAGACAAATCAAAACTAATTGATGATTTGGTAAGGGAGCGACAAAGATTCTTTTTTGAAAAGAGAAGAAGAGAAAAGATTAAACCTCCAACTACCATGCAGATTAGGAATCAAATGATGAACTTTCTCAAGAAAGTTAAGGGTTTCACTCATATTCAGCTGGTCAATAAGAATTTGGAAGAAATCAGGACTTTGTATGAACAACATAAGAGAACTGAATTGAATTTTGTTGAGATTAGATCTGAAGCAGATAGGATAGCTGTTGAAAAACATAGAAGACATCTGCAACAACAAAGGCAATTTGGAAGTACTCCTAGAATTGAGTCAAGTACTCCTGAACCTACAACTACATCTCCAACTATCAAGACCACTTATGTGAGGAAGAATAGAAAGGAGAAGGTAAGTTCAAATTAGGAAGAGACTGCTCAAAGAATGAATGAAGGAGATAAAGCTCAAGATGTTGCTCAGACTGAAAATGTACAAGCAGTACATACACAGTCAACAGTGCATACTGAAGAAATGGTACATACAAACTTGGAAGAGGGTTCAACAGAATTTGAAGGAACCTACAAGGGTATTAAGAGGAAAAGATCAACAAAGAGGAAGCAGAAAGCCAAGAGGGCTAAGTCAACAACAGAAGATAGTGATGATGATGAGATCTTGAAAAAGTACTTGAAGATAGTAAAATTTGAAGATCAGTGTATTGATACAAAGATTTTTGGAAAGAGATCATCTATTGCTAGATGGATATACTCTATGGATCAAGGACTGGAAGCTCATGGAATTCAAAGAACTGATGGCACAACAAGAATATCCAGACGTTTGGAAGATCTTCTTCACATTATTGACAGACAAGATATTCAGGATATTTTCAGGTTAGTTCAAGAAGCTAGGGCAGGTAAACCTGAAGTATCACTACTATATAGGGAATTGATCTTCATGTATGAACCACAAAACTGTGATCAAGAATTGTTGAAGGAATTAGAGAATCAGGTTCCTAGTTACTTGAGTTATTATAGGTCATGTGAATTGCATATTTTGGATATAGATGATGTTACCTACTATATGCTACAAGAGAAGAGTTATCCATTCAAAAGAAGATTGTTGGAAAGAATGTTGGAACAACAATTGGAAGTTACAGAAGAATCTATTGATGTTGTGGAGTTGATCAGAATGGTTAAACAACAAATCAAGGATTTGAAAGATGAGGAAGAAGCTGAGAAAGAGCCTTAAGTGTTTGACTTTCATTCACACTTCACAAATGGTTCTCAGTTCACCATGTCTAACACACATAAGAACTGGCTAGTCCATAAGCAAACGGTTTGTGGTAAAGACTTCTCAAATCCGTTGAAAGCTGGTAGTTTGCTAAAACCTATATGGTTCTGACTCACCTTGTTTTGAGACAAAGAGTTGGCTAGTCCTAGACAAACGGTACTAGGTAAAGAATTCATAAAATATGTTGATGGTTGACAATTTACCAAAAATTATAGGGTTATAAGTACACCTTATTATTTATAAATAAAGTATTGGCTATTCCAGAGTGTACGGCTAACTGGTAAAGAATATATCAAATCTGTTGATAGCTCGTGATTTGCTAAAAATCATGAAGCCACTACATATTGGTTTTTGTTGTTAACTGTTTTATTTCAGGTATGAAGATTGCAAGCAAAGAAGTATTCAAGAAGAAAGTACTTAGAAGATTTTGTCTCATTAAATCAAGACTGAAGTTTCTGATTCAGAGTTCATAGATTTAACTCAAGAAGACAATTACTGTTGCTGCAAAGACAAATGAATGTTTACAAGACACAAGAAGATCATAGTTTGAAGACAAATATGATGTTCATGATGTTTGAAGATTATCTTATTAGAAGAAGATCTACATTGAAGTGTTTGGCTACATTCAGTTGGATGCAAATACAAATTACCAAGTTCAATCCAAGGATGAAGGAAAGACTGAAGACATGTATTCTAAATACATGAGAAACAAGAAGACAACAAGTTATCATTCTTGTTTAGGGGAGGATTGTTGGGAATTATTTGCTAAGTATCAAGTACCGTTAGTGTTATTGAAGTACTGTTAGTAACTTTCAAGTACCGTTAGTGTTAACGCGGTACATATTAAGTACTGCTACTTATAAAGTAAGTACTGCTATATTGATTAGGACGAATATATCTTTGTATAAGATATGTCATAGTTATAGTTAGAGTGTATCTTATTTGATATACTTAAATTGTTAGAATATTGATAATATATCGTCTGTGATATAGTTATCTTTATAGAATTTTCTAAGGTTTCTAGGGTTCCTTACTCTATAAAAGGAACATAGGTACAATGTCATTCATGTACCTCATTCAAGTCGATTAATAAGAGAATCGAATAGTTAAACGTAATTCTATTCTTATGTGCTTTATAAGTTAGAATCCGCATAACTTATTTAGCTTGAGTAAGAGTTCTTAAAGTGTTTTAGCTTGATTACAAACTACTATACTAGTTCTTAACAGAATATAGATCCAATCAAAGGGATCAACAGCAAGCAACCCCGAGCTCTCGTTTTATATCTCCTCCATAGACAAGAAACATATCCTTAGTACTTCTAAGACACTATAGAACATTCTTTACAACATTCCAGTCTTTATCACCTAGATTATGCTAAAATCAACTTGTTACGTTCCGTACGAATGCAACATCAAGAGTGGTGCATCTTACAACATACTTGATCGATCCTACAGCCGAGGCATAAGGAACTATTGGCATGCGTTTCACCTCAGCAGGTGTTGAAGCACCTTGTAACTTACATCATTTTGGTTCAGATTGCATATGGATAATTCCATGTTTGGAATTCTCCAAGTTATACTTCTTCAAAATCTTTTCTATGTAAGCACTTTGACATGTTCCATTTAACCGTCTTGATATATTTATGTAGATCTTAATTCCAAGTACATATGCAACATCTCCTAAGTCTTTCATAGCAAAAGATTTACCAAGGTAGGGTTTTACACCTTGCAACGTTGGAATTTCATTACCCCTAGCACTATGTCATTGGCATATAAGATTAGGAAAATCTTATTACTCCTACTAGCTTTTATATATACACATGGCACATCATGATTTTAAGTAAAACTAAATTTATTGATTTCATTATCAAATCTTTGTTCCATTTCCTTGATGCTTGCTTAAGTCCATAATAGATAGTTGAAGCTTTCATACACGGTTTGTATATTTAGGATTAACAAAACCTTTAGGTTTCACCATATAGACTTCTTCAAAAAGATTTCCATTGAGGAAGAAGATTTTGACATCCATTTGCCAAATTTCATAGTCATAGTATGTAGCTATGGCTAAGAGAATCCTAATAGCTTTAATATCAGCAATATGAGAGAAGGTTTCTTCATAATCAACCCCGTGTGGATTGAGTGAAGCCATTCACTATAAATCAAGCTTTATAAGTGTGTACATTGTCATTCATGTCAGTCTTCTTTTTGAAGAACCATTTGCCACCAACGATTTTAGCATTAGGGTAAAGATCAACCAAGATCCAAAATTCATTGTCTTTAATGGATTGCATCTTCACATTCATAGCTTCAAGCCATTTTTTAGATTCAAGATCTGCAAATGCAACTTTATAGTTAGTAAGTTCATTATGATTCCCTAACTCATGTTTCTCAGCATCAGTGTATAAACACATCCCCTACGTAGAATTACGTGACCTTGTAGACCTACGAATAGGAGCTATATAAGGTTCATCAGTTTCTTGATCATCCCCTTCATGATCTAAGCTAGTGTTTTAGAAGGATGCACATCTTCATCTTGAATTACTTCATTCATAAGATTACTCTCTAGGAATCAACATTATTTCGAGAAAAAATATTTTTTTTCTCAGGTGGGCAATAGAAGGAGTAACCCATTGTTTCCTTTGGGTTACCTATAAAGATGCACTTAACATATCTAGGTTCAAGTTTGTTAGGTTTATTAAGCGTGTCACATTTAACAGAGCCTCACATCCCCATACCTTTAAGTAAGAGAACTTATGGGATAACCTATGCCATACTTCGTATGGAGTCTTTTTAGCCTTCTTGGTTGAAACCATATTGAGAATGTGTGCAACAAACTCAAGAGTATAATCCTAAATGACTTTGCAAGAGTTTTTTGAGCCATCATGGAGCGAACCATATCAAGCACAGTTCTATTTCTCCTCTCAGACACACCATTATGTTGTGGTGTATATGGAAGAGTTTTATGGGCAATAATCCCATGCTCCTTTAGATGATCAATAAAATCTAGACTCATAAATTCACCTCCACAATCAGAATCTAGCGCTTTTATGGTTTAACCTAGTTGATTCTACTTCCTTTTAAAACACTTTGAATGTTTCAAACACTTCATGTTTATGCTTTAGCAAGTAAACATAACCATAACGACTATAGTCGTCAATAAAAGTGATAAATTATCTTGCATCTTTTCTTGACACAGTTCTAAATGGGTACATACATCGCTGTGTATAAGTCCAAGCAAATATTTAGCCCTCTCCACTTGATGAAAATATGTTTTACCTGTCATCTTACTAGATAGACAAGAAACATACCCATCAAATAATTCATCGTCATTTGACTTAAGTAGTCTTTCATGTTGCAACGGCTTAGTTCATTTCGTTCTTATGCGGCCAAGGCGACATTGCCACAAGAGTGCATAGTCCAAGTTAAACAAGGCTATTTTATTACTTACAACATAAATATAACTATCATTTGTATTAGAGTTTGATATATCAATTTCATAAATTATATTACGTGAAATAGGATGAAAATAAAACATATTATTCCTAGAAACTGAAATTCCATTATTCTTAAAATGGTTAGTAAAATCATCGTCATACAAATGGAAAACCAAAATAATTCATCCAGTGATAGAGGGAGCATAATGACAATTGTTCAACACAAAATAATCCACTAGCGAGACATAAATGATAAACACCAATAGCTTCAACAGCTGCATGATGACCATTGTCCACATACATATTCAAGCTCCTGCCTTTAGATTCCTACTTCCCCTTCGTCCATGAGTAGTATTACAGATGTGAGTACCACAAACAGTGTCATAAACCCAAGATTTATTCGGAAAAGTATAGAGTTCTGTAGTGAAGATACATGAAGTGCTACTAATAAGTGTGAAAACACTTATCCTTTTACCACTTAATTATAATAATAACCAAGCCAAAACATGTATTTTATGTCGTAAATGTCAGAATTATGCGTGGTTTGTGTTTTTGTTGTGATTTAGGACCAAAATGTGAAAAGGGAAGAAAACATGGGCTTTCACGGGCTTTTATCGAAGAAAAAGACAAAAGATGATGTGACAATCCGTCAATTTATGGTTTATATTTTATTCTCAAATATTATTTAAAAACATTATTTTAATGTTATATTATGAACTCACTTATTTTTTGGAAGAAATTTGGATTTACGTCTTGAAGTAGCATCGACTACGTCTAAACCGGAGGATTCTACGTTACGTGCTTACGTTTACATACACCGTTTTGGTGACAGTCCGACATTTCAGGAAATAAATTTATCCGTGAATATTATTTTGGAATTTTAAATTTGTGTTGGTCCATAAAATCACAAATTTACGAGAAGAGATTAGGACTTACGATTATAATTTAACGTCCTTTACGACTAAACCGGAAACCTTAGGATTACGTATTTACGTTTTCAAACTCCATTTTTGATGAGACAATTTTTATTAGATTCGTTTTGTGCCGTTGATTGATAATTTATAAAAAACGTTTTTCGTAAAACGACCCGAGGGCACGCAAATCGAGGAAACTGGAATCGAGGAGTACCCGTAATTAAATGGGGATGACACAAGAATAAACTTGCCCCACCCCCACTCTTGGACGACAAGCTTAAGCTACACAATACCACAAAGGTGTCAACTTAATCTTTAAGCTAAGGACACTTGTCCTTAGCCTTACACTAAAACCATTTTTACTTACAAAACAACCAAACTGAAACTAGCAACTCATTCTACACATGAAAAACTCACACACTCCTCTCCTCTCTCTCTAAAATTCGTCCAACCATCATCAAAACAACCCTCATTTGATCTATGTTAGCCATAAAATCATGTGTTACTCATACACATGATGATGCTACTTTGAAGCTTTAAAGATTGGAGGTGATTCTAACATCCAAGGAGAAGATTTGTTGGTGTCATAGGGCTGATTTTCTATGAGAAGTTTATAAAGGTTGGTAGACTTGAAGATGATATTGGTTTATCACAAGTTTTACCATCAAAATCCAAGCCTTGTTCATCAAAGACTCATGTTTTCATCACTAATGGTGGTATAGAGATTGTTCTTCCTATCCTCTTGTTATTTTGATTATGTAATCTTGTATTTTCTTTATTTATGTATATGTATATGATGATGAATGATGATTAAAAATATTATGTGGGGATTTGGTGTTGATAGATTTGATAAACATGGGTAAAAAGATGGAAAAACCACATGTAAAAATGGTTAAATCTTGCTTAATAAGATGGCTGTATAAAAACAGTAAGTAACCAAATGATAAACTGATAAAATGGTAAATTGGAATCAATATACAGTAAGTATTAGGTGTTATACACATGTGAGAGTTGGCCATGCAATGGAATCATAAAAATGAGTGAGATATGATCAAAACAAGTTTAGAGTGCAAATCTGCCTATACTGTTTTGGACGAATTTATTAAACTATTTAGAGGTTGACTCATCAGTAGCTATAAAAGGATAAAACTAAGCACATATCATATAGTTTCTGTGATAAAAATTTGAGGTCCTATCTCATTATAGAACTCTAGATATGGACATTTTAGTGAACTTAAAATTTAGGACTGATTTTGTGAAATTAAAGTTTAATATTATTATATAAGCACTCAAATAAATATAATATAAAATGTGAATTAAAACCCACTAACTTATATATTACATTTATATAAATATGTAAAAGGATAAATAAATGGACATTTTATAAAAATGGTAGTTTGGTAAGTTTTATAAGTTATAAAAACTATAAACATGATTTTTACGTCTTTTCGGCTAAAACCGAAAGATTAACGTTTTTGTTAAATAAAACTTAGACGGTTGGACCCGTCTAATGTAATTTATAAACTCACATACTGATGTATAAACATATATAACAAGTAAAAACCGATAAAACCCGAGCTTTACAACATATAGACATTAACGGGCCAAAGTAGCCTTAATGGACAATAAACCCGACTAATTTTGTTAAACCCTTATAAACTTACTTATTGGGCTTAACTCACTTGGGCCCAACATGAAAAGTATAATACTGATAATAAAAGTGTAAAATAGACTAATATAAAGTATTGGGCTTGTAATAGGGTTATTGGGCCTAAAACATGTAAATAAGTAAAACTAGTATAAAAATGTTACCAACACATAAACACTATAATGAATGAGTAAAAATGTATAAACCCACTTGATCATCATCATATATATAAAATCATCATATGTATACATAATTTTTATTTTATAAAGTCATCGGACAAGAGTCTAAGACAAGTATTATTTGTCTAGGTTTCCGTGATTGAAGCACGTACCGTACATCCGAATTGTCGATAACCCGCTTTCCCACATCAACGTGAGTTCATAGCCTCGCACTCTTTTAAATGTTTTTATGAAATTTTGATAAACCCGCGAGGGAGATAACATGTTAGTTTTTATGAAATAGGACACTAGGTGTCCCAATTGTTTTTTTATTGATTTGGACCCGAATGATTATATGACCCGATGAATGATTATATGACCCGACAGATGAAATAAAATGGATTATTAAAGTTAGGTTATGTCATTAAAAGTCCCATTAGCATGAATTGTGAACTACCGGGATTTGGTAGACGCTTATTCATATAATACTACTATTTGGGGACGATCACCCCAGTTCGCGCCTTGACGGTTGATCCCCGTCGTGCCACATTGATTGGTAAGCGAATTTATGTATGAGAAGATTTACACAAGCGTGATTATTGTGACGACACGCTAATTTAGAAGGGCAAATGAGTTTCGGGTTAGCTACCCGTTGTTTGTTGTGGTAAGGTAAAAATGTCATGCGGCTTGTAATAATCCAAATAACGAAAATACTGCTTTATGCATTGAATTACGATATATTGCCTGACTAGCAATACAAGGTCTTATTATTAATATTATGTTCGTGTTTTGGTTTTATATAACCATATTCATATAACGATATTTATTTAACTCTATACAACGTTATAAGACGTATTGTATTATGTTTTTACGACAATGGTTCGTATAATGATTTTGAAGGCAAAAGCCTATATTATGATTTTCGATAAGGATTTATATAAAATGACTTTGGCTATTTTTTGGCCTATTACAAAGATTTGTACAAAATGATTTTTGGTATAATTATATACCGATGATATATTGATGGTTTTATTAAACTCTATGAATTCACTCGGCGTGTTCGCTGACCTTTTCTTTTAACATGTTTTATCTCAGGTACTTGAAGGTAATTCTCGGGAAGACGACAAGAATTCATGGCCCGCACTTAATTAACAATTTCCATTCAAATGCTTTGTAAAATTTGTATGAAATAATATGACTTGGGACCTATGTAAAATTTGATATTTGTGAATGGAAATGCTTTATGTGACAATCTAACATTTTCAGGTAGTGAAATATTTTCTCGTATAATATTTTGAAACTTATTTTTGTGTTGGTTGACGAACTCACAATTTACGGATTTAAATTTGGGCTTACGTGCATAATTTGGCGTCTTTTACGACTAAACCGGAAACCTTAGGATTACGTATTTACGTTTTGAACTCCGTTTTTGATGAGACAATTTTTATTGGATTCGTTTTGTGACGTTGATTCATAATTTATAAAAACGTTTTTCGTAAAACGACCCGAGGGCACGCAAATCGAGAAAACTAGAATCGAGAAATACCCGTAAACTAGTGAGATGGGACAAAACACATTGTCCCACCCCACTAGCTTGGTTGGGACGGCAACATGACACCACACCATGAAGGTGGCATCAAGTTAGCTTAACTTACACCAAGTGTAAGCTAGCTTACACCTTAAGCCTTTTACCATTCCACTAACTAGCAAAACTAGCTACTTGTTTTCTCATTCCATCTTTCTCACATGCAAACCAACATCAAAACTCTCTCAACACCCCTCCCCTTGCCGTCCAAAATAAACCAACAAACACCCTATTTGATCTCTTCTAGCCATGAACCACATGTTTACTAGCTCTATTAAGGAGTTATCTTGAAGCCTTGCTCATTTGGTGGCCATATTAACATCTTTGGAGGTGATTTGCTTGTGTCCTAGGGCTGATTTTCCAACCTATGTTCTTGATATTTGATGGTCTTGGAGATACTTGTTGTGTTCATCAAGTTCTTGTCTTCCTAAAACAAGAAATCCACTTGGTTGGTAAAGAATATCATCCTCTCCATTTTTCTCTTGTTATTTTGTAAAGAACAAATGTATTTTCTTTCATTTTGTATATGTATATGATGTATATATGATGATAAAAATATTGTGTGGGGATCAAGTGTTGATAAATATGCTTAAAAAGGTTGATAACTATAAGAAATGAAGCTAAAATCTTGATTATTTAGTTGGCTGTGTAAAAACAGTAGATAACTAAAAGATGAACTGATAAAATTGCATGGTTTGATCCATTTACAGTAATTATAAGATGTTATACACATGTGAGAGTTGGCCATGCAATGGAATCAAAATAATGAGTGAGATATGATCAAAACAAGTTAGGTGGTCTAATCTGAATAAGCAGTTTTGTAGGGACTGTTAAGGCAAGTTAAACTCAAAATGGGCAGTAGCTATAACTAAGTTAAATGTAGCACATAATATGAAGAACATGTCACCCAAAAATGAGCTTCTAATTCATTATAGAACTCTAGATATGTTAAAAATGGTGAACATGAAGTTAAAAATCAGATTTTTGGAAATAATGTTTATTAATATTATATAAGCACTCACATTATAATGTATAAAATGTAAAAATATAAACCCACTAACTTATAAAACTTATTTATATAAATATATAAAAGGTTAATTAAATGGATAAATTATATAAATGGTGGTGAAATAATATTTATAAGTAATAAAAACTATAAACTTGATTTTTACGACTTTTTCGGCTATCGCCGTAAAATTAACGTTTTTCGCCAAATAAAACTTAGACGACCAAACCCGTCTAATGTAAAGTTTATAAAAGTCATATACTGATGTATAGGTAACTAAGACAAGTAAAAACCGATAAAACCCGAACTATAAGAATTACGGACATTTACGAGCTAACTAAACATATTGGACTAATAAATGGACTAAATAAGATAAAAACTTGTAAAAAGAACTTATTGGGCTTAACCCATTTGGGCCCAACATGAAAAGTATATATACTGATAATATAGGTATAAAAGGGATTAAAACAAGTTAAAGAACTTATAAAAGGCTTAATGGACTTAAAACGTGAAAATAGGTAAAACTAGCGAACTAGTAAGACGTTACCAAAACGTAAACACTAAAATGAGTAAACAAGGATGTATAAACCCACTTGATCATCATCATATGTACAAAAATCATCATATGTATATTGTTATTTTGATAAAAGTCATTGGACAAAGTCTAAGACCGATTATTATTTATATAGGTTTCCGTGACCGAAGCACGCCCGTAGCCGATAATCCGCCTTTCATTAACAACGTGAGTTCATAGCCTCGCACTCTTTTAAATGTTTTATAAAATGATTTGTAAACCCGCGAGGGAGATAACATGCTAGATTTTGATAAAAATAGAACACAAGTAGTCCCGATTGTATGCTTAATGATATGGACCCGAATGATGCTGTGACCCTATAAACGAGACTAAAAGGATTATTAGTAGTTAGGTTATGTCACTTAAAGTCCCATTAGCATGAATTGTGAACTACCGGGATTTGGTAGACGCTTATGCATTTGATAGTACTATTTGGGGACGATCACCCCAGTTCGCGCCTTGACGGTTGATCCCCGTCGTACCACATTGATTGGTAAGCGAATTTATGTATGAGAAGATTCCATAGCGTGATTTTTGTGACGACACGCTAACTTAGATGGGCAAATTGTTTGTCGGGTTCGCGGCCCGCTGTTTTCATAGTAAGGTAACAATGTCATGCGGCTAATAATAATCCTATAAAACCTAAATACAAAACGATAACGACGCTATTAACGATGAATATATTACCTATCATGGTAATATAGAGACTACGGTCTCATGGACGGTTTAAGATGTATGCTTGATTTATATATTGCCTGACTAGCAATATGAGGACTTACTTCCGATATTATACTTGTGTTCTGATTTTAAATGATTGTTTTATATAACGGTTTTTATTAAACTCTATGAATTCACTCGGCATTCGCTGATATGATTTTCGCATGTTTTTATCTCAGGTGCTTGAAGGTAATCCGGATGGAGATCGACTCTGATGGCCCACTTAATATTAAAATGTTCATTCGATCTGTGTTTTGTAAACTTAATGACCTGTATAATTTGGGACCTGTTGTACGCTTTTAAACTTTTTATCGAACGAATGTTTGTTAAACCTTGTACAATCATTTTTATTGTGTTGTCTATGATTGGAGTTATTGTGCTATCCCGTAACACTCTGAAAGACCCTTCCGCTGTACCGATACGAAAAATGAGAGTGTTACAGTTTGGTATCAGAGCTCTCGTTATAGAGAACAAAAGATTTTAAAAACCAAGGTTTTGAACAAAACTTTTCAAAATCTTTTGACAATGAACATTTAAGAAAATATTTGAAAAATCTTTTGACTATAACGGTGCCAGAGATCTCCGACGTTACCAACAAGCCCTATTGAGAAGATATATATTTTGATATATATAATTTAATTTATATATATGTATATATCGTGGTTTCATTATGTAATTGTTTAACTAGTATGTTATCCTAATACGAGATATATATATATAAATGCAGATTGTCATGGCTGACCCTAATATTCCTGTAGAAAACCATGCTATTCCCGAACCTAATATAGAAGATGTGTTGATCCCAAACTTAGATCGATTAAGCTTTGTGTATACGAGATTAGATCAAGTACTACACGTAGAGAAACCTTTGCTTATGAATAAAGTAACAAAGTGTTATGCGGAATTAACACTTGATCTAAAACACAAAGATGTTAAACAAACTTTCACTTGTATTAGAATGATCGTACTTGGTTACAATGAAAGAGTTTAACTTGCGAATACTTATGAAAACTTATATTAACTTTAACCTAAAAGATCTTCTTTTATAGAACAAGAAGTCTTGTACAATAAGCTACGAATCAACTATTCTAGGTAAAGATAATAATAGAAAATACAATGTCGAGTTTATCTTTACTAGAAGTATTCTAGAATATAATAAACGTGTAGCTCACATCTTCCATCAGTGCTTGTCTTCAATCTGTCAACGCTTGACTTTAACTTGTCAACGCTTATGCTATCAGCGCTCACTTTGCTCTTGTCAACGCTTGAGTTGTTCTTGTCAGCGTTCAAGTGTTCTGGCCTAAATTTATTCCCAACAATCCTCCCCTAAACTTGATATCCACTCTTATGATCAAGTTTCTGAATAAACACTAAGAACTTGGAGGAGTCTGACAAACCTTATCATATTGGTAATAAACAAATCTGATCAAATTCTTTGCCACGTCACTTGTATAGTCTATCTCCAACTGGGTGTCCTTCATCTTTTCCAAAACAGCCTTGGATATGAAATACTGAGCATCTACAAGTAAATACTCAGCAAACTTTGTAGAACTCAAATGATATACACCAGCAGCTGAATATAACCTCCATTGAAGACCACTGAGGTCATCTTCAAGATCCTTCCATATTTCAGGATCTTCTTCTTTTGTCCCACACATTCTTTTGAATGTGGTCCAAAGTTTTATTCCATTGGCTGAAGTTGGTGCTTCAGCCTCATACTTGGTCTCTAGCAACCTCCAAAGGTCCACCAAGTCTTCTCTATCACAACTTGCAAATAAAGATATGAGAGTGGTAAAAGTGTGTACCTCTTTGCCAAATCTTCCAATTTTCCAGAATCCACATTCATCTTCATCATAACTTACAATTGGATTCCTGGAATCTAGTGGTAACACATGCACCATATCTGAAGCTTCTAATGGGGAGAGCTTGAGGCTCTTTCTAATAACTGCTTCACTTGGATATAGTTGATTCATATCTTTTGGAAACTCAAGAACAAATCCCTTCTTTACTGGTCTAGGAACTATCATAGCTTTCTTGATTGCCATCTCTTCTGCAAGTTGCTCCTTTCTTTCATCTGAAAGAAGTCTGAAAGTGTTTTCTTCCTGCACTTTCACCCAAATAGGATAAGCCCTATGTTCCAACTCATCAAATGTCGAAGCCTTCAGCTTCTGATGTGTCCATCCAACTCCATGACATTTGAGCAACATAAAGTAGAGCTTCCTTCTATCCCTTTTCAGCTCAGAGAGAATGTTGCTTGCCTTGTGCTTCAAAATCACCTTACAATCCTTCTGAACTCTAAGAAGAATTTCCAAACCCCATATCTGATCTGAAATGGTCAAGTCTGGATTATCCATACAGCTTTCTTCCCAAGAATTGTACATCTGAACCACCTCTGGCATATCAAAATCAATCTGCAACTTTAAATCTCTCAGCTTTTCCCTAGCAAGCTCATCACCATACTCAAGTCTTTCTGGTTCAACAATCATCACACTTGAATCTGAGCTAGCTCCATCACTTTCTTCTTCAGAAGTCACAACAAATGGTGACTTTTCCTTTTCACCTTGTTCCATCATTTGCTCAGCCAACCTTCTATCAAATTCAACCTGAGCTGCATTCTTTGGAACAATTTCTTCTACCAACTTACCCTTACCCTTATCTGTTGGTGCAATTGTTGGTAGGGTAGATGATAATACCTGAGTAGGAACATCTTTGATGATAGATGATGACTGGAATACATCACCTCCATATGCACATCTGTCAACGCCCAAATTTCCTCTATCAGCGCCCAAAATACTTCTGTCAGCGTCCAAACTTGTCTTATCAACGCTCAAATATTTTCCCTCAGCGCCTTGTGTAACCTCTCTCAACATATCTGTAAATGATAAATTTAAATTGGTTGGAGAGATCAAGGACGTATCAAAACCTGTTTGTTCCTTCAAAGTAGTAAGAGCTTCAGCAACATCCAATGATTGACCATCTTGACTGCTCTTATCACTCAGATTTCTTTGATCTTCCTCCCCTTTGGAAGACTCCTCCATACCTCCCCTTGAATGAGCACTCTCCAAAACAACAATCCTCTCCCTCAATTCTTTGAGTTCAAGGCCTTGGTTACTGACAATTTGTACTAAGTCTGCATTCTGCTTTTGCAAGCTAATGCAGACAGCCGTCAATTCCAAAAGCGTCATTGGTTCCAGTCTGCCCTCTTCCAAAATGGGGATTTGACCTCCCAAATCAGGTTCATTGGGCATGGATGAGGTCTTAATGATGTTGGGACTGTCTTGACCAGCTTCTAAGCCTGTATCAATAGCCCCAGCCTCATCTAGGTCACCAGCCACACTTGTGGTGGTGGTTCTCTCTGCTTCATGGCTAGGACCACCAGAGGAGAACACTCCAGCAGTCCTTTGGCGTTTAATCAACCTATATTCAGGTGGTGTGGAAGATGGTGTAGAAGAAGGTGTAGATGTGGGTTGGTTAAGGGGTGTTTGGGATTGTGATGGTTGGGTGTCAGTGGTGGAAATAGGAACATCAACGCCCACATTAGATGTGTCAGCGTCAAAGGGATTTTGGTCTATTTGCATTTGGTCAGGTGAGGGTAAAGGTTCAGGGATAGGTTCAAGTTGTGGGTGAGGGTCAATATGAGGTTGAGGGTCTGGTTGGGGTTGTGCTGCTGCAATAACAGCAAGCATAGCTGGGGTTAATGGTAGGTCTCTATGAGGTGGTGAATTCATCTTGGTAAAAATAGCCTTCTTTTGTTCAGGGATCTTATAAAAATCATTGTGATCCCTTGAACAATATCTTTGAGCATCAAAAACCATTTGCAGAAAACGGGGATAAGCTAAAGTCATTTTTGTCCCCTTGTTTTTACACATTCCTTCAAAAATCATTTTAGACCAGTTATACTTTTGCCCTGTTGCAATACACACAATAGCAGTTGCAATGGATCTATTGATCTCATTGTGTGCAGTACATTTGGGACTCAAACATTGAAGGAGAATGTGAATGAGGTACTTCCAGGCTGGGGGAAATTCCTGCTTATGGTACTTATTAAGAGTACCTTCATCAGGAATAGGGTATCCCAAAGCCCTAAGCCCTTGTTCTATTTCAGATATGGGAAGAATGGTTATACCATCAGCATCATCAAGATGCAAGGCCTGGCGTACCAAGGCCTCAGTAACCACCCAAGGTCTCCCATGTATAATAGAAGTCAATGTGGTCACTCCATTAACTGTTGAGGAACTTACAGTGTTCCAAAACTGTTTAATGTGTGTGACTGGAATGAGTGGTGTATGAGAAAGAGCATACCTTAATGGGGATGCGTTCAAATACTCCACCATTTCTGTGTATTGAGGGAACAAAGTATTATCAGCAACAAGATAAGCAATCATGTTGTGTTGAGACTTGAACCCCAAATCCAATTCTGCTGAGTTAAATCTTGGTGCCATTGATGAAAGCTGTTAATTTGAAGTATAAAAGAAGAAGGTTGATAAGAGAAAAGTGTTAGACAAGAATTATAGATACCCTGTTTAAAAATAGGAGCCAAATTTATAGGAGTGGATGAATGCATGTGATTGGCCCAAAAATAGGCAAAGATTTTCAAAAACTAATCATGAAAATATTGAAAAAGTTATAAGTTATCTCATGCATTTAATGAAAGTAACAACTCCTAAAATTACGGCTTGAAAATATGTCAAAAAGTAACAACTGGGTAGGTCCCATTGATTGTCAACGGTCAAATATAACCCATCAACGCCCAACGGCTATAATCTTGTCAACGTTCGCCTAAAACCATGTCAGCGTCCATTTTGGTCACAACAACGCTTGGAAAAATCTTGTCAGCGTCCAAAAATAAAATTGTTTTAAAAAGTGAAAAATGACCTTAACAAGTAATTTATCCTAGAGAAGATAACCAAAAGCTGATAATTATCATAGGGCGGCAAGCACTGTCCAGTTATGCACACTTGCATAAGCAAGATAGACATAACAGTCCTCTAGTGTCCCTTGCTAACCAAAATTCTTAACAACCAAGTTACCTTATAAAATCCTTGTTACTCCCAGGTAAAACCCATATCAAAATGATTCCCAGGTCTCCCAACAGACCACAACCAATTCTAGGCCAAAAATGTCTTGGCAGCATGCAAAGTTGATATACTATGCATGCTACAGTGCCTCATGGTTTAGTAAAACTAACCCATACTCACCTGTGGACACAATCTAGAATTGTGATAAGAGTATCATATGGATACCCAAAAATCCTAAAGGTTCCTTAACCTCCCCTCAAACTATGATACATGAGTTCTCAAAATATATATATGAACATTAAAAATTTATGTCAAGATAGGAATATAAATATTCCAACCATCATCCATAAACAAAACATGTCCAAATAGCTCTGCAAAGATCCATAAGCAACTCTGTATCCAATGGCATAAAGCTACCACCACCTACACATTTAGATGAAAACCACAAAACTAACATTTGTTGCTAACAGCGTCCCGACAACACTTATCAGCGTTGAAGGAACTCTTGTCAGCGTTAGACAATAATATCTCCAACAACGGCAAAATAACACTTGACAGCGTTACATTTACCTTTGTCAGTGTTAGAAAAATAAAGTGGAAATCTAAATCATCACAAAGACCAATAACAATGCATTATCCTGTACATACTTTTACAAAAAGATTCCAAAACACATATTAAGTGAGATTAACCATTCTAATATTTGTTACCAAATATTGAAATCTTCCAGCATCAAAAGGTTTAGTTAATAAATCAGCCACATTATCTTCTGTATCTACCCTATCTGGTTGTATTAAACCTTTCTCAAAGCAATCTCTTATAAAATGATGTCTAATTTCTATGTGTTTGGTTTTAGAATGATGTACAGGATTTTTAATAATGCATAAAGTACTGTTATTGTCTACAAAAATCTTGGTATGCATAAAATTATACCCATAATCCAACAGCTGGTTCTGAATCCATAAGACTTGTCCACAACAAGCAGCTGCAGCCACATATTCTGCTTCAGTTATAGAGTTTGCCACCACTGTTTGTTTCTTGCATTGCCAAGATATCAATCTACTCCCAAGAAATTGGCATCCACCAGTTGTGGATTTCCTATCAAACTTGTCACCACCATAGTCACTGTCTGAATATGCAATAAGGTCCAATGGAGAATCTTTTGGGTACCACAAGCCAAGATCTGGATAACATCTTAGGTACCTAAAAATTCTCTTCACAGCAAAAAGGTGACATTCTTTGGGAGTCACTTGATGGCGTGCACATGCACACACAGCAAACATGATGTCAGGTCTTGAGGCTGTAAGATACATCAATGATCCAATCATTGATCTATAGTGCCTAACATCCACATCCTTTCCAGCTCCAATTTTTCCCCAAGGGTGTTGCCTATCCATAGGAGTGGAAGCCTCCTTCTCATGTGGAGAAAAACCATATTTCTTCAAGATTTCAGCTACATACTTGTCTTGGGAGATGAAGATACCATCTTCTTTCTGCTGAACTTGCAAACCTAGAAAGAAGTTCATCTCACCCATTGCACTCATCTTGAATTTATCTGTCATGAGCTTGGAAAAGTCCTCACTCATTTTTGGATCAGTAGACCCAAAAATGATGTCATCAACATAGACCTGCACAAGCAACACATGTTTTCCTTTCTTCTTTGTGAATAGTGTCTGATTTATGGTGCCCCTTTTGAAACCATTTTCCACCAAGTAGGTGGACAATGTACCATACCATGCTCTTGGGGCTTGATGAAGTCCATACATAGCTTTCTTCACTCTATAAACCTTGTCTGGATTCTCAGGATCTTCAAAACCAGGAGGTTGCATGACATATACCTCCTCAACAATTGTCCCATAGAGGAAAGCACTCTTCACATCCATTT
The DNA here is from genome assembly GCA_025667525.1 of Glebionis coronaria. Classification (NCBI taxonomy): domain Eukaryota; kingdom Viridiplantae; phylum Streptophyta; class Magnoliopsida; order Asterales; family Asteraceae; genus Glebionis; species Glebionis coronaria. The sequence continues at coordinate 46,174,171 of CM046879.1, read as the reverse complement.
GATAAACAGTGAAGTTCATGCAAGATGCATAAGCTAGGAAATTCTGATAGCTTCAATTCTTGCAACTGGAGCAAAGACTTCTTCATAATCTATGCCTTCCTCTTGTGTATATCCCTGAGCTACCAAACGTGCCTTGTTTCTGACCACAATACCTCTTTCATCTCTCTTGTTCCTTAGAACCCATCTTGTCCCAATTGGTCTCACATATCTAGGACAATCAACCAGCTCCCAAACATCCTGTATAGCAAATTGGTGAAGCTCATCCTGCATTGCTTCCACCCAACTTGGTTCTTTGAGAGCATCAAAAATTTTCTTGGGTTCTTCCTGTGACAGAAAACAGGCAAACAAACATGCTTGTACAAGAGGGGTATCAACCTTCTTGTGTATATTGGCAATAAATCCACCAAGACTTTGATGGGATCTTCTTGTCTGTACTGGAGCCATAACATCACCAATGATCTGAGATGTGGGGTGATCCTTTGCTGTGGAAGTGAGAACTCCCCCTTCAAAAAGTCTAGTGTCCTCAACTTCACGCTCCATGTTGCCAATATCTTCTTCCTCAGACTCTTCTTGATCAACAGAAATCTCTTCATGAACATTGGAAGGTCCACCTTGTTCAAAATGGGAAGAGAAAAGCTGTGTAAAGGTGTCACCAAAGTCTGAACCTTGTTTGTCAGCGCTTGGGCTAACAACGCTTGAACTGTTGTTGTCAGCGTTTGAGTCATCAGCGTCTGAATTGGTCGTGTCAGCGCTTGATTTCCCTTTGTCAGCGCTTGAAGAATCATGCATGTTTGTATTTGGTGGTATTTGAACACCACCATTATCTTTCGTAGCAGCAGTAGCAGCAGCATAATACTCATCTGTCCATATAGGAAGTGTAACATATTCTTGTGTGGGAGATGACTCAACTGCTGTTGGTCCATCCTTCTTAGCAACCTGGATACCTGAAACATTACCAATTCTCTTTTCCAAAACACTTGAAGTTTCCTTCACAATGTCTGGATCAGTAACAGGCATATAATTTAAAGCTCTAGATAAAGGTTCTAAGTCAAACAACCAATTTGGACCACTTTCAGGATCACTAGGTTTACTCTCTAAAAACCTAACATGTACCTTTTCAAGTATACGTTTTTCCTTTTTAATGTAAACCCTATATCCTTTACTCTGCACTGAATAACCCATGAAGTAGCCTTCATCACCTTTTGAATCAAATTTACCTAGGGCCTCACTAGTTTCTAAAACAACTACATGACATCCAAAAGGTTTGAGAAAGCCAATATTGGGCTTCCTTCCCCAAAGTAATTCATAAGGTGTCTTATTATGTATCTTGTTGACCAATGCCCTATTTTGAACATAACAAGCTGTGTTAACAGCTTCAGCCCAAAAGGCTATAGGAAAGTGGGCATCAGCCAACATGGTTCTGGCTGCTTCAATAAGGGTCCTATTCTTCCTTTCAGCAACCCCATTTTGCTGTGGGGTTCTAGCTATGCTAAACTGCCTAGTAATCCCTTTCTTGGCACAAAAATCATCTAACAACTGATTTCTAAACTCACCCCCATTGTCACTTCTAATAATTTTGACCTCATTACCGTTCTTCTTCTCTATCTGGGTAATGAAATTAATCAGACTTTGGGCAGTTTCACTTTTCTTGGCTAAAAAGAAAGTCCATGTAAACCTGGAATAATCATCAGTGATAACAAAAGAATATGATTTACCCTTCAAACTTTCTATATTAGTTGGACCAAAGAGGTCCATATGCAACAAGTGAAGTGGTTTAGAACTAGAGTGCACCTGTTTAGACCTGAATGAGACCTTGTGCTACTTGCCCTTAAGACATGCAACACAAGAGTGGTCATTGTGGAAAGCCTTTTCAGGCAAACCATCAACTAAACCAAGCCTCACAAGTCTATTGATATTCTTAAAGTTTATGTGCCCTAATCTCCTGTGCCAAAGATTACTTTCATCTACTGAGGCTTTAGCATACAGACATGACATTTTATTATTTACCTTAATTCCATTAAGATTCACATTATATATGTCTTTATGCCTTGGTGTTCTAAAATCTATGTATTTTTCCTCAGGGAGCTTATAATCTTTGCTTAACACCAAGCACTCAGTATCTGTGAAAAGAACCTTATTTTTGTTATCACACACTTGTGATACACTAAACAAATTATAATCCAGTTCTTTTACCAAGAAGACATTCTCAAACCGTAGATTGTTGGTGACAAGGGTTCCTTTTCCAGTGATGGTGCCGTAGCCCCCTCCAAAGTATACCTTATCACCATCTTGAATAGGAGAGAAATTGGTCAGATAGTCTTCCTTTCCTGTCATGTGCCTTGAGCATCCACTATCCCAGTATCCATAATCATTGATCTTCTTCTGAATGCCCTGCACATAAAGAAAACACATTAGTTTTCTTTGGGAACCCAAGCCTTGGAAGACTTGGATTCATTTGGTTGTTCAACAAGAATAGACTTGGTTCTCATAACAACCCCATTTTCATCCCTGTTTGAATGAAATTCCCAGTTAACCCCAATTGGTGTTGACAATGCCTTTGAAATATAATGAAACCTGTTGCATGTCATAGAAACACCAGTAAAATTAGGGTTTTGGTCTGGTTTTGGTCTCCATGTTAAGCTAGTAGAAGCTTTAGACCTATTTCCCTGTGGTTGCAAATACCTAGGTTTGGCAGTGTGTTTGTCAGCGCTGAAATTTCTCTTGTCAGCGCCCCGATTGCTCTTATCAGCGTTGAACCTAGGGTTTGCTACAGGAACCCATTGCCTATTTGACCAAGTGTTTGACTTTTGAAAAGGTCTTAGGCCTTGTGTGTTAGACCCTCTAGAAAAGAATGGGGCTGGTCTAACAACTTGTGAACTTTTGTTCACAAAGGTATTGGGTCTGACAGTGTTTGACCTATGTTGACTTTTGTCAGCGCTGAAATGGTTCCTATCAGCGTTGACATTGGAAGCGTTGACACATTTGTAGGCCAAATGTGAGAAGCTACCACATGTGTAACAAGCTTTTCTAGACATAGTCTTAGGTCTAGAAGCAAAGTAGCCTGTTCCATGATTACTAACTTGGCTTTTTGGTGACCTAGTATTCCTATACATCTTTGCATACTTAACACTAGGTTTTCTAACAGTTTGTGGGCCAAGGTCAACAGCTTTGCCAGTGGTAGGGTGTGTGATCTTAATAGGTTTAGGATCAAGGCTCTTGATTGGTGTGGGCTCATTTGGACTTTCACACAACAACCCTCCCTTAACAAACAAGGTGTGGTTAGCTTTCTTCCACTCATCTAGGTCAGTCAGTTTTTGCTTGTATTCCTCAACTGGGGAAGTCACTCTAGGTGGAGGAATGAATTCCTCCTCTTGGCATTCTGGCAAGCCAGTCCAAGATAAGTCCTTTGATTGGACACCATAGAAATCCCCAGCTGGTGGTGGAACACCAGTATAGTTATTCATCCCAATCCCACTCATATCCTTAGAGTCTCTTTGTTTACTAACACACTCTCCTAGGGATTGTGTGGCCTTATCAAATCTCTGGATTTTAAGACTCACATTATCTTTATTTTTGTTAGCCTCTTCTAACTGAGCTATCAAATCAAGATTAACCCTATTTACTATATCTTGAACATCTTTACTCTGATGTAACTCATGTTTTAAGATATTTATTTGATCCTTTAAATCAAACTCCATTTTCTTATACTCAGCTACTGTCTTTTCTGTTTGGGTAAGAGCAATTTGATAATTAGATACTTTGCATCTTTCAGTACTTGCCTCATCTAATAATTTAACTATCTCTTGATTTAATTTTTCAGTATTTAAACGACAACCCTTAGAACAGAAAGCATCATCATATACCTCATTATCTGATGAAGAGGAGGAGTGTGCCATGAGAGCATATTCAACATGCTCTTCTTTAACTTCAGCAACCAAAGCTCTGTCCTCTTCCTCATTCTTAGCCATCAAGCTCCAGTCCCATTCTCCAACACCATCAATTTGTTGAACAGCAACCATGGCCTTGGGATCTGGGCTCTTAACCATTTGGCTTGAGGGCTTACTAGCATCAGATCTTCTTGGAGATCTACATTCCCTCATAAAGTGCCCCATCCTATGACAGTTGTAGCACTCAACCTTGGACTTGTCAAACCCAGCAACATCCTTAGCATTAAAGGTCATCTTCTTCTTGAACCTTTTATTGAACCTGTTTGCTCTTAAACTTACAAGAGCCATAGTCCACTTGATATCCATCTCTTCCAATTGTTCATCACTTATCTGCTCAAGATCTTCATATGTAATCCTTGAATCACTGGGCAAAGAAGCAATGAATGCACACACAGTATCTAGATCAAAACCAGCAGGTTTAATTCTATCAGCGCCATGATTGTATGTGTCAGCGCTTGAGTACAAAGCGTTGACAGGATATGATCCAGCGCTGACAGGCTGAGATCCAGCGTTGACACATTGAGATCCAGTGGCTGGATGTCCATAGAAGTTCATGGAATCAAATTGGCCTTCACTTTGTGAGAAGAAGGCCATGTTGCTACTGGAAGATTTATTATCACTATCCAATTGCCATTCATTCTCCAACAGTCTTAGTTTGTTGAAGATGTCATCAAACCTGGAGGTCTTGTGGGTGTTATTGACAAGAATGGATCTTGTCTCAATTTTCCATACATCACCAAGGCTTTTGAGAAAAGTAGCATTCAATTCAGGGTCATCAATCTGTGTTCCCATGAAGGAAAGTTGACTTGTGATGTCAAGAAGTCTACTTCTCACACTGCTGAGATTTTCATTGGGTTGAGCTTTAAAGACAGCATACTCATGCAAGAGTTGCTTCTTCTTTTCTTCTTTTGTGTCAGCATTGCCACCATGTGCTACTTCAAGAGCTTCCAAAAGCTCTTTTGCAGACTCAAAGCGTTTGTACTTGTGCTGATTCTCATGACCTAGGGCGTGTTTCAAGATGTTCAAGATTTTCATGTCCACCCTCTTCTTGGCTATATCTTCAACAGCTACAGCTCTCCCATCTCCAGGCTTTTCCACCTTATCAGCTTCAGAACAATTAGGAACAGCTGTCCTTGTGGCAATTGCAGCAGCAATCTTTGCTGCTTTATCGAATGTGTTCCCATATTCAATAATCTCCCAAAGAGTGTAGTCATGAATAGCTATATATTGCTCAAAATTTGACTTCCAAAGCTCAAAGTTCCTGGAATCAAACATAGGAATTTTGATGCTAGGGTTTGAGGAATTGTTTTGTAGCAAAGAAGCAGGTTGATCTGTGCCAGACATGATGTTATTAGGGTTTTGAGAATTTTAGGGTTTTTTAGGGTTTTTGTTGTTTTAGGGTTCTTGCGTTACTTAAAGATCAAAAGTTTCTCAACAAGCTCTGATACCACTTGTTGATCCCAAACTTAGATCGATTAAGCTTTGTGTATACGAGATTAGATCAAGTACTACACGTAGAGAAACCTTTGCTTATGAATAAAGTAACAAAGTGTTATGCGGAATTAACACTTGATCTAAAACACAAAGATGTTAAACAAACTTTCACTTGTATTAGAATGATCGTACTTGGTTACAATGAAAGAGTTTAACTTGTGAATACTTATGAAAACTTATATTAACTTTAACCTAAAAGATCTTCTTTTATAGAACAAGAAGTCTTGTACAATAAGCTACGAATCAACTATTCTAGGTAAAGATAATAATAGAAAATACAATGTCGAGTTTATCTTTACTAGAAGTATTCTAGAATATAATAAACGTGTAGCTCACATCTTCCATCAGTGCTTGTCTTCAATCTGTCAACGCTTGACTTTAACTTGTCAACGCTTATGCTATCAGCGCTCACTTTGCTCTTGTCAACGCTTGAGTTGTTCTTGTCAGCGTTCCAGTGTTCTGGCCTAAATTTATTCCCAACAAGATGATCCTTATTTAGACTTAGTAGATTATGATATCGATGATGAGGAGGAACCATTTGAGGATCTCGAGCCCGAGTTAGGACTAGGAGATCAGATTGCCCCTCAGGTTGACTTGGTAGAGAATGAGATTGAGAATGTGGATATTGAGAATGTGGAGATTGAGAATGTGGATATTGAGAATGTTGATATTGAGAATGATGATGAGATTGGGTTAGATAATTTAGATGACGAGATTGACGACGAGGATGTCGAGGAGGATGTAGGTATAGATGTTGAGGTCGATGACGATGAGGAAGCTGAGCTTATTTATCCATATGATGTTCCAGAGGGCGAGCCTTTGCCCCCACCAGTTTGTTTGTCTGATTCTGAGGAGGAGTTACCTAGGGATGAAATGTCTGAATCGTCTGAATCTGATTCTGAATCAGAGGAGGATGAGGATAATGATGCACCTGACGGTACTGATGGTATTGCTACTCGTAGACGTGAGATAGGAGAGTCGTCTAGTACTCGAGAGGCTACTCATATTGATGGTCTTGCACCATGGGCCTTGAGACGTGATCTAGATGCTTCTCGTGTTAAGAGTTGTGTGACATAGGTTGGATTAGGTGTTGTTCAGACTCAGGTTGCTTATTTGAAGTCGAAGACAAAGGTTGGCGAGAAAGAGCGAGAATTGCTTAGTTTGGATTTGAGTGATGTAGAACGTGGTTTGAATGAGGCTTTTAGGAGGTTATCAGTATTGGAAAGTGGTGAGTATGTTGCCATGAAGAGAAAGGTGAATTCTATGGAGATTCAGTTGAGTGTGGCTCGTGCGATGCGTGAGAAAGCTGAAAAGGAGTTGAATATATCCGTGGGTTGGAACAGTAGATTTTATGCTGACATGGTTGAAAGAGGAGTAATCCGTAAGCGCCCAGCTGAAGATGTGTCTAGTGATCGTCCGACGAAGATTCAGAAGACGATGGATGATAGACCATCTGGCGGTTCTCAGTAGACCAGTCTGTACTTAGTAGTGACCTTTATATCTTTTGTGCTTTTGTAGCTTTGACTGAACCGACTTGTTAGTAATAGACTTGGCACGAATTTTGAGTGTATATAGTGTTAGAACTTTGATATGGGATGTACTCAGACAATACTTTTGTTTCAGATCGAATGAAATATGTATCTTGTCTTAAATTCCATATTGTGCCTTATTTGTATCTTGATTATGAATTTAATCCATATTATATGAATCCTTTGTTGGATGAATGCTTAATATTTTGAAATTGTTAAATTATAGAACTATGTCGCCCAAGAAGGCTGTGACTGAGGATGATGTACGTAGGATTATTACGGAGCAAGTTACCGCATCTATGACTGAATTTATGGCAAATGCTAGAAATGAAGCTGGCGGTAGTGGAGCTGGCGGTAGTGGAGCTGGCGGTAGTGGAGCTGGCGGTAGTGGAGCTAGCGGTAGTGGAATTGGCGGTACTAATGTGAATGTGAATGCTAATAATGTGAATGCTAATGCTAGAGGAAATGTAGGAGGACTTGGAACTAATGCACCTGAAGTTGGTGGTTGTACTTATGTGACGTTCATGAAGTGTGAACCTCTACCTTTTAATGGAACTGAAGGTGCTATAGGACTAAGCCAGTGGATTGAGAAGATTGAATCGGTGTTTCGGATTAGTAAGTGTAAGGAGGAAGATAAGGTGACTTTTGCTATGGCTACTCTTAAAGGTCGTGCGTTGACTTGGTGGAACGGGAGAATTGCTTTCATGGGTCTTGATGCTGCTAATGCTACTCCTTGGGCTGAAATTAAGAAGTGGATGACTTTGGAGTTTTGTCCTCGTAGTGTGATCATTAGGTTAGAACAGGAGTTGATTCATTTGAGAATGAAAGGTGTGGACATTGATAGTTACACGAACCGATTCCATGAGTTGGCCTTGCTATGTCCTCGATTGGTTGAACCCGAAGAGATCCGAATTGAGCAATATGTGAAAGGGTTGACCATGAATATCCGGGGGGACGTGACATCATCGAAACCACTGACCATTGATGATGCTGTTCGAATGGCTTACCAACTCATTGGACAGATAATTCAGGATAAGGAAGATGAAGCTCGTGTTGGTGAGAAAAGAAAGGGAGACGATGATCGTGTAGATAGAGGTGATAATAGGAAGAATTTCAATCGCCGTCAGAACCAGAGAAAGGGGAATGCAAATGCTCTTACCAACAATGCACCGCGCAACGATGATAGATGTCCTAAGTGTGGCAACAAGAGGCATGCTGGCGACTGCTGGAAGAGCCGAAATTGCGGAAAGCTTGGACACAAGGTTGAAAGGTGTAAGAAGGGAACCATTTGCTTCAACTGTAATGAAGAAGGTCATAGGAAATCGGAATGCCCCAAGTTGAAAGCGATTGTACCTGGAAGAAACCCCCAGGGTGGTATCTACCAACTTGGAACAATTGAGGTGAAGAAAGAGGATCCGAATATCGTTACCGGTACGTTTTTACTCAACAATCATTATGCTGTTGCTTTATTCGATTCGGGTGCCGATAGGAGCTTTGTATCCACTAAATTTAGTGCCCTTATTGATATTGAACCTGTTGAGATAAGTACCAGTTACGAGGTGGAATTGGTTGATGGTAAATTAGTGAAAACTAATAAGCTATTAGAAGGATGCTCTCTAAATCTCTTGAACCATTCCTTTCTGATTGATTTGATGTTGATAGAATTAGGTAGTTTTGATATTATTATTGGTATGGATTGGTTGTCGTTGAATAATGCTACTATTTTATGTGGAGAGAAGAAGGTTAAGATTCCTCTTAGGAATAGGACGTTAGTAATTGATGGTAGTCGAGGGGAATCCTGTTTGAAAATCGTTTCATGTATTAAAGTCCAGAAGTACATCAGGAACGGTTGTGAGTTATTCTTAGCTCAAGTGACCGGGAATGAGTCTAGGGAGAAACGATTGGAAGATGTACCTATTATTTGTGAATTTCCTGAGATATTTCCTAAAGATTTACCCGGACTTCCACCGATAAGGCAAGTAGAGTTTCGAATCGATTTAATTCCTGGTGCTGCACTGGTGGCACGTGCGCCTTACCGATTAGCCCCTTCTGAATTAAAGGAGTTATCTGAGCAACTTAAGGAGTTGTCTGATAAAGGTTTTATTCGACCGAGCTCGTCGCCTTGGGGAGCTCCAGTCTTGTTCGTTAAGAAGAAGGATGGATCTTTTCGTATGTGCATTGATTATAGGGAACTGAATAAGTTGACAATAAAAAATCGATATCCTTTACCTAGGATTGATGATTTGTTTGATCAACTGCAAGGATCTAGTGTGTATTCTAAGATAGATTTGCGATCAGGATATCACCAACTTCGCGTCCGTGAAGAAGATATTCCTATAACTGCATTTAGAACTCGTTATGGACACTATGAATTTCAAGTAATGCCATTTGGGTTAACTAACGCACCTGCGGTTTTCATGGATTTAATGAATCGAGTATGCAAGCCCTACTTGGATAAATTTGTGATTGTGTTTATTGACGATATTCTAATCTATTCTAAGAATGAAGATGAGCATAGAGAACATTTGAGGATTGTTTTGAATTTGTTGAAGGATGAAAGGTTGTATGCTAAGTTTTCGAAGTGTGATTTCTGGTTAGATTTTGTGCCATTTCTTGGTCATGTGATTAACAGAGATGGAATTCATGTTGATCCTGCAAAGGTTGAAGCTATTAAGAATTGGTCTGCACCGACAACGCCAACGGAAGTGCGACAGTTCTTAGGATTGGCTGGCTATTATAGGCGATTCATTAAAGAATTTTCTTTGATAGCTAAACCCTTGACTAAGCTTACTCAGAAGAATAAACCTTTCGTTTGGGGAAGTGATGAAGATGGAGCATTTCAGACATTGAAGCAAAAATTATGTAGTGCGCCAATCTTATCATTACCCGACGGGAGTGAAGATTTTGTAGTGTATTGTGATGCATCTCTTAGAGGTTATGGAGCTGTTTTGATGCAGAGAGAGAAAGTGATAGCTTATTCTTCTAGGCAATTAAGGAAGAATGAGGAGAATTATACTACTCATGATCTTGAGTTAGGAGCTGTAGTCTTTGCTCTTAGGTTGTGGAGACATTATCTGTATGGAACCAAGTGTACGGTATTCACCGATCACAAAAGCCTACAGTATATTCTCGACCAGAAGGAATTGAACATGAGGCAACGAAGATGGATAGAGTTGTTAAGTGATTATGATTGTGATATAAAATATCACCCAGGAAAAGCCAATGTTGTTGCCGATGCATTAAGTAGGAAAGATAGAGAGCCTATCAGGGTGCGTTCTCTAGTCTTGACCGTGCACAATAATTTGCCTGAGCAAATTAGAAATGCGCAAATAGAAGCTTGTAAGAAGGAGAATTTTGTTAATGAAGGGTTCCGAGGAGAAGGAGATCCTTTAGAGGTTAGAGCTGATGGAGTGAAATGCTTAAGAGGTCGTATGTGGATACCTAAGTTTGGAGGCTTAAGAGATTTGATTATGTTAGAATCCCATAAATCTAAGTATTCCATTCATCCGGGATCTGATAAGATGTACCATGATTTGAAGAAGTTGTACTGGTGGCCGAATATGAAAGCTGACATAGCTATGTATGTTCTTCAATGCTTGACTTGTGCTAGAGTTAAAGTTGAACATCAAAAGCCATCAGGACTACTTCAACAACCAAAGATTCCTGAATGGAAGTGGGAGCGAATTACGATGGACTTTATCACCAAGCTTCCTAGAACATCATCTGGAAACAATTCGATTTGGGTTATTGTCGATAGACTGACCAAATCAGCACACTTCACTCCGGTTAAGGAGCAGTTCTCACTAGAGAAGCTGACTCGAATATACCTTGATAATGTTGTATGCAAGCATGGAGTGCCTGTATCGATCATTTCAGATCGAGATCCTAGATTCGCATCGAATTTTTGGAAATCTCTCCAAAGATCTTTGGGAACGAATCTCGACATGAGCACCGCTTATCACCCCCAGACTGATGGGCAGAGTGAAAGGACGATACAAACACTGGAAGATATGTTGAGAGCTTGTGTGTTAGACTTTGGTAAGAATTGGGATAAACATTTGTCGTTAGCAGAGTTATCGTATAACAATAGTTACCATTCTAGTATTAAGGCTGCACCGTTTGAAGCTTTGCATGGTAGGAAGTGTAGATCTCCTGTATGTTGGAGTGAAGTTGGGGATACCCAACTCACGGGACCGGAATTGATCCGGGAGACTACGTAGATGATAGTTCAGATTAAGAGTAGGTTGTTGACTGCCCGTAGTAGACAGAAAAGTTACGCGGATGTGCGGCGGAAGCCAATGGAGTTTGAAGTTGGTGACCGAGTAATGTTGAAAGTATCGCCATGGAAAGGCGTTATCAGATTTGGAAAGCGAGGAAAATTGAATCCCCGTTATATTGGACCCTTTAAGATTTTATCTAGAGTAGGTCCGGTGGCTTACAAACTAGAGTTACCCCCAGAACTTCATGGTGTTCACAACACATTCCATGTATCTAATCTAAAGAAATGTCTAGCAGTGAGTGATGAGAAAATTCCGTTAGGTAAGGTTCGAATAGATGGGAAGTTGCATTTTATCGAAGAGCCCGTAGAGGTTATGGACCGCGAGGTAAAGCAACTGAAACAAAGTCGGATACCTATTGTCAAGATCCGATGGAATTCAAAGCATGGACCGGAGTATACTTGGGAACGAGAGGATGAAATGTGGAAGAAATATCCGCACCTCTTCGATTTCAATAAGAAACGGACATCCAAATGAAATGGATCACGAGGAAGTTGATCCCTTTTAGGAGGAAAAGCTGTGACAATCTAACATTTTCAGGTAGTGGAATATTTTCTCGTATAATATTTTGAAACTTATTTTTGTGTTGGTTGACGAACTCACAATTTACGGATTTAAATTTGGGCTTAAGTGCATAATTTGGCGTCTTTTACGACTAAACCGGAAACCTTAGGATTACGTATTTACGTTTTTGAACTCCGTTTTTGATGAGACAATTTCTATTGGATTCGTTTTGTGACGTTGATTCATAATTTATAAAAACGTTTTTCGTAAAACGACCCGAGGGCACGCAAATCGAGAAAACTAGAATCGAGAAATACCCGTAAACTAGTGAGATGGGACAAAACACATTGTCCCACCCCACTAGCTTGGTTGGGACGGCAACATGACACCACATCATGAAGGTGGCATCAAGTTAGCTTAACTTACACCAAGTGTAAGCTAGCTTACACCTTAAGCCTTTTACCATTCCACTAACTAGCAAAAGTAGCTACTTGTTTTCTCATTCCATCTTTCTCACATGCAAACCAACATCAAAACTCTCTCAACACCCCTCCCCTTGCCGTCCAAAATAAACCAACAAACACCCCATTTGATCTTTTCTAGCCATGAACCACATGTTTACTAGCTCTATTAAGGAGTTATCTTGAAGCCTTGCTCATTTGGTGGCCATATTAACATCTTTGGAGGTGATTTGCTTGTGTCCTAGGGCTGATTTTCCAACCTATGTTCTTGATATTTGATGGTCTTGGAGATACTTGTTGTGTTCATTAAGTTCTTGTCTTCCTAAAACAAGAAATCCACTTGGTTGGTAAAGAATATCATCCTCTCCATTTTTCTCTTGTTATTTTGTAAAGAACAAATGTATTTTCTTTCATTTTGTATATGTATATGATGTATATATGATGATAAAAATGTTGTGTGGGGATCAAGTGTTGATAAATATGCTTAAAAAGGTTGATAACTATAAGAAATGAAGCTAAAATCTTGATTATTTAGTTGGCTGTGTAAAAACAGTAGATAACTAAAAGATGAACTGATAAAATTGCATGGTTTGATCCATTTACAGTAAGTAGAAGATGAAGATGTTATACACATGTGAGAGTTGGACATGCAACGGAATCAAAATAATGAGTGAGATATGATCAAAACAAGTTAGGTGGTCTAATCTGAATAAGCAGTTTTGTAGGGACTGTTAAGGCAAGTGAAACTCAAAATGGGCAGTAGCTAAAACTAAGTTAAATGTAGCACATAATATGAAGAACATGTCACCCAAAAATGAGCTTCTAATTCATTATATAACTCTAGATATGTTAAAAATGGTGAACATGAAGTTAAAAATCAGATTTTTGGAAATAATGTTTATTAATATTATATAAGCACTCACATTATAATGTATAAAATGTAAAAATATAAACCCACTAACTTATAAAACTTATTTATATAAATATATAAAAGGTTAATTAAATGGATAAATTATATAAATGGTGGTGAAATAATATTTATAAGTAATAAAAACTATAAACTTGATTTTTACGACTTTTTCGGCTATCGCCGTACAATTAACGTTTTTCGCCAAATAAAACTTAGACGACCAAACCCGTCTAATGTAAAGTTTATAAAAGTCATATACTGATGTATAGGTAACTAAGACAAGTAAAAACCGATAAAACCCGAACTATAAGAATTACGGACATTTACGAGCTAACTAAACATATTGGACTAATAAATGGACTAAATAAGATAAAAACTTGTAAAAAGAACTTATTGGGCTTAACCCATTTGGGCCCAACATGAAAAGTATATATACTGATAATATAGGTATAAAAGGGATTAAAACAAGTTAAAGAACTTATAAAAGGCTTAATGGACTTAAAACGTGAAAATAGGTAAAACTAGCGAACTAGTAAGACGTTACCAAAACGTAAACACTAAAATGAGTAAACAAGGATGTATAAACCCACTTGATCATCATCATATGTACAAAAATCATCATATGTATATTGTTATTTTGATAAAAGTCATTGGACAAAGTCTAAGACCGATTATTATTTATATAGGTTTCCGTGACCGAAGCACGCCCGTAGCCGATAATCCGCCTTTCATTAACAACGTGAGTTCATAGCCTCGCACTCTTTTAAATGTTTTATAAAATGATTTGTAAACCCGCGAGGGAGATAACATGCTAGATTTTGATAAAAAATAGAACACAAGTAGTCCCGATTGTATGCTTAATGATATGGACCCGAATGATGTTGTGACCCTATAAACGAGACTAAAAGGATTATTAGTAGTTAGGTTATGTCACTTAAAGTCCCATTAGCATGAATTGTGAACTACCGGGATTTGGTAGACGCTTATGCATTTGATAGTACTATTTGGGGACGATCACCCCAGTTCGCGCCTTGACGGTTGATCCCCGTCGTACCACATTGATTGGTAAGCGAATTTATGTATGAGAAGATTCCATAGCGTGATTTTTGTGACGACACGCTAACTTAGATGGGCAAATTGTTTGTCGGGTTCGCGGCCCGCTGTTTTCATAGTAAGGTAACAATGTCATACGGCTAATAATAATCCTATAAAACCTAAATACAAAACGATAACGATGCTATTAACGATGAATATATTACCTATCATGGTAATATAGAGACTACGGTCTCATGGACGGTTTAAGATGTATGCTTGATTTATATATTGCCTGACTAGCAATATGAGGACTTACTTCCGATATTATACTTGTGTTCTGATTTTAAATGATTGTTTTATATAACGGTTTTTATTAAACTCTATGAATTCACTCGGCATTCGCTGATATGATTTTCGCATGTTTTTATCTCAGGTGCTTGAAGGTAATCCGGATGGAGATCGACTCTGATGGCCCACTTAATATTAAAATGTTCATTCGATCTGTGTTTTGTAAACTTAATGACCTGTATAATTTGGGACCTGTTGTACGCTTTTAAACTTTTTATCGAATGAATTTTTGTTAAACCTTGTACAATCATTTTTATTGTGTTGTCTATGATTGGAGTTATTGTGCTATCCCGTAACACTCTGAAAGACCCTTCCGCTGTACCGATACGAAAAATGAGAGTGTTACACTTTATTATTAAACAACGCGATTTTTAAGCGTTGTCTATGATGTGAGTAATGTGCTATCCCGTAACACCAACGAGTCTTCCGCTGTATTGAATTGTGTAAATTTGGGGGTGTTACAGTTTGGTATCAGAGCTCTCGTTATAGAGAACGAAAGATTTTTAAAACTATGGTTTTGAATAAAACATTTCAAAATCTTTTAACTATAAACATTTTTCTAAAAATGTCTAAAAATATTTTGACTATAACGGTGCCGAAGAATTCCCAAGTTACCGACAAGGCCAGACTGAGAAGTGTTATTTTAATATATATATAACTTGGATTATATATATACATATGATGTAATTTGATTACATGATGGTTTGATGATTAATTTTATATTTATACGAGGTATTTATACGACATAGATTGTCACAAGGAACCCTAACTCCCCTAGCAAATCAATCGAAGCTATTCCCGTAGGAATTCTAGCTATTCTAGATCTAACCCAAGTTGTGGATATTTATGATCCCAACGAAATGGTTGATATTCGTAGAAATGTTGATATTAGTTGATTGTGATATTGAAGAAGAATTTGCGAGATTAAAACTGATATCGATGTCATGACGATCTTTCCTTATAGAGTGGAGTTTGACAAAACATTACCACCTAGAAAGATGTCATCTGATTCGTTGTTACCCAATTCTTAAATTTGAAATCGAAAGGGTGAATGTTGCACTTGAGGCTGTTAATGGAACCATTACCCAAAAGCCTCATGCCACTAGTACCTTTCCGAGAAGTCTAATTGAATATATGAGTCATTCATACTAGTGACTCATTTGATAATTGTTGTTGTAAGAGCTATAGGATTGGAAATTAAGTGTTGATCATATCAAGCTTTTATTGCCCTTTTAAGGTCTAGGAATAAAGATTGAAAGTATTGGAGAATGATGTAGGATATCGCATCTAGTATGATTTGGTTGAAACTTGAATGAAGTAAAATTTAACTTGTATAGAACAAGAAATTGTTAAGAGGATGTTGTTGAGTCCTGTGATTGAATTATAAGGTTTTAAATGATTGTTAGTTCGTGTTAAGGGTTATTCCTAGGCCATTGTCCAATGACGAGGATGCCCAGTGTCCAACAAATAAATTGAAGAAATCTTCTTCTAAATTGGGACCGATGGATCTTCCGGGACAGGTGGGACACCTAATGACTCTTGTAGATTAGTATTCATTGTGGTATCTTTTAAAATCCCTAACTTAACTGAGATATCAGTTGGTAGGATGAGTTCTTTGAATTGTATGACATAGTGACACGTAATGTGTTACGGTATAATTTTGACTTGTTTGTGATTAATGAAAAGACTACCTTTGACTGCTAAATCCTACATGTATCGATGTTATCTATCTTTTATTGCTTCATACTAATGATCGCCTTAGTGATGCAGCCATTGAACAAGCACTCATCTCGATTTGAGTTGTGTTGTGAATTATTCTTTTTGAGGGCCATCGAGGTCATGAACCTCATGATTATTTGGCTAAGCTCATTCCATATTATATTGTAGTTAGTTCTTGGTGAACAACTCTTCATCACTCTTTTGCAGATCACTCATTGTTTTTATAAGATAAAACAGTATCCCTTGAGAAAAATTGAATTTTCATCACTATAGGGATTATTCAAAGTGAGATTTATAAGTGATCGATATCGAAATGAAGTTGTTTATAAAATACATTGGAAAACTTAATTGTTTTCATATTAAAGAAAATCTTTGTAAATTTATTTTTGATTCTTATTTAAGAATTAAGCATGAAAATGTTTTTATTATAAACATGATGATAAAATTTTGACGAACTGAGTATTGCATCGTTAATCTTGAAATTGTATATAGTTGCGGGCCTACATACAATTTGGAAGTGACCATGCAAGGCTGATTAGTAGTCACCATGAAATTATTAATAAACACAAAATTTTCTTTGAAGATTGTGAAAGATTAAATTTTATGAGATCTGCAAGAAGTGAAAAATAGGGACATATTGATAGAGACACCTACATATGTGCCCGTACCATTTATTCTTCTAAATCGAATTTACTCATCTGTGGAACTTGTCTTATTTGACAATTGATATTCCCTTCTTGTCCAATTCTCCCGTGGTGAGATTCTTCTAAAAAGTATCTGATTACCGAGTGTTGATACCCGATTGGATGTATCGACGTTCCTATCATTTCTTTTGATTAGATTTCATTTGAATGACCAGGGTAACGATCCGAGGAGCTTTCGAATGCGTACTCAATTAATGAAAATGTGGGATATATTCATATTCATTAATGTTTTCGTCTATATCTGATTTGAATTTCTCTCGCGTAGATTATGCGTTGACCTTGCTCTTTTAAGGTTAGCTATGTCTCCAGATATCCTTGAATTGTGAAGGATTATGAGTTATTATTAGTCTTTTGAGAAATTCACATCTTATCAACAATAATGAAACTGGAAATTTGATAGTGCCAGTAGAATGGATTGATTGATTCTGACATGACGACATAGTCTTAATTGATGGGAACTCGAGTAGAATTCCCCTAAATGATAAGATGTTGATTATCAAAAGTGATCTAAATAATTCTTGATGGACGACCATATCCTGCATTAGACTTGAAATTATACCATGAATGGTTGTGAATTAGTCATAGATATTCTAATAAATGTATTAAAAGATATTTATGTTATCTGAAACTTTAGGAGGTATTTGCTGGTGAATTACCTATACTTTCGCCATTAAGGCAAGTTGAATTTGGTATTGATTATATTCCAAGTGTTGCACCTGTGGCATGTGCACTGTACGTCAGCACCATCTGCATTAAAAGAATTACCCTACAACTGAGAGAGTTGTATGAGAAGACTTTTATTCTACCAAGCTCGTCATCATGAAGAGCTATGGTGTTATCATTCCTTATATTTGTTGAATTACCGTGAACTAGGTAAATTGATGATCAAAATCTATATCCACTACCCAAGATGATAGATTTGTTCGATCATTTACAAGGTTCTAGCGTATATTCGAAGATTTGATCCACGACATGGTTATCATGAACTTCGCGTCCGCGAAAAAGATTATCTATTCCAATCACTACATCCAGAACTTGTAATAAACATTATAAGTTTCACGTGATGACGTTTGGATTGACTAATACACATGTAGCATTCATAAATTGGGTGAATCACGTATGTAGGCTGTAAATTGATAAATTCATGCTCGTGATCATTAAGGACCGTCTTTTTGTTTATAAGAATAAGAATGAGTTAATAATTAGTTATAGACTGCCCTAAGTTGGCCGAACAATGAAAACTTGTACCTTGAGTATTTAACATGTGATTAAAGACTTAATCCTTTACATTATTTAACCGTGTGATTAATAAGATAATGGAATCTATATTGACTCTTTAAAAATTTAGAGCCCTTTTAAGACTTTGGGTTTTACTAAAAAGAAAGTGCAAATATGTTTTGACAAATATTTTATCAAAGGATTTTTAAGGGATTATCCCCTCATACCCAAAATATTTAACTAAACTTCTGTTTAGGGGTAAATGTTTGTGTACACCTCAAGACAATCTAAGAGGGATTGAGGAAACAATTTAAACCATGACTTGGAATTTGAAACGACCTTTTTTGCTTTTCAACTAAGAAAATTTTGACCAAAGTATAAACGAAGATTTTCGAACATTCACAAATCTTACTAATTATTTTCAGTAAATCAACAAAAATCGTGTTAATTAAATTCAAATTTATTCTTTTGAACATTTTCCTATAATTGGACGAACCGAGAAATTTAAAACTTTTTACGTTTCATAAAATTAAATATCTATTATTTAATTACTAGCAATAGTTATCGACGCTTTAGACGTCGGATTGAGTAAAACGGATAAAAATGATAGTTGAGAAGAAACTAAAACTCAGAAAATGTGAAGAAATAATTTTTGAATAAATACGGACATGATAATTATTTCATCAGGGAAGATGAATGTAGATACCGACACATAATATAGAAAGGATAAAGAATCAATTAGGATTGTGTTCCTTAATAATGACGGTGTAAAGTAATTTGCCCGAACAATTTAGAAATAATTAATGCCTGTAAGAAGGATAATATAAATAATAAAAGGGGGTTCGCGGCTAATGTGAACCATTAGAATTGAGAAGCCAATGGCGCTAAATGATTAAAAGGCCACTTGTGATTGTCTAAATATGGAGGATTGTGAGATATAGTTATGTTGGAATCTCGTAAGTATAGATATTCCATTCCTGTCATTTCTGATTTAATGTATCTTTATCTGAAGAAGTTGTACTGATGGCAAATTATGAAGGCAGACATCGCCTCATACGTTAGTAAACGTCTAACTATTGCAAAGGTCATCATCTAAATTTGATTCGATTTGGGTCATCGTCGATAGACTGACCAAATCTGCTAATATCATTCCTGTTAATGATAGATTCTCGATGAAGGAATTTACTCTTTGTGTTTAAAAGAGTTGTGTAAACATAGTGTGCCGTATCAATCATATCTATCAAGATCCTCGCTTCGCATCGAATTTCTAGAGATTTGCTCAGAAGTCATTGGGTACAAACCTTAATGAGAGTACTGTTTACCATCCCAATCGAAGGGATGAGGTAAAGTAACGATACACAATACTAGAAGTGTTGTTTTATGTTTGAATGATTGACCTTTAGTTATGAACCGTATGATCGTTTTCCTTTGGAAAGATATCATTGATAATCATCGTATTAGGATCAAGATCAAATCTTGTTAGGATCTAAATGTAAGAGCATCTGTAAGCAGGAGTTTGGATGAAGACATCCGACATACACCCATTGTGAGTTGGACATGTCTTTTAGGTTTAAGGTTTCCTATGATGGCGAACCTAACCTTGCAAAATACCCAACCTGCGAGACCTGAAATGATTGTGTAAATTAGGATCTGATTATTGACTGCCGGTAGTAGGCAGGAGGTTATGTGAATATGAAAAGTAGATCTTGAAGTGCCTGATGGGTAGCGAAGTTATGCCAAAAAAAAATTTTACCTTGGAAAAAAAACAAATAGATGATCTGAAAGATCATGGGAAATAAGTCCCCGTAGTATGGGACCATAGAGATGATGTAAAAGTTGGTATGAAAGGCATATAAGCTGGATCTACCATAGGACTTCAAAGGCTACGTGAATTATGATTTGTGTATCTAACTTGATAAAATGTCTATCAAGTGAAAATCTGACTATTCCTTAATGTAGTTTAGATCGGCGAAAAGTTGCATTCATCAAAAACCCGTGAACATCATGGATAGAGAAAGTAAGTCAACATTAAGCCTAATCTTATTCCCGTAGTTATGTTTGATGAAACTCGCGTATTGTAATGAATTACACTTGTGAGAAAAGACCGAATGTGGATGAAATACCCACATGGCTTTAAGTCTATAAGAAGCGAGTAGTAAGATAAGATGACCTTTGAGGACAAAGATCCTGTTTAGGGGTAAAAGCGTCAATTTATGGTTTATATTTTATTCTCAAAAATTATTTAAAAACATTATTTTAGTGTTATATTATGAACTCACTTATTGGGAAGAAATTTGGATTTACGTCTTGAAGTAGCATCGACTACGTCTAAACCGGAGGATTCTACGTTACGTGCTTACGTTTACATACACCGTTTTGGTGACAGTCCGACATTTCAGGAAATAAATTTATCCGTGAATATTATTTTGGAATTTTAAATTTCTGTTGGTTCATAAACTCACAAATTTACGAGAAGAGATTAGGACTTACGATTATAATTTAACGTCCTTTACGACTAAACCGGAAACCTTAGGATTACGTATTTACGTTTTCGAACTCCGATTTTGATGAGACAATTTTTATTAGATTCGTTTTGTGCCGTCGATTCATAATTTATAAAAACGTTTTTCGTAAAACGACCCGAGGCACGCAAATCGAGGAAACTAGAATCGAGGAGTACCCGTAATTAAATGGGGATGAGACAAGAATAAACTTTCTCCACCCCCACTCTTGGACGGCAAGCTTAAGCTACAAAACACCACAAAGGTGTCAACTTAATCTTTAAGCTAAGGACACTTGTCCTTAGCCTTACACCAAAAACATTTTTACTTACAAAACAACCAAACTCAAACTAGCAACTCATTCTACACATGCAAAACTCACACACTCCTCTCCTCTCTCTCTAAAATTCGTCCATCCATCATCAAAAACAACCCTCATTTGATCTATGTTAGCCATAAAATCATGTTTTACTCATACACATGATGATGCTACTTTGAAGCTTTGAAGATTGGAGGTGATTCTAACATCCAAGGAGAAGATTTGTTGGTGTCATAGGGCTGATTTTCCATGAGAAGTTTATAAAGGTTGGTATACTTGAAGATGATATTGGTTTATCACAAGTTTTTCCATCAAAATCCAAGCCTTGTTCATCAAAGACTCATCTTTTCATCACTAATGGTGGTATAGAGATTGTTCTTCCTATCCTCTTGTTATTTTGATTATGTAATCTTGTATTTTCTTCATTTATGTATATGTATATGATGATGAATGATGATTAAAAATATTATGTGGGGATTTGGTGTTGATAGATTTGATAAACATGGGTAAAAAGATGGAAAAACCACATGTAAAAATGGTTAAATCTTGCTTAATAAGATGGCTGTATAAAAACAGTAAGTAACCAAATGATAAACTGATAAAATGGTAAATTGGAATCAATATACAGTAATTATTAGGTGTTATACACATGTGAGAGTTGGCCATGCAATGGAATAATAAAAATGAGTGAAATATGATCAAAACAAGTTTAGAGTGCAAATCTGCCTATACTGTTTTGGACGAATTTATTAAAATATTTAGAGGTTGATTCATCAGTAGCTATACAGGGATAAAATGAATCAAATATCATTTAGTTTCTGTGATAAAAATTTGAGGTCATATCTTATTATAGAACTCTAGATATGGACATTTTAGTGAACTTAAAATTTAGGACTGATTTTGTGAAATTAAAGTTTAATATTATTATATAAGCACTCAAATAAATATAATATAAAATGTGAATTAAAACCCACTAACTTATATATTACATTTATATAAATATGTATAAGGATAAATAAATGAAAATTTTATAAAAATGGTAGTTTGGTAAGTTTTATAAGTTATAAAAACTATAAACATGGTTTTTACGTCTTTTCGGCTAAAACCGAAAGATTAACGTTTTTGTTAAATAAAACTTAGATGGTTGGACCCGTCTATGTAAAATTTTATAAACTCACATACTGATGTATAAACATATATAACAAGTAAAAACCGATAAAACCCAAGCTTTACAACATATAGACATTAACGGGCCAACGTAGCCTTAATGGACAATAAACCCGACTAATTTTGTTAAACACTTATAAACTTACTTATTGGGCTTAACCCACTTGGGCTCAACATGAAAAGTATAATACTGATAATAAAAGTGTAAAATGGACTAATATAAAGTATTGGGCTTGTAATAGGGTTATTAGGCCTAAAACATGTAAATAAGTAAAACTAGTAAAACTAGTATAAAAATGTTACCAACACATAAACACTATAATGAATGAGTAAAAATGTATAAACCCACTTGATCATCATCATATATATAAAATCATCATATGTATACATAATTGTTATTTTATAAAGTCACTGGACAAGAGTCTAAGAAAAGTATTATTTGTCTAGGTTTTCGTGATTGAAGCGCGTACCGTACATCCGAGTTGCCGATAACCCGCTTTCCCACATCAACGTGAGTTCATAGCCTCGCACTCTTTAAAATGTTCTTATGAAATGTTTGATAAACTCGCGAGGGAGATAACATGTTAGTTTTTATGAAATAAGACACTAGTTGTCCCAATTGTTTGTTTATTGATTTGGACCCGAATGATTGTATGACCCGATGAATGATTATATGACCCGACAGATGAAATAAAATGGATTATTAAAGTTAGGTTATGTCACTAAAAGTCCCATTAGCATGAATTGTGAACTACCGGGATTTGGTAGACGCTTATGCATATAATAGTACTATTTGGGGACGATCACCCCAGTTCGCGCCTTGACGGTTGATCCCAGTCGTGCCACATTGATTGGTAAGCGAATTTATGTATGAGAAGATTTACACAAGCGTGATTATTGTGACGACACGCTAATTTAGATGGGCAAATGAGTTTCGGGTTAGCTACCCGTTGTTTGTTGTAGTAAGGTAACAATGTCATGCGGCTTGTAATAATCCAAATAACGAAAATACTGCTTTATGCATTGAATTATGATATGTTGCCTGACTAGCAATACAAGGTCTTATTATTAATATTATGTTCGTGTTTTGGTTTTATATAACCATATTCATATAACGGTTTTTATTTAACTCTATACAACGTTATAAGACGTATTGTATTATGTTTTTACGACAATGGTTCGTATAATGATTTGAAGGCAAAAGCCTATATTATGATTTTCGATAAGGATTTGTATAAAATGACTTTGGCTATTTTATGGCATATTACAAAGATTTGTACAAAATGATTTTTGGTATAATTATATACCGCTGATATATTGATGGTTTTATTAAACTCTATGAATTCACTCGGCATTTTCGCTGACCTTTTCTTTTAACATGTTTTATCTCAGGTACTTGAAGGTAATTCTCGGGAAGACGACAAGAATTCATGGCCGCACTTAATTAACAATTTCCATTCAAATGCTTCGTTAAATTTGTATGAAATAATATGACTTGGGACCTATGTAAAATTTGATATTTATGAATGGAAATGCTTTATTATTAAACGACGTGATTTTTAAGCGTTGTCTATGATGTGAGTAATGTGCTATCCCGTAACACCAACGAGTCTTCCGCTGTATTGAATTGTGTAAATTTGGGGGTGTTACAGATGAAGTCAAAAGATCAAGAGTGCAAAAAGAACGGAAGTCCAAGGCCTATTCTAAAGATTTATCGAAGAAAAAGTCTAAAGACGGAAGTTTAATGTAGTCGAAGAACCAAGTCCAATAAAATAAGAAAATTATAAGACGAGTTCAATTTATATCGACAAATCCCAAGACAACGTCGAGAAATTTGAAGAATTAAAAAGACGAAAAGACGAGAAGAAAGAAGAAAGCATCACCACATGTTAATCCTCCTATAAATACCCTCCTAATGACACATTAGGAGGTGTTAGCTAATTTGACATATTAGTCTTTCTATTTTATTTACTTACACTTTCATATTGTCATTTACTTTATTGTCTTTAATTTCAAGTTATTTCCAAGTAAGTTTTTAATTTTTTTTGTTGAATCTTTAATTTTAATCAAGTTTTTAATTAGTCTCTCATTCTATCTTTCTTGTTTTGCTTAATCTTTATGCTTATTTGCTTATTGTCATGCTTATTTGATTGTTTCTTATGTTTTTATGTGTTTGATTGTGTTAGCTTATTGTTTTAATAGCTTATTGTGTGCTTTTCTTAATTTTAATTAGTTGTTTTTAAAAGTTATTTTATAAAAAGTTGATTTTAAATATTTTTATTATTTAGTGTTTTTAAAAGTTTTTAAATTTTAGCTTATTAGATTTTTCTTAAACTTGATTTGGTTAAACTTTTAAATAAGTGCTTATTTTGGTTTTAGCTTATTTTTAGTTTTGCTTAAATTTGTTTAATCCGGAATCTATAAAACCCTAATATCCCGAATTAGGTACTTGATCTTTTCCCGACTTACTTGCATTTCCATTTTCCCGAATTATGTACATGTCCTTTTTCCGAATTAGGTTCATCATTAGCATATTCCGAATTAACTCCTTAACATGGATTCCGAATTGCATACAGTAGTGGGTATTTCGAATTACTTGCGGCATAAACATTCCGAACTAGATGTGTAATCTGGATCCCGAATTACTTCCAATCCTTCATTCCGAATTGAGTGTTTCATAAGGATTCTGAACTATGCATTCCGAGTTAGGTTGTGGACTCATGTATTCCGAACTAGATACAGTACATGCATTCCGAATTAGTTCATGAATTAGGTATTCCGAATTAGGTTTTGTTTCTTGTATTCCGACTTAGGTCTTGGTTTTTGTTTCCTGTTTTAGTTTTTAATCATTATTTTTCCCGCCATTTTCTTAAGTGTCATTTTAATTTTCTTTTACCTTAGAATTATTTTAAGTTTACATTTTTATTAAATTGTCAAATTTACTTTTCGTCAAGCTTTAATTTCTCGTCATTTAATTAATTACTTTTAAAGTATCAATTTTTCCCCATTTACTTTTTAATTACTTTTAGCTTTATTTACTGTGTTATTTACATTAAAGTTTGTTTCTTTATTTTAAACAACCAAATCTACTTCTTTTTCACCAAGAACAACTGAGTCACACTTTTAACCGGTAATCAATTCGATTAGACACCGAGAAAAACGAACTTTTTAACTAGCAAAATCTTTGTTTCAAATGGCGCCGCTGCCGGATATTGTAGAATATTGATAATCAATGAATCTATGAAGGGGTTTGTTGATTTCTAGAGAGAGAAAGTTAGAGAGAGAAAGTGAGAGAAACTATGTGAATTTAATTAAATGAAACTAAGGAAATGACAACAACCAACCCCTTTCCATGGTGGAAAGGGGTATTTATAGTTTCAAGCATAACATGGGCTTGGGCCGGTCCATGACAAGCCCATGGACCGGTTCTTACTTAAGTTAATAAGTAACTAACAACTATTTTCTAACTACGAGCTATTACAACATTAATATTATTGTGGAGTGACCGATACTTCTAATATACGTAAAACCGTATTTCTAACAGGTCACTCCACGTTTACAAAGTTCTAAACCTAGCATACTATACTAAGTCTTCGTTCTTTAGCTCGTAGTCTTTACTTCTTTTCTTTCTTTTGTTGTGAATATGTTGGTTTGATCTTTTTGGCTTTGGCTTGAGAGCATTGTTCTTTGGCCTTTCACGTGCGATCTTTGCCTTTCTTGTGAACTTTGCCTCCTCGTGACTTCATGTTCCACACACTTACGTCTTTTTGTTGAATTCTCGAAAGCTTCAGAGTTTGGTACAGCGGAAGACTTCATCTTTTACTTTCTTGAATTTTTGCTGAACTTTGTTGCAAAAGACATAAGCATGTGGGAACGACTTTTACAGGTACACCGCAACACCACCGTCTTCACTGGTACACAGCAACGCCACCGTCTTCAACAGGTACACAGCAACGCCACCGTCTTTAACAGGTACACAGCAACGACACGAATAAAATGGCTTTGAACATTTTATTCTAATTCGGTAGCATTTTACCTCCGGTCGGTGAAGACCGTTGGACGATATTAGATATCGTACCCGTGACGGATAGTTTCAATTAAATAACTTCCTGACAGGATTTCGCGGGTAAACCCGTTCTCTTTATTCGACCGTCCAAAGCTGACTGCGAACATAAAGAGTGGATCACTTGGATAAATTATCCTTGTGATTAAAAGCCGTCAATTCATGAAACCTGGAACAAGTGAATTTCAATTAAGATTTTCACCATCGTTGCTTTCCAGTTGTCACGAGCTCAATTCATAAAGAATCTTGCACGTTACCTACCAAGTGCTGTTTGATGTTGACACTAGAAGGATTTCCACTCGACACTGTGGTCAATAAAGAGTCACTCTGAGTGTTCTGGCAAGATCATATGATAATGCGAAGAGGCCTGGAACGAGTTTAAGTTCAATTAAGAATTAAACCACTGTTACCTTCCAGTTTTTCACAAGATTGGTTCTAAAAGAACCGCACGTGTAACCTACCATGAGCTTGTTTGATGTTGGCTCAAGCAGGATTTCCATCTTCATTGTAATACTTACGTATTACTCAGATGTTCTGGCAATATTACAGGAATATTGCGTAGGACTCATGAAAAATCTCTTACTTGTCACAGTGTGTGAGAAAGCAAGGAATAAATGGAAAGTGTCCTAATGAGACTTTTGATGATCTCTTGGCTCTAGACTCGATTGTGCGTTTTGATTTAGTGAGCGATGGCTGGAGAGGAGTGCCACCTTTTCAATACCAGTCTATTCGGAGTGAATAAACCAATAGATAACGTGTTTATCTCCGTGTGATTAAAACAAATACCTTTTGAGAGATATTTGAGTTAGCTGGGAAGGGTTGTGCATTGCATCACTGGGTCCATGATGTCTTTCTTCAATACCGAGAATCATTAGCAAAAATGACCTCAATAGCATATGTAATGACCCGGTTTCTGCCTAAAGTTGTAAGGAGGGCTTCTTTCTTTACACCCTTTATCTTTACAATTCTTTTTCATTCTTCAACCCCTTCAATGCTTACCAATACGTCATCACTAGCACCTTGTTGTGATTGTTCCAGTGCTAGCTTAAGTACTTGGTCGGCATTCAGCTACGTTCACATTCTTTCTCCATCTTTCCTAGGACTTCTAATTCTATCTAGGGAATTGTCCTTGGGAAGATTCCATCGGCTCTGATGAATCATTGGACTAAACCTATTCCTACCACCCTTTTGTCACCACATTCGTCGTGAATTAAGCGTGTTTTGGGAAGGAATTGCCACCATGAAAAATCATTGAAAATCACCTAAGGTACTTGTGATATTAAAATCAAAAGTTTTGTACCTTAGGTGTTTTGTTCATCAAAAACGCTCCCCCTTAACACGTGCTTAACACATATTAAGTTGGATTATCGTTAAGTCTTTTTCATCTTTTAGCCAAGTATCACTTACGTCTCCTTAATCCTATTTTCTCCCCTTATCCAAAATGTTAATCATTAATATTTGGGATATTGAATGGATTAACCGGTCTTTGGGTAAAAATGAAATCGATGTTTGGCCATTGAACAAGTTATTGCTCCCCCCTTAAGTTAATAAGGGATAGTTGTAGTGCGTTGGTATGACATATTTTGAAAGATTTAGAATCTCGTGAGAAATTCTTGAAAAATTATCATACCTTAACACTACAGCAAGCCATACAAGCACATTATTCACAAATATACATATTCACAATTGAAAACCAATATAAAGTGACCTGAAATGTACGACCCATTAGATGGATCGTTGCAGTAGCTTGTGGTGCACTAAATACGGTCTTCCACCCACGAATCTTTCCAAGCTCCTCATCAATCTACGTTCACGGAGCTTTTGATCGATCTTCTTGATGACATACTTCGCCATCTGCCGGTAACCCGGATGCCAATCCTCCGTCATCTCTGGCAAAGTCCCAACCGAGTTCAGATGCTCCAACTTTCCTCTGACTTGTATAAGAGTTCCATCACTATACTTGTGGAGCTCCCCCACCCTCATAAACTTCATCAAACCTCGACTGTTCAAGTAGAAAATGCCGTAATTCGGGACAGAAATGCCGATATAGGGACATCTTTCTACATGTTGAGGTAACACTTGATTCACAGGACGGGTTAAGTTGAGCTTCCTTTGATAGCTTTCGACTCCCAACTGCAGATCTTCAACTCGTGACTTGATGACAAAGCTTCGTGTGAACATGCGAAGTGCTGTATTCAAAGCAATCAGGTCTTCACGAGGAATATGTGTGAGTTGATCTCTGGTCATCAGAAGCAGCATATCTTCGATATCCTCAAGGCGAATGATGGAAAAATCTCCTTGCTGGATTTTGTATTCCCTGTCATCCTCCCTTTTCAAGCGAATCTCCGTCACATGATAGTAGCCGTTCTTGGCTTTAGTTTTCATTCCTAAGATGCTGGAGATGCGGATGTCGGATCTAACATTGCTTCCAGAATTGACCAAGCAGCAACCCCTGTACGCCCTTCGGACTCGTTCGTCCCAATGAGATGCACCTATGACAGCATACATATCATAATTACGATTCATTTTTGGGACCCAGAGTCGATTTACCTTTTCCTCGATAAAGGGTATTGTCCCCCAGTTGGCAGCTTTCAGCAAGGTCAGGGAGGTTGCGTACTTTGATGACCCCTTCAGTAGATACACAAGATCGTTGGTGACGAAGAAGTCAAGAGCAATCTGATTATCTTGAGCAGGATCCATTGGAGGTGGAGCTCTTTCTGATTCATGAAGTCCTGGCCGTTGAACGGTGTTCAGAGCCTTTAGGATCTCATCGGCATAGTACTCGAACTCCATTCGGGTTAATCGGGTTTTGGCACGCAGTCTCTTATCTTTCAGCGCTTTCTTCACCAAGGATGGAGTAACCGAAGTCTTATACTCAAGAGCAAGAAATGCACATAAGTCAATCGGACTTCGGATACGGAGATACAACACATCTTTGTCAGCGTCTGTGATCGGATCATATTGTGCTGCTGCCGTGATCCAAGCCTGTGGTGGTGCAGACTCGTCTATTTCCAACGTGTCTTCCCAGTTTCGTGTGCTTGGTTCAGGAACCGTAGATTGTTGTGCTTGTTGTTGAGGAGTAGAAGTGCGAACATCTACTGGTTCAGTTTCAGGCATTTCGGCAGTGTCGTGAACTGGGGAGTGTTGTGCAGCTTCGGGTTCCGTCACTGATTCTGCAATCACAGGAGCAACAACAACAGAACTAATGGGGTTAGTGGTAATAGGTAAAGATACAGCGATAGAGGTACCGGGAACCGATGACGCTGTAGTGGCATTCACATCGTGGCGCCACTTAGTTCGTCGTGATTCCGTCGATGTTGATTTATCCTTCTGTGCTGCATCCTTTGTGGACTTGGTTCCAGTCTTAGCAGTTTTCTTGGAGCTGGTAACCTTGTCTCCCTCTTTCGGCTGTTCACCCCCATCATCATCCTGATTGTCATCCCCGTTACTACCCCTAGCACTCTCCTGATTCTCATCACCACCATCATCGCCATCATCATCATCCTTATCCTCGTCATCATCCTCATCATCCTCATCATCATCACCACCCTCGTCATCGTCTTTATCCTTTTCTCCTTCTTCTTCTTCTTCTTCTTCCTCTTCTTCACCCGTACCCTCTTCTTCACTTTCTTCCCTTTCTTCCTCAGGTAAGATGTGATATGGTACCACACTTCCAAACGTTTTGAATAATCTATCATCCTCCATGATAGCATCATTCAGGGATTTGTATAGAGCCCGTTGAATCCTAGACTTATCAAACGACCCAAGTTCCACCATACGAGCCTTAAGGATCTTCTTCAATTCAAAATCCGTCAGGTCATAAGCAATCTTGTAGGCGGCTTCTGAAGGATTGGATGATTTGACCATCAGGTTGTCAGCAGCAAGTGTCTTCAACTCATCACGAAGTTTAGGCATTAAGGATTCAACGGATTCTTGCACTCTTTCTTTCACAGATGCTTCAAGTGCTTCTTTTTGTTCCTTATATTTATCCCTCATCGCTTGAAGTCTGGTAATACGTGCAGCATGCTTATCAGCCTCAGCCTGCTTAACCCGAGCTAGTTCTTCTGCATGTGCTTTTCGAGTCAACTCCATATCCGAAGCGAACCTAGCAATCATCTCCTCTTGAGCTTTCCTAGATGCTTCTTCACTTTGAGCTCGTCTTTGCAACTCTTGGCGAAGTTCATCCATTTCTCGTTTGTGAGTATCCACATGTTTGTCAAACATTTCGGCCATTACTAATGCAGCCATTGTAGATGTTGCAGAGCTGCTCTGGGTTGATTGAAGAGGCTCGGTTGTTACTGCGGTACTAAGGATGGGAATTATAGGTGGTGGAAGAAAAGGTGTTGAAGCCGGTCTGGTTGGTAAGGGTTGTATGGGTGGAGGTTGAGTTGATAAGGGTTGAGTTGACACCATGATCGTAGGAGCAACAGGTTCCTTTTCCACACTTGCTGAAATAGGGATTGATGGCTCCTTCGAAGTAGAATAATGTTCAGGTGACCCAAATTCATCAACGTCATCCGGTTCCACGTACTCATCCTCAATATCTACCCTTGCACCTGAACCACTACCGCCAGTATCTTTCCTACTCCTTTGAATAGCAATCTTCATCATTTGTTGCTCGGTTTTATCGAGAGCAGGATCAACAATATCTTCTTCATCACGTAAAGCCATCTCATCAGCCTTACCCTTTCCCTTCTTACCCACTGTCTTCTTCTTCTTGGGTTCGGGTTCAGGTAACGCAGCTGGTTGTTTGCGTTTACCTTTACTCTTAACCGTTGTGGACGAGTCTTCTCCAGTCTGAAGGTTTGCTTTCAGCCTCTTGATTTCTATCTGCAGTAGCTTGTAATCAGCAGAACCTTTGATTTTCTCAGACAGAAGGTAATCAGGAATAGGACCCGGAATCACACCAATAGACGGTCCTTCATGCCTCAGATCCACAGTATCATCAGCTTCTTCAGTGTGATAGCGACTTCCTGCACGCCTATCAATAGTAGTATCATTCTTCATAAAGTAATTAATGATAAGCTTGATGAACCTTGGATAAGGAAAGAAGTTTGTCTTCAGCTTCTTGTTGTAGAAGAGTTGAAAGGTGAATTCTTCCCATATCAACAAAGCATAATCTGAATTTGCAGCTTTGTACATGCCATAGAAGAGGTTTATTATAGGACTGCGCAGTGCATCATGGCCACTCGTTTTTGGTGTAAGACATTTACTGAGAATACCCATCAATGCTCTCCAAGGTTGTCCTACCTTAGCAGTGGTAAACTCAGATTCAACTCGTATTTCCGGACATCCAAGTGCGTCAAATAACTCCACGATTTCATCTTTAGTAGGATCCCTCGAGAATGACATGCCTTTGGGTGTATCCCGTATATCAAGAATCTTACGGAAGTCTGAAACTGTGAGTGTCTGCTGCTTGTTGTCGATGGTGAAGGTGATCTTGTTCGAAGTGATTTCCTTGGTAGCCCAAAATTCAAACATATACTCATAAGGCACCGAGGCTGTACTCCTAAGGGCGTTCTTGAAATGAGAGTTATCAAGGATGGCTATGGCGACCTTAAAACCATGGTGAGTGGATTTAGAGACTTGCTTCAGCCGGTAGTTGTTGGGAATAAACTTAAGGGTTCGTGCTTTAGCAATATCGGCCTCTCTAGATTCTTGGATTGCTTGTACTGTTGGATTAGTCATTGTATCTGCTTAAGATAAGACATGAAAGGTTGATGCACAAAAACATATAGATATATATCATTCTTACTTCTAAGCATAACACATTTCTTAACATAAAACAACAAGTACATATAGCATGCAAACAATAATCCTTCATCCGGAACTTTTCCTCATTCGGAACATCTTCATCCGGAACATCTTCATCCGGAACTTCCTTCATCCGGAAGTTCTTCACTCGGAACTTCCTTCATCCGGAAGTTCTTCATTCGGAACATCCTTCATTCGGAACATCCTTCATCCGGAAGTTCTTCATTCGGAACATCCTTCATCCGGAAGTTCTTCATTCGGAACATCCTTCATCCGGAAGTTCTTCATTCGGAACATCCTTCATCCGGAACATTCCTTCATTCGGAACTTCCTTCATCCGGAAGTTCTTCATTCGGAACTTCCTTCATCCGGAAGTTCTTCATTCGGAACTTCCTTCATCCGGAAGTTCTTCATTCGGAACTTCCTTCATCCGGAAGTTCTTCATTCGGAACTTCCTTCATTCGGAAGTTCTTCATTCGGAACTTCCTTCATTCGGAAGTTCTTCATTCGGAACTTCCTTCATTCGGAAGTTCTTCATTCGGAAGTTCTTCATCCGGAAGTTCTTTATTCGGAACTTCCTCATTCGGAAGTCCTTCATTCGGAACTTCCTCATTCGGAAGTTTTTCAGAAGAAATCCTTCATTAGGAAGTTTTAATCCATGTTCATCTGGAACTTTTACAAACGAAACTCAGATGATTATTCTAGCGCGTTTGTGAGTTTCTAAGGCAAACTAAGGCAATTTAAACATCATTTATACAAATCCGCATAAAACCCACCACAAATCCTTAGTTAATTAACCCTAATTTAATCATAAACCCTAAATGGATTAAACTGATTAATTGAGCACTGTTTAACAGAATTATATGATAAGAAATGTGGATTAGAAGTTAACATATTGATGTATATACCTTATTTAGTCGAAAGAACAGGATCTAGATGGATGAAATGAGAGATTAGATTTCTTGTGTGTGTGTATAACAATTGCGGCAAATGAGCAGGAAAACAGTGATTAGAAAATAGGGGGCGGGGGTTATTTAGTTGACTAGGTCAAAAAATTTGACAAGTTAAACAATTAACACTTTAAGTCCCTCTATTTATCTTTCCTTTTCCTTTTTGTCTATAATTTTTCATTTTTCTTATCCCTTGTTTAATCCTACACACAACTTAGCAAACGCAATCTATTAGCATATCCCCAAAATCTAAAAGCCATGCCTATCACTTAGAACGAACACAAGTCGTTTTCTAAAGCAAAAAACCACTCAATTACCATGTAGCCCTTAATTTTCACAATCACTTTTGAAAATCAATTTAATGACGAAGATGATTATAATATTTTCTCCCCCTTAAACGATGACCCGTTTTCTATTTAAAGAGCTGTAGTCATTGTTTAAAGAGTCAAATATTGATGAAAGCATTTCCAATTTCTTTCTTGAAAAAGTTTGATTCGTGGTGTCAATAAGATTTCTCTTATTTAAACAAATTAATGCACTGAGACGTACAGAAATTCGTGTTAGACCAAGTTATAAAGTAAACTTGATCCCTTTGCATGATTTGGCTTGTAAATCACGCCCGAGAAAATTAATTCCCGTTCTGAGCCAACGTTTTCCAAGGAAATACGTGACTTTAATATGAAAACCGGGTTGCAGTCAGAAATAACAACAAGCCAAAATGGGCATGTTTTTTAAAAATGTACAACTTTTATACGGACTCTATTTATGGCACCGTGTCAATATTGATCGACATTTCTAAGGCCGTAAATATTACCGTACTAAAAGACATGCCCGATTTAAAACGAAAAATATTTTTGGTTTTTCTTGATTTTATAATTTTTATGGTTTTTCTAGGTTTTATATTTTTTATGGTTTTTGTTGATTTTATATTTTGTATTTTCTTTTTGTGGTTTATATATTTACGATAATATACATGATCACAACCAAAGGATACTCTGAATAGTTTACCACGACTATTCAGCTGATTCTTCTGCCAACTCTTTGAGAGTCGCTGGAGTGAATGATTTCATGCCAAGCTTGTCGATCAAAAACTCGATTCGTCCTCGATCTAAGGCTTTGGTGAACATATCTGCCAGCTGATACTCAGTAGTGACAAAATACAGCTCGATCACTCCGTTCTCCACCTGCTCCTTAATGAAATGGTAGCGAATGTCTATGTGCTTGGCCCGGGAGTGTTGAACATAGTTGCAGCAAAGGGCAATGGCGCTCTTGTTGTCACAATACATCGGGATTTTGTTGAATCCCAAACCGTAGTCAGTTAATTGTGATCTCATCCAAAGGACTTGAGCACAACAACCAGACATGGCGATGTATTCAGCCTCTGTGCTTGATATTGCAGCGCTTTTCTGCCTTTTTGAAGACCAACTGATCAATCTATCTCCTAGGAGTTGCACAGATCCAGAAGTGCTACGCCTCGTGTCTTGACATCCAGCATGATCGGCATCTGCGTATGATATTAAAGCAAACGAGGAATCTTTCGGATACCATAGACCACGATGAAGTGTTCCTTTTAGATACCGAAAGATCCTTTTCACAACATGTAGGTGCTTTTCGGTAGGCCGAGCCTGATACCGGGCACACATGCATACAACAAATTGCAAATCAGGCCTGCTAGCAGTCAGATATAGAAGGGTGCCGATCATCCCACAGTAAAGTTTTGGATCGACAATAGTCCCATTCCTATCTTCATCTAACTTGGATTTCTCCACCATTGGAGTGTCTACGGGGTCACAATTCTCAAAGTTATATTTCTTAAGAGATTCTAGAGCATATTTGGATTGATTAATAAAGATGCCTCTGGGATTCTGAGAAATCTGTAATCCTAAGAAAAATGAAATTTTTCCCATCATCGACATCTGAAAGCGTGTGGACATTATCTTCTCAAATTGTTTAGACAATTCTATGTTAGTGGCAGCAAATATTATATCATCAACATAAATTTGTACCAGAAGCATGTCGTTGCCGTCCTTGAGAGTGAATAGAGTGGGGTCCACTTTGCCTTTGGAGAAGCCTTCCGACATGAGATATGTTGACAGGAGATCATACCACGCGCGTGGAGCTTGTTTCAACCCATAAAGAGCCTTCTTAAGCTTGTACACATGATTAGGAGACTCCGTACTGACGAACCCATCCGGTTGACTAACATAAACTTCTTCCCTTAATTCACCGTTCAAAAATGCCGTCTTCACATCCATTTGATAGACGATCATGTTCATATGAGCAGCAAACGCAAGGAATAGTCTAATCGCCTCCAATCTAGCCACAGGAGCAAAAGATTCCTCAAAGTCTATACCCAAGGCTTGTTTATATCCTCTAGCGACCAATCTAGCTTTATTCTTCAATACCGCACCCATCTCATCAAGTTTAACCTTATAAACCCATAACAAAGTAAGGATGTTAACCTTGTCAGGGCGAGGAACCAATTCCCATACTTCTAGTCGTTTGAATTTATTGAGTTCCTCCTGCATAGCTTCAATCCAAGATGATTGGGTCATAGCCTGCTGCCAATTTTTGGGTTCAACTTCAGAGAGAAATGCATCAAAGTAACAATAAAGTGCACTCTCTTGTAATTGATGGCGTGTAGAGACTGGTCGATCTAGATCTCCAATAACATTCCTAATTGGGTGATCTTTTGTCCATTTAGTGCTATGGTTTTCAATCCTAGGTGGTCTGGAGTGAACAATAGAAGGAGCTTCTTCTGAGGTAGACGCGGCTGAAGGGTTTTCAGGGATCGCTACACCAAAGAAAGGAAGCTCTTACAAGTGAGCATATTCCAAGTCGTGATCAGTAGAATCCTCTTCCACATCATTAGGCACAAGTAGGGGTGATGATTCAGGTGTAGTTTGAGAATCACTTGGTGAAGGTGCATCCGGTTCAATGTGAATTGTAGATGCATTAGATAAAGGTTCATTAACTTGAGCAACCACTTCAGGTATTGGAGCAATTACTACAGGTGCTGGAACTTCATCAGTCGGGGGATCGAAGAATTCATCAAACAACGGTTGAAACAGTTTATCCCACTCGGGCCTTGATGGTGGTAAAAATGATGTAGAAGTAGGATTGTTGGGAACTAATCCGGAACTAATAGCACCGGTTCCCATCTCATGAAGCGCGGGTTCAGAGCTGTGTTGCTCAGAAGCCATCGCTGTCAGCTCGTCGAAATCTGCGTCCATAGTTTCTACAATCTTGCCAAGACGACGGTTATAGATTCGGTATGCTCTTTTGGACGGTGAGTAACCAATGAAAATACCTATATCGGCTTTTGGTTGAAGCTTACCCAAGTTCTCACTATTGATGTTTGGATAACACAGAGCACCAAACACATGGAAAAATGAAACATCGGGTTTGCGGTCATGTAGAAGCTCATAAGGTGTTTTTCCATGGCATTTCCGAATGATAGAACGGTTTTGGGTGAAACATGCAGTAGAAATAGCCTCTGCCCACAAGAACAATGGAGCGTTCGCATAAATAAGCATGGTCCTAGCAGCTTCCATAAGTGTACGATTCCGTCTTTCAACGACACCGTTTTGTTGTGGAGTGCGTGCAGCGGATGTTTCATGTGATATACCAACTCCTTCATAATAATCACGAAGAGTCTGGTTGACGAACTCTGTACCATTGTCTGTACGAATACGGCAGACAGTGGTATTCAAACGTACCTGAATGAACTTCAGAAAAGTGATGATAGCCTTCGGTGCTTCATCCTTTGTACGTAAAAATCTAACCCATGTAAACCTTGAGAAATCATCCACAATAACCAGAATGAATTTCTTACCGCTCACACTTTCAGTTCTCATCGGCCCACAAAGATCCATATGCAAAAGATGAAGTTTTTCTTGATTAGTGTCTTCAGCTTTGGGCTTGTAAGATTTCTTGGTGCTTTTCCCCCTTGAACACGCGGAACATAAATGGTCCTTGTGAAATTTAAGCTTTGGAAGACCACGAACTAATTCGTTTTTAGCCAGAT
This sequence comes from Glebionis coronaria, assembly GCA_025667525.1. Classification (NCBI taxonomy): domain Eukaryota; kingdom Viridiplantae; phylum Streptophyta; class Magnoliopsida; order Asterales; family Asteraceae; genus Glebionis; species Glebionis coronaria. The sequence goes on along the minus strand of CM046879.1, from coordinate 46,137,244 downwards.
GATTAATAGCATCAAAGTTAAGATGAGATAATCTGCGATGCGATAACCATGACTTGGTCTTAGAAGCTTTAGAGAGAAGACATACTGGAGAAGCGGCCATCATGTCTTGTAAGGACAAAGTGTAAAGATTTGCACCACGAGATCCCTTCAACAAATCTTTTCCTTCCAAGTTGCGGATGAAACAAGTGTGTTGTCGAAAAGCAACCTCAAGGTTGGAATCACAAAACTGTCCTACTGAGAATAAGTTATGACCAAGACCTTCTACATAGTATACCCTAGAAATCGTCACGTTTCCAATCTGATATTCACCATACCCCATAATCTTTGCTATATGATCATTCCCAAATTTAACCGTACCAAGAAACTTTCTGACGAAATTTCGGAGCATCGAGCGATTTCCGGTCATATGTTTTGAACAACCGGAGTCCAAATACCACAGGATGATTTGTACCACCTGAAAATATCACCACACAAAGACAATGTAGAGGTATCGGAATCTGAGTGTTCCTTGTTATTAGCAGGTACAGATTTAATAATCTTAGATTTGCTAACTCTAGGTTTCTTAGATTTCCTAGCCTTCTTTTTCTTAATAGGTGGTGTAGATTCTAGTTGGCTCAAATCCTGAGGTATTTCTTCACTGATAGGCACTATAGTGGGGGCTGACCTAATTAAAGGGCGCTGTTTCCATACTTGAGTGCGAGTGTTCCTAACTAAAGGACGCTCAGACCTAACCTCAATGGATGCATTCCTAGTTAAAGGGCACATTTTTCCATCTAATGTAAAGGTCCTACCAGTGGGACGCCATTGCCAGCCAACTTGGGCACGAGTTCTACCCGTTGGCTTCCATTCAAGACCATTCTTAATAGCATTCATTTCATTAACGTGATCAATCAGACACAAATCATGACGCTGGGAAAACATACATTCATTACAATTCCAACAATTTAAATCAGAATTCACGAATGGTTTAGGCTGCTGCACAGGCGCAGAGCTTTTAGTCTTAACATGATTCGTTTTATTTAAAACTGAACTAGCATTCCTATTGTGGACTTCTACTTTCTTCTTTGTGGCACTACTAGTGGAGGGCTTGATCTTAGCTTTCTTGAGTGGCGATCCTTTAGCCTTAGTAGTCGCTTTTAATCCTGTAGAAGGCAAAGTGGGAACATTAGCAACAGATTTTAAAGGTGTCTTACTTGATTGTGCCAATGACGGTTTCGCTCCTGGAGTCTTATTAAATGAAGTGACGGCAATGGGCCTATTATTAAGTAGTGCAGAACCTGGTGTACCTATGTATTGCAAATAAGCCAAGCAATATTGAACTCGCTTAACATATTCATGAGCCGAATAATAGTCGCTACTTGAGGGATCTAAGGCATAAAGATCGTCTAAAATATCCCTAAGAAGATCGACATGCTTAATGGCATTCCTCATATAATCATCGTAGGTAACCTGGTTTCTCTTATGAAGCGGATTCTTATAAAGCACTACTGATTTGGTTGTTGGAGCACTAGTGGACGGTGCAGAGTCGGTAGCTAAGTTATCAACAACTTCTTGTCGGGTGAGAAGAAGTGTCTCCTTTAATTCAGCCAAAACCATATTTTTGTCTATGAGCAGGATGTTCAAGTCAGAGATTTCCTCGCACTTTTGGTTCAGTTGTTCAACAAAATATTGTTGCTGTGCCGCATTAAAAGCGAAGCGTTCTTCTAGTGAACCATAAAGAGCGGATAATCCCTGTCTTGTCCGATCCATCTCCCCTAGAACAGACGAAAGTCTAATTTCTAAGACTTGGTTTTTAGACTCTGCAGCCTCTAGTTCCATTTTTAATGTTTCCTTTGATGATACCTCTCTCTTCAATCTCATGATTTCTTCCTCTAATGCTTCAACAATTGCAATCATCTTGTCACTAGTCTCAACACCGTTTTCACAAACATTTGATATCAAAAGATTCTCATTTTGAGTTTGTTGTTTTAATTCTAAAGATATACAATGTTGTTCTAGTTGATTAAAGCGTTTTGAAAGTAAATTGTAGGAATCTTGTAGCTTTGAAAACTCAGCGTTAGATTCGTGACAAGAATGATTATCTACCTCATTTACAGTATCAGCAACATTTACAGAAAGATTACACACATCATCACAAACATCCTCACAAATATTCACAGCATCACAATTAATCACAGCAGATGTAAGCTCATTCGAATAATTAACATTTACAGTAGTAAGCACATCACACGAGATTACTTCGGACAAGAATCGGTCATATTCGGTTAAAATCTTTTCTTTTTCAATTAGTTGCAGTTCGTAAGCGGTGTCCATTTCATAAAACACTTTTTGAACTTCACCAATTTCAAACTGAAGATTTTCCTTAAGAGATGCAAAACTTCCTTTTAGACTTTCGACAAATGGATTGATCTCAGTTTTAAACACCTCGTTCATGTGTTCGAAAGCCCATTCTCCGGCGTTTAAGCCATTTGAAGTCGTACATTCCAAAATGACCTTATCAAAGTTAGTAATGTATCGGTTAATCTCTTTCAAGTTTAACCATACAGTGCTAACAGGTGGAAGATTCTTTGGAATTTCCTTAGGACCTTCCATGTTGACAAAAGTAGGAAATGTACTAGGGCTTTCTTCCTCTATCATGTAGGTTGGTGCTGTGATGAGATCTTTATCCATATGGAAGCGAACTCTAAAATCAATTTTTGCAAGCTCCTTATTCATTTTAAAATAATCACAATCGGGATATTTTGCAGAATTGTATGACCGATCCTCATCAACTAGATCCTTACTTGTTCGAACATCGGGAAAAACAATCGGGTCTAAAGCCAATCCTAATTGAGTTGCATTATAAAGTCTAGGACTATGTCTTAAAGCTTGTTTTGCATACCGTGGATTAGGGGGAAGGCCTTTTTGACGTGATAAGTTAAATTCTCTAAATGAAGCATCAAATAAGTGAACTAGTTGAGAAGCAGCGTATTGTCTTAACAGTAAGTAATCTAGACTTCTAATCTTATTAGTGGCATTAATCTCCATTTCATTCTTCTTAGATTCGAGTAATTCAAAATCAGTTTGAAGTTTTTGAAAATTAGTGACCACTAACTCCTTTTCTTTAAGTTCATTAGACAGATTTGCTCTTAAGTTTTCGATCTCTTGCAAGTGACCCATTTGTTTGTTTCTAAAATGATCATATTCGAGATTTGTGAGAACACTTGACGAAGGCACTAATTCCAAAGTTTGTACTTTCTCATTGCTTAAGGCAAGCTCATCAGACAAATTCTTATTCTTAGCTAAGGTTTCTAAGAGTGCAGCATTCATTTGGCTAAGTAATGTGGCAGGAACCATTACCAAATCTTGTTGACCAGGAGTAGGCGTATGCGAACTGGGTCCCGGTTGTGATTCACTCAAAGTCTGGGGACTCACATTGATATTGCTATCATTGTTTGTCTCCTCATTTGAAGGACTCACCACCGAAGATTCATTCGAGTTAGCACTCTCTTGCACAACTTGATGTGGTTGAATACTAGCATCAGTGGTATTATCGGTGGTATTAATAAGTACCTCAGATCTCTTTTCTGGCCCTAAGCTGGAGATAGTTGCCATGAGAGCAGCCTTTGCAGATTGAAAGTCATCACAGTCGGAGTCATACGCATCAAGATCATCGGCTTGGTAAGCTGCATTCTGCGTAGTGACAACGTCTTGTTCAGCAATCCCTGGGTCAGCAAGAAATGCAAGCTCCTCTTCATCAAGTTCCCTTCCTTGCGCCTGAGCATTTACCAGATAGATCTTTTCTGCAAACCACTGTCCATCTCTTCTCCTCTTGGGTTTCTTACAATCCCTGGACATATGACCCTCTTCCTTGCAGTTGTAGCATGTAATCATTCTCAACTTGCCTGTATTAGCCCGTGGAGGATTGTTGACCATTGGAGCAGGAGCAGGATTGACGGTGCGAACATTGGTTGATGTGGAAGGTCTCCCCTGATATGGTTGAATTGGCTGAACCATTACCCTGCCATTCTCAATTGTAGCTTGTTGGCGAGAATTGGATGAATTCCTCAACTGATTGTTGGTAGGAGCTGATCCTCTGAATCCTCGTTTGCTTAAAGTTCTTGTGAGATAAGCAGACATAGTAGTTAGCACTTCAACTGGGTCAGCTCCTTGTTGGAATACAGGAACGGGGACTTCCTCATCATCACAATACAGTGCTTGATCTGGATGAGCTGCATAATCAGTAGAAGGAATACTCATTTGATCAGGGTAGCTTGTTGGATATGCTGCATTCTCTTGATAAGAAGAATATGAAGGCTGAGCATAAGGTGCAGCATTTGCTGGATGAAGTTGTGAAGCATACTGTGGTGAAGGTGCATTGAACCGATATTGTTGCTGATGTGAGGTGGGTGGTTGTGGTAGAATCGAGTATTGGGGAAAGGCTGGTGTCATGTAAGGTGATTGATGATAAGCTTGATGTCCCAAGATATAAGGTGTGTTGTTGTGAGACAAGCTTGGTTGATTCGCCATCAAAGCTAAGGAATCTGGGTACATACCGCGAGGAGAACGATGCATAATCACATGCTTCTCATGCTGCTGAAGGAAGGCATATATTTGATCCAAATTGCACTTATGCAGATCCCTGGTTAACTTGACATCGGTAATGTACTCACCCCATTCAGCTTGAGGTAGAGTATTCAAAAATTTGGTGTTAACCTGGAATGGTGCAATCACAAGATTGTATACATTCAGATCATTCATGAGTGTGGTGAATCTGAAGTAATAATCGTGAAGCGTTTCCCCTGGGTTGTACGTGAATCTATCAAACAGGTCATACAACTGACATTCCCTTTCCTGTTTGGTGAGAGACGTTCCTTGTAGCAACACCTTAAGACGTTCCCATAAATCCTTTGCCACCGTATACTGACTCACCATCCTATAGATGTCATGGGGAAGAGCTTGGAGAATTGTTTGAAGAGCTTTTTCATCTGCATCTGCAACAAGTTGTTGAGCTGGAGTGAGTTCTTCAAATTCTCGTGGTCGAGTCACGTCGTCAACCACAATGGTACCATAATCGAGTGGACCATTCAAAATCGATTTGACCATAAGCCTTCCGTATGTTGGTATCCCCTTTAGATATTGCATCATTCGACCTTGCCATGCCTCAAACACCTCTTTAATAAGCATCGGTGGACGGCTATCAGTTCCCGTTATGATTGATATATCCGTAAGAGATGTCATCTGAGGCATTACTGAATTTGGATTCATTTTGTTTTCTTCAAAGAAATAGAGATTATCGGTTGATCGAGAAGTGAAGTAAAGCTTGTGAATTGTGTTGTGTTTTTGTTGTAAGAAACCAAGATTAAATCCTCTAAAAAATCGTCGAAAAAACAAGCAAAATAACCCTTGATTCGGAACTTTTTGTTGATTCGGAAGTTTGATTCGGAAGATTACCTTGATTCGGAACTTTTTGTTGATTCGGAAGATTACCTTGATTCGGAACTTTTGGGCTTGATTCGGAAGATTACCTTGATTCGGAACTTTTGGGCTTGATCCGGAACTTCTTGATTCGGAAGTTCTTGATTCGGAACTTTGGATTGATCCGGAACTTCTTGGTTCGGAAGTTCTTGGTTCGGAACGTTGGCTTGATCCGGAACTTCTTGACTCGGAAGTTCTTGGTTCGGAAGTTTCTTGATCCGGAACTTCTTGGTTCGGAAGTTTCTTAATTCGGAACTTCTTGACTCGGAACTCCTTGATCCGGAACTCCTTGATCCGGAACTCCTTGATCCGGAACTCCTTGATCCGGAACTTCTTGATCCGGAACTCCTTGATCCGGAACTTTTGCTGAATAAACAGTAACTCGTTCCGATGAACAGTCGAACACCAAAAATGAAGATTAAGCCCAGATTTTGACCAAATAACCCAAAAAGTTTTGTGCTTTCGACTAAAATAAGTAACAACTAATACTTATCCACTAATCCCAATCACAAAAACACCAAAAACACCAAGAATCAAGATGATTTTTCTAAAAGAACACTAATACAATCAAAAACTAAAAAACCACACAAATCACTACCTTAAATCACCCCATAGCTCTTGATACCAAATGTAGAATATTGATAATCAATTAATCTATGAAGGGGTTTGTTGATTTCTAGAGAGAGAAAGTTAGAGAGAGAAAGTGAGAGAAACTATGTGAATTTTATTAAATGAAACTAAGGAAATGACAACAACCAACCCCTTTCCATGGTGGAAAGGGGTATTTATAGTTCCAAGCATAACATGGGCTTGGGCCGGTCCATGACAAGCCCATGGACCGGTTCTTACTTAAGTTAATAAGTAACTAACAACTATTTTCTAACTACGAGCTATTACAACATTAATATTATTGTGGAGTGACCGATACTTCTAATATACGTAAAACCGTATTTCTAACAGATATTTTCGTGAAGATTAACGGTTTTTGTGAGAGACGCGTTAGATTTTGGGATCCGTTCCCTCGGGAACGTTATTTTTCTTGCACATTTTTCGAAAAACCATAAAAAAATAAAAAATCCAAAAATCCAAAAACATTTAAAAAACATAAAAAGCATTTCTTTTTCCAAGAGTTTTACACCAAAAATATTCCTCTTCATCCTCTATTTTGTTTAATTCTTTTTCTCAACCCCTGTAATTTTTAATTCTTCATGGATTCGTATGTTTATTGCGTAGGGTGTGGGAGACCATTATATGGTTTTCAAACATGTCAATGGTGTATATGTGAGTGATGCGGAAAGGATATTGACAATACACAATTTGGATTTTTTCCCTCGTGCAATTCGATTAACTCATCCTTTGCTTCTCATGCACTTACTCCCCCCTTTTGCATAAATTGTGGAAGCGATTCTCATTGGCATGTTTCGTGTCCGATTCGATACCCGTCTCATGACGGGCAAGAAAGAACCGGGTTACAATTATGACAATGGTAATAGCTATCCACAAGACGCACCGGGTTTTTCTCAATACCCGTGTTGCAATCATTGTGGGGCCCTCAATATACTTCTTATTGTCAACCGACGAACTATTATGAACCACATCCGTGTTCTAATTCTTCTCAACCGATGAATTATGAGCCACATCCGTGCTATAATTCCGGTTTTCAAAATTTTGAGCCCCCACAATACTCCGTCGTTCATCAACCTTCTTTTGGAATAAGTACGAAAATACTCGCTAATTTGGCTGAAATTCTCGATCGCCTCCCAGCTATCGTGGAGAGGGTATACCGACAAGAGCAAATACCGAATATAGAGACTTATACTCCTCCTCCTGTGCATCCATACTATTATGATGATGATGACGATGAGACTACTATTTCTTGAAATGATCTTGTTGCTCAATGTCCTAGTGCAATTGCACCTCCTTCTCTCGATATCCCAAATTCGTCTAAGGATTGTGATACATCGAGTGAGATTAGTAAATTTGGTCTCGACAACTTATTTGAGGAGGTTTATGATGTACCGACTTTTGCGGAGCTTACGGACGAGGTCGCTCTTAATGATGATTTTTCTCCATGCTATGAGAATTTCACATTTGAAATTTCTCAATCTCCTCCAGGCAATGAGGGCTATGTTGATTTATTCTCTCCGACTTACGAGAAGTACACCACTGAACTTGGTCTTGTAGATGAGGTGGAAGACGTTATTCTTCGCGAAAAATTACTGAAAGTTCATCTTCTTATTGCTAAAATTGAAGCGTTGAATTCTGCTCCTATTTTCGAGTCTTTACCTCCGTCTATTAATCCGTTGAGAATAATGACACATTTATGGAAGAAATCGACATTCTCTCAATACCTCCGGGTATTGATGATGATGACACGGAAGGGGATATTATTTTGATACTTTGATGCATGAAGATATTGTCCCAAATCCCCCTCCCGAGCACCTTTTATCCCATACTTTGGAGACCATTACTGAGGATGAGTGCTTTGACCCGGGAGGTGACATTGACCATTCCATGATTGACACCTTTACGACTTTGCCGCTCAGTGATAATCATATGTCTTTTGGAGATGACATTTTGATTCCTTTACCCACCCCGCCTCCTGTGGATCAAGACTTCACTTACTTTTCTTTTATTGAGAGGAATTTTCTGTCATTCAAGACTTATCCTTCGGCCTCTCCTTTATTATTTTCCTCCGGGAATGAGGACAAGGTCTTTGATCTCGGTATTACATTCGAGGCTTCCCCATGGACCATTTAGTTCGGGGACGAGTCAGGCTCGTGACTCGGTTAACAAAAACAAGCGCTTTTTGGGAGGCAACCCGATTATCTATCCTTTTATTCCATTTTTCTAATAAGTGTAGGGGGAGACCCTCGTATGTGTTTGTTGTTTTCTTTCTTATCATGTGCAGGGATTTGAGCTTTCAAAGATCTATTCTTGATTACTTTTGACGACCCGTGATTCCGTGTACCCGTCTTCCCGGTTCTATCCTAAACTCTTTTGATTCACTATTTTATATTCTTCAATATTAAAATAGGAATCACTTTAGTTGTCTTTTCCTTAGCAAGATTTAAACAACATGCACAATGTCCTAAGTGTAGGGAAGTTTACTCCCACATGCTTAAACATTGAGGACAATGTTTATATCAAGTGTAGGGGGGACTTCTATCGAAGTTAAGTGGGCTTTTCCTTGTATTTGTCCTCATTTTTGCCGGAAAATTGATTTTTCGACATTTTTCTAAATTTTTAATCTATTTTGGCCTATTAGTATTTTCCTTTGTTATCGTTATTTTCTTTCATTAGAATAAATTTTAATAAATAGTTTTAATAAGTTTAGATGTCTTCGATATATTAGGCCCGTCATGAATCTTTTGACTCAACCCGAATTTACTTATCCGAGTTTACTTATCCAAGTTTACTCTAGCTAGTATCCTTAACGTGTTTAACTCAAGTTTTGCTAGGCTTTTATATAGGGAACATTAAAACGCGAAAGTCTTAAATCTTACGGGTTAAGAACAAGAACTTTTCGCAAGTTCCTATAATTGATCCTAGAAAGTCGTTTATCAAGGGAACTTTAAAATGCAAATTCTAAACTTGAAAAAGTCTAAGAAGATGCAAGATCCTATAGATGACTTGAAAACCCAAAACTTTGATTTAATTGGCTAAGCATTCACAAGTCTCATTCTTTGAGATTTTAAATTATGGAGAACGAGAGATGATAGAGTCAATTATAAGCTTGGTATTCTTTCATGAATTTATGTGAGTTAATTATGAGCTTTTTCTCCTATCGCTTGTTAATAAATTTAATTGAAATAAGTAAGGTTATACGATTTGAAAAGTTACTTAGCTTCTAGCACAAGATCGTTTAAAAGTTGATCGGTATTAATTAGAGTTCATAGCCAAGCCATAACTTATTGAAGCGGGATGCGAAGATTGGCGAGTCCGAAAAGGCCCTAACAAGGCATGAGGGCTACATTTTGTTGCTAAAGATCCAAAGTGATGTGAAGAATCATTTATCAAAAATCAATATGAAGGATCGAGACAAACGACGAAAAGAAAATACTCCCTTAAAGATCATGGAGAAGTCTATCCGAAAATACCCTAGCAAGGTATGAGGATAAATAGATCCAAGTCCTAAAAGGAGGCGGATCGTTGTATATCAAAATCCAAAATAAAGATTGGAGAAAAATGAAGAATTCGTGGTCCAAGTATGAAGAATCTCTCAAAAACATCAAGTGAAGAAATTCCTATTATGAAGAGAAGACCATAATTTCAAGAACGTCTGTCAAGATTCAAAGTATGAAGTCGCTGCCAAATATCGGTCCGAGAAAGGTCTCAAATCGTGAAGCAAGTTATGCCAAGATATTAACTTTAAGAGGTCCCGAGAAGCAGTTTTAAAAGATTTTGTCCTTTAGCTAACTATTGATTAAATCGCCCTACTTTATTTTTGGCTTAAATAAACTATCAAAATAAGTCAACAATGCATCCTCGTGATCATTCAAGACAACAATAAAATATAAGAGATACACCTAGGAATAAGGGAGTCTAAGTGAATAATTGGGCCACATGAGTTTGTGTTAGTTTACTAACTTATAATAACAATGATCCTGTTTTTAAGCTTGGTTTGGGGAACGTGAAACTTGAGGGTGATAAAAATTCATGACAATCCAAAGCCTTAATGTAAGTCTTCGATCTCTTTACTTGTTTTCTTCCTTCAAATATTTTGTTATCTTCTATCTTTTTACGTTTCCTTAATGTCTTGTGTTCGAATAAAGGCCAAGGTAGGTTAATTATGATGGAAAATGTAAATCTTGCTTTGTAACTAATGCATTGCATGAGGGCATTGCAATGGTCAAGTGTAGGGGATTTAATAAGTGTGAAAACACTTATCCTTTTACCACTTAATTATAATAATAACCAAGCCAAAACGTGTATTTTATGTCGTAAATGTCGGAATTATGCGTGGTTTGTGTTTTTGTTGTGATTTAGGACCAAAATATGAAAATGGAAGAAAACATGGGCTTTCACGGGCTTTTATCGAAGAAAAAGACAAAAGACGAAGCCAAAAGATCAAGAGTGAAAAAAGAACAGAAGTCCAAGGCCTATTCTAAGGATTTATCAAAGAAAAAGTCTAAAGACGGAAGTTTAATGAAGTCGAAGAACCAAGTCTAATAAAAGAAGAATATTATAAGACGAGTTCAATTTATATCGACAAATCCCAAGACAACGTCGAGAAAGTCGAAGAATTAAAAAGACGAAAAGACGAGAAGAAAGAAGAAAGCATCACCACATGTTAATCCTCCTATAAATACCCTCCTAATGACACATTAGGAGGTGTTAGCTAATTTTACACATTAGTCTTTCCATTTTATTTACTTGCACTTTCATATTGTCATTTACTTTATTGTCTTTAATTTCAAGTTATTTCCAAGTAAGTTTTTAATTTTTGTTGTTGAATCTTTAATTTTAATCAAGTTTTTAATTAATCTCTCATTCTACCTTTCTTGTTTTGCTTAATCTTTATGCTTATTTTCTTATTGTCATGCTTATTTGATTGTTTCTTATGTTTTTGTGTGTTTGATTGTGTTATTGTTTTTATAGCTTATTGTGTGCTTTTCATAATTTTAATTAAGTGTTTTTAAAAGTTATTTTATAAAAAGTTGATTTTAAATATTTTTATTATTTAGTGTTTTTAAAAGTTTTTAAATTTTAGCTTATTAGCTTTTTCTTAAACTTGATTTGGTTAAACTTTTAGATAAGTGATTATTTTGGTTTTAGCTTATTTTTAGTTTTGCTTAATTTTGTTTTAATCCGGAATCTATAAAACCCTAATATCCCGAATTAGGTACTTGATCTTTTCCCGACTTACTTGCATTTCTATTTCCCCAAATTATGTACATGTCCTTTTCTCGAATTAGGTTCATCATTAGCATATTCCGAATTAACTCCTTAAAATGGATTCCGAATTGCATACAGGAGTGGTTATTCCGAATTACTTGCGGCATAAACATTCCGAACTAGACGTGTAATCTGGATCCCGAATTACTTCCAATCCAGCATTCCGAATTAGTTCAGGAATTAGGTATTCCGAATTAGGTTTTGTTTCTTGTATTCCGACTTAGGTCTTGGTTTTTGTTTCTTGTTTTAGTTTTTAATCATTATTTTTCCCTCCATTTTCTTAAGTGTCATTTTAATTTTGTTTTACCTTAGAATTATTTTAAGTTTATATTTTTATTAAATTGTCAAATTTACTTTTCGTCAAGCTTTAATTTCTCGTCGTTTAATTAATTACTTTTAAAGTCTCAATTTTTCACCATTTACTTTTTAATTACTTTTAGCTTTATTCACCGTGTTATTTACATTAAAGTTTGTTTCTTTATTTTAAACAACCAAATCTACTTCTTTTTCACCAAGAACAACTGAGTCACACTTTTAACCGGTAATCAATTCGATTAAACACCGAGAAAAACAAACATTTTAACTAGCAAAATCTTTGTTTCAACTACCTTCTTGAGAAAACTTATTTTTCTTCCACAGCTCAGCGAGATACTCAAGAATTTCTTTTCTACTGGCCAGCATCACCGCATTAGTGGCAGACCGCATCCTTAGCAGGATTTTCTTTCTTTGGTGGATGAGAGGTCTTAGGAGCAAAGTTAGAAACTTTCTTTCCTTTACCATCATGATTATTCCCCTTTCGTGGCATTAGACGGTTTAGCCTTGGTATTTGCATAATTAGACTTTTGGATCTTTCCTGCTCTAATTGTGTGAAGTGCAGGTGCGACCCCTTTTGCTAGGCATCGTATTTTCATGTAAGTTGAGCATGGCATGCAGCTCAGGTATTATCTTCCACAAGCCATGCATATAATTTTTCACGAACTCGTCATAGTCCTTGTTAAGTGAGACTAAATTTAGACTCACAACAAGTTATACTAACAAGGAATCACCAAGACGTTTCGTGTTATCTATGTAGCTCTTCTTTTTTAAGACGTTTGAACTCATAGATTTTCCATCTTCTTGTTTATGCGAGTGAAAAGCTCGTGCAAAATTAAGAAGTTCCTGATCTGCTTGTTGAAAAAACATTATCTTCAGTTCCTTTAAGATAACATTGCACCACGACTTTCTAGATTCTGTTAGAGTTCTGGAGGTATGGACATTCTCATTAGACCACTGATTTCTTTTGCGCGTTTATTCAAATATTTGTTACTTTCTTAGATATTCGAAGGAATTTCTTGGCCTTAAAAAACAACATGTATTTCAGGAATAGGTTGCTCCTCACAAATCTTACGTGTACCATGTATATATCGAACAAACTTGTTTACAACTAACAAATCATGAGCATGTTTCATCTCATCTTATGCCCCGGGTTCAAGATTTGACCAGGAAATCAATTTAAGTCGTATTAATGTAAAAGATTGCATAAATTGACAGATGTAACCTACGGCAAAATTTGCCTTGAGTTAGAGTTTACCCTAGGTCTGACCAGATGGTAAAAAAAAGCAAGTGCTCTTAAATTGGATGAGATAGAGGTGGCAAAAGGGTCGGTGTGGGTCATAGGTACAAGGTACAGTCGTACAACAACAGCTAATGCTTAAAACTTGGGTTAAGTGGGTCATAGGTCAAATGGATTTGGTCGGGTCGACCGGTAACATTTTTTTAAAACTTGGGTTAAGTGGGTCACAGGTCAAATGGATTGGGTTCGACCGACCAGTAACATTTCTTTAAGGAAAAATATCATACTTGAAAAAAAAAGAGCAGGATAATCAAGTAATAATCAGAATAACAATGATGACAATAATCAGAATAACAATTATGACAATAATCAGGATAACAATAATAATAATGTTTAATAGGAATAATAGTAATTGGATAGCAATAACAGTAATAAAAATAGAAGAGACAATTAAAGAGTTTAGTATAAGTTTGGATGAATAACCTGGATTAGTTGTTCGACCACAATCTGGTGGAAAGAGAGAATGAGCGTCTTGATAAAGCTTTGTGCGAAGACCTATTGTAGAAACATCAGGTTATAGCTCTTCTACAAATAATAATATAATAGATACACAGAAATAAGAGTTGTAACTGGGATAAAGATCTTTTCATGTTTTTATCAACATGATGATCATGATGTATATGTATTGAGTTATTGTTCATGATGCTCCATTTAAAGGCGCTAATAATAGTCGCACGTTTCAATATTCAAGGGAATGTCAATAACCAACCTTTCAAAGTTTCAAGATGAAGATCTCTAAGGCGCACCATTACTTCAAACACCGACCATTTATCATCACACATAAATGTGATAAAGTTGTGCAAAGAAGAAGCATGCAAAACAACTTTGTAAGTCTAATTTTAATAAAAACTAAAATATTAACACTATAGTGATTATAATGGTTCACGGTAACTCCAATCGAACTAAAAAAGAGCAGAGAATCAGGTCAGCGCGAAGCGTAATAAAAAACGCGAGTTCTTTAGGAATGTTTACCATTCCGTCTTATATCCCTCTTATAGCTTTTCTAGTGGGTGAGTCGTACGTCCCATGTGTCCATAGCGTCCACTTTTTAATTTAATGAAAAACTTGTTTCAATAGTTTTTGGGTCTCTTGATTTTACAAGAATACAATTTTTCACGAATCAAATAATAAGTCACAAATGAGAATGGTATTCTAGGCATGTAAATTAAGACCTTATTAATATTTTCTTCTTTAAGTATTATTCCATGTTTTATATGTTTTTAGGCATGTAAACATGTAGGTTAAAAGCAAATATACATCTAAGAAACATAATACAAAAAATGACATTGACATTAGCAAGTAATCCTATAGATCCGAGTTCTCTTGCGAGTTTTCCCCAAATGAAGAACCAAAAGACCCTCCTCTTGATAACCAAGAGTAACCACATGGATAAAATAATAATGTAAGTCTTTTGGCCGGATAGATAACAATAAAATTTGTTAAATTAACAAATTAGTTAACGTACCCACTTTTATAAGATCTAGATCAAGAATTATTACTTTATGACAAGAATGCATATTATCGCCGTAATAATTAAAATAAAGCAAGTATCAAGCAGATCTTGCAACTTTATCTACATGTAACCCATAAACACCAAATGAATTGGCTATGATACCACTGTTGGGATTTAAAAACTAGTTAAACCATTAATTGCGAGTACACAACATAATAGATCTAGTTTGGTTTTGGTGTGTATAATTAACACATAATAAGATAAGTAATACTAACGTTTATTTAAATGATAAAATCAAATAAACGGGATTCTTGAACTTGATCTTGAAGCTAACGACAAAGTTGTTGTCTCTAACGATTGCTCACACACAACGTCAAACGAACACGTTGTGGTAATAGTAGCAGACTTCAAGAAAACACACAACGCGTGTGTAGTAATTTTATGCTAAAATCGAAACAACCAAAACACTAGATAGGGTACGTTTTGGTTTGGTTAGAAAATAGCAATACTAGTAAAAACCCTATTTTATTAGCTAGTATATTTTTGTATGATTCATAATGTGTGATATTTTTGGTATGATTAGATTTTATCTACAGAATATTAGTTGTATCCTTGTATGTAGGATTAGTCAAGGGCTTAGACTTTATCTTGTAAACCATATATATGCCGTATATTGTTATGAATGAATCAAGGAAACACATGCACCTTTCAACATGGTATCACAGCCATCCTTACCCTCCTAAAAATTCTCAAAAAAATTTTTCATCTTCTTCCTTGTCTCTACAGAATTTTTCTTTTTCCTAAACTCTAATTCTTCACGTCGCCCACCATGGCAGTCGACGGCACCCCCTCTAAAAAATCATTCCTTTTAGCATACCCTGTTGGGAATAAAATGTAGTCAAGACACTTGGACGTTGACAAGAGCAATTTAGACGTTGATAGGAAGAAATCAAACGTTGACAGGACAAGCGTTGACAGGAAGAAGTCAAGCGTTGATAAGAAGAAGTCAAGCACTGATAGAAGACTTAGTCTGCACGTTTTATGTTTCTAGTAAAGATATGTTCGACAATGTATTTCTTATGTTTATCTTTACCAAAAAATAGCTGATACGTAGACTCTTGTACAAGGTTCCTTAATCTATAAAAGGAGGCCTTTAGGTTTTAGTTTAATATATATGTTTTACACTTTCATTGTATGCAAGTTCGATTTATCAATCAAAGTGAAAGTTTGGTTATCTTGTTTGTGTGTTCTTGTTTAAGTATTAATTCGGCATAATACTTGAATTGTTACATATAAAACAAGGATTCTCTACGTGTTTAACTTGATTTAATCTCGTTTACACAAGCTAAATCGATCTAAGTTTGGGATCAATAAGTGGTATCAGAGCTTGTTGAGAAACTTTGATCTAATGAACACAAAAATCCTAAATCGCCAAAAACCCTGTTTTAAGAAACCCTAAAATTCAAATAAAATGTCTACTCTAGAGTTAACCTCCTCCTCCTCAAGCCCTAACATCAAGATTCGCATGCTAGACCCAGAAAACTTTGAGTTGTGGAAGTTTAACTTTCAGCAGTATCTTCAAATCCATGACCACACCCTATGGGAAATTATTGAATATAGAAACACATTCAATAAGGCTGCAAAGATTGCAGCTGCTATTACTGTAAGATCAAATCCAGGCTCTACTGAAGAGGATCAAAAAGAAAAACCTGAAGATGGGAGAGTTGTCTCAGCTGAGGACGTTGCAAAGAGAAGGAATGATATGAAAACCCTAAGCATTCTCAAACTTTCTTTGGGACAAGCCAATCAGCACAAGTATAGAGGCTATGATTGTAAAACCCGTAAAAATAAAGTCATAATTTAATTCTATTTTCAATTATTTTGAAGTATTTTATAACGTTAAATATTATTATGTTTAACGGTTTAAGTTGAAACCGATATTAAATATTATATTTTAATATTTTGACGAGCAACGAGGACTACTAGTGATCGCGATACCGACGGATGCCAAAAAATTTATATCGTATAATATTTTGAAACTTATTTTTGTGTTGGTTGATGAACTCACAATTTACGGATTTAAATTTGGGCTTACGTGCATAACTTAGCGTCCTTTACGACTAAACCGGAAACCTTAGGATTACGTATTTACGTTTTTGAACTCCGTTTTTGATGAGACAATTTTTATTGGATTCGTTTTGTGACGTTGATTCATAATTTATAAAAACGTTTTTCGTGAAACGACCCGAGGGCACGCAAATCGAGAAAACTAGAATCGAAGAATACCCGTAAACTAGTGAGATGGGACAAAATACATTGTCCCACCCCACTAGCTAGCTTGGACGGCACCAACATGACACCACAACCATATGTGGATCATGTTAGCTAAACACTTACAAGTGTAAGCAAAGCTTACACCTTAAGCTACTCATTCCACTTCCTAGCTAAAACCATCATCTAACTTCTCATTTCCATTTCCATACATGCAAAACTCTCTCAAATCCTCTCAAAAACCTTCCCCTTGCCGTCCATATTGAAGCTACAAACACCCCTTTTGATCTTTTCTAGCCATGAAATACATGTTAACTAGCTCTATCATGGAATTATCTTGAAGCCTTGATCATTTGGTGGCCATATTAACAACATTGGAGATGATTTGCTTGTGTCCTAGGGCTGATTTATCAACTATTGTTCTTGGTGTTTGATGATCTTGGAGTTATTTGTGGTGTTCATCAAGTTCTTGTCTTCCAAAAACAAGAAATACACTTGGTTGGTAAAGAAGATCATCCTCTCCATTTTCTATTGTTATTTTTGTAAAGAAAAAATGTATTTTCTTTCATTTTGTATATGTATATGATGTATATAGGATGATAAAAATTTTGTGTGGGGATCAAGTGTTGATAGATATGCTTAAAAAGGTTAATAACTATAAGAAATGAGGCTAAAATCATGCTTATTTAGTTGGCTGTATAAAAACAGTATATAACTAAAACTTGAACTGATAAAATTGCATGGTATGATCCATTTAAAGTAAGTACAAGATGTTATACACATGTGAGAGTTGGCCATACAATGGAATCAATATAATGAGTGAGATATGATCAAAACAAGTTGGGTGTTCTAATCTGAATAAGCAGTTTTGTAGGGACTGATAAGGCAAGATAAACTTAAAATGAGCAGTAGCTATAACTAAGTTAAACGTAGCACATAATATGAAGAACATGTTATCCAAAAATGAGCTTCTAATTTATTATAGAACTCTAGATATGATAAAAATGGTGAACATGAAGATAAAAATCAGATTTTGAGAATTAATGTTTATTATTATTATATAAGCACTCAAATTTTATTGTATAAAATATAAAATAAAAACCCACTAACTTATGAAACTTATTTATATAAATATGTAAAAGGTTAAATAAATGAATAACTTATATAAATGGTAGTAGAATAATACTTATAAGTAATAAAAACTATAAACTTGATTTTTACGACTTTTTCGGCTATTACCGTAAAATTAACGTTTTTCGCCAATTAAAACTTAGACGATCAAACCCGTCTAATGTAAAGTTTTTAAAAGTCATATATTGATATATAAGTAACTAATACAAGTAAAAACCGATAAAACCCGAACTATAGGACATACGGACATTAACGAGCTAAATAAGCATATTGGACTAATAATTGGACTAAATAAGTTAAGCACTTATAAAAAGAACTTATTGGGCTTAACCCATTTGGGCCCAACATGGAAAGTATAGATACTGATAATATAGGTATAAAATGGATTAAAACAAGTTAAAGAACTTATACTAAGCTTATTGGACTTAAAATAAGTAAGTAGGTAAAACTAGTAAACTAGTAAAAAGTTACCAAAACGTAAACATTAAAATGAGTAAACAAGGATATATAAACCCACTTGATCATCATCATATGTACAAAATCATCATATGTATATTGTTATTTTGATAAAAGTCATTGGACAAGAGTCTAAGACCGATTATTATTTATATAGGTTTCCGTGACCGAAGCACGCCCGTAGCCGATAATCCGCCTTTCATTATCAACGTGAGTCTATAGACTCGCTTTATACTAGTTATTAAATGATTTTAAACCCGCGAGGGGGAATACATGTTTTTATAAACTTAGAACACAAGATTTTTATGGTATGCTTTGTCCCTCTATGAATGGACCCGTGGTTGCCTTTAAATTGCATTAAGTGATTGCCTTTGTTAAAACCTCAATTATGGACCGTTAATTAACCTATGATGGGTTAACCGCTAGTACAATTAATAGATCTATGGGGGAAGCCGCCCCGGTTCAGTTTTTGTGGACTTGTCATAGAAGCTTAGGCCCGACCTCCACACAGTTTGAGCATATTGTATTGAGAAGTCAGGTATACGGCAATGTACCAATAATCTGGAGGTAACCGACAATTAATAAATCTCTCGTCTTATTAGACTGATATGGGAGTGTCTAAGGGCTCGGTTCCATGAGCTTATTGCAATTTATGCTATATACAATTATCATTGTTGATGCAAATTATTATTTGATGCTTATAAGCATGCCACAAACTTATAATCTTTGCTTGTGTTCAAATTGATTACATAAACCTATAGATTCACTCGGCATTTTTGCTGATTGTTTTACTCACATGTATTTCAGGTAATCAAGAAGTGGAAGCTTGGAGGTCACGGGGAATGAAGTTGTGCACTGCTTTTGTTGTTCAAACTCTTTGATTTATTTATCGTTCCATTTTCAAAACAAACCAATATGTTGTTTTAACTTATCTTTTGGTAACGATTACTTGGGACTACGCTACTCTGACAAATGTTTTAGGAACGATAAATCTAAAACGTCTCTTTTCGAGTTGTTCTTTATAAATTATGTGTTATTGTATCATTGTTTAGCACCCAAAGATGTATTCCGCTGCGTGTAAATTTGGGGGTGTTAAAGATTGGTATCAGAGTCATGAGTTATAGAGAACTAGGTCTTTTTCTAAAAACCTAAACTATAACTGTCGGTTTTATTTTTCAAAGAGTCGGTGCACATGATTTCGCGTGACTTCAGGTTCAAGCTACTTCTGGGATTACAACTTTAGTATACATTATTATGTAAGCCTTATTGCTAAGTATTTCTAAATAAATACTATAATCCTTTATCGATATATATTTATGTCGTTGAACTTTTCGATAAAAGTTTATCATTTATTAATGATTAACTTAAATAAATACATTGAATTTTCAAGATCTTTTTGTATTTATTTTTGAAGTATTTAAATTGCTTTTATTGCAAATTTTATATTATGACCTTACATACCTCCATCTGCGCGCGTTACTTTTATTGCTTAACCCTTTGAGATATCTATATAGATATCCAAATCGTCTTCCGACTGTTTGTGTTTAGACGTCTTGAAACGTAATTTCTAGACCATTGTGTAGCTCAATGTGTCCTTGGAATAGACTAACCGCTAGTTATTGACATTTATATGTATCGACTCCGAAGTGTATTGTTCACTTATATCTCGGTAACCTCATCGTCATTTTATAAATCATCGTCTAGATTATGGCGCTAGAATTGGAATACGATTTTACTTATATAAAATTGTATCATTTGTTTTTCATTAACCTTCTCGCTAGTGTAGCATGTTAATGTTCCATTCTTTTCTTGCTATGTTTTGTGTTTTTGACAATCGTGGCACCAAGGAGATTTGCCTACATTGCATTTTGAAATCTAAATTACGAACGTCTTTCACCGTTTTGCTTCCTAAATTTCGTGTTGAATACCTTGAAGCATTTTCTGTCATTCATCATGCTATATATTATTTGATGCTCATTACGAGATTTTTTTTTCTTCATTGTTGTAAAATCCACAAGACATGTATGTATATATATATATATATTTTGAGCCGTTAAGTGTCGAAAAATACACTTTATGCAGAAACTGTAGGGGCAGTATAAACAGGTCAAAACTTAAAAGTAAAACCTGCGTTTTTAAAATAAAATAGTCAAACCTGCACAGAACTTGCAGGGGTATTTTGGTCATTTTACATTGGTTTTCAGGTCTCGGGTAAAACTAGAAAGTCGTCTGAAACGTCGTTTTGCATCAAAATGCTTTAGACTCCGAGTCTTGGAGATGTCGTTTATCGGGTCAATTAATCGGCTCATATTTAAAAATTAAATCTGATAGAAAATTCATAACATGAGTTTTAAATGTTTCTAAGCTGTTTTGATTTCATTTGAGATCGTAAATTTTTAACAAATATTATTTTACAACTAACGAATACTAGTTGCATGTGAAAATGTTTAAAAATAGAAAAGTACAGGATTAGCAATTACCGGAATAGTGGGGTAATTTGAAAACGAATAATATACTTTCTTAAAAGCATGTTGTGTCGAGTATCTTACATAAAATACACATGTGGATTGTTTTATTCTTTTCATATATATGACTCTTTTGTAATTCGATATTATTTTTATTTTTCTTTTAACCTTCTCCTGACTTGGATTGAGTTTTGAAGTTTTGTCTTCACATTCTTCGTCGATATTTTATCGCGTGTCTCATGGCATTTTCGTCTAAACCTTATAACCTTTTGAAACCTTAACGACTTGTAACCATTTCATTGATTGTTTTATGAGCTACTATTCGCCACTTTTTGCAAAACTTTGACTACTTTATACGTTGTCATAATGTCATATTATAAATAAATCTGATATTGTTTTACGATTATTTTCACCAATTATTTTTACTTTGGTCTTATAAAATACTTTTCGTAAGATTAAAAGTTTCTTATTAAGTATCTCACAAATTACTTGTATCCTATAAATTTATAAACTATTTTTTAATTCCATTTTACAAATGGCATGGTTTATATAAAGATAAGAAACGTAATACTTTTCGACGAAACGGAGCACTGCATTGCTAGCCCTAAATTATACATGGCCTGATCACCTATTTCTAATTTAGAAGGAGCCATGCTAGGCTGAATAGTAGTCACCTTAAAAATCTTGATAATAATCAACTTTTTACTTGTATTTATGATAAAGATAAATAAAATGAAATAAAGTGAAAAGAAGTTTTGAAAACCTTCATATCTTATGCAAGTAGCGCAATTTCTATGCATCCGCATACATTTCCTTACCTTTTCTTGAACGAATTACGCGCTTACGAATACGTTTTTACTCGACGATCGTTTTTCAACTTGTTACTTCATTTTGTCTTATAACTGATTTCTTTTGACTGTTCGTCTAATTATGGACTGTTAATAAATGACCTAAAAGTCTCGATATTTTATCCTTCCGTCTCGTCCAATCTTCCTTATGCGACTAGGTAGATCTTTGGAATGTCTCCGCACGTGAATAATGAATTATCACTAGAGTGATTTCCGTATATCCGGGATGACGTCCGTCACTCTCGTTTGTCTCGAAATCTACTTTTGAGAACCGTGCTTTGACTTCTCTCTTTATACACTAACATCTTTCATTTGATTTGTTTTAATTACAAGTGATTATTAGGAATTTTCTGTGATTAAAAATTTTGTATGGATCTTTTTTCCGATCGTGTATCGACTACCGCTAAGTTAACGAGCTGATGTTGGTGAACCATCGACGGCACTAACAAAATTGACAACTTGTTTAATCTATTGTTTTTTATCGTCTTACCATCAACGCCTTTATTTTATTATTCTCTTTAAGAATTCATACGACATTTGCTTCGTCCTCTTTTGTACTGTTGATTTCGTACTAATTGTTGACATTATTCCCATTCGTATTCGTTTGTTATTTTGTCACATTTCGAAACCCGAATATGTCCCATGTTTATTTTGAAATAATAAACACCTTTAAGTATTTCTACAACATATTATATAATTTTTATGTTTATACATTTTCCAATGATTTTCAATTATCAAAATAACCATCACAAGTAAAAGGTCAAATTTATACACCATATTTTGTATAACTAAAACTAATGTTTAAAACAAAATTATGTTCTACCTTTTGAACTAATTGACTTATCATACTTTACTTTTAATGTAATGAAATTACCAGTTTAATTTATATTCCTAATAATGATTTAATTTAGAAATTATATTTTCTAATTGTAAACATCAATACGAGTTTAATTAATAAATTCATGTCAATCTTTCAAAGTTTCTTAAGACAACCAAAATAAATTATGAAGCTATCTAACTCCTATTTTGATATATCATCTTTATCAAGAAAGTACCTCAATTGCGTTTTAAGGTAATACCAAAAACGGGATGGATGATTGTGACAAACGTTATTTTAATGTTAATATTTAATTCATTCTTCGCTCTCATTTTTCTAGTATTGTGAATAATTATGTTTTACGGTTAGGTGAGTCTAGATCCCTCGTCGATCGTTAATCTTAAATCATTTTACCACATCTTGTTCGTTTATGCATTTATTGAATTTATTTTTATCTCGTTCCGTTCCTCGTACTGAAGATCACTATTTTATTTTGAGTTTAAAATGAATCTCGGGAAGCAGTGTATAAGAAGAAACGATAAGTATCACCAGGATTTATGCGTGTACTAGTGGAATGATTGAGGACCGAATCTCTTAATGAATGGAGTTAATAAATTCGTTACAACCTCGAGGAGTATGCTGAAGCCGACACCGCAAGTGGAAAGACTCTGGAGATCAAGTGGTTATTATCAAGGGTTCGTTCAAGGTTTTCTCGATGATTAACGGTGGAGATCTATACTCGATGTTTGTGTTCGACCTTTTCTTTTATGTACTTATATGGTGTGTGATCTAGTCAAATGATCGTAAGTTGTGAGAACTTGAGACGGCATCATCCGATGACGTCCGATCATGTAGAACACATATTATGTGATATCTTTTTTACTTTCAACGACGATGTTTATTGAAACTTTAATGCGCATTGGCGAAAGTGAGGCGAGTTGAGCGCCGGGACGTCGCTCCCTTAAGGTGGTGAGGATGTAAAACCCGTAAAAATAAAGTCATAATTTAATTCTATTTTCAATTATTTTGAAGTATTTTATAACGTTAAATATTATTATGTTTAACGGTTTAAGTTGATACCGATATTAAATATTATATTTTAATATTTTGACGAGCAACGAGGACTACTAGTGATCGCGATACCGACGGATGCCAAAAAATTTATATCGTATAATATTTTGAAACTTATTTTTGTGTTGGTTGATGAACTCACAATTTACGGATTTAAATTTGGGCTTACGTGCATAACTTAGCGTCCTTTACGACTAAACCGGAAACCTTAGGATTACGTATTTACGTTTTTGAACTCCGTTTTTTATGAGACAATTTTTATTGGATTCGTTTTGTGACGTTGATTCATAATTTATAAAAACGTTTTTCATGAAACGACCCGAGGCCACGCAAATCGAGAAAACTAGAATCGAGGAATACCCGTAAACTAGTGAGATAGGACAAAATACATTGTCCCACCCCACTAGATAGCTTGGACGGCACCAACAGGACACCACAACCATATGTGGCATCATGTTAGCTAAACACTTACAAGTGTAAGCAAAGCTTACACCTTAAGCTACTCATTCCACTTCCTAGCTAAAACCATCAACTAACTTCTCATTTCCATTTCCATACATGCAAAACACTCTCAAATCCTCTCAAAAACCTTCCTATTGCCGTCCATATTGAAGCTACAAACACCCCTTTTGATCTTTTCTAGCCATGAAATACATGTTAACTAGCTCTATCATGAAATTATCTTGAAGCCTTGATCATTTGGTGGCCATATTAACAACATTGGAGATGATTTGCTTGTTTCCTAGGGCTGATTTCTCAACTATTGTTCTTAGTGTTTGATGATCTTGGAGTTATTTGTGGTGTTCATCAAGTTCTTGTCTTCCAAAAACAAGAAATACACTTAGTTGGTAAAGAAGATCATCATCTCCATTTTCTCTTGTTATTTTTGTAAAGAACAAATGTATTTTCTTTCATTTTGTATATGTATATGATGTATATATGATGATAAAAATGTTGTGTGGGGATCAAGTGTTGATAGATATGCTTAAAAAGGTTAATAACTATAAGAAATGAGGCTAAAATCATGCTTATTTAGTTGGCTGTATAAAAACAGTATATAACTAAAACTTGAACTGATAAAATTGCATGGTATGATCCATTTACAGTAAGTACAAGATGTTATACACATGTGAGAGTTGGCCATACAATGGAATCAATATAATGAGTGAGATATGATCAAAACAAGTTGGGTGTTCTAATCTGAATAAGCAGTTTTGTAGGGACTGATAAGGCAAGATAAACTTAAAATGAGTAGTAGACAATGTAGCACATAATATGAAGAACATGTCATCCAAAAATGAGCTTCTAATTCATTATAGAACTCTAGATATGATAAAAATGGTGAACATGAAGATAAAAATCAGATTTTGAGAATTAATGTTTATTATTATTATATAAGCACTCAAATTTTATTGTATAAAATGTAAAATAAAAAACCCACTAACTTATGATACTTATTTATATAAATATGTAAAAGGTTAAATAAATGAATAACTTATATAAATGGTAGTAGAATAATACTTTTAAGTAATAAAAACTATAAACTTGATTTTTACGACTTTTTCGGCTATTACCGTAAAATTAACGTTTTTCGCCAATTAAAACTTAGACGATCAAACCCGTCTAATGTAAAGTTTTTAAAAGTCATATACTGATATATATAAGTAACTAATACAAGTAAAAACCGATAAAACCCGAACTATAGGACATACGGACATTAACGAACTAAATAAGCATATTGGACTAATAATTGGACTAAATAAGTTAAGCACTTATAAAAAGAACTTATTGGGCTTAACCCATTTGGGCCCAACATGGAAAGTATAGATACTGATAATATAGGTATAAAATGGATTAAAACAAGTTAAAGAACTTATACTAAGCTTATTAGACTTAAAATAAGTAAGTAGGTAAAACTAGTAAACTAGTAAAAAGTTACCAAAACGTAAACATTAAAATGAGTAAACAAGGATATATAAACCCACTTGATCATCATCATATGTACAAAATCATCATATGTATATTGTTATTTTGATAAAAGTTATTGGACAAGAGTCTAAGAACGATTATTATTTATATAGGTTTCCGTGACCGAAGCACGCCCGTAGCCGATAATCCGCCTTTCATTATCAACGTGAGTCTATAGCCTCGCTTTATACTAGTTATTAAATGATTTTAAACCCGCGAGGGGGAATACATGTTTTTATAAACTTAGAACACAAGATTTTTATGGTATGCTTTGTCCCTCTATGAATGGACCCGTGGTTGCCTTTAAATTGCATTAAGTGATTGCCTTTGTTAAAACCTCAATTATGGACCGTTAATTAACCTATGATGGGTTAACCGCTAGTAAAATTAATAGATCTATGGGGGAAGCCGCCCCGGTTCAGTTTTTGTGGACTTGTCATAGAAGCTTAGGCCCGACCTCCACACAGTTTGAGCATATTGTATTGAGAAGTCAGGTATACGGCAATGTACCAATAATCTGGAGGTAACCGACAATTAATAAATCTCTCGTCTTATTAGACTGATATGGGAGTGTCTAAGGGCTCGGTTCCATGAGCTTATTGCAATTTATGCTATATACAATTATCATTGTTGATGCAAATTATTATTTGATGCTTATAAGCATGCCACAAACTTATAATCTTTGCTTGTGTTCAAATTGATTACATAAACCTATAGATTCACTCGGCATTTTTGCTGATTGTTTTACTCACATGTATTTCAGGTAATCAAGAAGTGGAAGCTTGGAGGTCACGGGGAATGAAGTTGTGCACTGCTTTTGTTGTTCAAACTCTTTGATTTATTTATCGTTCCATTTTCAGAACAAACCAATATGTTGTTTTAACTTATCTTTTGGTAACGATTACTTGGGACTACGCTACTCTAACAAATGTTTTAGGAACGATAAATCTAAAACGTCTCTTTTCGAGTCGTTCTTTACAAATTATGTGTTATTGTATCATTGTTTAGCACCCAAAGATGTATTCCGCTGCGTGTAAATTTGGGGGTGTTAAAGATTGGTATCAGAGCCATGAGTTATAGAGAACTTGGTCTTTTTCTAAAAACCTAAACTATAACTGTCGGTTTTATTTTTCAAAGAGTCGGTGCACATGATTTCGCGTGACTTCAGGTTCAAGCTACTTCTGGGATTACAACTTTAGTATACATTATTATGTATGCCTTATTGCTAAGTATTTCTAAATAAATACTATAATCCTTTATCGATATATATTTATGTCGTTGAACTTTTCGATAAAAGTTTATCATTTATTAATGATTAACTTAAATAAATACATTGAATTTTCAAGATCTTTTTGTATTTATTTTTGAAGTATTTAAATTGCTTTTATTGCAAATTTTATATTATGACCTTACATACCTCCATATGCGCGCGTTACTTTTATTGCTTAACCCTTTGAGATATCTATATAGATATCCAAATCGTCTTCCGACTGTTTGTGTTTAGACGTCTTGAAACGTAATTTCTAGACCATTGTGTAGCTCAATGTGTCCTTGGAATAGACTAACCGCTAATTATTGACATTTATATGTATCGACTCCGAAGTGTATTGTTCACTTATATCTCGGTAACGTCATCGTCTAGATTATGGCGCTAGAATTGGAATACGATTTTACTTATATAAAATTGTATCATTTTTTTTTCATTAACTTTCTCGCTCCCGGAGTGTAGCATGTTAATGTTCTATTATTTTCTTGCTATGTTTTGTGTTTTTGACAATCGTGGCACCAAGGAGATTTGCCTACATTGCATTTTGAAATCTAAATTACGAACGTCTTTCACCGTTTTGCTTCCTAAATTTCGTGTTGAATACCTTGAAGCATTTTTTGTCATTCATCATGCTATATATTATTTGATGCTCATTACGAGATTTTTTTTTCTTCATTGTTGTAAAATCCACAAGACATGTGTGTATATATATATATATTTTGAGCCGTTAAGAAGTGTCGAAAAATACACTTTATGCAGAAATTGTAGGGGCAGTATAAACAGGTCAAAACTTAAAAGTAAAACCTGCGTTTTTAAAATAAAATAGTCAAACCTGCACAGAACTTGCAGGGGTATTTTGGTCATTTTACATTGGTTTTCAGGTCTCGGGTAAAACTAGAAAGTCGTCTGAAACGTCGTTTTGCATCAAAATGCTTTAGACTCCGAGTCTTGGAGATGTCGTTTATCGGGTCAATTAATCGGCTCATATTTAAAAGTTAAATCTGATAGAAAATTTATAAC
Source organism: Glebionis coronaria (assembly GCA_025667525.1). Lineage (NCBI taxonomy): Eukaryota > Viridiplantae > Streptophyta > Magnoliopsida > Asterales > Asteraceae > Glebionis > Glebionis coronaria. The sequence continues at coordinate 46,109,510 of CM046879.1, read as the reverse complement.
ATGTGTTTTAAATGTTTCTAAGCTGTTTTGATTTCATTTGAGATCGTAAAATTTTAACAAATATTATTTTACAACTAACGAATACTAGTTGCATGTGAAAATGTTTAAAAATAGAAAAGTACAGGATTAGCAATTACCGGAATAATGGGGTAATTTGAAAACGAATAATATACTTTCTTAAAAGCATGTTGTGTCGAGTATCTTACATAGAATACACATGTGGATTGTTTTATTCTTTTCATATATATGACTCTTTTGTCATTCGATATTATTTTTATTTTTCTTTTAACCTTCCACTGACTTGGGTTGAGTTTTGAAGTTTTGTCTTCACATTCTTCGTCGATATTTTATCGCGTGTCTCATGGCGTTTTCGTCTAAACCTTATAACCTTTTGAAACCTTAACGACTTGTAACCATTTCATTGATTGTTTTATGAGCTACTATTCGCCACTTTTTGCAAAACTTTTACTACTTTATACGTTGTCATAATGTCATATTATAAATAAATATGATATTGTTTTACGATTATTATCACCAATTATTTTTACTTTGGTCTTATAAAATACTTTTCGTAAGATTAAAAGTATCTTATTAAATATCTCACAAATTACTTGTATCCTATAAATTTATAAACTATTTTTAAATTCCATTTTACAAATGGCATGGTTTATATAAAGATAAGAAACGTAATACTTTTCGACGAAACGGAGCACTGCATTGCTAGCCCTAAATTATACATGGCCTGATCACCTATTTCTAATTTAGAAGGAGCCATGCTAGGCTGAATAGTAGTCACCTTAAAAATCTTGATAATAATTAACTTTTTACTTGTATTTATGATAAAGATAAATAAAATGAAATAAAGTGAAAAGAAGTTTTGAAAACCTTCATATCTTATGCAAGTAGCGCAATTTCTATGCATCCGCATACGTTTCCTTACCTTTTCTTGAACGAATTACGCGCTTACGAATACGTTTTTACTCGACGATCGTTTTTCAACTTGTTACTTCATTTTGTCTTATAACTGATTTCTTTTGACTGTTCGTCTAATTATGGACTGTTAATAAATGACCTAAAAGTCTCGATATTTTATCCTTCCGTCTCGTCCAATCTTCCTTATGCGACTAGGTAGATCTTTGGAATGTATCCGCACGTGAATAATGAATTATCACTAGAGTGATTTCCGTATATCCGGGATGACGTCCGTCACTCTCGTTTGTCTCGAAATCTACTTTTGTGAACCGTGCTTTGACTTCTCTCTTTATACACTAACATCGTTCATTTGATTTGTTTTAATTACAAGTGATTATTAGGAATTTTCTGTGATTAAAAATTTTGTATGGATCTTATTTCCGATCGTGTATCGACTACCGCTAAGTTAACGAGCTAATGTTGGTGAACCATCGACGGCACTAACAAAATTGACAACTTGTTTAATCTATTATTTATTATCGTCTTACCATCAACGCCTTTATTTTATTATTCTCTTTAAGAATTCATACGACATTTGCTTCGTCCTCTTTTGTACTGTTGATTTCGTACTAATTGTTGACATTATTCCCATTCGTATTCGTTTGTTATTTTGTCACATTTCGAAACCCGAATATATCCCATGTTTATTTTGAAATAATAAACACCTTTAAGTATTTCTACAACATATTATAGAATTTTTATGTTTATACATTTTCCAATGATTTTAAATTATCGAAATAACCATCACAAGTAAAAGGTCAAATTTATACACCATATTTTGTATAACTAAAACAAATGTTTAAAACAAAATTATGTTCTACCTTTTGAACTAATTGACTTATCATACTTTACTTTTAATGTAATGAAATTACCAGTTTAATTTATATTCCTAATAATGATTTAATTTAGAAATTATATTTTCTAATTGTAAACATCAATACGAGTTTAATTAATAAATTCATGTCAATCTTTCAAAGTTTCTTAAGACAACCAAAATAAATTATGAAGCTATCTAACTCCTATTTTAATATATCATCTTTATCAAGAAAGTACCTCAATTGCGTTTTAAGGTAATACCAAAACCGGGATGGATGATTGTGACAAACGTTATTTTAATGTTAATATTTAATTCATTCTTCGCTCTCATTTTTCTAGTATTGTGAATAATTATGTTTTACGGTTACGTGAGTCTAGATCCCTCGTCGATCGTTAATCTTAAATCATTTTACCACATCTTGTTCGTTTATGCGTTTATTGAATTTATTTTTATCTCGTTACGTTCCTCGTACTGAAGATCACTATTTTATTTTGAGTTTAAAATGAATCTCGGGAAGCAGTGTATAAGAAGAAACGATATGTATCACCAGGATTTATGCGTGTACTAGTGGAATGATTGAGGACCGAATCTCTTAATGAATGGAGTTAATAAATTCGTTACAACCTCGAGGAGTATGCTGAAGCCGACACCGCAAGTGGAAAGACTCTGGAGATCAAGTGGTTATTATCAAGGGTTCGTTCAAGGTTTTCTCGATGATTAACGGTGGAGATCTTTACTCGATGTTTGTGTTCGACCTTTTCTTTTATGTACTTATATGGTGTGTGATCTAGTCAAATGATCGTAAGTTGTGAGAACTTGAGACGGCATCATCCGATGACGTCCGATCATGTAGAACACATATTATGTAATATCTTTTTGACTTTCAACGACGATGTTTATTGAAACTTAAATGCGCATTGGCGAAAGTGAGGCGAGTTGAGCGCCGGGACGTCGCTCCCTTAAAGTGGTGAGGATGTAAAACCCGTAAAAATAAAGTCATAATTTAATTCTATTTTCAATTATTTTGAAGTATTTTATAACGTTAAATATTATTATGTTTAACGGTTTAAGTTGAAACCGATATTAAATATTATATTTTAATATTTTGACGAGCAACGAGGACTACTAGTGATCGCGATACCGACGGATGCCAAAAATTTTATATCGTATAATATTTTGAAACTTATTTTTGTGTTGGTTGATGAACTCACAATTTACGGATTTAAATTTGGGCTTACGTGCATAACTTAGCGTCCTTTACGACTAAACCGGAAACCTTAGGGTTATGTATTTATGTTTTTGAACTCCGTTTTTGATGAGACAATTTTTATTGGATTCGTTTTGTGACGTTGATTCATAATTTATAAAAACGTTTTTCGTGAAACGACCCGAGGAAACACAAATCGAGAAAACTAGAATCGAGGAATACCCGTAAACTAGTGAGATAGGACAAAATACATTGTCCCACCCCACTAGATAGCTTGGACGGCACCAACATAACACCACAACCATATGTGGCATCATGTTAGCTAAATACTTACAAGTGTAAGCAAAGCTTACACCTTAAGCTACTCATTCCACTTCCTAGCTAAAACCATCAACTAACTTCTCATTTCCATTTCCATACATGCAAAACTCTCTCAAATCCTCTCATAAACCTTCCCCTTGCCGTCCATATTGAAGCTACAAACACCCCTTTTGATCTTTTCTAGCCATGAAATACATGTTAACTAGCTCTATCATGGAATTATCTTGAAGCCTTGATCATTTGGTGGCCATATTAACAACATTGGATATGATTTGCTTGTTTCCTAGGGCTGATTTCTCAACTATTGTTCTTAGTGTTTGATGATCTTGGAGTTATTTGTGGTGTTCATCAAGTTCTTGTCTTCCAAAAACAAGAAATACACTTGGTTGGTAAAGAAGATCATCCTCTCCATTTTCTCTTGTTATTTTTGTAAAGAACAAATGTATTTTCTTTCATTTTGTATATGTATATGATGTATATATGATGATAAAAATGTTGTGTGGGGATCAAGTGTTGATAGATATGCTTAAAAAGGTTAATAACTATAAGAAATGAGGCTAAAATCATGCTTATTTAGTTGGCTGTATAAAAACAGTATATAACTAAAACTTGAACTGATAAAATTGCATGGTATGATCCATTTACAGTAAGTACAAGATGTTATACACATGTGAGAGTTGGCCATGCAATGGAATCAATATAATGAGTGAGATATGATCAAAACAAGTTGGGTGTTCTAATCTGAATAAGCAGTTTTGTAGGGACTGATAAGGCAAGATAAACTTAAAATGAGCAGTAGCAATAACTAAGTTAAATGTAGCACATAATATGAAGAACATGTCATCCAAAAACGAGCTTCTAATTCATTATAGAACTCTAGATATGATAAAAATTGTGACACCCTAGAATCGAGGTCATTAACGATACCCTAAATTACGCTAATTTTTGAAATTTTTAATAAATTTTAATTTCTATATTTATAAGTATTTTGGTTAGAGCCGATGTTCGAGGTTATAATTTTTACGATTGACGTTTTAAGAAGGACGATGACGATTACGATCCCGAGGGATGCCCAATTTTATATAATTTTTGACGATTTATCGATAATGTAATTTTTCGAGAATTTTATTTACGGTTCGTGTTAAGTTGAGTCGGGTGAGTTTTATAGCCTTCCGAGTACATTTAAAGTATCCCAAAAATATTTTGGAGCGTTCGGGAAGATTTCCGACTCCCGTAAAATTTTCAAAATTGACAAATGAGTCGAACCCGCAAAGTTTTGAGGACGTTTTCCATTTAAGGCCAAAAGAAGTTAAAAATTGCAAAAAGGCCCCTCCCAACCCACCAAAAAGGGCAAAAATCACACAAACACAAACACATACAAAATTTTCACCAAAAATCAAACACTCTCTCCCTCCTTTCTCTCTATAGCCGACGGACACCCCCACCACCAAGAAAAATTCACCAAAAATCTTTTTCCACTTGATTTTCCTAAAAACTAAGGTTAGACCACATCTAGTTTGGTCATTCCCTACATGTTCATGTGCTCAAATCCCACATGCATTAACAAAAATTTTCCAAGATTTTTCAAGATTATCCAAATTCGTTTTTGTGGCTAAATGTGCTAATGCATGTTGATTTTATGAGTAATGGATGCAAGAACACCAAGAAAACCCACCAAAATTAACTTGGTTGTGGTGATTGGGTCACCCAAACCCCACGGCAATGGGGGTGTTTGGGGAGTCATGGTGGTTGTTGATTTTGAGTGTTGTTCTTATGTTTGGCTTAATGTTTTAGGATGTTTTACATAGGTTTCACTAGTTGCATGTTCATTTCTTTGAATTTTTGATTTTGAGATTGGTTGATCAATAGGGGTAGGACTGAAATTTGGTGTTAGGATATGTTTGGGAAGGCTTAGGATGATGTTTAGTGGTGGTTAGAAGGCTTGGAATCGAGTCTAAGTGCGTTTTTGGTATGGTCATTTTTAGGCAGAAACATTAGGTCCATTTCATAAAAATGATTTTTCTTCCAGGACTTGAAAACTAAATGTAGTGATAGAGGGTCTTCTTAGCTTTAATTTGGTATAAGGTAGAGCCCGTGACTCAAAACGAGCTAAAAGTTATGACATTTTAAAGATCGGGTACCGGGAGACGAGGACTTTCATAATCCGAATTTGTGCAAAGTTTTAGTCAAATCCCGAGGGTCACAAGTATGAATTGGTAAATGGTCAAGGGTCAAAATTTGGTCCCTAACCTGTACAAATGAGTCTATATGTTGACTTAGGAGTCAACGAAGTCAAATGTGCTTTTCATATAGGTCAAAGAGGTCAAAATTGGTCGAAGCGCAATTTCAGCCCGTAAAATATAGTCGTGGAAAAGAGTTGCGTAACGGGTCGTAAAAGTAAAAACTTTTATTGGGCTTAAAAACATGTCATCTACAGGTCTTATAGGATTTTTGGAAATTTTGTCAAATTTTACAAGTGTGGTTAAATAAGGTAAAACAGCCCGTACTTTAGTCGAGTACCGGCGAGAATGAGTAAAAATGGACAACGTAAGTAATGAGAACGAATGGTATAAAATGAGTGATACTTGTTATTTTGTTTTTGGCGTGAGTTATACTTGTCCTAAGTGACTAGTATATATGTATTTTATACAGTACCGTAAGTATTAAAATGAGATTACTCATTACGCGTTATTTGTGATAGGTGTTGATTTAACCGGGCATCCGTTTCGTCGTCAGTGATCATCCCTCGAACTACCGACTACTTAAGATATAAGGTGTGAATTTATAGCCTCGCTTATAATTATTTCAAATTGTTTTACCCGCGAGGGAAATGCATGCTAGTTTTTAAAAGGAACGTATATCATGAATGATTGTTAGACCCGAAAGTTGCCTTAGAATTGTGTTGAGTACCAAAGTTGCAAAAGTCCCTAAAATCATGAACTATTAACTATTGTCCTGCCCTCGAGTAGGGGGAAATAGCCGCTTATGCAATTTGTAGTACTACGGGGTTAACGACCCAATGCTAGCCGAGAAGCTGTACTTTTAGTAAGTTCTGCGGTAGATTATTTTGTATGAGAAATAAGGTATAATTGCAACTGATGCCTTTAGAAGGGGCACTGGTTTCATCTGAATCACGCCGGTATTTATTACGCGGGTGATTGAGTTAACGGATTAGTGTCATGAGCTTAAACACAATTGTCAGTATCCTGATTATAGTTTGTTTGATCGACAAGACTATAAATGATCACGAATGGTTTTTATTATATATACGTTCAAATGGATTGTAAAACCTATGAATTCCACTCAACGTTTTCGTTGACCAAAATTTTGGCATGTGTTTCAGGTAACCGCTGAGGTGTAGGATGGAGCATGCATGGGATGGATGTTGTGTGTACGGCTTGGAGTCCGCTTGTTTTTCCCTCCTTTTTCTACTTAAACATTTTAACTTTAATGTTATGTTGTTGTAAAACTGAAGTTTTTGGGTTGAGATTCATGGGGACCGAAAACGCTAAACTCTGTGCACCATTTGGGGTTGGAAAAACCGTGGACATGTATCTTCTAACAATTTTAAATTTCAAGTTTTAAGTTGACGTCTTTTTAGCGTCGTTTGATATATCTTGTGTGCAATGAATACTGTGTAGCACCCATTGTTGTAGTTCCGCTGCGCATAGCAATTGTGGGGGTGTTACAGATTGGTAATCAGAGCCACGAGTTATAGAGAACTAGGTCGTTTTTGAAAATCCTAAACTATAACTTTTGGTGTCGTAAGAAAGGGTCCAAGCACACACAACTATCCTGCATGGCTCCGGTAAGATTTATTGTTGTATTTATGGCATTTGACGTATACTTTTGAGTAAAGTATATATGTGGGTAATTATTACGTAAGTATGGAATTACTATATGTAGACGTTGAATTTTACGTGAAATATCCGACATCGTAATTTTTGTATTAATCATGCATGAGCATCATATTATTACATTTCGGGCATATGTACCACCTTTGCATTGCATTTGCATGCATATATTTATAATTATTGTATAATTACTTATGTACCCTCCGAAATTCGCTGTTATTGCAGGAATGGCCGAGGTACCGCCTAACGATAACGGAAACGATTACGTCGTAGGCCACGAAGGGGGACCGTTTCCTCCGAACCCGATTTGTTTCAATCCCCGAATTCGCCGAAGGGTTATGAGGTACCACCGACCGGTCGTTATGAGCAGCAACCCTTTAATCGCCCGATGGAAAATTGTAAGGATTATTTGAGAACCGTGCCAGGATTGGTTAGAGTAAGTAATGGGAGCAGTGGAGAGTCCAGCAAGTCATCCAAGTCGCCATCGATTCATGAGAACATTACAAGGGTCTACTTTCCGAGACCGAGACACTACTGGGATCCCGCAGGTCGTTTGGGGAGGATGGAAAGGTTGATGTATGAGCGGTTTGTAGTTGAGACTAGGGTGATTAAGAAGTTTGATAAGACTGAGAGGGAACACCAAAGACTGTTGGAAAGGACTGCGAGAATTGAGTATGACGGGAATGTGAACAAAAGTGACATCAACAGTTTAAGATCAATGGTTGCGAATTTAAGTGCTAGTCTTGACCGTGTGAGGGAAGATCAGATGAGGTTGTCGAGGATGCAGAGTTGGGAGCATCGTGTGAGGGATTCATTGCCCCCGGATTGGAGATTCGTGGACGATTTGGAGATGGAGGCGAATGACTTCATGATTCAGCCGCCTACTGGAGGTGCTTGTATTTCGGTGGGAAGTCAGGTGGCGATTGAGTATGGATCCACATCAGGGACGAAAAAGGAAATAGAATGTGGGCCGGATGATAAAGGAAAGAGAAAAGTGGATGATGTGGATGAGGACGTTAGTGATAAGGAAACCGAGGAAGACGACGACGAGCCGCCATCCAAGAGGCCGTGTGGATCACCACATGCCTAGTTACTTGTTTTGTATTTTCTTTGATCATTGTAATAGAACTATTTTAGACCTTTGTATGATGGTATTATGACGAGAAACTCAAGTACTTGATGTTTTATGGTGAACGATTGTAGTGGCAATACTTGTCACGATTTTGGTTAATTATCAATACAATCTATGTTACCTTTCATGATCTGTGATATGTCTTAAATTTGATCTTTTGTGATGTGAATTGATGAATATTAGTAACTCCGTAGTGATGTGTCGTTGTATGTATTTTATGTCTGGGAAACTTGATATGAATACTTACATTGTTTTCTATTTTCCTTGTCTTGCAGAAAGAGATATTCGATAACACCATGCCTCCAAAGTTGACTGCCGATCGTGTTAACACCATGATTCAGGAAGCTATAGCAAATGCGTTGCAAGCGGACCGAGCTGGGAGAAATCAGGACCAGGGAAGGAACGCGGGGAGACAGCAAGCCCCGAGAGTGTGTACCTATTCTAGCTTTATGAAGTGCGGTCCCACGCAGTTCCGTGGAACGGGTGGAGCTTTAGAACTTAGACGATGGTTGGAAAAGGTTGAAAGTACGTTCGAAATCAGTGGTTGTGCAGAAGCGGATAAAGTGAAGTTTGCCGCTGCTACGTTTCTCGATGATGCGTTAAGTTGGTGGAATACCCAGGTAGCTACGATTGGATTGGCTGTAGCGAATGCAAGGACGTGGAATGCGACCAAAGCTTTGTTGACTAAGAAGTTTTGCCCAGAGGAGGAATTGGGGCAATTGGAGGACGAATTGAGGCACTTGACCTTGAAGAACAACGATATAGCTGCTTACACCAGGAGATTCAATGAGTTAAGTCTTTTGTGTCCGGACATATTTTCCAATGATGCCAAGAAAATGAAGCAGTATATTAAGGGTTTATCTAGCAATATCAAAGGTGAAACAACTTCGTCAAAACCTGGAACGTTTGATGAAGCGGTTCAAATGGCTCACGCTTTGATGGACGTTAAGCTTCAGGACAAGCAGAACTACATTGTTGAAGGCAACAAAAGGAAATGGGAAGCGGCACAAGGCAATCAATCCCAAGGCCAGAACCGAGGTGGAAATCGAAACAACCATGGGCCGAACCGTAATCAACAGTTTAATCAGAGAAGGAACGAAGGGATGAGGGCAGTGACGAACCCTAGAGGTGTGAAAGTGAATCCCCATTATGGAAAGTGCAACTTGTATCATGTTGGAAATTGCCCGCCGGCATGCGGCAAGTGTGGAAAGGCAGGTCATAGGACATCTGGTTGTCGAACGGGAGGAGTAGCCACTGGGGCTAATGCTATTAGGATGAGGGGATGTTATAGTTGTGGAGAAAGGGGTCATGTGCAAGCGAATTGCCCGAAGGCAGGAAACAGGCGGGGAGGTAATAATGCGGCTGCTGTGTATCAAGTGGGAACTGCTGATAAACCACAGGGTCCAAATGTGGTTACCGGTATGTTTTTGCTAGACGCTTGTTATGCTAGTATTTTATTTGATTCTGGCTCCGACAAGAGTTTTGTAGACGTTAGATTTAGTCGTCATATCGATAGAGAACCGGTGTTGTTAACGACTAGTTATAATGTTGAATTAGCCGATGGAAAAATTGTTAGTACGAATTCTATACTGAAAGGGTGTACCTTGAAGTTAGGAAATTACGCTTTTAAAATCGACTTGATGCCTATAGAGCTAGGATCGTTTGACGTGATAGTGGGAATGGATTGGCAAATGGCGCACAGTGCTACGATCGTCTGTGGCGAGAGATTGGTTCAGATTCCGTTGAGGAATAGGGTTTTGACGGTAAAGGGAGACGAATGCACTTCTCGTTTGAAGGTGATTTCGTGTTTGAAAATGATGAAGTACGTCGAGAGCGGATGCGATGTGTTTTTGGCACAGGTTTCGAGTGATGGTGATTTAGAGGCGAGGATCGAAGAGGTACCAGTTATTCGCGAGTATCCGGACGTTTTTCCAGACGAGTTGCCAGGTTTACCGCCTACCCGTGAGGTCGAGTTTCGAATTGATTTAGTGCCAGGAGCTGCGCCGGTTGCACGTGCACCTTATCGCTTAGCACCATCTGAGTTAAAGGAGTTAGCGGATCAATTGAAGGAATTGATGGACAAAGGATTTATTAGGCCGAGCTCATCACCTTGGGAAGCGCCAGTGTTGTTCGTAAAGAAGAAGGATGGTTCGTTTAGGATGTGTATTGACTATAGGGAACTCAATAAGCTGACGGTTAAGAATCGGTACCCATTGCCGAGGATTGATGATTTGTTCGATCAATTGCAAGGTTCCAGTGTATACTCAAAGATCGATTTAAGATCAGGGTATCATCAACTGCGTGTAAGAGAGGAGGATATTCCTGTAACTGCCTTTCGTACGCGGTATGGACACTTTGAATTTCGAGTGATGCCGTTTGGGTTGACGAACGCGCCTGCTGTATTCATGGATCTTATGAATCGCGTGTGCAAGCCGTATCTAGATAAGTTTGTTATTGTTTTCATCGACGATATACTTATTTACTCTAAGAGTAGGGAGGAGCACGAGAAGCACCTAAGAAAGATTTTGGAGTTGTTAAGGAAGGAGAAGCTGTATGCAAAATTCTCTAAGTGTGAGTTTTGGTTGGAATCAGTGCAGTTTCTAGGTCATGTGATTGATAGTGAGGGAGTTCGTGTAGATCCTGCTAAGATCGTAGCGATCAGGGAATGGTCAGCACCGACGACGCCGACTGAAGTTCGACAATTTTTGGGTTTAGCGGGGTATTATAGAAGGTTTATCGAAGGATTTTCTTTGATTGCAAAACCATTGACGCGGCTTACCGAAAAGAATAGGGTGTACGAATGGGGAAATGAGGAGGAGCTTGCTTTCGAAACGCTCAAGGATAAGTTATGTTCCGCGCCGATTTTATCATTGCCTGAAGGAACCGAAGATTTCGTGGTGTATTGTGATGCGTCTCGTAAAGGTTATGGAGCGGTATTAATGCAACGTGAAAAGGTGATAGCTTACGCGTCGAGGCAATTAAGGAAGAACGAGGAGAACTACACGACGCACGATTTGGAATTAGGAGCGGTAGTTTTTGCGTTGAAATTGTGGAGACACTATCTGTATGGGACAAAGTGTGTTGTACTCACTGATCACAAGAGTTTGCAGCACATTTTAGATCAAAAGGAGTTGAATATGCGACAAAGACGATGGGTTGAACTACTGAGTGATTATGACTGCGAAATTCGCTACCACCCTTGGAAGGCGAATGTTGTAGCGGATGCACTGAGTAGGAAAGAACGGGAGAAACCTTTGAGGGTTAGAGCTTTAGTGATGACTGAGAGCGTTGACTTAACCGAAACCATACTGAAGGCTCAGGAGAGAGGATTAATGAAAGGGAATGTTGAAGCCGAAAACTTGGGACGAATGTTGAAACCTCTTTTCGTGATTAGGTCTGACGGACTAAGATATTTTGAGAATCGGATTTGGTTACCATTGTGTTCATCTGAGGAAGGAAAGCCTGGAGTTCGAGAATTGGTTATGAATGAGTCGCATAAGTCGAAGTATTCGATACATCCTGGATCGGATAAGATGTACCACGACCTGAAGAAAGTCTATTGGTGGCCGAATATGAAGGCAGATATTGCTCGTTACGTCAGTAAGTGTTTGACTTGCGCGAAGGTTCAGGCAGAACATAAGAAACCATCTGGATTGTTGGTACAACCGGAAATCCCAGAATGGAAATGGGAGAAAATCGCAATGGATTTCGTGACGGGTTTACCTAGGACTCCTAGTGGAAGCGATATGATATGGGTAATTGTGGATAGATTGACGAAATCTGCTCATTTCTTACCAATGAAGAAGACGGACAGCATGGAAAGACTCGCCAGCGTGTACGTGAAGGAGATCGTCTGTAGACATGGAGTGCCGTTATCGATCATTTCGGATCGCGACAGTAGATTTACGTCGGAATTTTGGAAATCGCTTCAACGTGCGATGGGCACTGAACTGAGTTTAAGCACGGCTTATCACCCGGAAACTGACGGCCAGAGCGAACGAACGATTCAAACGATGGAGGACATGCTCCGAGCATGCGTGATCGATTTTGGAGGAAGTTGGGAACGCCACTTGCCTCTGGTGGAATTTTCGTACAATAATAGTTATCACGCGAGTATCAAAGCAGCACCGTTCGAAGCATTGTATGGAAGGAAGTGTAGATCGCCTGTGTGTTGGAGTGAAGTAGGGGAAAGTCAATTGACTGGACCCGAAATGGTTTTAGAAACGACAGAGAAGATCGTGCAGATCAAGAACCGACTACTTGCTGCGAGAAGCCGACAGAAGAGTTATGCCGATAACCGAAGGAAACCGTTGGAGTTTGAAGTTGGAGATATGGTTATGCTCAAGGTATCGCCGTGGAAGGGTGTAATTCGTTTTGGAAAGAAAGGAAAGTTGAGTCCGAGGTATATTGGACCGTTTAAGATCGTTGAACGAATTGGACCGGTAGCGTACAAGTTAGAATTGTCGACCGAGCTTAGTGCTATTCATGACACGTTTCACGTATCGAACCTGAAGAAGAGTTTGGCGGATAAGGAATTGGTGATTCCTTTGGACGAGATTCGACTAGACGACAAAATGCACTTTGTGGAAGAACCTGTAGAAATTATGGACCGGGAGGTCAAGCGGTTGAAGCGTAGTAGGATTCCTATTGTGAAAGTCCGATGGAATTCTAAGCGTGGACCGGAATACACCTGGGAACGTGAGGACTTTTTCAAGGAAAGGTATCCTCATCTGTTCCAGTGAGACGAAATGTGAGTACAAGAAGAGGCGAGCGCCGGGACGTCGCTCTCTTTAAGGAGGGGTGGATGTGACACCCTAGAATCGAGGTCATTAACGATACCCTAAATTACGCTAATTTTTGAAATTTTTAATAAATTTTAATTTCTATATTTATAAGTATTTTGGTTAGAGCCGATGTTCGAGGTTATAATTTTTACGATTGACGTTTTAAGAAGGACGATGACGATTACGATCCCGAGGGATGCCCAATTTTATATAATTTTTGACGATTTATCGATAATGTAATTTTTCGAGAATTTTATTTACGGTTCGTGTTAAGTTGAGTCGGGTGAGTTTTATAGCCTTCCGAGTACATTTAAAGTATCCCAAAAATATTTTGGAGCGTTCGGGAAGATTTCCGACTCCCGTAAAATTTTCAAAATTGACAAATGAGTCGAACCCGCAAAGTTTTGAGGACGTTTTCCATTTAAGGCCAAAAGAAGTTAAAAATTGCAAAAAGGCCCCTCCCAACCCACCAAAAAGGGCAAAAATCACACAAACACAAACACATACAAAATTTTCACCAAAAATCAAACACTCTCTCCCTCCTTTCTCTCTATAGCCGACGGACACCCCCAACACCAAGAAAAATTCACCAAAAATCTTTTTCCACTTGATTTTCCTAAAAACTAAGGTTAGACCACATCTAGTTTGGTCATTCCCTACATGTTCATGTGCTCAAATCCCACATGCATTAACAAAAATTTTCCAAGATTTTTCAAGATTATCCAAATTCGTTTTTGTGGCTAAATGTGCTAATGCATGTTGATTTTATGAGTAATGGATGCAAGAACACCAAGAAAACCCACCAAAATTAATTTGGTTGTGGTGATTGGGTCACCCAAACCCCACGGCAATGGGGGTGTTTGGGGAGCCATGGTGGTTGTTAATTTTGAGTGTTGTTCTTATGTTTGGCTTAATGTTTTAGGATGTTTTACATAGGTTTCACTAGTTGCATGTTCATTTCTTTGAATTTTTGATTTTGAGATTGGTTGATCAATAGGGGTAGGACTGAAATTTGGTGTTAGGATATGTTTGGGAAGGCTTAGGATGATGTTTAGTGGTGGTTAGAAGGCTTGGAATCGAGTCTAAGTGCGTTTTTGGTATGGTCATTTTTAGGCAGAAACATTAGGTCCATTTCATAAAAATGATTTTTCTTCCAGGACTTGAAAACTAAATGTAGTGATAGAGGGTCTTCTTAGCTTTAATTTGGTATAAGGTAGAGCCCGTGACTCAAAACGAGCTAAAAGTTATGACATTTTAAAGATCGGGTACCGGGAGACGAGGACTTTCATAATCCGAATTTGTGCAAAGTTTTAGTCAAATCCCGAGGGTCACAAGTATGAATTGGTAAATGGTCAAGGGTCAAAATTTGGTCCCTAACCTGTACAAATGAGTCTATATGTTGACTTAGGAGTCAACGAAGTCAAATGTGCTTTTCATATAGGTCAAAGAGGTCAAAATTGGTCGAAGCGCAATTTCAGCCCGTAAAATGTAGTCGTGGAAAAGAGTTGCGTAACGGGTCGTAAAAGTAAAAACTTTTATTGGGCTTAAAAACATGTCATCTACAGGTCTTATAGGATTTTTGGAAATTTTGTCAAATTTTACAAGTGTGGTTAAATAAGGTAAAACAGCCCGTACTTTAGTCGAGTACCGGCGAGAATGAGTAAAAATGGACAACGTAAGTAATGAGAACGAATGGTATAAAATGAGTGATACTTGTTATTTTGTTTTTGGCGTGAGTTATACTTGTCCTAAGTGACTAGTATATATGTATTTTATACAGTACCGTAAGTATTAAAATGAGATTACTCATTACGCGTTATTTGTGATAGGTGTTGATTTAACCGGGCATCCGTTTCGTCGTCAGTGATCATCCCTCGAACTACCGACTACTTAAGATATAAGGTGTGAATTTATAGCCTCGCTTATAATTATTTCAAATTGTTTTACCCGCGAGGGAAATGCATGCTAGTTTTTAAAAGGAACGTATATCATGAATGATTGTTAGACCCGAAAGTTGCCTTAGAATTGTGTTGAGTACCAAAGTTGCAAAAGTCCCTAAAATCATGAACTATTAACTATTGTCCTGCCCTCGAGTAGGGGGAAATAGCCGCTTATGCAATTTGTAGTACTACGGGGTTAACGACCCAATGCTAGCCGAGAAGCTGTACTTTTAGTAAGTTCTGCGGTAGATTATTTTGTATGAGAAATAAGGTATAATTGCAACTGATGCCTTTAGAAGGGGCACTGGTTTCATCTGAATCACGCCGGTATTTATTACGCGGGTGATTGAGTTAACGGATTGGTGTCATGAGCTTAAACACAATTGTCAGTATCCTGATTATAGTTTGTTTGATCGACAAGACTATAAATGATCACGAATGGTTTTTATTATATATACGTTCAAATGGATTGTAAAACCTATGAATTCCACTCAACGTTTTCGTTGACCAAAATTTTGGCATGTGTTTCAGGTAACCGCTGAGGTGTAGGATGGAGCATGCATGGGATGGATGTTGTGTGTACGGCTTGGAGTCCGCTTGTTTTTCCCTCCTTTTTCTACTTAAACATTTTAACTTTAATGTTATGTTGTTGTAAAACTGAAGTTTTTGGGTTGAGATTCATGGGGACCGAAAACGCTAAACTCTGTGCACCATTTGGGGTTGGAAAAACCGTGGACATGTATCTTCTAACAATTTTAAATTTCAAGTTTTAAGTTGACGTCTTTTTAGCGTCGTTTGATATATCTTGTGTGCAATGAATACTGTGTAGCACCCATTGTTGTAGTTCCGCTGCGCATAGCAATTGTGGGGGTGTTACAAAAATGGTGAACATGAAGATAAAAATCAGATTTTGAGAATTAATGTTTATTATTATTATATAAGCACTCAAATTTTATTGTATAAAATGTAAAATAAAAACCCACTAACTTATGATACTTATTTATATAAATATGTAAAAGGTTAAATAAATGAATAACTTATATAAATGGTAGTAGAATAATACTTATAAGTAATAAAAACTATAAACTTGATTTTTACGACTTTTTCGGCTATTACCGTAAAATTAACGTTTTTCGCCAATTAAAACTTAGACGATCAAACCCGTCTAATGTAAAGTTTTTAAATGTCATATACTGATATATATAAGTAACTAATACAAGTAAAAACCTATAAAACCCGAACTATAGGACATACGGACATTAACGAGCTAAATAAGCATATTGGACTAATAATTGGACTAAATAAGTTAAGCACTTATAAAAAGAACTTATTGGGCTTAACCCATTTGGGCCCAACATGGAAAGTATAGATACTGATAATATAGGTATAAAATGGATTAAAACAAGTTAAAGAACTTAGACTAAGCTTATTGGACTTAAAATAAGTAAGTAGGTAAAACTAGTAAACTAGTAAAAAGTTACCAAAACGTAAACATTAAAATGAGTAAACAAGGATATATAAACCCACTTGATCATCATCATATGTACAAAATCATCATATGTATATTGTTATTTTGATAAAAGTCATTGGACAAGAGTCTAAGACCGATTATTATTTATATAGGTTTCCGTGACCGAAGCACGCCCGTAGCCGATAATCCGCCTTTCATTATCAACGTGAGTCTATAGCCTTGCTTTATACTAGTTATTAAATGATTTTAAACCCGCGAGGGGGAATACATGTTTTTATAAACTTAGAACACAAGATTTTTATGGTATGCTTTGTCCCTCTATGAATGGACCCGTGGTTGCCTTTAAATTGCATTAAGTGATTGCCTTTGTTAAAACCTCAATTATGGACCGTTAATTAACCTATGATGGGTTAACCGCTAGTACAATTAATAGATCTATGGGGGAAGCCGCCCCGGTTCAGTTTTTGTGGACTTGTCATAGAAGCTTAGGCCCGACCTCCACACTGTTTGAGCATATTGTATTGAGAAGTCAGGTATACGGCAATGTACCAATAATCTGGAGGTAACCGACAATTAATAAATCTCTCGTCTTATTAGACTGATATGGGAGTGTCTAAGGGCTCGGTTCCATGAGCTTATTGCAATTTATGCTATATACAAATATCATTGTTGATGCAAATTATTATTTGATGCTTATAAGCATGCCACAAACTTATAATCTTTGCCTGTGTTCAAATTGATTACATAAACCTATAGATTCACTCGGCATTTTTGCTGATTGTTTTACTCACATGTATTTTAGGTAATCAAGAAGTGGAAGCGTGGAGGTCACGGGGAATGAATTGTGCACTGCTTTTGTTGTTCAAACTCTTTGATTTATTTATCGTTCCATTTTCAAAACAAACCAATATGTTGTTTTAACTTATCTTTTGGTAACGATTACTTGGGACTACGCTACTCTGACAAATGTTTTAGGAACGATAAATCTAAAACGTCTATTTTTGAGTCGTTCTTTATAAATTATGTGTTATTTTATCATTGTTTAGAACCCAAAGATGTATCCCGCTGCGTGTAAATTTGGGGGTGTTAAAATGATTCTGCAAAAGATCTTTGGGCAGCCCTTCAAGTTGCTTATGGTGGTAATGATGATACTGCCTCAGAGAAAAAGAAGCAACTCTTGCATGAGTATGTTGTATTTAAAGCCCTTCCCAATGAAAAGTTAAGTGGAGTAAGAAGCAGACTTCTTGAAATTACAAGCAAGTTGTCATTCATGGGAACAGTGCATGATGATGCTGATATCATCACCACTTTACTTAAAAATCTTGGTGATGCATGGAAGATTGAAGCGAGGTCTATGATTGCTAATAACACACAAAAATTCCACCTTTGATGATGTTTATAATAAACTAAGGCTAGTAGAGAGTGAGATCCTTTTGGATCAAGGAAGCAAGTCTACCAATGGCAATATGGCCTTCTTCTCACATAGTGAATGTCATTTGATCAAAGGGAGTCATACATGCACCCCGTTATTGGATCACCTTGTGTCAACGTTGGATCAAGCTTTGTCAGTGCCTCACATTCAGACGCTGACACATACAATGTTGACTCACCAAGAGTTAAGCCTGCTGGTATTGATCTACATACAGTGTGTGCATACATTACTTCATTGCCTAATGGTTCAGTGATTACATATGAGGACCTTGAGCAAATTAGTGATGAGCACTTGGAAGAGATGGACATAAAGTGGAATATGGCACTTGCTAGCATAAGGGTTAATAGATGGAATAGAAGGCTCAGGAAGAAGATGAATTTTAATGCTAAAGACACTACTGGGTTTCATAAATCCAAGGTTGAGTGTTACAATTGCCATAGAATGGGTCACTTTATAAGAGAGTGTAGATCTCTTAGAAGGTCTGATGCTGGAAAGCCTTCAAGCCAAATTGTCAAGGTTGAAGATACAAAAGCTATGGTTGCCATGCAAGACATAGATGGTGTTGGCTGGGATTGGAGCTTTTTGGCCAAGGATGAGGAAGAGAACAAGGCTTTGGTTGCAGAAAAGGAGGAAGAGGAGCATGTTTACTATGCTCTCATGGCACATTCTTCATCTTCATCAGACAATGAGGTATATGATGATGCATTTTGTAGTAAGGGTTGTCGTCTAAATACTAAAAAGCTTAACAAAGAAGTTTTAAAATTAACATCAGATGTTGTTAATGAAAGATGCGAGTTATCTAATTATCAACTTGCTCTTATTCAAACTGAAAAGATTGTGGCTGAATATAAGAAAATGGAGTTTAACCTAAAAGATCAAATTAATATTATAAATCATGATTTAAATGCCAGTGTTGAGGTTAGAAACATTTTGGAAAGATCCAATGGTGTGTTACAAGCTAAGTTAGATGAGGCTATCAAAAACAAAGATAATATAGATCTTAAAATTCAAAAATTTGATAAGGCTTCACAAACCCTAGAAAAATCTGTTAGTGAACAAAGGGATTCTAGGGATAGGAGTGGGATTGGGATGAAAGAGTATGCTGATGTTCCACCACCTGCTGGGAACTTTTATGGTGTCCTTAGAAAGGATCTGTCTTGGACCGGTATTCCAGAACTCCAAGAAGAGGAATTTATTCCTCCACCTAGAGTTCTTACCCCCAATAGAGGAATACAAGCAGAAATTAACAGATCTAGACCAATGGAAGAAAGTCAACCCTACTTTGTTTGTTAAGGGTGGCATGCTTAGTGGCAGCCCAAATGAGTCTTCACCCATAAAAGTAACCAATCCTACTACTGGCAAGACTGTTGACCTTGGCTCAAACGTTGTTAGAAAACCTAGTATTAAATATGCAGAAATGTATAGAAAACCCAGGTCACCAAAAGGTCAAATTAGTGATAATGGGACAGGTTTCTTTTCATCTAGACCTAGAGCTATGTCTAGAAAATCCTGTTATACTTGTGGAAGTTTTTCACATTTAGCTTATAAGTGTGTCAATGCTTCAAAGGTCAAGGCTGATAGAAAGTCAACCATGGTCAAACCCAAACCTTTTGTCCAGCAAAGTCCACAAGTCATTAGACCAGCCCCATTCTTTACTAAAGGGTCTAATACTTATGGAAAAAGGCCTTTTCAAAAGACCAATACATGGTCTAACAAACAATGGGTTCCTGTAGCAAACCCTAGGTTCAACGCTGATAAGGGTAATTTTAGCATTGACAAGAACAAATTAAACACTGACAGGAATGTTTCCAACGCTGCTAGACCAGGTAATGCAAAATATTTGCAACCAAAGGGGAAAGGGTCTAAAGCTTCTTCTAGCTTATTTTGGAGACCTAAACAAATTCAAACCCCTAAATCGGATGGGATTTCTATGACCTGTAACAGATTTCAGTATATTTTAAAGGTCATAACTAAACCAATTGGGGTTAACTGGGCGTTTCATCCAAAAAGGGATGAACAAGGGGTTGTCATAACGACTAAGTCTGTTCTTGTTGAAAAACCAAATGAATCCAAGTCTGCTCAGGCTTAGGTTCCCAAAGAAAACTAATTTGTTTTCTTTATGTGCAGGGCATTCAAAAGCAAGTTAATGATTATGGCTATTGGGATAGTGGATGCTCTAGGCACATGACAGGGAAGGAAGACTACTTAACAAACTTCACTCCCATTAAAGATGGTGACAAAGTGTACTTTGGAGGCGGATATGGAACTATCACTGGAAAAGGCACTCTTATCACCAACAATTTGCGTTTTGAGAACGTGCTTTGGTAAAAGAACTTGACTATAATCTGTTTAGTGTATCACAGGTGTGTGATAACAAAAATAAGGTTCTTTTCACTGATACTGAATGCTTGGTGTTGAGCAATGATTTTAAAATACCAGATGAGAAATTCATTGATTATAGAACACCTAGGAATAAGGGCATTTATAATGTGAATCTTAATGGGATTAGGATGAATAATAATTTGTCATGTCTATATGCTAAGGCTTCAGTTGATGAGAGTAATCTTTGGCACAGAAGGTTAGGGCACATTAATTTTAAGAATATAAATAGACTTATGAGACATGGTTTTGTTGATGGTTTGCCTGAAAAGGCTTTCCACAATGACCACTCTTGTGTTGCATGCCTTAAAGGCAAACAACACAAAGTCTCCTTTAAGTCTAAACCTGTGCATTCTAGTTCTAAACCACTTCACTTGCTGCATATGGACTTGTTTGGTCCAAATAATATAGAAAGCTTAAATGGTAAATCCTACTGTCTTGTCATCACTGATGATTTTTCTAGATTTACTTGGACTTTCTTTTTAGCTTTGAAAAGTGAAACTGTTGATATTTTGATTAACTTTATTACCCAATTAGAGAAAAAGACTGGGAATGAGGTTAAGATACTTAGAAGTGATAATGGTGGTGAGTTTAGAAATAAGTTGTTAGATGACTTTTGTGCCAAGAAAGGGATTACTAGACAGTTTAGTGTAGCTAGAACCCCACAACAAAATGGGGTAGTTGAGAGAAAGAATAGAACACTCATAGAAGCAGCTAGGACTATGTTGGCTGATGCTCACTTTCCCATTGCTTTTTGGCCTGAGGCTGTGAATACAGCTTGCTATGTTCAGAATAGGGCATTAATCAACAAGATCCATAACAAGACACCTTATGAGCTATTTTGGAATAGGAAACCTAATATCGGTTTTCTTAGACCCTTTGGCTGTCATGTAGTTGTGTTAGATACTAGTGAAGCCTTAGGAAAGTTTAGTGCTAAGGGTGATGAAGGCTATTTCATGGGTTATTATGTGCAGAGTAGAGGATATAGAGTTTACATTAAGAAAGAAAAAGGTATACTTGAAAAGGTACATGTTAGGTTTTTAGAAAGTAAACCTAGTGATCTTGAGAGTGGTCCAAATTGGCTATTTGACTTGGAACCTCTATCTAGAACTTTAAACTATATGCCTGTTACTAATCCAGACATTGTGAAGGTAACTTAAAATGTTGTGGAAGAACCAGTTGTTGAAATTTTAGGTATACAGGTTGATAAAGAGGTTGGATCACAAGCAGACAAATCAGCAACCAAACTTGAGAATGTTACCATTCCTATATGGACAGATGCATTTGCTGCTGCTGGAAAGGAAAAAGGTGGTCCATAAGTATCAGCAGTTGAAAACATGCATGATTCTTCAGGCGCTGACAAAGGAAAATCTGGCGCTGATAAGACAAATTCAGGCGTTGATGTCTCAAACGTTGACAACCCTAATTCAGGCGTTGACAACTCTTTTGACCATTTATTATCTTCTAGTGTTTTTGAACAAGGTGAACCTTCAAACAGAAATGGAGAGGTTCATTCAGATGATGATGGAAGAGCATTTGAAGGAAATATTGGCAACTTGGAGACTGAGATTGATGATAATACAATAATTGAAGGAGGAGTACTTACATCTACTATGAAGAATCATCCTTCTTCTCTTATTATAGGTGATGTGATGACTTCTGTACAAACTAGAAGGTCTCATCAGAATCATGGAGGATTTATTGCTAATATTCACAAGAAGGTTGATACCCCTCTTGTTCAAGCATGTTTGTTTGCCTATTTTCTGTCATAACAGGAACCCAAGAAGATTTTTGATGCTCTCAAAGAACCAAGTTGGGTGGAAGCAATGCAAGATGAGCTTCACCAATTTGCTATTCAGGATGTTTGGAGTTAGTTGATTGTCCCAGACATGTCAAGCCCATTGGGACAAGATGGGTTCTTAGAAACAAAAAGGATTAGAAAAGAATTATGGTCAGAAACAAGGCACGTTTAGTTGCTCAAGGATATACACAAGAGGAAGGGATAGACTATGAAGAGGTCTTTGCACCTGTTGCAAGGATTGAGGCAATAAGGATTTTTCTAGCCTATGCTTCCTGCATAGGATTTACAGTCTATCAAATGGATGTGAAGAGTGCTTTTCTTTATGGCACAATTGCAGAGGAGGTCTATGTAATGCAGCCTCCTGGTTTTGAAGATTCAGAACATCGAGACAAGGTGCATAGAGTGAAGAAATCTATGTATGGACTTCATCAAGCCCCAAGAGCATGGTATGGCACATTGTCTACCTATCTGGTGGAAAATGGATTCAAAAGGGGCACCATAGACCAGACCTTGTTGTTGGAAATACGTTTTACGTATTAAGAAGGTTCGGTCACTCCAACGATACTCCATGTAATAGCTCGTAGTTTAGTTAACTTTCTTTATTTATTAAACAAGAACAAGCCTAGCCTACAATATGTGTAGGCCGGCCCAAAATGTAAGCCCAAGCCCATGACAAGGGCTTGGGTATATAAACCCTCTCCTTTGATGGAGAGGGGTGTGGTTATTCACTTTTCACATAGTAAAACATTGGTTTCTCTCTCTAAGTGTGTGTGTAATCCACCATCTTTCTGTCTCATATATTTGATATCATGAAGATAAAACGGACTTGCATTTTTCTTCCCAAAACCTTTGTTAAAACTTCATTAAATCAATTGATATTAAAAACATCGATTGGGTTAATATTTTTAATATGGGGGAGAAAATGTGATTTAATATGGGATATTATCACAAATGGTTTGACTTAATGTGCTGGCTCATCCCGACATATGCGAAATGTTTTCGAATATCGTGGCATATGTTAAGGGGGAGCAAAATGGATTTGCATATCAAAAACGGATTTCATGGTGATTTATACTTACCCTCAACCCATTTATTTCACGACGATGAAGATTGTGGTGACATAAGGATGGTAGGATAGGTTAAGTCCAATGATTCTTCCAGAACCGGAGGAATCTTCCCAAGGACATTTCATAGCTAGAAATAGTAGTCCTTAGGAAAGATGGAGAAAGATTGTGAACGTAGCTGAATGCCGACCAAGTACTTAAGTTAGCACTGGAACAATCACAACAAGGTTCTAGTTATGACGTATTGGTAAGCATTGAAGGGGTTGAAGAATGAAAAAGAATTGTAAAGATAAAGGGTGTAAAGAAAGAAGCCCTCCTTACAACTTAGGCAGAAACCGGGTCAATACATATGCAATTGAGATCATTCTAATGATTCTCGATATTGAAGACAGACATCATGGACCCAGTGATGCAATGCACAACCCATTCCAGCTAACTCATATATCTCTCAAAAGGTATTTGTTTTAATTACACGGAGACAACACGTTATCTATTGATTTATTCACTCCGAATAAATTGGTATTGAAAAGGTGGCACTCCTCTCCAGCCTCCGATCACTAAAATCCAAAGTGCACGATCGAGTCTAGAGCCATTTGAGATCATCAAATATCTCATTAGGACACACTTTCAAATTTCCTTGCTTCTTCACACACTGTGAAAAGTAAGAAAGATTTTAAGAGTCCTACGCAAAATCTTCATGATCTTGCCTGAACATCAGAGTAATACGAAAGTATTTACAATGAAGATGGAAATCCTTCTTGAGCGAATATCAAAAAGCTCATGGTAGGTGACTTGTGCGATTCTTTATGAATCTAGCTTGTGATAACTGGAAAGCAACAGTTGTTTAATTCTTAACTGAATTTAAACACGTTCCAGGCCTCTACACAATATCTTAGTGATATTGCCAGAACACTCAGAGTGATACCTTAGTGTTCACAGTGACGAGTGGAAATCCTTCTAGTGTTAACATCAAACAACACTTGGTAGGTAACTTGCAAGATTCTATACGAATCAAGCACGTGACAACTGGAAAGCAACGATGGTGCGGTTCTTAATTGAATCTCACTTGTTCCAGGAACATGAATTGACGGCTTCAAATCATGCGGATATTTTTATCCAAATGATTCACTCTTTATGTTCGCAGTCAGCTTTGGACGGTCGAATAAAGAGAACGGGTTTACCCGCGAAATCCTGTCAGGAAGTTACTTAATTGAAACTATCCGACACGGGTACGATATTTTATATCGTCCAACGGTCTTCACCGACCGGAGGTAAAATGCTACCGAATTAGAATGAAATGTTCAAAGCCATTTCGTTCGTGTCTACTTATGTTGCGGCATTTGAAGACGGTGGCGTTGCGAAATCCAAGAAGAAGTCGTCCCCGCATGCTTATACTTTATGCACTTAATATCTCATCTAATTCAAGAAAGCCTAAAAGTTAAGTCTTCCGTTGTTTCAAACTCTGAAGCTTTTAAGAATTACGAAGGTATAAGTATGTGGGACGTGAGGTCACGAAGAGGCAAAGATCACAAGTGATGAATGCACGAGATCAAGGCAAGAGATTGATGCTCAAAGATTGATATCAAAGATCACATCAGCATGTTCACCAGAAAAGAAAAAGGAAAAAGGAAGACGAAGACTACGAGCTCAAGACAAGCATAGTATGCTAGGTTTATTTTATTATTGTAACTTGGGTAACGCCCTTGTCTGGAGTGACCTCCCTTAGGGGGAGATTGTTGGAAATACGTTTTACGTATTAAGAAGGTTCGGTCACTCCAACGATACTCCATGTAATATCTCGTAGTTTAGTTAACTTTCTTTATTTATTAAACAGGAACAAGCCTAGCCTACAATATGTGTAGGCCGGCCCAAAATATAATCCCAAGCCCATGACAAGGGCTTGGGTATATAAACCCTCTCCTTTGATGCAGAGGGGTGTGGTTATTCACTTTTCACATAGTAAAACATTGGTTTCTCTCTTTAAGTGTGTGTGTAATCCACCATCTTTCCATCTCTTTCTCTCTCTAAAAACATAAGCATAGATTTACATTTCTATACTTGTTTACAAAGAAGACTGGTAAGGATTTCTTACTTGTACAGGTCTATGTGGATGATATCATCTTTGGCTCTTCTAGTCCAAAGATGAGTGAAGACTTTTCCAAACTCATGACAAACAAGTTCAAGATGAGTGCAATGGGGGAGATGAACTTCTTTCTAGGGTTACAAGTTCAGCAGAAAGAAGATGGTATCTTTATCTCTCAAGACATATATGTAGCAGAAATCTTGAAGAAGTTTGGCTTTTCTCCACATGAGAAACGGGCTAGCACACCCATGGATAGGGAACACCCTTGGGGAAAGGTTGGAGATGGAAAAGAGGTGGATGTCAGGCGTTATAGGTCAAGATTAGTTCATTGATGTTCTCACAGCTTCAAGACCTGACATTATGTTTGTTGTGTGTGCATGTGCACGCCATCAAGTGACTCCCAAAGAGTGTCATCTTCATGCTGTCAAGAGGATTTTTAGATATCTTAGGTGCTATCCCACATTGGGATTATGGTATCCAAAAGATTCTCCATTGGAGCTTATTGCATATTCAGACAGTGATTATGGGG
Organism: Glebionis coronaria; assembly: GCA_025667525.1. Taxonomy (NCBI): domain Eukaryota; kingdom Viridiplantae; phylum Streptophyta; class Magnoliopsida; order Asterales; family Asteraceae; genus Glebionis; species Glebionis coronaria. The sequence continues at coordinate 46,083,724 of CM046879.1, read as the reverse complement.
GTGACAAGTTTGATAGAAAATCCACAACTGGTGGATGCCAATTTCTTGGGAGTAGGTTGATATCTTGGCAATGCAAGAAACAAACAGTGGTGGCCAAATCTACAACTGAAGCAGAGTATGTAGCTGCAGCTGCTTGTTGTGGACAAGTCTTATGGATTCAGAACCAGCTGTTGGATTATGGGTATAATTTCATGCATACCAAGATTTTTGTAGACAATAACAGTACTTTATGCATTATTAAAAATCCTGTACATCACTCTAAAACAAAACATATAGAAATTAGACATCATTTTATAAGAGATTGTTTTGAAAAAGGTTTAATACAACCAGATAGGGTTGACACATAGGAAAATGTGGTTGATTTATTAACTAAACCTTTTGATACTAGAAGATTTCAATACTTGGTAACAAGTATTGGAATGATCAATCTTACTTAATATATGTTTTGAGAACTTATTATAAAAGTATGTACAGGATATGCATGTGTTATTGGTCTTTGTACAATATTAGATTTTCCACTTTATTTGTCTAACGCTGACAAAGGTTATTTTAACGCTGACAAGTGTTAAATGACGTTGTTAGCAACATGTTAGTTTTGTGGTTTTTGATCTAGTTACGCAGGCGTTGTTAGCATTGTACACAGAGTTGCTTATGGATTCTTGGAGCATTATTGGCGCATGTTTCAGTTTATGGATGATGGTTGGAATATTTATATTCCTATCTTGACATAAATTTTTATTACATGCATATTATTTGGCAATTTATGTATCATAGTTTAAGGGGAGGTTTAGGAACCCTATAGGACTTTTTGGGTATTCATACAATACTCTTATCACAATTCTAGATTGTGTCCAATGGTGAGTATGACTTAGTTTACTAACTCATGAGGCACTGTAGCATGCAAAGTTGACATACTATGCACGCTGGCAAGACTTTTTGGCCTAGAATTGGATGTGGTCTGTTGGGAGACTTGGGTATGATTTTTATTGGGCTTACCTGGGAAGTTACAAAGGATTTTATAAGATAACTTCACTGCTAAGAACTTTGGTTAGCAAGGGACACTTGAGGACTGTTATGTCTATCTTGCTTAAGCAAGTGTGCATGATTGGACAATGCTTGTCACCTTATGGTAATTTTCAGGTTATAGGTTATATTCAATAGGATAAATCACTTTGTTAAGGTCCTTTTTCATTTTTATTATTTTTTATTTTTGGACGTTGACAGATTTATTTCCAAACGTTGTTAGGGCCAATTTTGACGTTGACATAGCTTTTTCCAACGTTGACAAGAATATAGCCGTTGGGCGTTGATAGGTTATTTTTGACCGTTGACAACCATTGGGTCCTACCCAGTTGTTATTTTTGACGAAAAATTGGGCCGTAATTTTGGGAGTTGGTAACGTTTTATTAATGCACAAGATAAGTTATTTTCTTTTCAAGATTTTCATCATTATATTTTGAAAATAACTGCCTAATTTTGTACCAATCACAAGTGTCTACCTCTCCTATATATTTGGATCATTATTTTGAAACAGGGTAACTGCTTATTCTTGTCTAACCAAATTTTCACACATATTCATCTTTCATAACATATTTCATAGCTTTCTACATCAATGGCGCCTAAGTTTAAACCGAGTGATTTGGTATTGGAAAAGTCAGCATAACATGGTTGCCTATTTGGAGGCTGATGATGCTCTGTTTCCTCAATATACTCAGATGGTGGCGTATTTAAATGCATCCCATTTACGGTATGCACTTTCTCATGCTCCTCTTATCCCTATCACTCATATTAAGCAGTTTTGGAATACTGTCACTTCCTCAATGATTAATAATGTGACTACATTGACTCCTACGGTCCATGGGCGTTCATGGGTGGTTACTGAAGCCTTGGTTCGCCAGGCCTTGCATCTTAATGTTGCAAATGGTATAACCACCCTACCCATTGGTGAGCTAGAACAAGGACTTCAAGCTTTGGGTTATCCTTTCCCTGAAGAGGGCACTCTAAATAAATATTCTAAACAGGAATTTCCCCCAGCTTGGAAGTACTTAATACATGTCATACTTCAATGTTTGAGTCCTAAATGTAACGCACATAATGAAATTAACAGATCTATTTGTAGTGCTATGTATTGCTAATGGGCAAAAATATAATTTTTCTAAAATGATTTTTGATGGCATCTGTAAAAACATGGGTAGCAAGATGACTCTGGCTTACCCAAGATTTTTGCAAATGGTTTTTGATGCACAAAGGTATTGCACCAGGGATCATGATGATTTTTATTCGATCCTTGTGCAAAAGAAAGCTATTTTTGGAAAAATGAATTCACCCCCATACAGAGACTTACCCCTTACCCAAGCCATGCTTGCTGTTATTGCAGCAGCACAACCTCAACCTGACCCACAACCACAACTAGACCCATTACCTGAACCATCACCATCACCCCAACATATGGAACTTGACCAAGATCCCTTCAACGCTGACACGTTAAATGTTGGCGTTGACACTTCAAATCCAAACATTGACACCTTTCTACAACAGACCCAAACACCCCTTAACCTCCAAACTGAAATCCAATCCACATCATCCTCTTCACCCCCAGACTTTAGGATGGAAAAACGCCAAAGGACTATTAGAGTGTTCTCCTCTGGTGGTCCTAGCCATTTTGTAGAGAGAACCACCACCACAAGTGTGGTTGGTGATATGGGTTGGGCTAGGACTATTGACACTAGCTTAGATGCAGGCCAAGCCAGTCCTAACATCATTAAGACCCCTTCCATGCCCCATGACTCTACTTTGGGAGGTCAAATTCCCATTCTAGAGGAGGGCAGATTGGAACCCTATACGTTGTTGGAATTGACGGCTGTCTACATTAGCTTGCAAAAGCAAAATGCAGACCTTGAACATACTGTCTCTACACAAGGCCTTGAACTCAAGCAATTGAGGGAGAGCATTGTTGTTTTAGAAGCTGCTGAGACCAGGAGAAGGCAGACAAGAGTCCTTTCATCAGGGGAGGACTCTTAGAAAGGGGAGGAAGCTGCTACTGAGCCAATTAATTTGAGTGACAAAGGCTCACATGAAGGAAATTCTTTGGGCATAGCTGAGGCTCTAACAGATTTGAAGAGGCAACCAGGTTTTGATGTTTCATTGGTTACCCCTACAAATATGAATTTATCTTTTACTGAGATGATGGAGCAGTACACAAGAAGCGCTGACAAGAGTAAATTGAGTGTTGACAAGTAGATCTTTGACGCTGACAAGCCAAGCGCTGACAAGAGTAAGTTAGGCGATGACACACAGGTTTTGGACGTTGATAGACCTGCAGGTATGGTTGATGTATTCCAGTCATCAGCTATCATCAAGGAAGTGTCTTCACAGGTACCATCATCATCTTTACCCATCATTGATACATTAGATAAGGGTAAAGGAATTATGGTAGAAATAGTGGTTCCCAAGGATGCAACCCAAGTAAAATTTGATTCAATGTTGGCTGCACAACTTGAGAAAGAAGATAGGATGAAGGAGACTGCTATAGAGAGAAAGGAAAGCAGTGTTGATGAGAGCACATATTAAATTGTCATGATTATTGAAGAACCAGAAAGGCTTGAATATGGTGATGAGTTGGCAAGGGAAAAGCTTGCACAGTTGAAGAATGATAGGTGTGTAAACACCCATCCTTTTTACCACTTAATTACAATAATAACCAAGCCAAAACGTGTATTTTATGTCATTTATGTCGGAATTATGCGTGGTTTGTGTTTTTGTTGTGATTTAGGACGAAAAGGTGAAAAGTGGAGAAAACACGGGCATTCACGGGCTTTTATCGAAGAAAAAGACGAAAGACGAAGTCAAGAAATCAAGAGTGCAAAAAGGACGGAAGTCTAAGACCAATTCTGAAGATTTATCGAAGAAAAAGTCAAAAGACGGAAGTTTACTAAAATCCGAAGAACTCAAGTCTAATTTATTGAAGAATTACAAGACGAGTTTGAAGAAAACGAGACAAAGTCATTAAAGTCAAAAGATTAAGAGGATTAAGGACTTAAATGTGCAATTAAGGAAAGAAGAAAGAAAGGAGGAAGCTTCCTAAGCACCTCCTTAATCTCCCCTATAAATAGTTCATTATGTTTTCATTTCATTGTTGTTGGGTGGCTTGACAAACCACCACTTCCACCATTTTTAATTACCTGCACTTTAAATTCTTGCACTTTAATTACTTGTTATGCACATTTAATTCCTTTTAATTCCAAGTAAGTTTACTTTTAATTGTTGTTAACCTTTACTTTCATTGTTAATCTCTCATCTTCCTTTCTTGCTTAATCTTTCTCTATGATTCATGTTTATGTTCTTCTATTTTTATGGTTTTCAATCAAGTGGGTTTTGATTATTTTGGTTATGATTGTTAGTTTTATTGATTTGGATTGATTGGTTATTGTTAGTAGATCATTTGTGGTTGATTTGGTTTAATCTTTTGGTTAATCTTGATTAGTTTTGGTTAAATTCGTCCTTATATTTCATCTCCCTGTTCTTCGTTCTGTTTATGTGCCCAGATTCCGGATCAAAGCCATTTGTTCTGAATCAATTGTTTCAGCAGAATATTCCGGATAGAAGTTGTTTATTCGGAATATCTGACATTCCGGATAAAGGTCTTTCATGCGGAATATTTAATATTCCGGATCAACCACTTCATTCGGAATATCTGTTATTCCGGATCAAGTCCTTCATGCGGAATATTTGATTATTCCGGATCAAGTCTTTCATCCGGAATATTGGTTATTCCGGATCAAGCCTTTCATCCGGAATAGTATTCCGGATCAAGCTCCTTATTTCGGATCAACTTCTTTTCTCTTTTTATTCCGGATCAACTTCTTTTCTCTTTTTATTCCAGGTCAACTTCCTTTCTCTTTTTATTCCGGATCAAACCTTTATTCCGAATCAAGTGTTATTCCAGATAGGTGACATATTCCGGATGAACAAATTTATTCCGAATGAAGTGTTTTCCAGTTTTTAGTTTTAAGCTTTACTTTTCCCGCCTTTTTCTTTATTTGCACTTTTACTTGCCTTCCCTTTTAGTTTAAGTTTTAGTTTGCGTCATTTACTTTATTTACCTTTTAATTTCTCGTCATTTACTTTTCGCCAAGTTTTTATCTTTCATTGTTTCTTTTTACCGTCTTTATTTTCATCGTTCCAAGTCTTTATTTTTCATTAGATTTAGACAACGACAACCCTTTCATTTGATTCACCAAGAACAACTGAGTCGCACACTTAACCTGAGATCAATTCGAAGAGATACCGAGAAACAAATTTTCAACATAGTAAAATCCATATATTAAAATGGCGCCGCTGCCGGCTCTTTTCGTGAAGATTAACGGTTTTTTTTGTGAGAGACGCGTTGGCTTTTGGGATCCGTTCACTCGTGAACGTTATTTTTCGTGTCAAAAAGTTTCAAAAATCCCAAAAACATTTGAAAAATCATAAAAAGCATTTCTTTTTCAAAGTTTTGCACCAAAAATATTCTTCTTGCTTCTCTATCTTTCTTTATGGATTCTTATGTCCATTGCGTCGGGTGTGGGAAACAATTATCTGGGAACGACTCATGTCAATGGTGTACATGTGAGCAGTGCGGAAACGATATCGACAATACACAATTAAGATACGGATTTTGTCCATTGTGCAACTCGACTAATTCGTCCTTTTTGAATGCACCTCCTGTTCCCCCGTGCATCTATTGTGGAAGCAATTATCATTGGCATGTTTCGTGCCCGGTTCGATACCCGTATGGTCACGAGCAAGAACTGGGTTACAATTATGACAATGGTAATAGCTATCTACAGGAAACACCCGATTTTTCTCCATACCCATGTTGCCAAAATTGTGGGGGCCCTCACGATACTTCTTATTGTCAGCCAATGAATTATTATGAGCCAGATTCGTGTCCTCAATTTTCTTCACCGATGGATTATTATGAACCAAATCCGTGTTATAATTCTTCTTAACCGATGACTTACTTTGAGCCACATCCGTTCTATAATTCTGGTTTTCATAACTGTGAGCCCCCACACCCCAACCTCAATCATCAATCCTCTCAGAGAATTCAACAACTCACTACTCTGAATGAAGAAAGGCATGCCATTTTTTTTAAACTTCAAGAAGCCGTTGTTCAGCTAAACGAAGCTTGGGAGGAGGAAAAACGATAGGAGCAAATATCGAATATCGAGACTTATACTCCTCCTCCGGTGTATCCATACTATTATGATGATGACGACGATGAGCCTACTATTTCTTGGAATGATCTTACTACTCAATGTCCTAGTGCAATTGTCATCCCTTCTCTCGATATCCACGTGTCTAAGGATTGTGATACATTGAGTGAGCTGAGTGATTTTGGTATCGATAAATTCTTTGATGAGGAGGTTTGTGACATACCGACTGCTATGGAGTCTGAGGACGACGTTGCTCTTACGGAAGAGGTCGATCCTAATGATGACGATTTTTCTCCACGCTATGAGAATTTCACTTTTGAAATGTCTCAATCTCCACCGGGAGATGCGGGCGATGACGATTTATTCTCTCCGGCTTACGAGAAGTTCACCGATGAACTTGCTCTTGAAGATGAGGTGGAAGACGTGATTCTCCGCGATAGATTACGGAAAGTGCACCTTCTTATTTCTCAAATCGAAGAGTTGACTTCTCCTCCTCTCTCTGAGTCTTTGCCTCCATCTATTCCTCCCGTTGAAGATAATGACCCATTGTTGGAAGAAATCGACATTCACTCCATACCTCCAGGTATTGATGACGATGACATGGAGGGGGATATTATTCTTGATAATGTGCTGCAGGAAGGTATTGACCCAAGTCCCCCTCCCGAGCACCTTTCATCCTCCCCTTTAGCCACTATTACGGAGGATGAGTGCTTTGACCCGGGAGGTGACATTGATTATGCTATCATTGATAACATTACGGCTTTGCCGCGTGCTCAGCATCCATTGTCTTTGGGGGATGACAATGTGCTTACTTTACCCACCCCACCTCCCGTGGATCTTGATTTCACATACTTTTCGTATGTTGAAAGAACCTTTCTCCCATTCAAGACTTATCCCCCCCACCTCTCCTTCTTTGATGTCCACCGGGAACGAGGACAAGGTCTTTGATCCCGGTATTATATTCGAGGCTTCCCCATGGACCATTTCATTCGGGGACGAGTCAGGCTCGTGACTCTGTTAATATAAACAAGCGCTTTTTGGGAGGCAACCCAATTATCTATCTATTTTTCCTGTTTTCACCATAAGTGTAGGGGGAGCCCCGTGGTGTTTCTTGTTCTCTTTCTTATCATGTGCAGGGATTAGAGCTTCAAAGACACACTCTTGATGACTTTTGACGAACCGTGATTCCGTGTTCCCTTCTTCCGGGTTCTATCCTAAACTCTTTTCGATTTACTATTTTATATTTCTCAATATTAAAATAGGAATCTCTTTAGTTGTCTCTTCCTTAGCGAGATTTAAACAACGTGAACAATGTTCTAAGTGTATGGGAGTTTACTCCCACATGCTTCAACATTGAGGACAATGTTTATATTAAGTGTAGGGGGGACTTCTATCGAAGTTAAGTGGCCTTTTCCTTGTATTTGTCCTCATTTTAACCAGAAAATCAATTTTTCGACATTTTTCAAAATTTGTGATCTATTTTGGCCTATTAGTTTTTACCTTTGTATAGTTATTTTCTCTCTTTTCTAGAATAAATCTTTAATAAAGTGGTTTTAATTTTTAAACGTTGTGAATCTTTTGACTCAACCCGAGTTTACTTATCTAAGTTTACTCTAGCTAGTATCCTTAACGTGTTTAAGTCAAGTTTTGCTAGGCTTTTATATAGGGAGCTTTAAAACGCGAAAGTCTTAACTCTCACGGGTTAAGAACAAGAACTTTTCGTAAGTTCCTATAATTGATCCTAGAGATTCGTTTATCAAGGGAACTTTAAAATGCGATTTCTAAACTTGAAAAAGTCTAAGAGTTTGTAAGATCCTATAGACGACTCGAAAACCCGAAACTTTGATTTAATAGGCTAAGCATCCACGAGTCTCATTCCTTGAGATTTTAAACTGTGGAGAACGAGAGATGATAGAGTCAATTATAAGTTTGGTATTCTTTCGTGAATTTATGTGAGTTAATTATAAGCCTATTCTCCCATCGCTTGCTAATAAATTTATCTGCAATAAATAAGGTTGTACGATTTGAAAAGCTACTTAGCTTCTAGCCCAAGATCGTTTAAAAGTTGCTTGGTATGGATTAGAGTTCATAGCCAAGGCATAACTTATTGAAGCGGGATGCTAAGATTGGCGAGTCCGAAAAGGTCCTAACAAGGCATGAGGGCTACATTTTATTGCTAAAGATCCAAAAGTGATGTAAAGAATCATTTATCGAAAATCAACATGAAGGATCGAGACACACGACGAAAAGCAAGTACTCCCCAAAAGATCATGGATAAGTCTATCCAAAAAGGCCCTAACAAGGTATGAGGATAAATAGATCCAAGTCCAAAAAGGAGGCGGATCATTGTATATCAAAGTCCAAAATAAAGATTGGGGAAAAACGAAGAAGTCATGGTCCAAGTATGAAGAATCTCTCAAAACTTCAAGTGAAGAAATTTCTATTATGAAGAGAAGGCCATTATTTCATGAACGTCTCTCAAGATTTGAAGTATGAAGTCGCTGCCAAATATTGGTCCGAGAAAGGTCTCAAATCGCGAAGCGAGTTATGCCAAGATATGAACTTTTTGAGGTCCCGAGAAGCAGTTTTAAAATATTTTGTCCTTTAGCTAACTATTGATTAAATCGTCCCACTTTATTTTCAGCCTAATAAACTATCGAAATAAGTCAACAATGCATCCTGGTGATCATTCAAGACAACAATAAAATATAAGAGATACACCTAGGAATAAGGGAGTCTAAGTGAATAATTGGCCCACATGAGTTCGTGTTAGTTTGCTAACTTATAATAACAATGATCTCGTTTTTAAGCTTGGTTTGGAGAAAGTTAAAACTTGAGGATGATGATCATTCATGACATTTTCAAAACCCTAAGGTATGTTTTGGATTTCTTTACTTGCTTTGAATGTTTATAATTTTCTATCTCTTTAATAAAGGCCAATATGGATTGATTGTGATGAAAAGTGTAAACGTGCTTTGTAACTAATGCATTGCATGAGGACACTACAATGGTCAAGTGTAGGGGATTTGATAGGTGTGTAAACACCCATCCTTTTTACCACTTAATTACAATAATAACCGAGCCAAAACGTGTATTTTATGTCATTTATGTCGGAATTATGCGTGGTTTGTGTTTTTGTTGTGATTTAGGACGAAAATATGAAAAATGGAGAAAACACGGGCATTCACGGGCTTTTATCGAAGAAAAAGACGAAAGACGAAGTCAAGAAATCAAGAGTGCAAAAAGGTCGGAAGTCCAAGACCAATTCTGAAGATTTATCGAAGAAAAAGTCAAAAGACAGAAGTTTACTAAAAGCCGAAGAACTTAAGTCTAATTTATTGAAGAATTACAAGACGAGTTTGAAGAAATCCCGAGACAAAGTCATTAAAGTCAAAAGATTAAGAAGATTAAGGACTTAAATGTGCAATTAAGGAAATAAGAAAGAAGGGAGGAAGCTTCCTAAGCACCTCCCTAATCTCCCCTATAAATAGTTCATTATGTTTTCATTTCATTGTTGTTGGGTGGCTTGACAAACCACCACTTCCACCATTTCAATTACCTGCACTTTAAATTCTTGCACTTTAATTACTTGTTATGCACATTTAATTCCTTTTAATTCCAAGTAAGTTTACTTTTAATTGTTGTTAATCTTTACTTTCATTGTTAATCTCTCATCTTCCTTTCTTTCTTAATCTTTCTCTATGATTCATGTTTATGTTCTTCTATTTTTATGGTTTTCAATCACGTAGGTTTTGATTATTTTGGTTATGATTGTTAGTTTTATTGATTTGGATTGATTGGTTATTGTTAGTAGATCATTTGTGGTTGATTTGGTTTAATCTTTTGGTTAATCTTGATTAGTTTTGGTTAAATCCGTCCTTATATTTCATCTCCCTATTCTTCGTTCTGTTTATGTGCCCAGATTCCGGATCAAAGTCATTTGTTCCGAATCAATTGTTTCAGCAGAATATTCCGGATAGAAGTTGTTTATTCGGAATATCTGACATTCTGGATAAAGGTCTTTCATGCGGAATATTTAATATTCCGGATCAACCACTTCATTCGGAATATCTGTTATTCCAGATCAAGTCCTTCATGCGGAATATTTGATTATTCCGGATCAAGTCTTTCATCCGGAATATTGGTTATTCCGGATCAAGCCTTTCATCCGGAATAATATTCCGGATCAAGCTCCTTATTCCGGATCAACTTCTTTTCTCTTTCTATTCGGATAAACTTCTTTTCTCTTTTTATTCCGGATCAACTTCCTTTCTCTTTTTATTCCGGATCAAACCTTTATTCCGAATCAAGTGTTATTCCGGATAGGTGACATATTCCGGATGAACAAATTTATTCCGAATGAAGTGTTTTCCAGTTTTTAGTTTTAAGCTTTACTTTTCCCGCCTTTTTCTTTATTTGCACTTTTACTTGCCTTCCCTTTTAGTTTAAGTTTTAGTTTGTGTCATTTACTTTATTTCCCTTTTAATTTCTCGTCATTTACTTTTCGCCAAGTTTTTATCTTTCATTGTTTCTTTTTACCGTCTTTATTTTCATCGTTTCAAGTCTTTATTTTTCATTAGCTTTAGACAACGACAACCCTTTCATTTGATTCACCAAGAACAACTGAGTCGCACACTTAACCGGAGATCAATTCTAAGAGATACCGAGAAACGAATTTTCAACCTAGTAAAATCCATATATTAAAGAATCAGGTAAATTATGATATGCCTGAAGTTGCTCAGATGTAATTTGCATGGGAGAATAGAGTAATGGAAAATCCAGACATGACTTTATCAGATCAAATTTGGGGTTTGGAGATTCTACTCAGAGTTCAAAGAGATTGCAAGGTGATTATGAAATACAAAGCTAGCAAAGTTCTTGAAAGGAACAAGACAGAAAGAAGGGAGCTCTACTACATGTTTCTCAGATGTCATCAAACAGGTTGGACTTTCAGAAACTTGCAGGGATTATCCTTTGATGAATTGGAGTATAAGGCTTATCCTATATGGGCAAGTGTGCAAGAAAAGAACACATTAGACTCCTTTCAGATGAAAGAAAAGAAGAACTTGCAGAAGAAATGGAGATCCAAAAGGCTTTGGTTACACCAAGACCATTGAAGAAGGGAGTTCCTCTTGAGTTTCCAGAAAATTTGGATAGAGTGAATCCTAGTGAAGCTATTATTAGAAAGAGTCTTAAGCTCTCACCCTTGGAAGTTTCACAAATGGTAGAAGTGTTACCTCATGATTCCAGAAACCCTATAGTTAGCTATGAGGAAGATGCAAGTGGGTTTTGGATGATTGGCATATATGGGAAGAAGGTATATACTTTCACTACTCTTATGTCTTTGTTTGCAAGCCTGGATAGCGAAGACTTGGCAGACCTTTGGAGGTTGATGCAGGCCAAGTATGAGACTGAAGCACCTACTTCAGTCAATGGAATAAAGATTTGGTCAACATTCAAGAGGATGTGTGCACCAGATGAAGAAGATCCAGTTTAGAAGGATCTTGATGATATCAGTGGACTTCAATGGCATTTGTATTCAGCAGCTGGTGTGTATCATTTGAGTACTACAAAGTTTTCAGAATATCTTCTTGTGGATGCTGAGTATCCTATGTCCAAAGAAGTTTTGAAAAAAATGATGACAACACAGCTGGAAATTGACTACTCAAGTGACGTGGCCAAAGATTTGATTAGATATATTTATTTCCAATATAATGCAATTTGTAAGAATCCTCCTAGTTCTTAGTTTTTATTCAGAAACTTGATTACTAGAGTAGATATCAAGTTTAGGGGAGGATTGTTGGGAATAAAATGTAGTCAAGACACTTGGACGTTGACAAGAGCAGTTTGGACGTTGATAGGAAGAAATCAAGCGTTGACAGGACAAGCGTTGACAGGAGAAGTCAAGCGTTGATAAGAAGAAGTCAAGCACTGATAGAAGACTTAGTCTACACGTTTTATGTTTCTAGTATATTTCTAGTAAAGATATGTTCGACAATGTATTTCTTATGTTTATCTTTACCAAAAATAGTTGATACGTAGACTCTTGTACAAGGTTCCTTAATCTATAAAAGGAGGCCTTTAGGTTTTAGTTTAATATATATGTTTTACACTTTCATTGTACGCAAGTTCGATTTATCAATCAAAGTGAAAGTTTGGTTATCTTGTTTGTGTGTTCTTGTTTAAGTATTAATTCCGCATAATACTTGAATTGTTACATATACAACAAAGTTTCTTTACGTTTTTAACTTGATTTAATCTCGTTTACACAAGCTAAATCGATCTAAGTTTGGGATCAACATACCCTACAAGGTTCCCATTAATATGTACCTTCAAAAACACAACTACAATTCCTGGAGTTCTTTCTCCCTCATTCACCTAGGTAGTCTTGGGCTAAATCACATGTTGAATCCGACAATGCTTCTACCAATCCCGAATGGTGCCAACTTGATGATCTCATAAAGATGTGGATCCTTAGTTCCCTATGTGACTCACTTCAAGAACAAGTGGTCACTACTCCGGGCAATGCTAAGAAACTATGGGATCGTTTGAAAGACTTGTTCCATGATAACAAGGACGCTAGGGAAATTAATCTTGATAATGAACTCCGTTCCATCAAGATCGGAAAGATGACCGTAAATGAGTATTGCACCAAGATTCAGTCTCTAGTGGATAGGCTTAAAAATCTTGGTGGTAATGTAAGTGACAAGAACCTGGTCATCTACACGGTTAATGGGCTTGATTCAAGGTTTGCTACTCTCGTTGAAATTATACGACTCCGTGAAACTCTACCAACTTTTGAAGCCGCAAGAACCATGCTCCTTCTCAAAGAATCATCGTTCAATGATGACACCGGGGTTACCAACACTTTTGATAGTAGTTCATCTTCTCCAACCGTCCTCATGGCCTCTTCTTCGATCACCAAAAGTAACACAAACAAGCCCTTCAATCTTCAAATTTGTAATCATTTTAATAAAGGAACATGTAAGTTTGGTGATCGGTGCAAATACATCCATGACCATCGAAATCGGTCGGGGTTAAACCCTCGAAATATTGGTACTGTTGGCATTGACACTCGACATAGACAAAGTGGAAGCCGGAATATATATTATGCACCTCAGGACCATTCTCAAAACCCTTCTAACTGGTCCCAACAGACCCACCATACTTCTTTTCCTAACCGACCAACCCATAACCCAATACAGCCCACCAACCGACTAACTAACCAATTTGGACTTGTTCATAACCAACAACAGACCCATTTCCATTATGCAGCCCAACAGTACCCTACACAAAGTGGCTATTCTACACAGTTTCAACAACATCTAGGTCCAGGCCTTCTCGGTCCAGCTGTGGGTCAACACGGGTCTCAGGCGACTAATATACCTAGCACGTTCAATACAATGAATTTGTACGACCCGACTTGGCACATGGATCCAGGTGCATCTTCTCACTTAAATTTTAATACAAGTAAATTAGGCACTATTTTTAATAAACGTCTATATCCATCGATTTATGTTGGTAATGGTAACTCCATTCCCGTCACCAACACTGGACATAGCATTATTCCTTCTGTTCACCGACCTCTTCATCTTAATAATATTCTTGTCACCCCTTATATAATTAAAAATCTAATTTTTGTCCGTCAGTTTACTCGTGACAATAATTGTACCACTGAATTTGACGTGTTTGGTTTTTCTGTGAACGATTTCTTGACTCGCCATATCCTCCTTTGATGTGACAGCTCATGTGATCTCTATCCAGTTACCAAGCTGTTAACTTCTCCAACCGCTCTCCTTTCCACAAGTTCTTCCACGTGGCATCATTGCCTTGGTCATTCGGGTGATGAAGTGCTATGCTCCCTTTCTTCTCGTCAGTTTATTTCATGTAATAAAGAAAAGTCTACACATCTTTGTCATGCTTGTCAACTTGGCAAACATGTGAAGCTTCCTTTTCATAATTCGGATTCTACTATACACCACTGTTTTGACTTTTTTCATTCTGATTTATGGACATCTCCTATTGTTAGCTCTAGTGCTTTTAAATATTATGTTTTATTCCTTGATCACTTCTCTCATTATTTATGTATGTATCCTCTTCGTTCTAAATCTGACATGCTTGATAATTTTTTGCATTTTCGCAATTACGTTAAAAATCAATTTAAAAGCGAAATTAAAATTTTCTAATGTGACCATGGTGGCGAGTTCGATAATAAACGCCTTCACACCCTTTTTGCTGAGAATGGCATTCAATTTCGTTTCTCATGCCCCAAAACCTCCCAGCAAAACGGCAAAGCGGAGCGAATGATACGAACAATTAACAACATAATCCGTACTCTCCTTTTTCAAGCAAATCTCCCCCTACATTTTGGGTCGAAGCCCTACATATGGCCTCCTATCTCCTCAACCTTCTTCCATCCAAGGCAATTCAAAATGACATACCTTTCACTCGCTTATTTAACATACAAGCCGACTTCATACGCTTACGCATCTTCGGATGTTTATGTTACCCTCACCTTCACTCTCCTCACAAACTTTCCCCACGTGCCACTCCCTGCATCTTCTTAGGCTATCCCGCCTATCATCGTGGCTTTCGTTGCCTAGACCTCAAGACCAATAAAATAATCCTCACTAGACACGTCACATTCGACGAAACATAATTTCCTTATAAATCAATGACACCATCATCCCCACCTTCTTACAATTTCTTAGATACATATACATCACCTCTCCTAACCGCAACCTTCTCCAATAATACTTACCCTACCGCGCAACCCAGTTCCACTAACCCACCTCCAACTCACCAACCCAATATCATCCCTGCTGCCACTCCTACCAACCCACTCATCAATATTCAGCCCACCTCCAATACATACCATACCATAACCCACAACATTAACGAAACAGACCCATCTTTTATACACAACACACCCACAAATACCAATACTATTACCACGCCGCATTCCTGCACACATGACCCACCTACCCTAAATCGTCAACACATTCCTCCTAATAACTCCAATGTCTCTCCTACTACAATTCAAACTACCAGTACAAACCACACTAGTGCCGCATCTCCTTAACCATTAAATGAACCTGCTCGAACTCACACCATGGTCACACGGTCACAATATGGCATTGTCAAACCCATTCATCCTTTGTCTCTAACCACCACTTCTATTTCTCCTATTCCCAAAAATCCATCTGACGCCCTCAAAGATACTCACTGGCGTAATGCTATGTTCGATGAATATAATGTGTTAATTAAAAATGGTACTTGGATTCTTGTCCCAAGGCCGACCGGTGTTAATATGGTTCGATCTATGTGGTTATTTAAACATAAGTTTCATGCTAACGGGTTATTGAGCCGCTATAAAGCTCGATTAGTTGCTAATGGAATCAATCAACAACAGGGTATTGATGTGGATGAGACTTTCAGTCCGGTTGTCAAACCGGCTACTATTCGTACTTTCTTGAGTCTTGCTATATCTCGCAAGTGGCCTATTCATCAGCTTGATGTTAAGAATGCTTTTCTTAACAGTGATTTATCTGAGACAGTGTACATGCATCAGCCCCCTGGTTTTACGGACCCTCGGTACCCTAATCATGTGTGTCTTTTGTAAAGATCTTTATATGGACTGAAACAGGCACCTCGTGCTTGGTTTCAGCGGTTTGCAGGTTATGCTACACGGGTTGGTTTTTACCATAGCCGGTGTGACACTTCGTTATTTATTTACCGACAGGGGTCTCAGGTTGCTTATCTTCTTATTTATGTGGATGACATTATTCTTACAGCTTCCTCTCCAGCACTACTACAATAGATTATACACTTTACATACGGATTTTGACATGAGTGATCTCGGGGAACTTAATTATTTTCTTGGTATCTCCGCGGATCGCAATTCTACAGGTTTATGTTTGTCTCAGAGGAAGTACGCTCTTCAGCTTCTTGAGCGCGCTTACATGGTTGATTGTAACCCTTCTCGAACACCGGTTGACACAGAGTCTAAACTAGATCCGGACGGTGTTCCGGTTCAGGACCCACTTTATATCGTACTCGTCCAGATTTGTCTTATGCAGTTCAACAGGTTTGCTTATATATGCATGACCCGCGAGAACCTCACCTCGCTACTCTCAAGCGTATCCTACGCTACGTTCGGGGGACCATGGACTTTGGTCTTCAGTTATATACTTCCGCTACTACATCTCTAGTTGGTTAAACTGATGCTGATTGGGCGGGTTGTCCTTCCACACGCAGGTCTACTTCAGGTTATTGTGTTTTTCTCGGTGATAATATTTTGTCTTGGTCCTCTAAACGACAACACACCATCTCTCGATCTAGTGCTAAGGCGGAATATAGGGGTGTTTCTAATGTTGTCGCTAAAACTGCTTGGCTGCGCAACCTTCTCCGTAAGTTACACTCTCCTCTTTCCAGTGCCACTCTCGTTTACGTGACAATGTGAGTGCTGTTTATTTGTCTGCCAATCTTGTTCAACATCAGCGGACGAAACACATTGAGATCGATATTCATTTCGTCCGGGACTTGGTTTCAGGTGAGAGTTCTCCACGTACCCTCTTGTTACCAATATGCTGATGTCTTCACCAAAGGGCTTCCCTCAGTTTTATTTGAAGACTTTCGCTCCAGTTTGAGCGTCCGCACTCCTCTCGCTCCAACTGCGGGGGTATGATTCATAATGTGTGATATTTTTTTGTATGATTAGATTTATCTACAGAATTATGTAGGATTATTCATGGGCTTAGGCTTTATCTTGTAAACCATATATATGCCGTATATTGTTATGAATAAGGAAACACATTCACCTTTCAACATATTTAGGGTTTCTTCTTCTTCTACCTTGAACCGAAACATAGTAGTAATAACTAGGGTTTACTTTGCTTCTTCCTAGCGTTTGAACAGTGATATTAACACAATGAAAGTCTTGAAACCGTCACAAGCGAGGGAAAAACATACTAGGCTGTTTAGAGGGATGTATAACCGAAGCTTAATAGCTCTTGGCTTAAGGTTTTCTTTAGCTTTAATGGAGCTTTCGGTTAGAGGGTTTTGAGAGGTTGTATGGGACGAGCTAAATGACAACAAGGGAATGGGTATAAATACTCCATCAAGTCTTATTAGATTAGGCTTATAATACTTTTAAACTTTATCTAATACCTAGTCATTATCCCTTTAGAAGCCCTTATAAAAAACAACTTCAAAAACCAAGCTTCTAAAACCTTCTTAAAACTCCTCTGTTGATCGGATATGTATACACGGGATATACATTCGAAAACAATTTTTCCTTCCGAAAACCTATGTTCGGATCATATAGCCTTTCGTGAAACATTATACGCGTTCTTCGTGATTGACTGTGTGCCCCAATTAGACTCACTCGTTTCTGATTATCTAAGTGATCTCATATTCCAATATTTATTTAGTAATCCGCCAGAAAAGGTATGTCACTGCGTTTCTGAACATGGATTTCATCAAAGGATATTTCCCTGGGTTTCATTATTAGGTGAAAGCCTTTTTTCTAGTAATGGAAGTTCCTCATTTTTATGCCCGAACATCTTTAAATATCGAACTCGCCTTCCATATATCAAGCGCATATTATTGCATCTAAACGTTCATAAAACTTCACTAGTTATATGTAAAGATTATTCAAAGCCATTATCTGACCCTTTTTTTTATACTTTTGGACGACTTCTCTTGTTGTTGACATGCAATATTTTTTTTTAACTTGTACTCCAATGCGAGCATGACACCTTGTTTTTAGTAAAATTAAGTTAATATAAATGACGATGCCATGATCAAAGATGACTCGAGGCACAAAACTTTTTGAACCTTAAAACAGTAGAGATGAATTTTTTTAAATATATACTAACTAAATAAGTATATAAATACATTTGATGCACCGGGTGCACTTATGATAATATTAAAAAGAAATCGATGTTTTTTTCCAAATTAACAATAAATCGAAAAAATTTATATGTATCACGGGCACCCGCGAAACACCGTGGCTCCGTCCTCTGCTAATGACATGAAGTTTTCGCTTTAAAAAGACACTCAAGATAGAATATTAAGATGTATCTTCATTTCCTTGATATAAGATTACTAGACAACATTATCTTACCGAATAATTCTGATGCACAATTGACATTGACTTTGAATCGGTCCTAAGGAATAATAAGGAAGCAACATTTGACATATAAATATTCTAGTTTAAGGTTGATCTGTCACAGTGTCACAACCTCTTTGATACTACTTAAACAACTCCTAACTGCTGGGTTGGTAAAAAACCAATATGAGTGCTCAAATTTCATTTCCTTCTTTCTCTTTTGCTTACATTTACTTATTTGTTGTTGTGGCCTTATTTCCTTTATGCTCATCTGATGATGTATTATGCATGGATGGTGAGAGACAAGCACTTTTCGAATTTAAGCATGGCCTTGTAGATGAAGCACATCGACTTGCTTCTTGGGTTGGTGAGGAGAGTGACTGCTGCAGATGGGCTGGCATAACTTGTAATAATATTACTGGTCGTGTTCATCGAATTCATCTTCCTGGACTTAATGGTCATTGTGAAGACTATTACAATAGTGACGAGGAACATGAAGAAGCATGGAAGGAGAGGTTGAGAGGGAATTTAAGTTCATCCTTGTTACATCTGAAGCAACTCAGACATCTAGACTTGAGTTGCAATGATTTTAGTATGACTCAAGTTCCTAAGTTCATTGGTTCTCTTGGAAACTTGAGGTATCTTAACCTTTCCACTTCCAACTTTGTTGGAATGATCCCTCCTCAACTCGGAAATCTTTCGGAATTGAACATCCTATGTCTTGGAAGTTCATACTTTCCATATGAATATACTAGCATGATGAATATGAACTGGTTGTCACGTCTCCGTATGTTGCATCACCTGGATTTGAGCAGTGTTGACCTTAGCAATGCAATCGATTGGCTTCAGGTGATTAGCAAATTTTCTTCTTTGACTGAACTCCATCTGTCTAGTTGTTGGCTCTTGCATATACATCCCCATGTTTCTAGTCTTAATACCACATCTCTTTCCTTGCTTGATCTTTCTCGCAACAATTTTAATAGTTCTTTCCCACAGTGGGTCTTTAGTATTACTAGTATGGTATCATTGGACTTGACTCGTTGTCAATTTCACGGCCCTGTACCTACCGATAGCATCCGTAACTTGACTTCTCTTCAGTTTCTTCATGTGGCCGGAAACGATTTCATGAATTCTTCATTAGTATTAAAAGGGATTTCGAATATAGGTAGTAATCTGATTTCGTTAGACATTAGTTCTTGTGGTATTACGAGTTCAGTTCTTGATTCCCTTCACAACTTGACCTCTCTTGTTAGTCTTGACCTTTCATTTAATCAACTAATTACCAAGACAATACCTAAATCACTGTGTAACTTTTGTATTTTGAGAGACCTTGATTTTTCATACAACAATTTTCAAAATATCAGTTTAACATACATTCTTCAAAGATTTTTCGAGTGCAAAACATCTTTCTTGGAGTCACTGGACTTGAGCTCCTCGGGGCTTTCTGGTCAACTACCGAATCAAATTGGAAAAGTGGTACATCTGAAGCACCTGTTCCTTTTTAATAACAGCATCTCTGGTACAATACCGGATTCCGTAGGAAGATTATCTTTCTTAAGGACACTGGATCTTAGTACGAATCTAGTTTCTGGTTATATACCATTCTCAATTGGACAATCAACATCATTGGAGGTGTTGTATCTTTCAGAAAACCAACTAAATGGCAGTCTTCCTGAATCGATTGGACGATTGTCATTATTGAAATATTTGGATATTTCAGATAACCAATTGGGAGGCAGCCTTCCAATTAGCATCAATCAACTTTCGAAATTGGTGGACTTGAGGTTTTCTTCAAATGATCTGATAGGTGTGGTGACAGAAACTCACTTTGTCAATCTAGTGAGCTTGAAATATCTAATTGGAGAAGGCAACAACTTAATCCTAAGATTACGAAGTGTGAACTGGATTCCTCCTTTCCAGTTGCAGGGTTTAAATTTAAACTCTTGGGGTTTAGGGCCTCAGTTTCCATTGTGGCTGCAATCACAAACAGATTTGGATGTACTGCTCATACGTAATACAAGCATTTCTTCTCGCATGCCTAGGTCATTTTGGAGATCATTCCCAAAACTAAGGTTTTTGGATATGTCACAAAATAATATCCAGGGAATGTTGTCGAATGTCCTTGCAACATTGATTTCACTCGACTTAAGCTATAATAAGTTTTCCGGGATATTACCTCATCTCTCAAATGGTTCCATTCTATACTATTTAGATCTATCAAATAATGCCTTTGAGGGATCATTACATCATCTTTCATGTCCCTATGGAAGAAATAGTGTGACAGTTCTTGATTTAGGAAATAATCATTTGTCGGGTGTCATACCCGAGTGTTGGGAGAAGTTGCAAGAATTGTCATTCTTAAACTTGGAAAATAACAATTTGTCTGGAGGTATTCCAAAAACCTTGGGTTATTTATCTGCCCTACAGTCATTGAACATGCATGGAAACAAGCTTTCCGGGAGATTACCTGCTTCATTAATGAACTTAAAAGACTTGCGGATCCTTCAGCTCAATGACAATGAGTTGGTTGGAAGCATCCCAACATGGCTTGGGAGAGAAATCTCGTTATTGAGACTTGTCAACCTCAAATCCAACAATTTTGATGGAAATATTCCTCATGAGATTTGTTATCTTACACATATCCAAATCTTGGTGCTCGCTGATAACAATATATCTGGAAATATTCCGAGATGCTTCAACTCCTTTACTGTCCTTTCTGGAAAAGAAACTGCATCAAATGATACGATTATATACCCTCCAGGGGACATTCCAGACGTTATAAGCAGCGATTCATTGGTGATGAAGGGACGAGAGGACACATATAGCACTATTCTACGATTAGTATTGTTGTTGGACTTCTCGAATAACAATATATCTGGGAACATCCCAAGTGAGCTAACAGCCCTTAAGGCATTACATTCATTGAATTTATCAAGAAATCAGCTGACAGGAAGGATCCCGGAGAAGATTGGGAACATGAAAGCCCTTGTATCTTGTGATTTATCGTTGAACAAGCTTTATGGGGAGCTTCCGTTGAGCTTGTCAAGCTTAAGTTTGGTGAGTAGTTTCAATGTGTCGTACAACAATTTGACAGGAAGAGTTCCATCAAGTACACAGCTTCAAAGCTTCGATGAGAGCAGCTTCTTTGGCAACAAACTTTGTGGCGATCCACTCATTGAGCAATGTGCAAGAGTTGAAGCACCTGCTCCTGATACAACAAATCATGTAGAGGATAATGAAGAATCAAATGGAGCAGATTGGGCCTTGGTTATTGGCATAGTTCTTGGATTCGTTATTGGTTTTTGGGTGATTGTTTTGCCTTTGATAGTCTGCAGATCATGGAGGATTTCATATTTTCGTTTCTTAAGTAAATATGGTTTATGATGTTTATGCATAATTGTTGTAACTGTAATAAAGGTCTAAATCTGTGTTCGAGATGATTATCCATCACGAGGCAATGTTGGTATGCTTTATATCTGAATATCTTTCTTAAAACAGCTACCATTTTCCAGTTTTATTCAAAAAGGTAAATATGGTTTTGATCTCTATATTGCTACTGTTATTAACGAAGGTACATGAATTTCTGTTTCTGGTGCGTTGATTGTTGCAGTAAATTTCAAGCCTTATATGATCTGTGCTTCTGTTCTATTGATTTTTTCAGCAAAGAAGACGAGGTTGCAGGAATATAGTGATTCGAAAAGGAACTCTAAACAAATTTGTTCCGACTGTAGGAATTCAATAAAAAGTCTGTTGGCTCCATGTACTTGTATCTGGTCTATAAATACGGATTTCGGCTGTCTTTCTATTAACTAATTAGAATCTGTGTAAACTCATATGAGTGGAATTTCACAAATAACCAAATCATTAGGAAACGAATGGCCAAACCACTAATCTCATTCAATTGTTAAAAGAAGTAAACATAATAGTACTAACCAAAACAGCCAATGGGTCGCAAAAGTAGCAGACTATGCAAGCAGTCATAATAAGGCTAGTCCAAACAAGGTAAAACTAAAATATAAAAACAAAAGTCATCAAACTAAATTTAATCGACTTCCTCCATCTTGCTGTCAGCCTCAACATCAGCTTCTTCAAGAGCAGGGATATCACTGTCGCCCTCAGTAGCATCGTCATCAATACTCAAGCCGAGCTTCAACATCCTATGGATCCTGTTCCCAAAAGTGTTTGGCTCATCAAGACTGAATCCAGAAGTCAACAATGCAGTCTCGAACAGCAACAAAACCAAGTCCTTCACAGACTTGTCGTTCTTATCAGCATCAGCTCTCTTCCTCAACTCTTCCATGATCGAGTTCTCAGGGTTGATCCCCATTGTCTTCTTGGAAGACATGTATCCATCCATACTCGAGTCCCTCAAAGCTTGAGCTTTCATGATCCTTTCCATGTTAGCAGTCCACCCGTACTCGCCTGTCACCAAACAGCAAGGAGAATCAACCACACGGTCTGATACAACAACCTTTTCAACCTTGTCGCCCAAAACATCCTTGATCACTTTGCATAGCCCCTCAAACTTTTCCTTCAAAGCTTCTTGCTTTTTCTTTTCATCTTCGGTTTCTTCGAGTTTCAACCCTTCTTTAGTAGCAGAAACAAGCTTCTTCCCTTCAAATTCCTTCAACTGACCCACAGCATACTCATCAATAGCATCAACCATGTAAAGAACCTCATACCCCTTCTTCTTTAGCTTTTCAAGGAACGGTGAGTTCTCTACAGCCTTCTTGCTTTCACCGGTGATGTAATAGATGTCGTTTTGACCCTCTTTCATTCTTGTCACGTAATCCTTCAAGGAAGTCATCTCATCACCACTTTTGGTCGAGTGGTATCGAAGCAATTCAGAAAGTTTGGCCTTGTTTGTGGAGTCTTCATGGATACCAAGTTTAAGGTTCTTGGAAAATGCTTCATAGAACTTGGCATAATCTTCCTTGTTCTCAGCAATCTCTTGGAAAAGCTCAATGCATTTTTTGACCAAATTCTTGCGAATGACTTTCAAGATCTTGTTCTGTTGCAACATCTCACGAGAAATGTTCAATGGAAGATCTTCTGAATCAACAATACCCTTGACAAAGGAAAGGTATTCGGGAATGATCTCTTCACAGTTGTCCATGATAAAGACACGGCGAACATAGAGCTTGATGTTGTTTTGTTTCTTCTTACCATCAAAAAGATCAAATGGGGCTCGTTTGGGAACAAAGAGAACAGCTTTGAACTCCAACTGGCCTTCAACCGAAAAGTGCTTCACACTCAAATGTTCCTCCCAATCATTAGTAAGACTCTTGTAAAAAGCCGCATACTCATCCTTAGTAATCTCCTCTGGCTTCCTCATCCAGATAGGTTTTTGCTTGTTCATTAACTCCCACTCATGTGAAACTTCTTTAATCGTCTTCTTTTTCTTCTCTACTTTCTCCTTTTCTTCATCAACTTCCTCAACTTTACCTTCTTCGTCCTTCTTCTCTTCCTCGTCCTCATCATCAGAAATTTCCTTTTCGGTTGTTTTCTCGACCAAAAGTGAGATCGGATAGCTAATGAACTCAGAATGCTTCTTAATGAGATCCTTTAGCCTACGCTCTTCAAGGTATTCAAGCTGGTCTTCTTTGAGATGAAGGGTAATCTTTGTTCCTCTGCCGAGGGGCTCACCACTGTCTCGGGTGACAGTGAAGGACCCACCAGCTTGGGACTCCCAAACGTACTGCTCATCGTCATTGTGCTTGGTTGTGACAACGACTTTGTCAGCAGCCAAGTAGGCAGAGTAGAACCCAACACCAAATTGTCCAATCATGGACACATCAGCACCAGCAGCAATAGCTTCCATGAACTCTTTGGTACCCAAGCGAGCAATGGTACCCAGATTGTTAACCAAATCTGAAAACAAAACATTAGCAATATAGGTTAGTACCACAATAAGCATACATATCAATGACCATTAGATAAAACAGTTGTTTTGATTTACGTACCAGCCTTGGTCATCCCAATACCACTGTCGACAAGGGTCAAAGTGTTGTTGGCCTTGTCGGGAATGATGCGGATGAAGAATTCTGGTTGACCATCTAGCTTGCTCTTATCAGTCAAGCTCTCAAAACGGATTTTATCCAGAGCCTACATAACATAGAACAAGTCCATTAGGATTAAAATTGGGTAACAAGCTACAACAGGAAAACCACACTTATTTCAACAACAATGCTAGTAAATCATAGGGGCTAATCACATTGAAAAGGGGTGCTAGTACCTAGCTGCTTAATGCATAGGGATTCCGGTGAAAGCTTATAAATTAAAGCTTATATTTGATTTTTCATAACAAAAAGCTATTAACCAGAAAAATTATATGAATACTGTATCAAGATAAATCCAATGCAGAACAAGAATAATACTTGCTCTCCTTAAAAGCTCGTTACCAAACATATACCCTAAACAGGTTTATATATAATAGTCGTAAACATTAAAACCAAGAACAGAAATTCACATATATCCATCACCATGCGTGCGTTTATGGATGCATTATACTTATTATGGAGAACTGATCAATTTAATACAAAACAAGAACAATCTATCATACACATGCACATATATTAAAATTAAAATTTAAAAGACGAATATAAAACAATTGATCAATTTATAAATTAAAGCTTATATTTGATTTTTCATAACAAAAAGCTATTAACCAGAAAAATTAAATGAATACTGTATCAATATAAATCCAATGCAGAACAAGAATAATACTTGCTCCTAAACGTTCCTTAAAAGCTCGTTACCAAACATATACCCTAAACATTAAAACCAAGAACAGAAATTCACATAAATCCATCAATAAATTAACACCATGCGTGCGTTTATGGATGCATTATAAGTCAATTTATAAAACAAGAAAAAAGAGTCGAATTGTAAGTCAAGTAAGAAGGAAGGAGGCTAGCCCCCGAAAATGCTCCGCGCCTAGGTTCTTTTGTCGTTGGGGCTTACACCTTGTGACTCATTCATTCGGTCGAGCGTTCCTCGGGCGTCGAACAATCCTGAATCACAGGCCGCTCTGTCATTGTCTGATTTTTGGTTGTCTGATCACACTCGAAATTATGTATCTACTTATCATATTTTTGCCCCTGCTCGGTAGTTCCGTAGCAGGTTTTTTCGGACGTTTTCTAGGATCAGAAGGAACCGCTATAATGACCACTACGTGCGTTTCATTCTCTTCGATCTTATCTTTGATTGCTTTTTATGAAGTCGCACCGGGAGCTAGTGCTTGCTATCTAAGAATAGCTCCATGGATCTCATCGGAAATGTTTGATGCTTCTTGGGGCTTCTTTGGCGACCGTGAAGTCACCGGATGAATTGCCGAGTAGATAGATCAGATCCGGACGCGGCTGTTGCTCCGCGGCGATACGGACTCGACCCGCTCCTACCCACCCCGGGGCATCATAGCATGTCGGGAATAAGGGGGGACATACTGGACGTAACCACTCCCTTGGTTGGGGGTTGTGCCGCCCCGCCTTTCGATCGATACACAGTTGAGGAGGCCGATCACGAACGCTATAGGTGTGGGAGCGATCCTGGTCAGGGAAGGCTAAGACGGCGCCTCGCATATGGGTAGCAGGAGGGCGCTTATGAATGCAAATAGCAAGGCGCTGTGCTGTGTGAAGTGAGACTGGCTGCCCTAAGTTAAGTGCTTCCTTATTAATATTAATTAATGATCTTGCTCAGTAGGAGGGCTTTCCCCCTTCTGTGCAGCCTGATTCTCTCTCTGGAAATGAGGGTCCCCTCGATTGACATTTATCATCGAATAAGGAATCCTTCCATGGATGAGAAGGTTGAGTTACAGTACAGACTCCGTTGGCTTTCGCAAGGAAGCATCTCGAAAGTTCCGCAATCTATGGTTGATACCTCACTCGAACTCTATCCCATACCCTACTCGATGCTAAAAAGCTACTCTGCCTTTCGGAACCCAAAAAGAAAGCCGGACGCTTGGGAAGCTATGCAAAACCTGAAAAAAAGAATATGCTTTCCATCTTTGAGCTCAGAGGTTACGATCGTCTCCTCATTAGGCTATTTTTTAAAAAGTATAGCTGACTCATCAGCTGAGTGGTTCGCCTCTTGTCCACCTGAGTTGTTTACTTCATTTTCCGACCTGGAAAACCAATGACTCTTCAGGTTAGGTTCTCTTTCAACATAGACATCCCGATGACCATGGATCAACTTCGTTCTACGAAACAGAAAGCAAATGAAATCTTCCTCTTAGGGCGTTCGATTCCGCGAAATGGCGACCCGTTTTGCCGGAGTATTCCGCTGTGGCTAGCATTGTTAGGAATGCTTCTGACCATCTTAGGCCATTGTTGATGATGGACCCTCCGGCAACTTTAGAAGCCTTGGTTCGTAAGGGCTCTTATCTTGAACTAACGCTTTGATCTCGGCTTCTAGATCCATATCCTTTCGCATCAAGAGTACCCGCGCGTCTCAAACCCACCTTTATCCCAACAACCCCATGATGAACAGAGAGGAACCCGATGAGGGAGGTGGGACAATGTTCAGACCGCTGTCACAACAAGCAACCAATCAGTTCCGGGCAGGTAAAATGAGGCCTCGACGGATGGGAACTCCTACTCTGACTATAGTTTTGCGATCTCTAAGCGGGATTTTCAGTCATCTATCCTTTATCTTTCCCTAGCGAGTGAAGAAAGAGTGGATGTTTTGAACGAGTGTTGAGCGAGTGAAGTGCCCCATAAGCTATAAGGGCGAGCTATATGTATCAATTCCGCGAGCAGCGATTGAACTGAACGTCAAAAGTGCATCCAGCAGGAATCGAACCTACGAATTTGCCCGGTTGGGCGCTTTAACCATTCAGCCATGGATGCAAAGAGACTCAGCGAGTGAACTAGGTTTTGGTATTCCTTCTTGAGCTTCTATTTCTTCCGTTAAAGGAGATTCGAGAAAAGATGGAATAAGAAGACGTGTTTCCAGAACGAACAAGATACAGGTTGAGAAGGGGGAGTTAGAAAAATTAGACAAGATTGGAATTGGCATAGGAACATGTATTGATGTACCATATCGGCTAATGCTCCCAGGTTGATGCGATGTATTCCACCAGTTGACTGAAGACTTGATTATTGGTATATCGATCGGTCCAGCACGGATTGAAATAGGAGCCGGTTCGATAGGAAGCTTTTGAAAACACAGTGCACCCATGTAAATAAGGAACGAGATTAATACAGAGGTTAAACGAGCATCCCACACCCAAAAGGTGCCCCACATAGGTCTTCCCCGAAACCCCCCAGTAACTAAGGTAAACAACGTAGAAAAAGCACCCATTTCTATACCGGTTCCGAAAGAGCGAAGAAAAAGGGGATGTTTTGTTAATAGGAACAAGAACGTGTTTATAGCCGTAGCGATATAAACAAGAATACTCATCCGAGCCGCAGGAACGTGTACATAAGGAACACTACTAAAAAATGAAGCTAAAGCAACACTAGTAAAGTGTTGTATTATGTCTTAATAGTGTTACATTATGCCTAATGTGACACTTTACCAAGTGCTACGTTATGCAACGTCGCCTTAGGTTTAAGCAACACTTTTTATAACATTATGCAACACTTTCTAAAAGTGTTGCTTATTTTTTCAAATGCAATACTTTAATGTGTAACACTTTTTTACTCAAATGCAACACCTTTTACCTTCATTGGTAACACTTTTGACATTGAACTGTAACACTTTTTAAATTTAATGCAATATTGACACAAACTAAGTGCAACACTTTTTACTATAGTGCAACATTATTTTATAGTAACACTAAAATTGCAACACTTTATTCTTTTAAATGCAACACTTTGAGGTGCTTCAAGCATACAGTTGTAGCACTTTTCCAAATGATTTGTAACATTTTATTTCCTGCAATACAAATGCTATTTATATCCATTTCTTTGTAATAAGTAAAACACATTAAAATTTTTCTATTCCACAATAGCAATAATATTAAAACCGTACAAAATATCATATACAACTTTCAGATTATCTGTCTAGTAAAAATAACAAAGTTATCAAATTACAAATTTAACAAATTTTTACATCTTTGTGAATTCTACTTGTGCGTTGACATCAGCGAAAACGGAACATAACCTGTTGCATATGAAGTTGACAAAAGAATATAAGATTAGTTTCGTGACTAACCGAAAAATGAAAAAGGAACAAGTTATGAACATTAAACGGCAGCCATATGATCCTAAAACAACAATAAAATCCATTTTGCATCCATGGCCCGGTAAATTCATGGCTTAAGACCGAACTACACTTCTCTATCTGCAAAGATAAACAACGCAACAACTTAAATTCTCGTTTATTATTAACATTTTTAAATCCTTAAATGGCTGAAAATAGATTACTCAGATTCTGAGAACAAGGGTATAATGCCAAAAGTAAACATTTCACATTATCATATTTTTGTGATTTGAATTCAGTGATGTAGAGTTTACAATGGCAAACTTACGTTGAAACAAACATGTTCTCATTCTAGTTGGCAGCATGGCCTGGTGGTTCCTAGAGTTACATGTTGTACATATTTAGTTCGCCAACCTGCCAAACACATGATCCAATATGTCAGATTTTAAAGCAATACTATGACATTCACTAAAGGTGGTAATATCAATACATTTAAACTATAAATAACTCAATTCAAGGTATGATTTTTATTTGAAGAATTTCATTATTGTGCGGAAAGAGGTTTTTTAGGTCCATCTAAACCATTTTCACACAAAGAAACCTTCACCAAGTCGCGAAACACAACACATAGCAAAAACTATTTATCTCTTGGTTACCTCTTTTACGGTACTCTTTTCGTATAAATGTTATCGACTTTTGAGTTATGCGAGTACCACGAAGAAGAAAGAAACAATTCCCCAGGATAAAATGTATAAGAAGATAAATAATTACATAAACTTGTCAGATTACAAACAAGAAATATAACTTTTAAAAAGACACAAAAACTTACCTAAGTGGATGGAAAAAGAATTCCTTTTTCTTTCCCAACTCCACGTGGTCATACTTTTTGGCTTCTTCAAGCAGGGTGACGTATTCCTAGAGCAAGTCATTTTAAAAAAATGCGAGAATTTATACAGATTCAAGGTGAATGCATGATTATGATGAACAGAGGTGATAAATTTGTCCCACTCCTAAAATGGGTCAACTAAGAAAACTGAGTGTTGTGCGGAGTCTACTTTAAGATCATACAACCTCCAAATCGTCCCATTCAAGATAATAGTTTATAAACATATTAATACTTTCATAATATTTTTGTATTCTTGGAGCAAGTCAAAAAGGACAGTAATCTTTTTGTAGGTCGACCCAACCAAGCCATTTCAGCTCGTATAAAAGTCTAATAAGTTTCAACAGAAACCCAATTTGGCCTACTTATTATCCAACCGACCTGAGCACCACCCATCATGCCACATCTAATACAGAGTATTTCTAACCTAATCATTTATTTCAAAAAAGTTATAAACAAACCTTTAGACATTTTTGGTCTTGATATGATATAACATAAACTCTCTAAAGACTCCCGTGGTCGTTGTTTCCTCTCCAATAAGCCGTCGAAGCTGGAAAAATGTCAAAAGCTGAAATGATAAACAAATATGCAAGAAAGATCCACTATCGGTGCATCAGATTATACCCCTCCTTCAAGCAAGCAATTGTCTTGACAAAAGCAGTGTTTGGTATATGGTTCCATGACCACATAACAACTAATGGACCACACCTGTGGACTGTAAGTGTCTTGTCTTCTAGTAGGTCGGTGATGATCTCGACCAGATAATAATAGTATCAAAAAATATTCATTAAGATGTGTTGCAACTTGCAAACATAAATAACCTGAACTTACATTACATAATGGATGAAAATTATACCTTAAATTTATTGTTGTAAGACATCTCAAGAGCCAGTTGATAAAGGGTTTTTTTTCCTGAAGAAAAGAACACTATTTGATTGTATAACATGTTGAATGTCAACTATATTTAAATTTGATGATACAACGACTAATAGCATCTAATAGAGATAAACAGAAAAAAAATTTATAATGTGAGATGTAATGTACAACGATAGGTTTTTTTTGCTCCAGAAACATTATCATCTATGTGATCCTCATTTAAGCCGAGGTCACCATAAAAATCGTCATAAAAGAATCCCTGATAATAACAGCAATACCGTTAAAAACTCCCTAAGACCTATTGTTGCTACAAATAAAGTGAAACGAAAAATCCACGACACTTTTAAATGAAATCTTGCAATGTACCTCTCCCCGGGTTGTGTGTGGTCCTATACACAATTTGCAACCGTATGTCTGTTCTAGAGCCTGCACAGAATTCAAAACACAATTAAACATACATACGACAACTCGATCTTAAAAAACAAGTTTATTTTTGCATCAGGTACCTGCCCAATAATGCGAGCACTCGAATATGAAAATGTATCACGAAGTTATCAAAAGTGCATATTTTGAGCGGACAGTCACTTACTAACGACCTTGACATACCCTAAAACACTCTATTTACTTGAAAAATCAAAGAATTGGATGCTAAGCTTTTCGATAAATCTTTCGCTATATCGAATGGAGTTGTTTCCCATTACTTTCCCTCCTTAGCCTTTGCCCATTTCCTCTCGTGCCCCACTTGTTTTTGTAAGCTCTTATTAACCAGGATTTCCTTTGTTGGAGCCAAACGCCCTTTCAAATATCCAAGAATGCGCGCTTAATCCATTTCAAATATACTTCTCCTAGTGTAGAGATAGAAAAAATGTGTCTTTTGTAATCCACATAAGGAGCATTCACCTAATTACAGAAAACACAAACATGTCAAATTAGAAAGCTATCAATTTGGGTCAAAGAATATGATTTGATTTTAAAGAGATCTTACCGAGTTAGACATTGTCTTCCACTTAGCTCCACTTTCCTTAGTTTCATTGACATTAGGATGCGTTCTATTGTTTAGAGAAAGTGGGGTAAACACCAAGATAATCAACGTTTTGACCCAGTGCTTTATTAATAGTCAATCGTAAATAGAGGTGACAAATCTTGCTCATTTTGATAAATATAGGCACTTTTTGCCTATTTTCAAAAAAGGATGGGGCACTTTTTGCCCATTCATTATTATTGATGGGTTAAACGGGTGCACATGTAAGAAACTAAATGGGCTTAATGGGCACCATGTAAAATATTAATTAAGCTACTCTACGAATCTTTTGTATTTATTTTTTATCTCCTGCTTTTAAACAACTATTTTTATTTTATATTTTTAAGTTTTTATATATTTTTTTCTGTTTTAGCTTGCACCCGTTTAGCCCACCCGTTTCGCCCACCCGTTTAGCACGCGCCCGTTTAGCCCGCCGCCCATTTAGCCCACCGCTTGTTTATCTCGTCGCCCGTTTAGCCCGCCCGCCCGTGCCCGCCCGCCCGTTTTGCCACATCTAGTCGTAAAGATTGACAATAGTATAAAAGTAAACTCGATAGCCAACATAAACGGAGTAAAAGATAGATAGTAGCAGACAGAGATATAAACCACGGATAGACATGTTCAATTTATCCTAGTTCTATCTATATATTGGTGGCATCTGTAGTTGTATCCATTGGTGTCAAGTTGGACAAAAAAGGTGCTACCAAGCTAGGTGTTTTTTGACCTACATATAGAACTACCTATTTTGACCTCTTACCAATTGTGTATGTTTAGCCAAGTCTAGGACCTACCTGAAATAATATGACACTACTTCGCATGACATAATCTAAACTAACACCACAACTGCACTTCCATTTTATCTCATGAATTCATGTTGGATCTTAGAACTTCGAGTAGTAATACCTGGGTGACTTTTATGCAGGTTCAAGATGACAGTCACTCAGATGTTATGAAAATCTTAACACTAGCGGCTCTCAGCTTGCACTCTAAAATATTATACCTTATACTGTAAAAGATAATACAAGTAGTAGTTCTAATGCCCTGGTCTTCCCGTTTGAAGTTGCTGAAGTCAATCATGACCGATACAAAGGTGAGTTACTCATGATACAATACTATTCTTTGCATCTCCTCGCCAATTTTATGAATAGTGTTGTTGAACTTTGTATGCAGTCCTCTATTTTCACTCCGTTTGTTAACAATTATAACAAACTATTCATATCGTGATTGGAAGTTCAAGTTGGACTTGCTGGTTTAAGAGTTTTTTCTTTCTACACACATAAAGTTTATCTGCACGAAAGAATTTTTTCTGCACACATAAAGTTTAATGGAGTTGACATTTACATACTTTTGACCTTTGATCGTGATGCTAAAACTCACAGCCATTCCATGGTCAAGAAAAGTAGAAAAGAATCATTTTATCAATGTTATTATTATTGAGAAGATAAGACTTGGTTATGCAATAAAAGAAAAAAAGTAAAATAGTGTCAAGCTTGTTTTCCAACACGTATAATTGGTAACTATTGATCAGATATTGATCAGTTATGCAATAAAAAAGAAACAACGTTATTAGTGATCATATATAGTTATCCATGTGTTCTACTTTGCTTTCTTTTTTTATTTCGAAAAAGATGAGAGGCTATGAATACAAAGAACTTATTCAAATAGTCCTTATAATTGGTAACTAAAAAAGGTTTTACATGATCAATCAGAAAAAATAAGTAAAGAATAACAAGCCAATAATCAAACTTGATTTTGGGAAAATGTTTATCCCTGATGTATCCAGGTTGCTTGCGCTTATGAACCAACAACTCAACTTACCGAAGTGAGGGTCTGTTCGGAAAAATGGGCCTAAGATCAAATCATGTGCAATAATGGAGGTTGTAGCTGGGATTTCTACAGGTTCACTGTCACACTTTTATTTGCAGATTTAGAAAATAGATAAAGGTTTAAAAGGGCGAGTGGAACTTAATGTAATAGAGACACAATGTGAAATCAGAAATAAGAAATGAAAGAATACAAATTAACTTAGTGGTGAAGGATTCGAGAGATAAAGTGGCCCTGCGAGTGTAGTAGGAGATGACATTGTAATTGATAAAAATTCGGGTTAAATGATGTAAGGGTACTAGCTGTTTTATTTTGTATGGAACAAATACGATACCGAAAGCATTTTTTGTACGGATTTATTAAACGTGCACAAATAGATAAAAGAAAAGAAGATGCATATTGACAAAACGTTCATGTACTTTATTTCCAACTGATAAATGAATGAACATACAAAAGTGCTGGGTAACAATTCATGCTTCATACAATCATGGTTTTGACTCATTAAAAATTGTATCCGAGTTCTGCGAGACAAACAATGCTATACAAATTCATATTTGTTTGAGATTAGGCATAATTGAGATAAAATAGACTTGGAAGACACGGTATGTTCTAATTAATAATTTGGCACCAGTTCTCTTAGTACTTCTGTCAAACACATATTGGGCGTTTCAGATTCACAACAAGCTTATATCTAAAGAGAATAATAAATCATGACAACCAAACATATAAACTACAAGCAAAAAGGCACAATAAATAACAAACAGAGAAATATATCTATGAAATTACAAGCTTTAATTTAACAAAAAGAGAACCTACTCACACTATTCATTTTTGAAGCTTGATAGATTGGCGATCAATTCACAATCGTGTGATATTA